>CM026579.1:0-600000 GCA_000180635.4 Pristionchus pacificus | reverse complement strand
ACGCTCTTCGGCTCTTGTTTTCATTATTTTGTAATCTTCAAAAAAATTTAAACTACATCATCTCTATTAGTGAGGTTGCCTAATCTGACTACTAATCAACAGTTAAAACACAAGTTCTACGACAGAAAAAAGTTTTCAGAGTAAAAAAAAAAGAAGTTAGAAAACGAAAGAAAAAAATGTTGCAAAAAGGTTGCAGCAGTTGGGAAACGAACCAACCTCTACCGGATTACTAGGCGAACTCCCTACCGACTGAACCACCGATGCTTGTTGAGAGGGGATCTGGGAAGGGATCTTATACCCGCCGCGTAGCACACACAGAAAACTATTGATTTTTGAAATTATCGATTTTTTTCGGTCCCGGGGTCTCCTTAGCAAAAATGAAAATCACTAACGTTCTTAGAATTTCGAGATCTATCGATTGCACTAGGTCTCGTTCGGAAAGTCCATATCGAAATCGCAACCTTCCCTTGTAAGGACTATTCCACGGAGGTTCAAACAGCTCCATTTCCCACATTTAATTTCCACGAACAGCGGCGGCTCCGCCCCCTATCAAGCTCATTGGCTGACGAGGGGTGCGAGAGCTCCACTCTCTCTCTATCCTACTCACAAACGCAACGCACACGCAACGCGTCATTTACATTCCAAATTGCACTAGATCCGGAACTCTCACAACGAAAATAGGAACTCTTACAACGAAAATTTGTGCGCGGCAATTTAGATTTATTTTTTTCTCCGCCGTTTTTAGATGTTGATACTGAACACCCGTGATTCATAAACGTATCAATATGCATGGGCCAGAAAATGTGCCAAGGAACCACTGATTCTATTGGAATTTTAATTGATACCCGTGTTATCAATTAGTATGATAACACGGTATCAATTAAAATGCTACGAATAACCTTGTTGGATAAATGGAGAAATGAGAATATTCGAGCAGTAACCGGGATCCGTGACTGGAATCAGGAGGCGTTAAGGAGAAAAGCGGCATGGTCACTGAAGCTCCGAGAGATGAATATCGACCAATGGAACAGATCTACGACTGTCTGGATACCGTATAACAGGAAACGCCCCCAAGGTCAACCGAAAGCTCGCTGGCGAGACGATCTACGACGAACTATTGGCGACAACTGGTGGAGCGCGCCTATAGAAGCATATCGACCCATCCTCATCTGACGAAAATCGTCTGACATGATAAAGATTAAAGATTAAATTAGTATGCACTTTTTCCCATCAGTATGAGGGCCGTATCAGCCGATAGACACATTTTGTCTAATATCCCCTACATGAAACAAAAATTCACATGTTTGTACAATTAGGTTAAATTTTTTTAAATAAAGAGAGACTTTTAAAACTACCAAATTTGGTACCTCCTCCAACTCTTCCTCTGCTGCATTCACGATCGCACACGATTCGATCGTCGGACGGAGCTGAAAAAGGAAAGATTATTGTATTAGCGCGAAGAATATAGCGCCCGGTGCACAACCACACTGCGGTGTGTCGCGGGTACTCCGGTCCATCCTTCGATTGCTCCTGTTGATGGGGCGACAAGCGCTCCTCACAGATCACAGATCACCTTCCGTACCTTTCCTAGCCTACCGTACCCCCCCCCCCCCCCCCCCTCCGTCCTCACCTGTGGCAGGAGGGTCGTCGCGAGCAGTCGCATGCACAGCGTGTGCACAACAGGCAGATTCTTCGCCGACGCGATTTTCTGCAATGGAAATTGTGTTTGGAATGGAAAATCCATAGATTTTCGTATCTCCCAGGCCCCGTGAGGGAACTGATTTCGAAAAATATTGAACTGGAAAATTGAGAACAATTTGCTCCCATTTCGATTTGGTCCAAGTGATATGGTGCTGCGCCTATTCTACATGTACCCTTCATCCCGTTCGAAAATAATAATGAAGACATCTAGTATTTGAGAACATCTCACAAAAAAATCACATAAATTTCTCATTCAAAAATGGCACGTAAAACAAATTGCTGCCACCTTTCATTCACACCAATGCCTCACCTGTATGTACCCCGCGAGGATCTGCTCATCGCCTCTTCAATACCAAAAAAAACTCACGCAGATATCAATTGCTTCCTTTTGTGCATGTCTACCGCGATAAGGAGTCATATTTTCGTGAAATGTGACACTCTGATGAACAAAGGCCCTCCTCACCTGTATGTACCCCGCCAGTGTCTGCTCATCGCCCCTCTCCACCGCGTGGAGGGCGCACGCAGCAAAGGCCGATGCAACCGGCGTTGCCACCTCCACCTGCTGCGCCAACTTGGCGCACAGCGTGCCCTGCAATGGGGAAGGATTATCAGCGAACTGTTACAGAATAGTCAAGAGTGTGAGATAATGTGAACGTCAGTAATATCAGCAAGCTTTCCATACGAAGTTGCGATACTAACACGGTGCAACACACATTTACCAAGCACAAATTTATACAAAAATGTATCAATCCTCCTGAATCGTCTCTATATCAATTGCTCAAGACCCTTTGATTAGACCCATCCCTGTACTATTCGAACTACTTACTCCTCCCCTTCATCCCCTTCCACTCACCCGCTTGTAGTTGTCCCCGATGGCGATGCACTCGTCCAGCAGCGTCTGCGGGTCCGCGTGCTTGATCTGCATTTATGTTTATTTTTGCATTGTAATTTAATCACGGCTGGATCGCTTAGCGTTTACATCACTTTCTTGTAGCACCAATCGTTCGGCGTTGGTAACACAATTATTTGATCTGCGCAATAAAAAGGTTTTCGTCAAGCGATTTTACAGTCGTGAGATATCGCTAGATGAATCTGTACAACGCTTTTTAATCTATTACCCATGAAAATAACCCAACTTAATCGCCAAACACCCGCCGTTCAAGTTTACATCACTTGCTCGTAGCACCAATCCTACTGGTTTGCAACACAATTTCGGAACAGTTAAATGCGAATAAATAATTCCAACCTGAATAGGCAATCGTCCCGACCCCAGCTCGGACGCCAGTCTGATCACGTCGAGCGAGCGGAGAAGGGCGGCGGCCGGCTGCTCCTTCTCCTTCTTGCTACTACCCGCCACTTTCGCGCCGCCCTGCAAGGATAAGGAAAGCTTGTGAGCCGACGACGCGATTGTATTCAAGTCATTTGACGAGCAACTAATACATGGGTCACTCACCATGCAAACATTTTTTGTGAATTAGCCTACAACAATTTGCTATGATATTCATCAATGAAATGTCATAACACCCCCCCCCCCCCCCCCTTCAACCAACCTTGGTCTCTCCCCTTGCCGCAGCTTCCGCCAGTGTCCTCGCCCTACCCAGCTGCTCATCCCTTCCGTCGACTGAGGAGGCGATGAAGGAGTCCGCCAGACGGAGCAGCAACTGAGAAAAGGGAGAAGTTAGAAGAGGGATATTCTGACTCTCTCACTTCACCACACTCTCTCGTTTCTATGACCGGATAGAGAGCGTTACGAAAAAAGAGTAAGATGATTTTTCTAGAAAGGAGAAGTGATAAATATAAATATAACACCACTCACCTCCGCACTCCTCGGCGCGCTCAGCCTCGGTCCCTCCTCTGCTCCCACTTCTCCTCCTCCCAGTGTGAGCAGTGTGGAGATGGCGAGAGGCGGACCGCCCTCATCCCCAGAGATATCCGCATCCAGCAGGAATCTGTATTAGATTATTCCCATTCTTCATTCACTATTTCTCATTTTTCAATTTTCTTCCAATAGGCCTGGTACTATCCACAGGAAAGTAATATTCGCAAGCAATATCATCCTCAGAGATATCCGCATCCAGCAGGAATCTGGAGAAAGGAGCTCTAAATCACAATTTTTTTTGCAATTTACCATTCTCTTCTTGTTGTCGAATCGATGTTTCACGGGCAGCATAGACATACAAGTTCCATTCGCGAGCAATGAGAACGAGGCAGATAAAAGAAAACTATATTTCCTATTTCCAACACTATTCCTCGTCTTGACGAGTTTGTGTTTCAGCCATGCTATCTTACTTTAAGTGTCAATGAAGAGGAGCTCCATTCTCACCAACAAAAATGAAGAGCGAAAATTACACGCACTAATCATTTCGCAATGCTCTCTCGCCGATTATACAAAGCGAGATAGTGTGCAAAAAGAGGGAGTGCGAGAATTCTTTTTGCATACCCCCAATACTCGGAATTACCCCGAATTGTAAATATTTTTTTGGAAATTTCGTTTTAGAAAAAGATGTTTTGTAAATATCCAATTTGGAAAAAAAATTCTGGAAATAAACTTTTCAGAAATGACTGTTTCGGAACCGTCGTTTGGGAACCGCCATTTAGAAAATTTCACTTTGTAAATACCGTACGGTTTTCGCGGAAGTGCCGTTTTGTAATTTTTGTTATGGAAATGCCGTTTTGTAAATTTTTACATGGAAATCTCGTGATGTTTTCATTTCATTTTTCCATTTTTGGTTGAATTTTTCAATGATTTTCGCAGCAACAGATGATCGTCAGGGACAATGACGATATTACAAAAGTAAATTTCGAAGTATTGCTTCTTACTGCCTGAACTAAATTTTATTATTTGTGTAAAAACATTCATTTTGTTGAATGAGTTGATCTTTGTTGCCTATTTCAATCGGACGCGTTGCGTATGTGTTGCGTGCGGGAGCTGTCAAAATTAAATGTTGAGGAAGGAGCTGTTTGGACCGTCTTTAGCACTAATGCAAAAATTAATGATAAATGAAATTTCGATAAAATATATGCGATAAATGAAAAAATGAAATGATAAATAGTTTAATACGAAAATTACATGTAAAAATTTACAAAACGGCATTTCCATAAAAAAATTTACAAAACGGCACTTCCGCGAAAACCTTTACAGTACGGTATTTCTAAAATGAAATTTACTAAATCGCGGTTCCCAAACTACGGTTCCAAAAAAGCGATTTCTACAACGATTTTGACAAAACGACTTTTTCCAAAATATACCTTTCCAGAATGGATTTTCTTAAAAATTATTTCCATAAAGTTAATTTCCAAAAAAAAATTTACAATTTGGGGTAATACCCAATACTCACCTCTCAGCCACCATCTCCATCGCCTCTTCGTCGCTCAGCAGAGTGCTGTACAGCTGCCGGTTGAGAGCGAGTACCTGAAGTTAAATTATTATCTCAAATTGTCTTTCATAATCCTCCATAACATTTGATATACGATATCTGCTACTCTAGAAACTTGAAATCAATTATTCTCTCCAATAGCCACTCATTATCATTCACACAATTTGACACACGCTAATCACTCCCTTAGCAACCTCAAACCGCCAGGACAAAAATAAAGTATCTATTGATTTTCCCTAATTTAGTCATTAAATGGTAATGTTAAAAAAACAACAACAACCAAACTCACATCTCTGGCCACCTTCCTCCATCCCTCTTCGTCCCTTCGCTCGCCTCTCTTGCAGTGCACGAGTTGCGCGAGCACCTGACACCGATCGATATTTACGACTACCGTACAGAAGTCAAATACTCATATTATGAGACTTAAAAAAATGGTTTTTAGAATGGTTTTTATGCTTTTCACTAATTTTTGATCAAATTAGGCTCAAAATGAGGCATGCATAGGCCCTTTCGGGAGAGGTATTTGATCTCTGCTACCGTAATCCTCAATCTACCGTACCTCTCGCGCCCGGTGGGCGTCAGTTTGCGATGCGATCAGCTTGCCGAATGTCGGGTGCACGCCCTGTAAAGGATATTGTATACAGTATGGTCAATAACTAAATTATACCAGGCCATGATAGCTCGTGATCAACTCGAGAGATGAGCAAGCACTACCGTACGCTCTCATTCCCTCTGGATACCGTATCCACAATACCGTATTTTACATCTACCGTATGCTTTCCCTTCCCTCTAGATAGCGTACCCAATCGTACCCCACCCTACCATACCTTTGCATCGAGTGTGTCGAGTGCGGCTCTCACTCGCTCGATCGACTTCCTCTCCGCCTTCTTCTCCTCTCCAATCACATCGATCATTCGCTCCAATTCGGCGATCAGCGGACGACCAGTAAGAGAAAGCGAGGACAGCGCCTGAATGGTTTTTATTATTACTATAATGGAAAGCGCTCAATATGATGAGAAAGAAATGCCCATAATTTTGCCCTCTTGTTTAAGCCAAAACTGATTCAGAAGGGAGAGCGACGAGAGCGCCTAAATGATGTAATTCAGAAATGTAATTCAGCCCACTTCTCTATGACCACTCCAATAATTCTGGCTCAACACATTCTGACTCAATACTTCGCACCTACAGTAACCTACTGTACCCCCCCCCCCCCTCTTCCCCTACCGTACCTCCATAATGGTCTCTCCAACGACAATCGCCTCTCGCTCCCTCAGCAGCGCGTGCAGCAGACGAGTCGACGTGATTGTGCTGCGAATGAGGAGATCAGACTCAATCTGAGCCGAGCATAAGGCCCATCAATATTACGGAATGATAGAGTCGATACTAACTGTGTATTATTTATTTCGAAACATTTCCCACAGATATTGCTAACTCATCACTTCCTTCGAACTAATAGTAGACTTGAAACTCAAAGATCACCGGATACTAAAAAACTACTAAAAAATCACTAATCCCAATTGTGTTTGTTGAACACACCTAGCCTCACGTTAAAATATGTACGCGAAGAATATGTAATTATTATTTAAAATCTAATGCTCACCGTTCGACGACAATGGCCCTAATCACTGCTTCGTAGTCCTTGGGCGAGTGCCATTGGAGGAGGTCGATGATCGAGGGAAGAGAGGCAATCAGGGAGGAATCGTCCAGCTGAAAGTAACTTTATTAATGTTCGAAATTCATATTTTGCGCAAATCCTCAAATCAACTGTGTTAATTCTGAAATATATGCAACATATACAAATTCCAGTCATCAGATACAAGGTGTTCAATAGAACCACTGAAAAAAAGAATCAATCGGTTTCGGTTTGCTGCAAAAAGCTAATTGTAAATAAATATTGTACCAATCATCTTTTCTTGTAGGACCCCTATTGTAATTGTTTTCGACCTGGATAAAATGATGATGATGAATAAATCCAAACTAACCACTGCGCGAGATGGCCTCGCTTGGCGGTGTACAAAGATAAATGTATGGAGGGGAAATATTATGTAAAAATATGTGAAAAAAATCTAACTAAAAACGGCAAAGTGAGTACGGCAGTACTCTAACTAGCTTTGAAACCCAAACATCACCGGGATGTGCTAAACGCTACTCAAAATAACGCATGGTATTCGACCCCCGACTGACCACGGAAAAGTGTTGTCCGAGCAGCGAGACGGGCGCCGATTGGAGGAAGTCGAGGGAGGCCGAGACACTGCGAGTGATGCGAATGAACAGATCGAGATGCTTCCAGCGTGAGAGCGAATCGTCCAGGGACTGAAATAATTAACATTACTTATTCAAGTCTCAGGTGGGGTTTCTGTATACAGTAATCTTCATTGTCAGTGCGTTCACATGCACAAATTTACGTGGATATCTTCTATTCACTATCAGTTACCGTAGCCCCAATTGCTGGATGAACTGACGGACAACATACGTACTCAGCTACCGTAACCCCCGTGGTGGTGTGGCTACCGTATACCTCGCATCCTCTCTCCTTGCACAGCTCGAGCAGCTGGATGGCGTACGGCACGATGCCCGTCTCGGCCTCGATCGTGCGAGCACGCGCCTGCAATTCATTATTATTATTCGTTATTTAATGCATAGGCCCCTGGTATTCCAGGAATACGAAATGCCACACAGCCCACTGCTAGTGGCTATGCATTCAGAATCATTGAAAACTACAGACGAATAAACATCAATTAATGTTTTTCCAGATAATTCATGAAGCACCGATTTCTCCTACAATGTTCGGCTTTTTTTGTACTAGACATCATGACTAGATCAATAAAGGACGGAACCATCTCTACATCATACGTACCTGGAACACCAAACCGCCTGCTACCCCTCATTCGTTATTTTGATGCATTTTCACTACAATTACGGCTCAATACAACGAACCTTTGCCCACTGCTCCATATCCTTCTCCTCTGATCTCTCCTTCTTTCCCTTCTTCCCCTCCTCATCCCTCTCTTCCTCCTCCTCCTTCTCTCCCTCATCCACTCGCTGCACTTCCCTCGCTCCATCTTTGCTCGATGCGCGAACTTTGTTAAGTTCGGCCACGTACTTGTTCGATTTCTGCAATGGTTTTAATCAATGAAAGAGCAAAGATCAATTTTCTGGCTGTAGTATAATCCCACTGAACCGCCATAACTAGAACAAAGATTCTAGTTTGAAAAATATTTCTAGAGAAACCCGTCGATTTTACGATACAATGGCTGCTTATTGCTACATCTGTTTCAAACGCAGTAGTAATTGCATAAAGTTACATCGAAAACTAATACCCCCTCCCCTCCATTATACTCACCGTTATTGGCCTGTTTGCGGCGCCGGAATCGCTTACAGGCAACCCTGTGACTCACCTCCTCAACGACCAGTCGACAGTCTCTCGTCGGCACGAGTGTCTCGTATCGCTTCGGTTCGATGGACGACGGAAGACGGCTCAGAATGGACAGACAATGTGCGGAGAAGAAGGGCCAATTGGAGAGGAGAAGACGGGAGAGAGCGACCAGGGAACCGCGCTGCAATTTACAAGATATTGATTTATTAACACTCGTCAGACCAGTGACCATTGTTGGCACTTCACAATTGCCAAATATGAAATGAAGTTGCAACAGAGATTCACGGGGCGCGTCTCAGATTCACCGTGTATTTTTCTTTTGCTCAATTGAGACCAAACATGCATCACTCCTCACAACTTCGGCCGAATTCAATCTACCGTTGCAACCTCAAATCAATCAATCAATCAATTTATCATTTCAGGCAATTATTGCTAGATGAGGATGGGGGCAAAATCTTCATGGGGTGTATTCCACCAGTTCCCAATAGCTCGGTCCAAGTCGTCCCTCCAGCGTGCTCTAGGCTTGCCTGGCGGGCGCCTTGCAACCTCAATCCACGATGGCTACTGATTCATGATTGTTAGTGGTTTAACGTAGCAGCAACGTCAAAACAACGACAACAACAACAACAACAACAACAACAACAACAATAACAGCTCTCACCTCCGCCAGTCCCTCGGCCACCCGCAGCAGCGGCCACTCGCGCATCTCCAGGTACATCTGAAATATAGTTATGAGAGAGCAGAAATGATTGTAACACAGGATCCTTCCGAGACTATATCATCTACTTGAAACTCAAATCGAGCCAATTTTAGCATCGTTTTATCAGTCACGCTATTTCCCGCCTAACAGGCAAAGTAATCTTGTTGTAAATAACATGCGACTGTATATGATTGCCAATCCGCCGTTTCCTCGGATCTTGTTACATTCTTGAAACCGCAAGGTAACAAGCAGTGACCATAAATGCATTGTTTTGCCAGCCACGCTATTTCCATTCTAACAGGCAAAGTAATTTTGTTCTAAATAAAATGTGAATGCATTTGATTGCCAATTCGCCGTTTCCTCGGATCTTGTTACATTCTTGAAACCGCAAGGTAACAAGCAGTGACCATATATGGATTCGTTGAAAAGGGGATTTTTTTTCCGCGCAACCAAGTTGCACCAGTGCCCTCTCTTACCATACATGAAAAAGTTAGGTCCATCGAAAGCCGGGTATGTTTATGAAAAAGATCTTGAAAATCGACAACCTCTATGAAAGCGGGCAGTGTTTGCGAATCGTAGATTAGAGGTCTTGTAAACGGAAACCTCGAAAGCGGAGTATTTTTTCAAATTCAAATTACATGTACTTTTCGACACGCTTTTCCACGTATATCTCTTACATTTTCACCAGACGACGTCGTTCCTTATTTGCTCACCTCCACATCGTCCGTCACGGCGAGCACTCTTCCATGGTGCGCGAGACGAACGTGCAGGGGAAGGGGGGCGGAGAGGAGGATGCCCTCTTCCACCTGATCAAAAAATTGCTGTTTTTTTGGATTATCAGTTCGAGGAGAATCAAAAGCCCCGCCTCATGTTTTAATATCAGAAATCTACGAAACGCAACACTCGCGGTGCCACTTTCTTACGTACTTTGAAAGTGTACGCTATGCTCCAAGCGTACAATAAGCTTTTTTTTAGGAAGATCAGTATCGAATACATTGCGCCTAGAAAAACTACTCAAGCTATCACAAGCCCTTGAAGCATTATCTTCACTGCTCCGATCTCAATCATTGAATTGCATCACACCTAATTCATACTTTCATAAAGAATAAATAATAAAAATTAATAGTATTAATAATCTGACTAGTTCCGTATATCACAAACCATTGCAGCATACTACCTACATTGAATTACCTTAAACTACATAATAACAATAAAAACAATAATAACAATAATAATCACACCAGTTCCGTCTGGACGTGCATGCTGGGCGTCGTCGTCTGCAGGCAGCGCTCCGCCTTCCAACGAACGTCCCGCACTCGGCCCTTAATTCGTGTAATTATAAATAAGTAATGGAAATAATAAAATGGAATAAACAACAATAGTGCTCCAGTGAGTTTTCTGTTCCACGCTTTACTTATTTTCTACTTATTACGTTGCTTTGTCGTGGAACTCGACCCTCAACGCGATCAATGATTACTTGCTCCAGTGATTTTACTGTTTCAATGGTCCATTAATCTGTTGAAACAACGTTCATAGCCAATGTACCAAGTACTTGTTTGTTTACCAAACAGATCAATGTGCCATAGTCGCCAGAGTAGTATATTTTCAGTATTTCTCACTAAGCAAGCGTACCAGGATATTCTTGACATGTTCCTTGGTCAGCTTCCCGCTGCCGCACACCTCCATCCACTGTCGCTTGTACACCGAATCCTTCTCGATCTGAATGCGAGAATGAGTATCAAAGCTGGTCACAATCATTACATGCCAACTATTTTCAGTATCAGTGATCCTCCTTGGCACTGTTTTTAACAAATCGAAAGCCTTAAAATTTAAAAATGAATAATAACGAAGCTTCACCTCGGGATGCGTGTCCGCCAGTTGAATCGCCTTCGCAAAGTCGCCCCGACGCATCTGTAATTCAAATTATGTTCCATGGTTAATTCCAGCAAGATTCTCGCTTCATCAACGACACAATAATCAACAATAACTTACCTTCTGATTAGTTCTTGGATCAACATTTCAATAATTAAAAAATAAAAACAAAACAAAATAAAGTGCCTGCTCACCGTTCTCTCGAGCACTTCCTCGAGCGTAACGATTGGCGCGTGCCACAGGGAAAACTCTAACGAGAGAAGCTGAGTCGCCTGTCAGAATAAGTGATATATGCTTCGCACAGCGCCCACTTCTTCCATTCTCAAATTTTCATCAAACAAGTCACTTTCGCGCGATGACTAGTCCATGAAAAACCCTATATTCGCAGTTCATCAGTATCGTTCGATCGAGCAACTTTAGAATAACCAGTGCGCACATGATTGTGTGTTCTCTAGAATTCAATCGACAGACGATATAGTGTGCCCAAAGAAGAGAGCGTCACTCTCTCACCTGTTGCAATGGTGAAGCAGCGTCTCCCACCGCCATACCGAGCAGCTGCTTGAGAGATCTGCGGATGGATCAATTAATAAGGCCCCGCTACCGTATCCACTCGCATACAACTACGGTAGACCACTATTTCAAAAATCGTATAACGTCAAACATAACAACCAATCCTGAAAGATATTGTCCTTTTGCATTACTCATCAATATCGTATCCCATCAAACCAAGTACCGTATCCATCACAACCATACTACCGTAGTCTACCGTACCCGTACCTCCAGATGGTGAGCATGAACAGTCGGGCGGCTAGCGATGAGCGTTGCGAGGATATCGCCACCTCCGGACCGCCCTGAGAGCGATTGCGATTATTACAGATGATTTGTTTTTTTTAACAGACTCTCGATCGGCATACGCAATGATGGCAGTCTTTACCGAATATTACAATCGAAACCCGCATTCACCATGCCGATTCTACAATATCCCGGCCCTTTTTTTTTACATCCGCCTACCGTATTCCTTCAGCCTACCGTATGCTCACCTCACTCTGCAGCACGTACAGTTCCCTCTCTGCGGGCACGACCAGCTGCGTGCGCGGCGAGTAGCACTCTGACGACTGCTGCAAATCGTACACTGATCACATCTCGAAATAGAGAATGTAGTCATAATATTCACAAGGTGGCTTCGCGTTTTAGTGTTACTATCGCTAAAAATTTGATCACAGTATTCACGCAGCCGTTCACAATTTTTCGCTGTTACAGTCTCCAGAATATTTCGCCCATGCTAATCGAAACACGGATACGACGCAACCTCTCGGTTCCCGGTTTCACGGTTCTCTTTAAAATAGCGTGTCACCAACCTGATCGCCCTCCGCAATCGTCTGCATCAGCAGCTGCGGGTCGGCCGTCGAGCAGCGAATGAGACGACCCGAGGAGAAGAGAACGCCCATCTCCTGACAATATAAATTCATTTTTAATCACAAAATATGAAAACTTTTACTAAAAAACACTATCAACTTGGGTTTTCATGATTTTGAATCAACTCCGTCGAAAAAAACCAGCACTCGTGTTTCCCATAATTAAATCTACAATGAGCTAGTGCTGGAAATGCGGCTTTAGGCTAATAAAATTTATGTCTGAATCCCCCACTGGGGCTCCAACCACACGCCCAACAAGTTCCCTCACCTCCTCATACACGAACACTGCCGCCCGTGGTCGGGCTACTCTCGACACATGGGCGAGCGAGGAGAGGAGGGAGAGGGAGGGAAGGGCGAACAGAAAGACATCGCCTGTAGTAGAGACACCCACGACACGGGATTCCTGCAGTGACAATAATTTTTAAAAAAACCTTATTAGCAGTAATGCCATTGAAACAATGAGTTATATTCCATGGGTCATCGCATTTCGATGTTTTTTCCAGATCTAGTTGGTTGTAAGCTTGTCCAGGGTGATTCTAGCTATTGAGATGCTATAACTGTGAAATAGATAGCTAGGATCAGTTGTATATGTCATTCCATTGAACAAATTAACATTCAATAAATCACTTGTTTGACTCTGCACCGATCATACTAGGTAGAATTGTCCCAATAGATAGAACTGATTGTGAGTATTTAAATAAATAAAAAAAGTGATAAAACATACGCTCGCGTTCACAGACAGACTGGAGATGTAGGCGAAGGAGCCGAACCCGAATGGGAGACGAATCGAGAGGGACTCCCACCAGTCTTCTGCAGAATGTACATATATGTAATAATATATTTTGAGGCCGGAGATTCGTGAAATGAAATTAGGCTGAAATCTATAACATTTGCGGCAAATACTTCTATATATTTCCTACTAATGACCCTAGGCAAAGGACAATTGCATAGACACATAGACATTAGAAGACTAGATTAGGATCCCTCACGAACCGCAAAAGACGAAAAATACTGACTCTCATATTTGGGCGCAACCACGGGCACAACGTGCGGTGCTCCCTTGACCATTCGATAGGAGGCCAGTCCGCCCGGAATGTCTTCCGTTCCGATCCTGTGGAATGCATTCATTTATTTCTCTTTGATTCATTTTTTCGCCATCATTACTGACAACAGAACACATGGTGGCTTCAACACCTTTGCTGAGTCTCAAATCTTCCATGTGCGAAAAAACTACATGTTCTTAGGAATCCTAGTGTTACCTCAAAACGGACAATTTCTGAATACCAAAATAATTACCCCCCTCCTCACCCAAAGATCAAAGATCACCCTCCCCCCCACTGTAGTGCGTCATGATCTAACCCCCCCCCCCAAAGATCAAAGATTAACTCCTCCCCCCACCTGTAGTGCGTCGTAACGAGTATCATTCCGTGGCCGGGCAGCAGTCGGCACACGCCCGTCAGCGGCGACTCGAGCAGCACCGTGAACAGCTTGAAGTAGGAGGTACGACTGCAAATGAGAGAGATCAAAGATCAGAGATTATACTCTTTCCCGTTATTTCCTCTTTCCAGAGTCTTTCCAGATAATGCCGACATCACCGCGCAATTCTCGAGTTGGTGAATAAAAAATAAAGAATAATTCCCGTTCATCCAGCACCAGATGAACACCAGCGTCAAAATGGATGCATTGTTGAACCTTTTAACCTCTTTGTTGCAATCGCCTCGTCAGTTCAGTAATCCGATCCCCTTCCAAAGTCGCCCTTTTCCCGGAACACCCACACTAGGACGAGACAGTTGTAAGAAGAAAAGAGGTTGTCTAGCCTTTTCCCAGGCCTCTTCATCTGATATTCACAGACGCTCGGAAATCACCGTGGAATTTCAGCCTCTCGAGGACCGTCTTCCTTCTTTACTTTAACATTATAATGTCCACTCGTATTCGCAGAATTGCCCAATCACTTTCCCCAGTTCTCAAAGGTCACCACTGAAACTTCGCGTGCGCTTCCCGATTTTCTCCCAGCGTAATTTGAGCCTGCATCATCCCTTTCCTTTCCAGAACTGTGTGTGAGAGCGGAGCCTTCCTCTCCTCTCTATTAGCTGGATGAGTCTCAAACCGCAGGCTTTCAGGATGGAATTAGGCAAGCATTCATACCCTTTCCATCAATCGGGAGCAATTTCGCAGTTCTGGCTAGGCTAAACTGATTCTTGCTGATATACAACATGGAATGGCTCCACCGATGGTGCCTTCATGATTAGCATGATTCTCGTCCTCGGCGGGTTTGACAAAAGCTCGCGAGCATATGCAAGGCCCTTCTCATTACTAATTTTTTCCACAGGCTGTGATGAGCACGGGTCGGATATAAGACCATATCTCCGAATTTAACCCCATGTTTGAACCCACGATTTTGAGAGCAAAACCCGGAGAGATTTTACCGATTTTACCTTAATTGGTCAAAACTCGAATGAAAGAAAGCGGTATTCGATGCGCATTCAAAACGTGTGTGTGTGCATAGAGGGAAAAGGTGTGGATCCTCCCTCTATTCCTCCTTTTCCTGCTCATTCATCGTTTTGCGGCGGTCACACACAGTAGAATGCGCAATACGGGTCACCGTCTCTCCATTTCACACACTCTCTCGCCTCTGGTCCGGTCGAGAGAGTGTGTGAAATGAAGAATTGCGCAATGTACCAAACAAGAGAACCGTTTGAACAGTCGGCCCGCGTGTCTGTCCCCCCCATGGATAGTGTGAAGTATACTGGCAACTTACGATATTCCGCAAGCCTTCTACCATTGCTTACTCTTCTTCAATTTATCCACCTCACATCAGACACATACCAATTAGGCTCAAGTTTCACTCCTCATTCAAACAGCATCGCTCGCTTCTCGCGCTTTTCCTTCCACAGATCCTTCCCAATTCCACCCACTCCTCATGCCCAATTATTCTCCCTGTCAGTCAATCGCTCATTTTGCTGCAGAATGCCGCCGCGCACTTTGACCCCTTATTCGCTTCTTCTGGTCTCTTTTGTCCCTCTAATTTGCATAATTAGCCCCCGGGCAACAATAAAAGGCGCATGAGCATGAGGACTGCATTGCCTTCTTTAAAGGTCGCGCAATTCTTCCCGAAGCGCAGTTCTTTAATATTGTCCACTAGGTGGATATGTGCAACACTGTCGCTACATAATACTTGTCGACAGCCGTTGAACAGTATGCACGTTAAATGCACGAGTTCCCAATCAGAAACACTCTCTTCCTGGTGGTCGTAACCTCCGTCTTAACTTTCTCTTCCCGAATCCCTCTCCTCCTTTTGGAACTAGGCATGATAAGAATCGTCAAAAAAATTTATTCCGTTAGTTGTATTTAGAGCACCAAATAATTCCAAATTCATCGGACTCGTCTCATCAATCAATGGTTCTCATCCAGCCTATTGTCCTTTACATCGACCACCTTCCACTCACCCCATCTTGTACGCGCTGAGCGTGCAGTTGTAGTGCAGCGTCGCCATGTAGTCCGAGAACCTGGAATGATTTTAATTTAAATAATATTTGTAAAAATGGAAAATATCCGTTTAGGCTTGTCTTGTCCTGCTCATGAAGAGCTCAATTCGTTTGCTTTTTTTTCGCTAGCACCGTCGTGAAAATCAAACCCCTGGTAAATTTCACTTCTTGCAACACCTATGAAATACAAGTGTGCGCTGTTTCTGTATGTTCTCCGAATTCACCACTTTGAATGGGACTTGTACTTCCTTGCCTATTTTAACTTGTTTCAAAGTAAAAACAACAAAAACAAAAACTATATAAAAAAAGGAACCCACTTCTCCTCTGTAGCCATGAGTGAGTACGAGCTGAGCGAAGAGATGGCCGAGACGAGGTCGGGAGATGACTCGGGCAGCGCCTACAATTGGTTATTTTAGATTTCCATTTCTAAAAAACCCCCGGAACATTTAAGTTTCATGCACTTCTCAAGAACCACATAGCGAGCAAAGAATAATTGTTGTGAGAGACTTTGTGTGAAAAAAACAAACATTCTGTAACATGGTTTCGATTTTCCAAGTACCTGAAATATCACTGCTTCATGCACTTCTCAAGAACCAAAAAATTGAGCAAAGAACAATCCCACTAGCATCCTATATAGAAAATTTAGCACTAATAGATGAAGCCACTTTCGAGCATGCAACTTTTTACATTGTTAACTTGAGCACACTCTGAATTCATAGATCTGTCCTTACCCTCACTACGTCAGTTCAGTGAAACCCGCGTCTCGGAACTGTTAGTGAGCGCGATTCCGATGGATGGTCTGACTCTCGCCTTCCGCAATACTCTCCCCTTTTCTGACTGACGAGAAATCAGCAAAAAAGGAGAAACGAGAACATGAGCTCGCGATTTACCCCATTACTCGGGCATTTTCGCTCACATTTCATTGCCCCCATTCGTGCATTCGTCCTTTCCTCTTCGCCTCGTGTTTCTCTTATCCACTTGTCATTCTCAGTCTCAGGAGCCTCGTTCCCAGCCTATTAGCTCCCTTTCTTGACGACTAGAGTTAGCTAGAGCACAATAATCCATTCGCTTTTCGATAGGCTGTACATGTGACCTGTCACATTTCACAATACTATTAGCGCCGTTGAAGCACAACTCGGACTACCCTACTCAACATCTCACACGCATCCGACCTTTTCCTATGCACACATCTGCATTATCCTTCTCTAACCACAGAGACTTCTTCTAACATGTTAGACTCACTCGTATTCCATGGTCAGTCGTTTGAACTCTTTATCTTGAACGACATCATGAACGATTGTCCCGTTGTTACTATGATCTCCTCATTGAGTCCAGCATTTCTCTCGAATCACGCCTCAATCTAC
The DNA here is from genome assembly GCA_000180635.4 of Pristionchus pacificus. Lineage (NCBI taxonomy): Eukaryota > Metazoa > Nematoda > Chromadorea > Rhabditida > Neodiplogasteridae > Pristionchus > Pristionchus pacificus. Next base: position 582,710 of record CM026579.1, on the reverse strand, counting down.
CGTCCATCCTTCCCATTTCGATCGCGCCCCCCATTCCCATGACCCTCCAATCTCCGTGAATATCCAGGCCTTTTTGTGTACTCTATACGCATGTGATAGGGAGAGGCGGCGAAAGGGGCGAGGAAGGAAAGGAGAAATCGTTAGCCATTCCTATCGCGTAGAGCTGAGAGCCTTTTTCTGCCTTTTTTGAGTTCTAACAATCATTCCACTTGAGCCCACGTGTCTCATCACTGATTCTCATCTCAGGAAAAAACTGGGGTCTTTGTAGGCGGCACTGCGGGGCTATGTCCCCGCTAGGCGGTGGATGTGCGGGGCCCCGTAAGGGAATTCGGAAACTTTTTACGGAGCCCCCTAGTGTAACAGAACAATTTTTGCGGAGTACCTTAGAAGAACCTTTTCGAAAATTGCGGAGCCCCCTGCCACCTAGCGGGTAAAAGCTCACCACTGGTAAGCGGGCGCGCCAATTCTTCTACCTTCATAGGGGTGCATGCAGGTCTAGACATCACGTATATCGAGGAGAGTCGGTCCATCATCCCCGTAAGAGTGTGCGGGCGGGACAAGGTCAGAAGACACGTTGTGCCAATATGTGGAATGAGGTGCTGTCTCGATTGCTCTAGAATGACAGCGACAAGACGAGGAATGTTCTCGTCTCTTCATTTTTGCCTTATCTCTCGTCAGTTAGAGAAACGAGAGAGTATTGCGAAACGAGAGAGACAGACCATCCATCGAGAAAGAATAGCATGCTTCAGTGAGGAGCCGTGCTCTTCTCATTCTCACAGATTGCGCCTGCCTTCCACTCGTTACTCGTTCTTTATACTTCCTGCTTCCCGGAATTCATGTCACCCTTGCATCCTTTGTTTCACATGCCGTGCTAACTCGAGTAATCATTAGGCGAGTAACGATAAATCCTTTGCCGTTTCATCTGTTCACCACATTCATGCGCGTTTTCCCAAGATCATCGAGCAATAGCAAATCACCACTCTCTACAGATGTCGCTCACGGCCACCCTTGTCATCCCACAGTTCTTCCTTGTCGTCACAGCACTGGCCACACTCTGCTTCACCACTCGCGTCATTCGACCCTTCGAGCTCATTCATGGCAATTGCAAGTGAGTTGCCTCTTCAATGATTCTACCGGGAAGTTGACATAACATTCTCTTTGGATACCACAATATTCCACGAGTCCGATTTGACGTTTTGATTATTCCCTACATCGCCTCCCTTTTCAGAATCCTTCTCAATCTCATTAACTTCGCACAAATCTGCGTCGTACTTTCACATCTCGGAAAGTTGTTCGACCTCGCCATCAATGGAGACTTCTCGCAAGAACATCGTCAGTCAATTGTCGATAATTGCGTGGCGAGCATGAACAACAGCTGTTCCGTGCATGTTCATTCCTCAAAGTAGCGCCTACTAAATCGCCCAAGGCATTGCAAAAAAGGACGCGAATGACGAACAAATCACAAAAAGCCTACCCCCTACAATCGCCCACACTCCGACTCTCTTTTTGGTACACTAGCGAATCAAGAAATTGGATATTTGCGACTATCAAAACACCGCACGTCAGAAAACGTGCATTCCTTAATTTCTAGCTACAATAGGCTTTGAGCAAATCGAACGATTTTCACGTACTCAATAGTGAATCGAATAGCATCGACTATAAATTCTAAAAATTTATTAGGCTTCTTGTGTTAACGGTTGGAGTAGGCTAGGTCACCTTTGTGTAACTGTGGTGCGAATTCGTAATTTTTGAGAGGTCATTTCAACCCTGCGCCAATCTCTCTTTCCAGCCTGGTACATCTTCACCCAACTCCTGCACGAATTCGGCTACTTTCTCTGCTCGAGCACGGAATTCATCGTCGTTATCGAGCGAGCGGTCGCTTGCAAACTACTGCGGAAGTGAGTGGATCAAATCGTTCATCCTCTCCATTTAATTTGTTTCTATGAATCTCAACACTAAACAAAACACCTCGAAGTTCAATGGAAAAGATAGTTCTACAGAACAGTATTCGTAACCCATTTTTATGTTTGAAAACTAAGGAAGTGAGTGGATGATATATATTGATAATGATTACCCGAGTTTTCGGATCCAATATCGGCATCACCACGGATAGCACATTTGTAGAGTTTACGAAAATCCAATTAGGAAAGTTGAAAAAATTCCATTCCACGCCATTCCTTCGCCTCAAATCTTTGGCGTTTGGCGGAAACGTGTCATTTCCTCTATTCATCGTCTTTCGCTGTGCAAGGACTCTTCACCTCTCAGATTACCCCCTCTTCCGGCCTCTTTCACTAGGTCTGCGTGAACCCATCGAGGGATTGGTGTCGACAATCAGAAAAGGCGAGAGATCAAGTGGAAACGAGAGAATCAGAGTACTTCTTCGACCTCATAGACGAAACAAAGGGCAAATACAAGGGGCAACGAGACCAAGATAGCATTCGCTTCTTCATTCATCCTCCTCTTCTCCGATTTCATTACTTTCTATGAATCTCAACGACAAACAAAGATACACTTCAAAGTTCAGTCGAAAAGAAAGCCCTAAAGAGCAGTCTTCATAACAAATTTATTTAAATCAGCTACCAAAGTATCTACCAAAGTCTTTGATCTTTTGAGAGTATCTCAAAAGATCAAAGAACGCTTCCTCCTTCCAGATACGATCAATCACCCACCAACTACCCCGTCTTCCTCTCACTCTCTTCCATCTCATGCATCTCCGCATTCCTTTTCTCCTATCTAGTGCACATACGTAAGTTGATTTCCAGTAAAAATAATGAAGGCAATGCGAAACAATCCAAAAAAAGCTAATCAAAAAAAGCTAATGTTTAGCTAATCATGTATATCTCAGGCAAGCGCAAACTCGAATGCACAATCTTTGCCGAGTCGATGGACCTGCTCACGCTCCTCTTCGCCTGTCTCTGTCACTGGTACTCACGACGGAGATATCAGCACATGCTCTTCCACTCTACCAATCTGGGCAGTCGATATCAGGTCAGCTCTAAAGCTAACACAATTCTTCCTGACAACATGCAATAATTCTGTGATATCCGCATTTTTGAACTTTTCGCACCGTTAATCGCCCGCTGTGCACGAATCACTATCGTGCTACACATCCAGTGGATACATCATCATCTTCTTCTTCAACCAAACACTTGGAATATAACGAATTCACATTTATTGCACGAATAAGATTCGTTATCTTCTAATCTTTCTTCGCCATCAGACACATATTAGCAGAGAATCACGATAAGCACGTAGTGGGTGCTTGTAATCATACAACTACTATTTCACACAGTTTCATAATATAAGAGCTCAGAGCACATACCAAAAAATCGTAATAAAAATAATTATCTTTTTTTTTAGCTGCGGGAAGTGGCCGAGATCACGCGTGCCCTCATCCCCATCTCTATCGTGTCCGTGACGGTCAAACTGGGCGCCTCGATCATGGTCTGGGCACGAATAATATACGACGAGGAACTACCCTATGTGACGATGATGAGCCTCTACCAGTCGGTATGGTTCACTCTCAATTACAAATATAAATAACTAAATTCGAGAATAAAACAGTTTCCTAGAAAAAAAAGAAGATCGAAACGACAGCTGGGTACGACGCCTGGATGTAGTGAACCTATGAAAGATCAATGTTCAAAATGAATAATGAGATCATTTTAGGAATCAGAAGAGTTTTCAATGACGATAGCCATAATTTTAAAAAAAAACTAGTTCAACCCTATCAAAATATCCAAATTTCAGCTACACACTCTAAACGCGATGCTCTGGTGCGTTCTCATCCTCTTCCGGCATCGGTACATTTGTTATCAACATTAGGGGCAATATCTCCGCTAGAAAATATCGAGGCAGATAGGAGGAATACGGTTGCGGAATGTATCCCCTTAGCGGTAATCAATACACCATCTCGATTCCGAGCACAAAATACCACACATATACCTACTCTTTATGCCATTTCGTTCCATCTAGCATTCACGCCAAGATGTCACTCAATACCTCAGCTCATTGCAGGGGTCTCCGGCAGAAATCGCTCGACATGCTTCGTCGGATCACATTTTGCCAATGGGAGTGGCTGTTCGAGGAGGAAGGAGCGAGGAATATCCCCGACATCGATCACTCGACGAATCATGAACTGACTCAGGCCCATTTCGATCTGCTATCAGCATCGTGGCAAAACTTTCCCAAGGCTTAATTCGCGAGATATTTTTATCAATAATGATCCTTTTATCAGCCACGCTCGCAATATCGCATGTAGTTCCGATTCGGCCCATTTAGGCATTTGCCCGTCTCCCATTGATCTCACTTGTTTGTACTATGCGCAGATTTCGTTGCAATCGAATCTCATGTTTTCCTCATTGCTGTTAATAAACTCGATGGACTCTATGAGCCCTAGATAAAATCTCACGCAAACTGTTGTTTCAATTACGAAAATAGCTTGTCAGTGAGACGGAAGGAGAGAGGGGATCAGCACTCCCTAAATCCTTTCCAATCTGCATGTCGGGCGAAGATTTCTCAGTGTTTCCGCTTCAGAGAATCCTCCTCATCTCTAGACATTCGTATTCTGAGCACTAGGCCTCATTGTAGTCTAAAGCATCTTTGATACCTCCCCTTCTCATACTCTATTTCATCCCTCCCCCCCTTCTCCATTGTCCATCTCCTTCAATAATACCTTCTAGCGATATTAAGACGCGATCTCTGCTTTGCCTCTCACACCCACTGCGCTTCTTGCGTTATTGTGCCAGATCTTGAGGACCAAATTTCGCCCTTAATCCGACCACTTCAACCGCTTTCTCGGTTCGATTGGCTCTTCCTTTCACATTCCCCTTCAGCAGTAGTACAATGTATCTCATCGACGATACGCCCTTACTCTGGGTGGTGCAGACTGTCTACTACTTCATTGCACTGTTCATCGTGTTCTTTACCACTTGGATCATTTACCGATACCCATCAGCTTCATTCAACTGCAAGTGAGTACAATGTATGGCCCATTATTGTTTGAATGACTGAAATTAAGATTAATAAACAATCATCCTTCAGACTTCTCCTCCTTCTGGTCATGTTCGGGCACATCAACCTCATCATTTCTCACCTCACCAAAGTAGTCTGGTTTCTATCTCGAAATGAATACAACCCATTCTACTTGATCGAGATTGATTGTGAGTTATTACCGCTGCAACTTCTTGAGTGTATCACTCTGCAGGGTTCTACCAGCTATCGCAATGGCAACACGAATGCGCATACATTCTTGTTTCCATTACTGAGATTTTTCTCATTCTTGAGCGATTCCTAGCCGTTTACCGCATCGACAGGTTCGATACTAGTAGTGCATTGGTTCTTCGTTAACATTATGCAAAGAGATATAATTAAAAATCGAAAATTACAGTTACAAGAGCTCCACCCATCCTCGAGTAATGACTCTCGGTATATCCGCAATTATCATCTTTTCGTGTGGCTTCGCCTACATTCTCCACTTCAGTAAGCGCTAGCCAGTTGACAATCGCGCTTCCGAGAATCGATCACTCATTCCAGCGACCCTCAAAACGATTATGCTGCTCTCAATCGAGGTCTTTGATCTAGTCTCCGTAGTCTCTGCGTACTTCTGCCATCGGTACACGCAGAACCAGTGGTATCAAACGCTCGAACGGGATCTATCCGCAAAATATCAAGTGGGTTGATATTAGAGTCGCTGAAGCTACTAGTCACTTTTGATTCGTAATCATTAATTACAACCGAATTTTAATTTGTAAATACAATAAACGCTCGCTGATTACCCATCCAACACCGTTATGAAACTATTCATAACTATAATACTCCTTCCAGATGCGCGACGTCGCTGCCCTCTCGTCCGCCCTCATTCCCATCTGCATCGTGTCATTCTTTCTCAAACTCGGCTGCACTGGTATCATCTGGCTATATGCCATCTACGGTGACAACACGTCGTACATGGCACGTCTCTCCGTCTACAACGTCGTGAGTATCACATCTCACACCATGATGACTCCAAAGGCACTACTGCCGCCCAACAATAAGTGATATCACTCGTCGGCAAGATTCTTAATCAGATTTGTTGCGAAAATATACACACACAAAGGTCATGGCATAAGGCACGCTACAAACAGCTGCCCAGTCAAAACAAGTCTTTACAAACACTGTTTTGATATTTTGATATTGCGAACAATGCGTCCGATTTCAACAGAAAAACAAGCACGTTATTCCATGTGAGTGAAACATCACAGGTCGATCACAATATTTCGTATCAGGTGGCTTGTGAACAAAAACAATAGCAATATACTCCTTCCAGCTCCACACCACCAACGCCATCTCCTGGTGCATTCTCGTACTCACACGACACAAGTGAGATCTCGTCCTTGCACCACTGCTGGACTATATCCCCGCCTGATCATCTGAGTGGGCTCCCAAGACGAAATATTTGAAAATTTGCGGAGCCCCCACGTTGTATGACATGTTATTCGCGGAGCTCCCGATCAACTAACGGGACTTAGCTCATCAGTGCCTTGCACACTCAACTTGAGCGGCTCAAAAATCAAACACCAACTCGAAGAATGAACACATTGCACTTTCGAGCTCTTTCCGAGCGATCAAACTCACTTTTTAAAGGAGTCCTTAATGAACAGACATTTCCACTTGCAGGAACATGCGTCTTCGTGCCATTCGATATCTCTACCGCTTCTTTTACTGCTGTTTCCATCCCAATCAAGCCAATCGGGAGGCCCTTCCCGATGTCGATCGACAGATATCGCAGAAGCGAACAGTCTCCCACTTCCGGGAACTGGACAAAGTGTGGAAGAAGGAGGGCGAACATTGCAACCCCCAATAGTTCTATCAGCTCTCATTGGCATCCACAACATCCATTACTTAACATTGGATTCTTCAACAAAGCATATCCGTCACCGAGCAGCACGGAATATTATTTTTGTTGCCCGGAAAGTCTGAGCCGGAACTAGTTCCGCTCTAAACTGAAAGTCTCAGTGAAAACATTGAATACTTCCGGTCTTCAAATCCGTACCCCAACCAGAATGTTAATTCCTCCTCGACATTTGAACTTTATGATTCCCTCATCCTCCGGGAATTAACACGTGTAAATACTGATGAGCTTATGTTCGAAGATAAAGTATCAGGCTAGAAATACGAAATGAAATGAGGACGTTTGGTCTTCACAGCTCAAGATCTTGAACAAAAAAGTGCTTCGCACAAAACAATACCACCCACGAGGGCATCTGTTCGCTCATGCACGTTGGAGAACAAGGTAAAATTAGGAGCAAGTGCAACAATGTCCCCATTCTCGGGATTCGCGTTACCTAAATACTAGAGAGTCACACTCACTTTACTAAAAATATTTCCCTTCATTCTCAGAGGAGATTTCATGCCCACACCACAGCCCAAATCAGGTGGGTGTATCTTCACTATCGATAATACTTCTTAACGCACAGTATTTCTCTATGTATCTGGTCTACTTCACGAATTCGGCTACTTTATTACGTTCTCTACTGAATGCGCCATAGTTATAGAACGAGTAATTGCGTGCAAGAAACAGCGAAGGTTTCAAGCGACTGCAGTTCACATAAAAGTATTTTTTTCCAGCTACGACCTTCACGGATTAAGTAATGATTAATTAAGTAGTAGTTATTAAGGAATGATCCCAATTGTCATTTTTATTATATTATTAGCTGCAACTTCGCCTTAGCTTGTATTCTTTCGTGAGTACCACAATTACTATAAATATTTAAATATTGCTTCAGAGGGTCTTTTCCTTCCGGTTTTTATCTTCTGTCAGTGTATGGACACGTGCATTGTTGTCATGGCATTCTTTTGCAATCGATATTGTGTACGGCACTATCGGGACCTCCTACTCTCGTCCCTCTCTACCAAATATCAGGTGCGCGAAGCCTCGATGAACCGAAGAGAGACGAAAGACCATTCCTCACAATCAGATCCGTGAAGTATCCGCTCTCTTGCTTGTTCCTATTACTTCGCTGTTTCATCGCTGCTGAACTCTGGTACAAATTATATTTGATCATAAAATTGAATGCCATAAATTGAGGTGCGAATATTTCTTCAACAGGCTTGGCCTTACATGGTTGTCCTTACAGCCTATCAAACGGTAATTACTCAGCAGTAAGTTTAGTAATCACAACAAATTGCAGCTGCACACCCTCACTGCCACCGTCTGGTGCACACTACTCCTCACTCGTCACAGGTATGCCCAGTAGAGCTCGAACAATGAGCTGTGATCTCTTCTTTTTATACTCCTCTCCAGCTTTATTGAAAAATAGTGCGTGGATGAAGCGCGGCACATATTTAGAGCACTAGTGCCCACTTAGTAGTAGAATTCGTAGAATCCAGGCAGCTATGTTCAAGATCCATCCCACACATGCGAGATCTATGCTTCACAATGCCAACTTCTCCTCCGTCTGAGAGGCTCGCTGACTCACATTTCTATGAACACTTATCTTGATGTAGTAGAGTTCATCGAAACCACCGGAAAATTCCTAGACTAGGAATCATAGTACACAGATTACAAAAACGACACTGTGTAGCCATTGAAATGTCGGGAAACTTGCACGTTTAAATTTTTAATTATCTCATTGAACCATCTCAATGTCAGAGGTCTTCGTCATCGTGCTATCCTCATCCTTCGGCGTTTATTCTGCTCTAGTCCCCAATCTGATTCTACCCAGAGGAGGCTGCCCGAGATCAACTTCGCTAGCAATTCTGCGCACACCAACGCATACTTCACCATGCTTCACGATGATTGAAAGTAATAATAAAAAGTTGCTCGTTCGAACCAAGATCAGCGGAAGCTCAACAGCGTTTCCAAGCATAAATTCATTAACCTTTGGTCGCCGAATTGTTATAGTCTACGTTTTTCACAATAACATTTTGCAAATGCACAACGGGCATCATGGTCATCATCATGCTCAACTCACGGGCATCATGGTGTAGCAGTGCTCCGCCAGCCGATCGAACACGTCAATCGACGCATCACTTCTGCAAAAGAAAATTGTAACTCGTATTTCAATGGAATAGTGGACTTGACTATATTGTCTCAGTCCAGAAGATCGAATCAATAATATCGGATATGATAAATTATCATTGATAATATAATTTTTGTGAATTGAAAGTATATATATTTTATTATTCCACATGTACCCCTGTCATTCCAGTTCGAACATCTACTTGTTCATACTAGATCTGCAGCAAAGACAACTAGTCGATAAAATCGAAAATAATATACAGAAATTATAGTGGGTAAAGATAAAAAGAATGCCTGGTCGACAGCAGGAGATTGCCCGAAGCAGAGAACTCGAAGAGACAGTACTCTGCACTCGCGTCTTCCAGAACTGCAATGACACAATTATAGTAAGAAAAGGGGAATCATCACCAGAGTAAAGCCCTCGAAAGTAAATTTAAACATTACTCTTCTTTTCAAGGAGAAAATTTCGATATGAAAAAATAAAACAACCTACTCTGCACACTGCTCTCAGCTACGATTGCTTCCTCAGTCACTCGGAAGATCTGGAAGGTCCGTCGATGCGACATCAACGCGATGTAGTCGCATTTCCTGCAAAAGATATGATGATTTACCACATTATTGATTTATGGTATGTGTTCTACCATTGATTCTCATTCAATAACCTAAATAAAGCTGATCGGAACTATTTTACGGAGTTGATAAACAATCGCACATGATAGACAGATAGCGGCAATAAAAATCAAGACTTTTGTGGTAATTTAACTCGTCGACTATATTGAAGCAAAGAGACAAATTGAGAGAACTAACGGTGATACGGCGAGCTTGCAGAGTGGTTGCGCGTTTACGTAACTGGCGATTTGTCGAGGAACGAGCAGATTTGGAGGACGAATCTCCACCGTCTCTTTCCATCTGTAAGGTTACACATATTTTAGGCAATATAACAGTTTTTTAGACAAAATATACTAGTTTCACTATAAGTATCGGTCGATTACGACCCGATAGCTATGAAAACAACAAGCCAACCAGCCAAAACTCACGTCTGTAGTTCGTGTCTCTCGTGGATAAGGACGTCTCTGAGCGGAGAAGGTTCCTTCTCCTGCCCTTCCTTCAAAGTACTGACTCGACGAGGACGGATCGTCATCCTGAAAGAGATCGAATAAGCGACGATAAACAAACAAAAAAATTTCAAATGTGATTTATTTAGCTAGACGTGAATCAATCATGATCAAAGTTTGCATAAGCGTGCAATCAGTGACGGGTAACATGTTCGCATGAAAACTATGAAAATATATTAATAATTAAGGTAATTATGCTACAAAACAAAAAGATAATGTTGCAACTGTCCGGGAATTTCAACATTAGAGCCGGCGAAAGGTCCACCCATCTCAAACTTTTTCGTACCGTAATCTCGCCTTTGGTTTGTTGCGACAGTTATTCGAGCTGGGTCGCACTTAATTTAATTTAATTTTCACTTTTGATTTTCATTCGGTTCCTCTTCGCATTCTCACTCATCGAGCTCGTCGGATGCGGTTGCTGCTCTTCATTTCTCTCCTATTTGGAGTGGATTCGCACGAGCGCCACATTGCCCAGGATTACTGTAAGTTGAAACAAGAGATTACGGTAGTTCAACCGTGTCAGATCTCTCTCTTCTTCAGCCGAGAGCGGTACGATCGTGCAGTCGAAGGTGCTCTACGTGCCGCTCGGATTCGACGCCACCGTCAACTGTGACGCCTTACAAGCCCTTGAATCGGTGCACGTCGATACGGCTAAGGTAGTGATACTAATCTAGAGCACCTTCCTCCTGGATATTCGACATCACTACATCGAGAAAACATCAGAATCGAAGGGGGGGGGGGAGGCTCAGTATGATAATTTCCCGTCTCATGATCATCCATCTCCTCGCATGCATTACTGTACCTTTCCAACTCGTCAATCGATCTCAGGTGCACTGGCGTCGTCTCACCGCGAGTGGTACCGTGCGTATCAAGTATTCAACCGCCAACGCTACGAGGTAGATCATCCCCGTGCTCCCCCTTGAACTACCTCATTCACTCAGCACGAACCGCTTCTACAGTACCTCTCACGACGTGATGTACCTACTCGGTGTGCAGGCCGTGCACAACAATACCGTAGTCGAGTGTCATATCGAACATGCAGAGGAGCAACCTCGTGAGAATCTCTTCATTCATTGTCTTTCGGTCCAGAGAATGACAATCAAATTTGAAAGCTTTCAAATTTGACTACTGTAAGAAAGACTCATGAGCTCGAACTATAAAAGGAAGATTGCAAATAATACTCTTCACAACGATTGTATCACAAATTGGGTTGCAAAACTGAAGAATTGGTCTCTTCATTCTCCGTGCTCTCTCGCTGAGTACGAGATTTGAAGATTCTAATCCACTGACGAATCTAATCACATTCATCGAGGATGTACTCGATTTCTACCATCGACAGCGATATAACTCTATCTCTATCGTATTCTGCACATCCCTTTCAGAAACGGAAGACGTCTCACTCATGCACAAAACGGCCGATGTCAAACACGAGATCAACGCCACCTTCTCGATCAAGGAAAAACGGTCGAATTTCATCTCGAGAGTTAAGATTGGTGAGATACTGTTGCTACCGTAATCCACAGTAGTCAATACCTCAGAATTCCAATAAAAAAAGATCCCGAAATTCCAACTAGAAGATCGGACCATGCTAAGGTTGCGAAAGGGTGTGAAAATATTAGACAATGGAACTCGATTGGATTTCTGCAGGATTTCTAATCCAATATAATTCCAAGAAGTAAACCCTAATCGTTGCTTGCAGTAGTGCAAGACTGTGGTGTGGACGACGAGACCAAGTCCAGCAACGAGCTCAACCCGTCAGTTGATTACCGTAATCCGGAGACTGCCCGATCGTGAACTGAACTTGATCTCTAATCTCTGCCCCTCCAGATGCATGTTCGGCGTGTGTCTCATCGATGGTTCGACGGCCTTCCATCGACTGCAGTGCATGTGCGTCGAGCAGTACACGGGCGAGTTCTGCGATGGTAAGGTGATTGATGAGTACCGTAGTTTGTCTACCGGATGTGTTGTGTCTGCGGTTACGGTTTCGAAGGGATCTTCTAGAAATTTATGACAATAACAACATGACACAGAAACTTACGGTTTCATCAAGAACGTACGGTAGCGAGATACACAGAAAAAAATAAACACATGGTAGCGACTTTAGAGATGAATGTTGATAAAAATACCCTTAAAATAATTAGCAATAAAGTTAAAATAATTATATAAATTTCACTAAAAAAAGGTGTGCAAACTGACGCCCACGCTTTTCGCCGATTTTAGTAAGATATTTCCTACACTGCCATTCGTGTCTTCTGAATCGCAGCGGGGGAAAGACCTAGGCGACGCTCGCTCTCGTCTCGCCTATATAAGGCCGTTTCTCTGCGCTCTCTAGCCGCGACGGGTTTGCAAACGGCTTCGGGGAATGCCAGAGATGGAATCTATGAGAAGCGAGAGAGACAGAAAATGATGAGGTCGTCGAAACAGAAGGAAATAGGAGGGGGCAATTAGCATGAAGCTAGAGATGAGAAAGGGAAGGTGCGAGAGGGAGTACTGGAGATAACGGGGGTTGATTCTAGCATGCACTCGTTGTCTACATTGGGCGAGAACTTTTTCGGTTTCGCCTTTCGTAAACAAAAGCAAAAAGAGATTAATGGCATACTAAAGGCGATGGAGCATTATGGTTCTCGAATAATGCTAGAAGTTGATGGGAGAAAAGACAAGACTTCAAGACAATGGAGTAATTCCGCCTCAATTTCTTCAACATTTTTAATCACTGCGTCTTCTAATTTTAGACTTTAGGAAAGTTGCTAATTTCTGTTCTTTTTGTCGAAACATAATTACACTCACTGGCCTTTTTTTGCTCTTCTTTACTTTACCTGCCAGCCAAATATTCATTCCCCCCACCCCCCCCCCCCCCCCCCCCGTCCCTCTCATTACTAGCCTCTATGAGTACGGTCAAATAACCGCCTCATTCCGCCTTAGTTTCGCAAAATGGCGCGGTATTTTGCATTGTACAACAACATAATTGAGTTTCGAGCCAACGCCTATAAAAGACCATTTCCCTCGTTCCTCTGGTTAGTCCGGCCTTCTTCCTTCGGTGAAGAAGGTGGGGTGCTCTGTCCCCCGCGGGCTGACCGCTCCTCCGGTTGAAGGGAAATTAGGGGCGGGGGGAAATGAATATTTGGCTGGCAGGTAAAGTGAAGAAGAGCCCATTATTTGCTATCTGTCATCAAGGCTTATGAACTGAAACGTATTGAAAGAACTGCTCTTTCGGAAAGTGAAAGTCTCTCTGAAAGTGCAGGTAGTGGGAATGATTATGGTAGGAAAGGAATAGTCTGCGACAATAGGTTGGGCCAATTAACCAAGAGGTGCCGCTTCTTCGTCAGCGTATTCATCTCATTGTTATAGTTCGAAAAAAAGGAGCTCTCACACCGGCCAGAGAGACGAGAGAGTGCGTGAAATGAAGAGACAATTACCTCGTATTCGATCTTTACTGCAGTCATGGTGCCGGGTACGTATTGGCGTGAGATGCTCTTCTACTCTCCCGTACTCGCTCATCTTCTATTCGTCGCCCTCTTCACCTTCCATCAGTGCTGCATGGCCAGAACCAAGTATGTGTGGATTATTCTGTTTGATTCTTTCAATTTCCGTCACGGAACTTCTATTTTTTTGGCAAAGGATGACCTGAATGTGGAGGGGTAAGGAATGATAAGCTGGGAATACTCTGGGAAAAAATAATGGGCCAAAAATTGGAAAGTATCGCCGTGACCATCGGTCTCGTAGTGTCGATGTCGTGTAGAGTTGTTTCAACCTTCAAATCCACAATCACCTTCAGGAAAGTGCGCAAAACGGCCCTCGAGGACGTGCTGGACAAGTCGTTCGCGGACAAAATCGACATGAAGAAACTGTATCCGGGTGAGCACTAGAATTCGAACTACGGGTAATCATCTCTTCATTCCTCGTGCTCTCTCACCTCTCTCTGATCAGTGAGATAGTGTGAAGAATGAAGAGACCGTATCCGTATTTCGAACTCTGGTGAACACGATGAGAAGCTATGATGAACAATGATGAACAGTTTTCAAATCCGTCTCTTTCACCTCATTCATTCTGGAGCAATGCTCTCGTCTCTTTATTTAGCCTTTTCCCTTGCCAGTCTGACCATTCATCTCATTCTCACTATTCGGAATGTACGTGAAACTGAAAAGAAAAATTAGTGAAAATCAATAAAAAAAATAAATCTATATTTCAGCCGTCTACTGCGATGCGCGCGATCTGGAGCAGATGACACAGGTTTTTAATATTTTTTTAGTATTTTTAAATTATTTCATAATTTATAATGTGTGTTCATTTTTTAGAGCGAGGAAGATGCGGATGATAAACCGAAGGCGCAAGACAAGCCTGACGATGCGTCAAAGAAGAAAAATAAATAAACAGGAGAAAGGGCTGAGTGCTCCACTCCGACTGTCGTAACCAGAGGGAAACCATCGAATAAATCCTGTTATCATCGAAATACACGACCCTCGCAATAATATCACAGAACGAAATCTACGACTTAAACCCTGTGCAAAATCGATACGTTTCAAAAAGAATTCATTAGCTTCTTGCCCCATGAATTTTCCAATAATTGCCTCATCTCTTCGCCTTCTCTCATCACGAGTTCATCTTATCACTCAATCTCTTTCGTCCTCACACCAATTCATCACTCGTCCTGCACCTTGAGAAATCCCAATCCTCCACTTTCTGAACTTTTAGTTGAAGGTCTTTCCGAATAGACGGCTATTCTTTTTTGATCGATGCATACATTATTCTGTTATGATTAAAAAATCTCTTAATTTCAGTGAACTCGGTGATTAACAATTCGTTTGTATTCGATCCACTAAATTGATCGATTCCCCCATAACATTCAGAAGATCAACTCCGATGATTACAATGATAAAGTGATATGTTGACACACACACACACACACACGTTTGTCGATGTTCCAACCTAGCCAATGCATCCCTTCCCCTCTCCCTCTTCCTTCCTCCTTCCATCCGATATCACCTCTCCTCGTCTCTATCCTAGTCCAATTAGTCAGTTGTCTATCTGCTGGCTCTCAGCGATTCTCTCACACCTCGTACACTTTTTATCATTGCGACACCTATCGCTGCTTGATTGCCGATCGTTGAATTTGTTCGTGATCCAATAGTGCAAAATGTATAGCTAGCTGATTTGTAAATTGTTGGAAGATAGTCCTCGACATCAACGCATCGAAATGATGATAATTTTGCAATTCGAAAAGATATTCATGTAAATGTTTATCCTTGGTCAAGTTCGCCTCATTGTCAGTTTCTTTAGTATCTATAATGAGCGAAATATACGAAGATCCGTTGATCAGTGCAAATTTAAATTTTTTAATTATAACGCATAACGCGCATAAAATGTTTTTTTTTAAAAGTTTAACCTTCTTCTTGCCCTAATGAAACTAAAACTATGAACTCATCAGTTCCTCAGGTCAAAAATTGAGACCAAAATTAAGCACACGCGTAACCCATCACCCTTCTAACCACTGAATGGTCATCATCCTGCCTCTCCCCATCCCATCTCTCTTCCCCGCTTCCTTCTATCATTCATCAATCTGCTCCTCATTACTTTCGTTGTGATAGGGGCATGTGGAGAGGGAGGGAGGGAGAGAAGGAGGAGGGAGATGGGAGATCACGTCTTTTTCGCGCCTCTGATTGAGAGATACTGATACTGGCATTGAAACGACCCAATTGCTCTGATCTGTGGTTTCGATGTTTTCACAACAAACAACTTTGGGTGAGTTACTGGTTATTGCTTCAGTTGAACCAATATTTTGTTCATTGCGCCATCTGATCCGTTCCAAGTTCAAACTTGATAAATAAATCCCATTGAAATTCCATTTTCACAACTGAGAACATACCCAGCCGGTCCTTCCCACCTACTAAGTTCCTTCACTAACTGCTCATCAACTTCCCCTTGTCACAACACAGTCTATAATTGTCCATGTCCACTTCCTTCTTTTGACAGGTCAATGGGGAGCGAGGTATGTTGCAAATTTGTTTGCGAAATCGAATTGAGCATTGAGCTCCGGAAGTTTTGCTACTATGCCTGCACAGCAGGTCATCACGCGTACGCCTACTAACTCACAGCGATGAATTGTCTGTCTCTCTCATTTCGCCACACTCTCTCGTTTCTCTGACTGGCGAGAGAGAAGGCACAATGAAGAGACGCTGCTCAGTGCGTATTTAATGTGGCCTCTGAATGGGACTGAATCTACCACGTGTAAATCGGCCGAT
Source organism: Pristionchus pacificus (assembly GCA_000180635.4). Classification (NCBI taxonomy): domain Eukaryota; kingdom Metazoa; phylum Nematoda; class Chromadorea; order Rhabditida; family Neodiplogasteridae; genus Pristionchus; species Pristionchus pacificus. Next base: position 566,355 of record CM026579.1, on the reverse strand, counting down.
TTCTGAACAACGGAAGCCCCTTTCATCGACCATTGTTTCTTTACAAGTCGCCAGTGTTTGATGCCTTGCCGGTGCACCGATTATTTGTCGATTCGCGTGATTTCCGGGGTCAAACGCCTATAAAAAGCGAAGAAGCCATAAGGTTGAATGGCATTGTTATGGTAAGAGTGAGATGCATACGTACACATCTCGAAATATAAACTGCCTTTTTTTATTTCTCCGATATTTTTCTTCATTTATGGAATCAAACAGCTATTATTCTTAGAGTCGACTCTTGATGCAATCATAATCTATTTTAGCCGTATTTCAGTCGTTTTTTCTCGTTACCTGGAAGGCTAGAAAATCTTCCTCCTACTGAATTCTCCGATGTTCGCTCTACTCTTTCGTCAAAGATTCCAACCTGCGTTTGACGCTCATTAGACATTCAGTTCCCACGCTAGCGACGCCTGTTCCTTTCTCAGAAAAGACATGTCTTTGCAACGTTTCCCGCTTTAGACCTCATAGCCTCATCTCTATCTTTGAGCGAACTTGTTGAAAATTATAACTAATCTTCTCCTACGGCTCCTACACTTACCACAACAATGCCATTCCGCCTTATTGCTTTTTCGCTTTTTATAGGCTACGTGACCCCAGGAACCAGGCAAATCGATAAATAGTCGGCATCGGCAAGGCAACCACTGATCTACCTCAGCTTCTCGAATTCGCGCTTTTTCTCGCTTCTTTCTGCATAGTTTTCCGTTTGCTCAGCAGTAAAATTCACGCGCCCGCCCGTTCGTTGGTCAAAGAGCGATGCAAAGTTTCCACGAATAGTTCACATTTTCTTTATTCATACTTCTAGCCCGGCGGACTCTGGTTGCAACCTTGCTTCGTTCCTTTGAAAATTGCTACTTTCGTTTCTCCGAACAAAATTTCACGGTGCGTAGTATTCCGAATGATAAATTTGTCTCCCCATTGCGTCTTGGTTCGATAGTATCATCATCTCGAGAAACGCATCTTCACTATCTGAGTTATGCCCTGTTCATGAAGCTATTAAACTTTAAAAATCGCACGAAACCACATGTGTTCGCTCGATGATCTGTCTCTCTCGTTTCTAAACACTTTCTCACTTCTCTGACCGACGAGAGATAAGGTAAAATGAAGAAACGAGAACATTCCTCGTTCGCTCGCTTTTCCAACTCTTCGTGTATTACTGCATCACTTTTCTAATCTCGCAGTGACAAATCACTTCCATTTTCCCTCGAAAAAGCATGAAAAGCGTAGGGTGGCAAAAACGCGATTTCAATCAACGTTTACACTGTGGACACAATTTCCGTTACTGTTCGCAACTCTTTCCATCGCTTGGTATAACTGTGGAATGGATTGAAACATAGCGCGCTATGACTTCAAGCACAGGATTCAAAACCTGAGTCTTCCCTTTACATTTCAAACTAAGGACATGCTTTCAATTGTAGGGGTGTGAACACTACCAATGAGACATTTCGATGTAACCATAACTCATCCTCATTCTCAATGACGTCGCGTTGGCTAATTTTATCCCTGTAAAACACGCACAATTCACACGTTTTCCTCTCGCTGGACTCGTATTTTATCGGTTCCGGGTGCTCTTTTATTGGTGCTAGAACGGCCGCCTTTTCAGTCCCTAAATCGCCTGCTCGGATTGGACATTTCAACTTGTACAAGCATCATTAGTTTTTTCCATTGTTTCTCATCTCGCCGCTCTTTCAAATCCACTATACATTGATTTTTGCATATAAGAAGCCGCTTTTTTTTGAAGAACATGAAATCCACCGTACACTTATCATTTGCGTATCATTTGCACTCATTTGAAGCCACTTTTTTATTCCATGAAAATTGAAAGAAACACCGACACGCCGCTTATTCACTCTCATTTCATCGTCTCGTGAAGCATATCTTATTGTTCATCGCGTGATTCGCTAAAATGCGGCACTTCCTCTTCCTTTCTACAGTAGGAAAGTGCAGAAACGGCAATGACTCCAAATTTCGAAACGTCAGAATCGGAATCATTTTTGAAATTCATCGCGATGAAACGTTTGCGTTGTTTAGAACACGATGAAAAAATACTACGTCCGATGGTTCTCATACAGCCTAGTAGAAACCTCATCGGGAGAAACGAAATAAATTGTCCTCAGTCAAAGTGCGATTCGACGCGAACGAAGGGGTCGCGTGGCACAACACTAACTGATTTCTATCTGACTGTTTCGTTATTGTGCCGTTGCCCCCATAATTCTTCACGCTATTAGATACACTCACACTCAGACAGTGAGGCGAAGGCAGTACGAAAGAATGAATTTAAATCCCCCATTACTTTATCTGTTGTTCTTCTTTTTTTTCGATATTCTAAACGATTCTTGAGAGTTTCTTGAGCTCAGTTCTTCAAATGTACTAATATGAAAACTTTTTTCGCAAACACTTTCATCCTAATTCGCTCAGAATCGATCGCACTTCCCCTGATAGTTCCAAGAATTTGCCCCATCAAACGTGGAATTCCCCTAGTGCTCTATCATTATTGCCCTGTATCTCTCGTTGCCCCACAGAAGTGTCACTCCCACTACTTCTCATACAGTAGATCAACCGTGATCTTCCCTCTATCCATCGCCTATTTTCCCTCCTCTCCTCACTTTCTCAATTATTTCTCACTGTTCCATCGATCGATCATTATTTCGTTATTCCCGTCGTCGCGATTCGGTTAGATTCTTACATTATTATTATCAGTAACAACGAAATAATTTTGAAGAGTTGGTGAACTTTTCAGTCTTTAGTACGATCTCTTTTCTGAAACCGTCCCTCCCCTCTGTCATTGCCTATCGCTCCTCTAAATCATTGTTCCTCAATACAGAAAAGACGGCGTCGCAACGGCAACTCTTACGAAAAGGAGAGAAGGAATACGGAGACGAAAGAAGGAATTGGAGGTAAGGGATTAGATTCGGATCAGTAAGTCTCACGAGAGTTCAATCTCAATAGTTCTTGAACTTGGCTTTGTGGCTTTGAATCGGATCAAAATATAATCCGTCTGATCTACCTATTCAATATAGAATGATGAACTATCTAGAAATACACTACGCTGATATTTCCAAATATATTTTGAAGAATGCAAAAAGGAAATAAAAACACAGTTCAAGTTCCTTTGATTCTCGTCAGATATAATATAATCGTTCTCAACTTATCTGATCTTCATCTCACGCACATCATAATTTGCCCACTTTCTCTGGCGACTTTGCTTCTAAATAAACAGCCACTGATCTATCTGCCCCGATCACTTTTTCCGCTTTTCTAGCGCTCTATCATTTCTCGATTCAGCGTTCGGAATAGTGCAAATCATTAGCGCATTTTTTTAAATTCTCTTTGCTTTCTGATCAAAATTACTTCAATTTTCTGCATGAAAGGTAAAACACCATTTTAATAATTCCAGAAAATGAGTAGAAGTGTGATTCTTCGATCATTCCATCAGACGCATTTCTTTTTTCAACGGTCTGACTCCACCCCCTTCTGATCTCTCCTTCCTCCCATCCCGCTTCTTTCCATCCTGTCTACAAGGTGGCTACAGATATTCTCGTATCTTCTCAGCGAGATTTCTCCCTTTCCCTATCTCTCTATTTGTGTTATGGTGCCAATCGCTACTGCCATCCTTCCATCCGTCCTTCTCCCATTTCACTCCTCCCTTTCCGCACCTCGTCTTTTCCTCGAGAGAGAGCATTTCCGTTCCCCGGTCGGTCGGTGAACAGACTAGCAGCTGGTGCTGGAACTCACTTGCCTTGTGTCTCATGTTACCAAATATCTTCCTTCATTAAACATTTCTGCACAATTCCACCTATTCGCCTAGTTATCATCCTAAAGCATGGATGAGATATCCCACATGTTCCATCACAAAGTAGACATTGATAAATCCCTGCGCGCGCTTTCCGTTTGTTTGATCGCGCGATTTTCGATAGCGCACATATCCATCAATCCATGGTTGGCTTGTTTCTCTTTGACCGCGGCCCACCGCAGCCCGTTCGTCTATCGTACCACTCGCTATGCTACGAGGGCACTTCTCACCGGGCCGTGTCTAGACGTACTTGCGCAGCGCAGCTGATACAGTGTACTTTTTATTGATTCATCTGCTCAGCATGAACACAGAATTTCCTCTCGAGCATTTCTCTCTTGATCATAGCATACCATTATTCATGGATGTCCGTGTTTCTATTTCTCTTTACTAGGGCTCACACTGTGAATCTCTCTCACTCGCACCACAATCGCTCTAAAATAGAGGAACGTTCTCGTCTCTTCGTATTGCCTTATATCTCGTCAGTTAGATTAGCGAGAGTATTGCGATACGAGAGAGACAAACCATTCATCCTAAAATACAGATCGATCCTTTGCAGTCTCTCGGATGGGCTCAGCAGAGAGTGGGAAGGTGAACGGCCACCATCATCATCTCCCGCTCGCGAGGGATGAAATTGACGATGTCAGGTGGGCCATTGCACAAGTTTATCATTGAAGACAATGGTTACTGGATGAAGTCTTCATGGAGTGCATTTCACCTGTTGGCAATAGGTCGGTCGTGGTTCATGTTTATTATTGATTTATGTATAGGACCATTCGGGAAGAAGAAATCATGACGTTCCCGTTAACAATATTCCTCATTAATTCCTTTGTCAGTCACCGCGTGTTCACTCGTCGATGGGCGATGCTGCTTATGTTCATTCTCCTGTCCGGATCCAACGGCATGCAATGGAGTCAGTTTGTTATAGAGTTTCTCCACCGCAAACAGAGACTCCGGAAAGAAAAAACTCTGGATGAAATATTTCCGAAATTTCATTGTTCAAAACGATGATACTCCTTAATGATTACGATTTTTGAGTAGTGGAGAGTTCCTTTCCCTCCTGAACTCTAGTCATGCGATGTGAAAGTCGATTCCCCCACGGACAAGGCGTTAATTACCGTAATCTTCTCGCCTCTGTCGATCTGTTTGTGTGAAGTGAAGAGACTGTTCGATAGGGTTGGCCAACGGAAGGGAGGGAAGGATGGGGAACACTTTAACTGCGGGAAACGTGTGACGCAGTTTGAAACGAGACGGAATGAGGAAACGAGAAAATCAACAAAAAATAAGAAATTGTAAAAAAATTCTAATTTTCAGCCCAATACACGATCATCGTCGATCACGTTGTGGCGTTCTACACGGATGTGGGTCACTCTCGGTTTTCTTATTTCTGCTTTGGTTTCTCCCCTGACCATACATCGTGTTACCACGGAACGCTAAAATGACAGTTAATGCAATTTTTTCAATACAAAATCAAGGTGCTGCCTGTGACTAGTGATGACTAAAGGCGATACGGTGCGGACCTAAGACTCTAACAAAAATGTTCGAATTGAGTTCAGGTGACGACATCGCACGTGGATTGGACGAGTATGATCTACATGCTCACGTACATTCTCTTCTTCGTTCCGGCGAGGTGAGATTTCATGCAGAATCAGAATCAGAATCAGAATTGTATAGTAGTTGCGCTTATTGAGATGGGAGCATCAGAAGGTCATTTCCATGAAATATCTTTAAATTCATAATCATTAGAACTGTCATTTTGTCATTTTTTGGTGACATGCTTTTCAAGTCCCTTGGATTAGTAAGAGGCTATTCATTCAGTCAATGTGCGATTCCAATGCGCGTCGTTAATGTCGAGATGATTGTCGGTCCAGTAATGTTTCCTCGAACCAGTTCCGGCTGTTTCTCATTATTATGACCAACGAACAGCTGGAACGAAAACAACTAATTTATGCTTGCCATATCAGTTTTCCTTACTGCTCCACGGTTCTCTGAGAACTCTTAAGAAGCGCGGGAAAGCACGATGATTTGTGTGTGTTTGACAATGCGCGAGTGAGAAGAGTCGAGTGGGGATGGGTTGGCAAGAACTCATATCTTCCTTGTCTCTTCGCGCTCTGACCGACGAGAGACCAGGCAGAATGAAGAGACCATCTCTTGCGCACTCATCTCTGAGAGAAGGGAATAAGAGATTTGCAAAACGGAGCTATGACGATCAATCTCTGAACTCATCGAAAGTTGAGAACAAATGAACACAGACTAGCATCTGCAAGAAAGCGATCCGGTCCACACACAATATTGTGTAGGGTGAAACCGACCCCACACAGCTCATTTGCGTTACGTTAATAGGTAGTAGTTGCAATGACTGTGAACAATCACAAATCAAGTTGGAATGAGTTTCACACACAACTCTAAAGCAAACGGAACTGTAAAAAAAATCTAATTAAAAAAAAAACTAAAATCTAATTGCAGGACTGCTCGAGGCATAGAACAATAAAAAAACTGAAAGAAAATAATTAAAAAAATAAATTCAGTTGGTTCCTGGATCGCTTCGGCCTTCGCTGGTCGCTGCTTCTCGGGGCGGGCGGGAATTGCATCGGGGCATGGATCAAGATCATGTCGACCAGTCCCGATGCATTCTGGATCACGTTCATCGGGCAGACGATAGTGGGAGGGAGTCAGGTGAGACTGCTCGTTGCATTAGTAATTGTACCCAGTAATTTTTCTTAGAATAAGCTCGAATTACCTGCGACATTTTCGAATAGATCAGCATGCACTCTAAAAAAAGATCAAAACGTATGCAATCTTTTGAATCTCAAGTCATTCGAACAGGATGTAATTGAATGACAGTCATTTACATTCCAGATGTTCACTCTGGGTATCCCTCCCAAGCTTGCCGCAGTCTGGTTTGGCTCTGATGAGGTCTCAACGGCTTGCGCTGCTGGAGTGTTCGGCAATCAGGTGAACCTTTTAAATACTCTATCCTTTCGAACTTCCTTTGATTCTTTAAGGTTATGCTGATCTATTTACAATTAGCACTGAAAGTTTGATTTTCTTCACATGTCAGACATCACTTTTTGTTTGGCATGTGAAACAAATTTCCGTGCTCTTTCATTAATTTTGACCTTGATCTTCCTTCTTCTACACTAATTTTGCAGTGAAACTTGAGAGGTTGTGCTAATCACAGCTTCTCACGTAGGTTCGCAAGGGCTCTATTTGCCAAGGTGCCATTCATTCGAGTGTGAAGGGAAAGAACAATGCTGTCGGTCTCTTCATTTAACTCGCTCTCTTGCTCTGCCTGACCCCCAAGACTACAGGCATAATAGAGAAAAACGATTGCTTAATGGAGTGAAACAGTGTGCGAGATCAGGTTACATTGGCGAGGAGGAAAAGCACAGAAAAAAAACCCATTGAGATCAGGAGCAATTGGGATTATCAATTACTTTAATATAATTTCAGCTGGGCATCGCTGTGGGGTTCCTGCTACCGACACTGCTCGTATATGGAGGCACTGTGGTACGCAAGTCGTATTTTTTATATTCCCATGATAATCAAATTATGAACAATCTCTACCATCGTTACAATTAGGGTCTTACGAGTATACAATGAAAGCGATGGTACTAAATCATCAAAATCTGAAAAATGATAGTACTAAGTCAACTTCAGAACACTAATAGATCGATAAAGTTATCAACAAAACTTTTTATTTCAGGCCGAGGTCGCAACTCAGCTCAACCACCTCTTCCTCGTTTCTGCCGTACTCAACTCGCTCATATTCGTGCTCATTATTTGCTGTGAGATTATACATTTTTAGAATCACAATCCATACCATTGTAGAAAGTTGAATGCTCGATGAAACACAAGTGATTTATCGCAATCTTGAACGAACAAGGGCGCACAATGGTTTTGATATTATTCAATCTAATCCAATTCTATCCAGTTATTTATCCGACAATAAAAAGTAATATGCCGTCTTGAACTTTAAAATAGTTTTTCAATTTGCAGTCTTCGCCGACAAGCCGCCCGTTCCTCCCTCGGCCGCGCAGGCTGCAGCGAGCGAGGAATTGCAGCAGGTACGACTCGGAAATGAAGATTAAGTTTGCTGGACGGAAGTAATGAATGATGTTCTAAGATTTCTAATTCTTTGAGATCCATCATCTAAAGTTAGATAGATAAGATATCGAAAGATCCAGAGCTGAATCATCCATTTCAGAGTCACGGCGCGACCCTCAAGGGTCTGATGACGGACCGGAACTTCCTCCTTCTCTTCATCACTTACGGTACGATCACAGTAGGAATCTGTGATTTGGTCAGAAAACGATAAGACTTTATCACCTGTAGTAATGACTGATCCTTGGCCCTACTCAGAGATCTCGAATCAGTTACAACTGTTTTCACACCCTGGTCTCAATCAAACTGCCGTAAAATGTGTAGTAATGTCGCGAAATCGGTCCTGAAAACGAGCCATAAAATCGATCAAACTGCCGAGAATTCGAGGAGCTAAAAATCGAAAAAATAAATGCCAGGGAAGTTAGAAGTTGAATCGAGAAAAAAAGGAATTACAAATAAAAAGTCGAAAAATGAAATTGCAGGTCTGAATACGGGCGTTTTCTACGCCGTTTCCACACTGCTTGCGCAGATCACGAAACCATTCTTTCCTGATGCAACTTCTGAGGTGAGCTGGATGGAAAGATCAAAAATCAACTACCACGAATCAAAAGAAACAGATCAGAGATCAAAGACCATCTTACCTGAGTTAACTTATACAGACTAGAGATCAGCGATCAAAGGTCATCTCGATCACCCGCTCTCAGATCGGCACTCTCGGACTGCTCATCGTCGTGGCGGGCATGGGCGGATCCGTCGTGGGCGGCTTCGTACTCGACCGATTCAAGAAGTTCAAGTGAGCTCGTTTCGACACTTCTCTGTTCTTTGGTCCCCATATAGAGCGATTCCCCGTTTTCGATTAGTCCGTGATTCCTGACTGATAATTACAGTCAGTTGGTACTAAGCCACTTCGAGAAACAACTGAGGAGAAATTTACAGAGATACAAATTTATCCTGGAGTCAGGCTTACAGGAGGAGACATCGTTAGGAAGGGGATTGGGGAAAGAGACATGGAAAAGTCAAAGAGAATAGGGCAGATTTGAACTCTCGGAATTTTTATCTGAAATGAGAAAATAATTCATCAATTGCAGACTGACAACGTTGGGCGTGTATCTCTTCTCGTGCTTCGGAATGACTTGCCTCACCTTCACTCTATCATTCAAAGAATTGTGGATCGTCTACGCAAACGGCATCCTTATGGGGTTAGTAAATTTCCTAAACATTTTCGAGGATTCATTGTGATTTCCCCGCTTTGTTTGCTTTGCACATCCAGTGAAACACATTTGGAAAACCTAGAATGAAAAAATTTCACGTGCATAATACAGTCCAGGTTGGTTCCCCAGTGAAAACAATCCGACCCGGCCGGCCCCGGCCGGCCCCAAGCGGCCCCATGCCTTTTTGTTGCTCATGCAGAGAGAAATTTGATATAAACTCAACGGCGTTGTAAAGCTCGTGTAATATGCTATCGATTTGTGAATGCAGAATTTTAAATATGTCTTTCAATAAATAGTTAATTGGTGCGGAAGCGAGTCAGTTTGTGCGGAAAAATGAAAAAGGGCCGCTTGGGGCCGGCCGAGGCCGGCCGGGCCGGATTGTTTTCACTGGGGAACCAACCTGGACTGTAAGACATATTAAAAAAAGGTGCTCATTGTCAGTCATCATGATGAATTTCCTTCAGTTTCTTCATGACTGGCTATTTGCCGATCGGGTTTGAGTTCGCTGCCGAGATAACTTTCCCCGCGGCGGAAGGAACGGTCGGAGGACTGCTCAATGCTGCCGCACAGGTGATACTCGAACGGCCTGACCAAAATTACACTCAACAATGTTTTATCCACGAGGGATGAGTATCGAAAAGGCTAGGAGCCTTTTGATAGATTTGGTGAAAGTCCATTCCGATGTGGCTGTAGTTGAACGACACTTGCTGTCCCTTTCCTATTTTTTCCATGGAAATTTTTTTTATTTATTCCTATTTTTTTCCATGGAAAAATATAATATTTTCTACAATGAAGGTATTCGGCATCGCGCTCACCTCCGGCGCGGGCGAACTCGCCAATTCCGTGTCCGTTTTCGCCTGCAATCTCACACTGTCGATAGTACTGCTCGTGGGAACGATACTCACTGGTAAGCGTCGTTTCTGATTTGATAGTTACTATTTTAGATAATAGAGAAAGATGATAATTTCAAGAAAGGCGATTATATTTTAATAGTTACTATTGTTATTATTATTAATTTACAGTTCTTATTCGTGAAGATCTCAAACGACAACATGCCCACAGGCAGCACGCAAATGTCCCGGTTCGTTATCAATCACCGGTTTTATTTTTAAAAAATAGTCGATAATCATAACTGAATTTTCAGCAATCGGACACTGCCTTGACCAACTTGACCTCCGCTCCGGAGAGCTTCTGAGCAACATTCGAATTTCCCTGATATTTTCACTTGACTTCTAACTATAGAATCCCTAGTCTACTCATCTCCTGAAGAGTTCTAAATACGGGTAATCGCCTCTTCTTTTCCTACACTCTCTCGCCTCACTGACCGGTGAGATAGTGTGAAGAAGGGAGAAACGATTTCCCGCATTTCGAATACTAATTCCCAGTTGTAGTTTGCGTTGTTATTCTCTCTAGTTTCTCCCTCCTCGAGCCTTACTGTCCACGGGTTGCGCCCCTTCTCTCTTCTAGATCACAGTTATTTCTGGAGTTCGAAGTACGGATAATCGTCTCTTCATTTTCCACACTCTCTCGCCACTCTGACCGGTGAGAGAGTGTGTGCAATGAAGAGACGATTACCCGTATTTTGAACCCTAGATCACAGTTATTTCCTCTCCTCCCCGACGCATTATTTTCACAATCTGGTGACATGTTTTCTCCCAATGACTCTTCTCCTCCCTGTGTACCGCAGAATGTCGGTGATAAATACCTTTCCCCTGTGTGCCCAAGAATTCGAAATTAATAGATATTTGTTCGTATCTATTTCGAATTCTGTGGGTCGTTCCAAGCCCTCGAAGTGTCCTTACAATGTTTCCCCCATGATCAGAGTTATCCCGCCCTTCCAATGACCTCTATTTTCGTTAGAAAGAATAAAGAGATTTCCGTCATTTTCTCGGCGAATCCAATCGAAGTTTTTACTGAAGATCTGGAGGTCACTCGGAAAATGACTGAAGAAAGGATGATTGGGAGTTCCGTTAATCGAATTTAGGCAATTCACACAGTTCTTCGTAAAATTGCAATCTGTCCATCGGCTCTGAAACATAACTCTATTTTTTTTGCAAAAAAATTAAAACAAAAATACAGCAGAAAACATACAAGAAGTGGATTGTCACACTGTCACACCTCAGTCAGCTGTCATTATTTCCATGGAACCGAAGTGAGGGGTTAATGAGCGCACACTTCGCATAAGTAGGCCAATCATACAGACAAGCACACCGTTCCTGTTGTTTTCACTATCATACCTCATATTATCCTTGTTTTCCTATCACGGTATTTATCTCATGCGTTTCTCTCATCGTATGAAGCACTGCTACTTTTGCGTAACTATTCCTCTGGTAGATCATCCCACCTCTTAAGTACTCAATAGCGATAGTCCAAGGATAGGACAGGGAAATAGGCTAGAGAGAGAGGGACCTTAGCCCCACAAGGCCGGGATCGCGCCGCATAATAGAAGTAGCAAGGTCATGGAATGTTTGAGAGCGAGAGGGAGGGAGAGGGGAATGTAAGAAGAGAGGAGGGAGACAGACTGGTCACTTGCGTTCATTCATTCCTTCATTCATTCCGTCTCTCAGATCGACCCTTCACAATGCGGATAGCTGCGCTGCTTTCTGGTTAGTCCGTGATTATACATTATTGTTATATATTCATCGGCATGTTCATTTTCTGAAATAAACATATTTTCCAATAACAAACTAATCAATACACGTCTCCCTACAAACTCCCTAAAAAACAAAATTATTAGACACAGCAGGCAACGATAGCTTTTTGTGGATATAAATCACTTTCAGCCCTACTCTCTCTATCCATGTCCAAGGAGGATTCCATTCCGGTCATTGAGATTCGAGGAGAGGGAAAACCCATGAGCTCCGCCCAAATTCGACACCTCGATGAGCAAGCGAATGGTGGACCACTGCAGATCAAGGTGCGATTTGTCATTATTATTTTTGGCTCGAGTAGTCGTCTTGTCACAAACCTTTTGGTCCTGATACTACTCAAGATGATGTTCCCATTCTCATTCATTCTCGATATCAGCAAATATCCAAATTGGACAGAAAATTTCTTTCTGAAAATGAATAAGAACATGAAATACAGGTGGAGCGTCGCTGGAAGCCGGAAGTGTGCGAGCGTACGGCGGAGAAGGACGACTGGGTGACCTTCCACTATAAGGTGAGCTTGATTCGTTCAGAAATACCATGAATCATCATAATTTATCCACGGCGAACGTAGTTACAATGGGACACATAGTTAAAGAACTGAAAAGAGAAAAAACTCTAAAGATTGATGCCAAACTGATCAAAGTATTGATGTTGCTTGAAAAATCCCATTAAATGCTGCATTTTTTCCAGCTTCCTGACATGAATAATTTATTACTATTATTATTTTTGTTATTTTTATTATTTCAGTTGTACCTCGAGGACGGTCGCAAGATCTACACAACGTATGACAAGGACCCGATCACGATCCAATTGGGAGCCGATATGACCATGCAGGGATTGGATCAGGTACTTGCTCTATCTGAACCAGCAGTAAATCCGTATTCTAACATTAGATACAAGGATATGTGCTTTGTAATTTGTTCACATTAATTTATTCATCCCCAAAATGCAATAAACAACGCAAATACTGATGTTTTACTCTGATCCGGGAAATACGAGTGAAACTGATCTGTAAATTGCAGGGCATCGTTGATTCTTGCGAGACCGAAGTGCTGCGCGTGAGCATTCCGTGGAGACTCGCCCAGAGGGACGACAAGGGATCGGGTATGCATCACTCTCTTCATCGACGAGCGCACATTTTTGATCAGCGCTCAAAGGACTCCGAAAAATGTTTCACTCACACAGCAAGTGCTTCGGCTTTGGCTGAGCATCAATATGTGCAAGATCATGACGAATCTGAATGAATACAGCAGAAAGAGGCACAATTAGTTGATAAACAAGAGTCATTTCAGTGTGGAAGCACATTCCGCAAGAGGAACACTGGCTGCGGTTCGATGTGGAGGTAAATTCATTGATTACTCAAAACTGAAATACATGTCTTGGAGTCTTCGAATTCTTTTGGGAAGTAGCGACATGTGTTGAGTCTTAATCAAAAATCTCTTCATTTCACTCACTCTCTCGCCTCTCCGACCGGTGAGATAGTGTGAGGAATAAAGAGACGGTCACCGGTGTTTCGAACTCTAGTAGAAATATGCAATGCAGGTGCTCGACATCACAAAATTTTCGCTGGCCGAACAGTTCAAGGCACTTGACAAGGACGGAGACGCCGCTATTACGGAGAAAGATGTGAGACTCCAAATCAATTCCTTTGTTTGTTCTGCTCCCGATAAAAAAACAGATCTTGAGCTTTCAAAGTGTGGCCAGAGCGCGCACAGGATTTGGAGTTTATTGAGAGATTTATTGAGACGTTTCGGGGGGATAACAGAATAGAAGAAATTTCTGCAAATGCTCCCCAGAGCGTATATCTCCCAGATTGCGATTGTGCTCGGGACAACTTTAACTTGCATAAAAAATGCGATTGCAGCTGATCGCCGTGGCCACAGAGCTGAAGGAGAAGTTCGGCAAGGGATGGAGGAACAACGAGGTGGACAATGTGCACGCGGCCAAGTACTTTATCAGGTATCGAAAAAACATCTTCGATACAACATTTATTCTCTCGGGTTATGGAGTTAAAAATACTGATGTTTTCTGCTACTTTGTTAACCGTTCTGAGTATCAACAATTTATTGACCATGAGGAAATATACCATTTGTGTACCAACATTGCTTCTTCCAGGTACTTCGACCAGAACAACAACGCTGCCATTGACTTCGGCGAATTCCAATCGACCATTGAGAAGGATCAGAAGTCGATGGAGATGAAGGTAAGACAGACTTTTCCACTTCAGTATCAGAAAAACGCTAGAAACATGCTGGATTGAGAGAGACAGAGAATTGAGCGCGCTAGCACAAGTCGCCTGCCTCTCTTATTTCTTCACGATTTCGAATTCTCTGACTGGCGAGAAATGGGGCAAGATGAAGAAACGACTCCTGCAAAACTGAGATACCTTCGAAGTCCTAAACATAATCGAAACCCATTTTTCAGAAGACCGGAAAGCTTCCCAAGGGTCTGAGGAAACACGGCCTCGAGTGGGTGCTCGACTTCAACAATGATGGAGTCGTCACGGATAAGGTGGGAATTTGGGCAATTTATATTACTTTGAGGGATTAAATTTAAATTAAATTGAAAAAATGCAGGAAATCGACGAATCCGCGGACTTGTTCGAGAAGGGACTCCCGGAAAAGAAGGACGAACTATAAATTGCGAATCGTCAAATTAAATAATACAGAGATAATAAATGCTTTTTTTTGTGAAGAATTTGTTGTTTTTCTAGTTTCTTCTTGACTCACTTCTCAGAATAAGACCAATTCAATTACCCCAATAGAAAATACCAGCAAATATTCAGAATGTTCTCTTGAATGCCTTGTTTCCTCCAATAAATTTTCGACAAATTCACACATTTTGACGTAATTCCGTCAGTCTAATGACTTTGAAACTAAAGAATAGGCCGGGTGATAACAAGTGTTGTCAATGGGACAATGCGATGTGAAGATTCTACGAGTGGTGATAATCTGTCACTCTCTTCCTCTCTCTCTCTCGTTAAAACCCTCCAGTTGTATGCTCGATGCTGATCAAATGAGTCAGTCTCTCAAGATTTGCTGTGGATCTCTCTCGATTCATGCACTGGACTTGGCGCCATGCTCTTCGCAAATTCCCTCTACCCGACAGAACCATTTCCGCCTGCTCAATTCATATTCTTGGAAATAAACACTTGTTGAAACATTTTTTTTTGAAATACAGTTGTAATAGAATCTGATGTTCACATAAGATGTGAAACCACATGAAATTCAGTATTTCAACAGGCATCTGGTCGAACAACCTTTTTCAATCTCAAAAAACGAGGAAGAGAAATATAGCAAGCTTGCAGTAATAAAGAGAACATACAGGTAAATGTAAATGCGACATGCATATGAAAAGAAGATCGTTGGAATCGAAAGAAAGCATATGATTTCATACATAACGTTTTCTTGAACAAAGGAAATGCGCTAAAGCTCCCACAGGCGCAAAGCGAGTGGATTAGAGAATCGATAGATAATCCTATAGCGACGGCGCTTATGCAAAGGGTCATGTCGCTATCAAATTATTCTTGCGTCTACTCCGAGAACACTACTATAGCTGCTAGAGCTGGCTGATTGTGCAATGCTCATCTGTAAGAAGGAGAGGAGATTGTACTGAGTCACTCGCTCCTTCTAACAGTCTTATTCGTGACCTCAACCTCGCTCCACCTTCTTTCAATCCGTATCAGCAGCTTCCCTTGCCCCGCTATAAAACGTCTCCCTTCCTTGCCTCTCATTCGCGTTATCTTTTCCCCTGCACGAGGCATACCGTCTTTGTTTGTGACTTCTTGACTTCTTTCATTCCAATCTCCCATTGTTTCAGGCTATCAGTCCCCAACTCATTGTTTCACACCCCTTCGTACATTATTAACGCATTCACTCCACATCATCCACAGTGAGTACGCTTCTCTCATCAATTATTCTTATTTAACTTCTTTATTGTGCTCCTTCATGTTAGATTGAGTTGCCTAGACAAATCCAATAGGATCGTCACATGGGCATACGAATTCAATAGTTCCCGGCGCATCCGAACGAGAGTTCCACACAAAGAGTATTGATAAGAATCGCGCTTTCTATTCACCCTATTCTCGCATACACCATCACCAGGGTACAATTTTCTGTGAGCCCTCAACTCTAGCGCAAGATGCGGATCTCTGACAGTGATATTTAGCAAGCCATTGCGATGCGCGCATTCCTAGAATTTTGACAGTTTCCTTTCATCTCTCTTTCATCCTTTTGCTCACGATCCCAAGTAACGACCGTTTAAATTCTTGGTCGGTCACCAATTTCGAAAATAACTCAGCCGATGGCTTTTCAAAATACTAATGATCGATCCCTTAGGCTCATTCAAAAAGTTGACTTGACAGCAATTTCGAAAACAGGCAGTCGCATTTCCAACTAGATACTAATCGATTCGTTGGCATAATCGAAAATAATTAATTGGTTCATAAACGAATCGATTCAATGCCTGATCGATGCCTTCCAGGACCATGGTGCTCGGCGGCTTCACCGACGAGATCGCAACTATTGACATGAACAAGAGCGCATCAGCATTGATGTCCGCGTCCCAGCAGAGTCTGGACTCGATGAGCGCCTCCATGACTCAATCCATGACCTCCTCCACCTTCTCATCCCAGCAGTTCCAGCAGCAGGAGTTCCACGCCTCCTCTACATCCCTCGAATCCGCCGGATACGCATCTATGACCGCCTCTCAACAGTCCCTCTCGTCCATGACCCAGTCCTCTCGGTCCCTTACTCAGTCATCCCAGTCATCTTCGACGACGATGGAGAAGAAGGCCTTCCAGACGTCATCATCAACGTCGTCGTCAACTGTCCAATCAGTGGAGAGACAGGCGATCCAGGCGGCTGTCGTGGAGCAGCAGGCAAGTCGGTAGAGGGGTTTTAGTCGTGTGGAGGAGGACTCGTGGTCATTAGCGGCATGGTTTATCAATGCATAAGAACAATGATATATTTACAGGCGATGGCTGTAGAGACGGAGTCGCTGCAGACAGCAACCGCGATCGAGCATGAAATCGAACAGAAGATCGAACAGAAGATGATTGCCATAGAGCCAACAGTCACCAAGAGCGCCGTGACTCAGGTACGTGAATGTGAAATGACTGTTCTAGCCACTACGCCTCTTTGGTATTTGGTATAATTTGGCGGAATGTGTGAACATCTTATCATTCCCCGTCAATAAACATGCGAGTATCCCATTCCTTGCAGGTCGTTAGCAAGCCGAACGTGATCGTGAAGGAGACGATTCATCTCTTCGCCGGCACGCTCTCCTACTCGACTCGCTCCGCGTCGCACGTGACCTACGAGGAAGTCCTCCCACCGGTCCATCTCAAAGACGGCTGGATCTACGTCGATGAGGTATTGTGCCTCCCTCATAGGTTTCTCGGGACAGACTGAACGCTGAATATGTCGGATGAGAACCAAATTTAGTCCGGGTGTTCTAAACACCACAAAAGGAAGAAAGTCGGCCCTCATCCGACATAGTGCCGCTGAAATAGCTTGGCTAGGAGAATCCCTAACACGTATACTTTACTTCAGGAGGGCATCCTCGCCGTGCGCCAGTTCGACTTTGCGCCCTCTCCAGTCAAGGACATTCAGCTGTACACTTCCTGCACTGTGGATCCGCCCGTCGACTTCGCCATTCCCGTGGTGAAGAAGGCCACCCATACAACGAACGCTTCTCTGATCACGATAGAGAAGGGCGAGTTGAAACTGGTCAGGGAGGAGATCGAAGAAGATGAGGGCATGTTCGAAGAGTTCTGGGAGGAGGTGAGGAATTTGAATTTAATTACCCAATTTGGGGAGAACTACATCCACCGGGCCAACTTTTGGGCACTTTCGAATTTTTACCTGTTCCATCGCCTTGTTGATCCTTACTCAAACCGCCTCATATCACTAAGATTATCATTCTTTAGAAATTGTTGGCGCGATAGCACTATAATCGTAAAATTATCGAGTTCAAGTGAGAGAGTAGGTTAGGATAGAAACAGTAAATAATACATTATTAAATTAATACAATTATTCAAGGTGCGCGTCGAGCACTACGAGGAGGAGCAGCGTCGCATTCTGCACCGTCGCAAGATGATGGAGGAGCGGATTCAGGAGACAAGAAGGATTCAGGAGAGAAGACAGATGTTGCTGAAGAGAATTGAAGAGACGAAGGTGGGTGATGCATTTGGATCAGTTGGCCAGTGGACGTGTAGACACCTTTTAACTTTACCTTTTCCTTTTTGTGCGATACCCTACCCAAAAACGGAATAAATGCAATACATTTCCAAGGAAAGACAGCTTAGTTACCTGACGTGTGCTACCGTATCCAAAATCGGAATAAATATTGAATTGAATTGAAAAGTATTAATTTTAATTGAAGGGAATCTATGCGTATTCGGCAAGGAGAAGCTCCAACATGTCCATGGAGAGCAGTCCGGCCAGTTACCGGACTATGGACTCGTTTGGATCAGTCACTTATTCACCACGTTACTGAATTACTCGCTATCGAATTTATTCTTCCATCCATTCCTATTTTGTAGCACCATTGATAAAGTCTGATGAATACGATAAGACAACTTTATTGCATGTTATAACCGATACAGACATATCAGCACCGAATAAATAAAAAGAAATGGATAGATGGCTTATATTATGAATAATAACGATAATTTAATTACAATCCATACACATTCTTTCGGGTAGTGCATTCCTTCGTGTGGGCAAGAACTTGGGAAGGGGCGGGAATGACAGTGGCCGAAGACCTCTCACTGGTCTTGGTGTTGTGCGCCTAACGCTAGGAAGAGTTACGGTATCCGCCCTTTCCTCTTCGATCTCCTGTGGTGTGGTCGGCGTGTGTGTGGTGGAAAACGTCGTCGTCGTTTTCGGGAGCTCAGTAGTGGATGGTTCTTCTGTGGCCGGCGTGGAGAGGGGAAGCACGTTGAGTGAGGGCACTGAGGATAGATTTTATTTAATTTTTTTTCCGATGTCTCGAACAATCATTGAAAATCCCGAAAATATATTAGTTAATATTTTTTGTGAAACTCGATCAAAGCACATACTTGAACTTGATCGAAAGTGTATTACTGTCTAGTGTCTAGCATCTAGCGTAAAGTTTAAAACATAGAAAAAAAACGTCTTAGAACTAACACGTTGGAGCTGCTCGGGCTCTTGGCTGATTCGTTGAAGTCTGGAAGAATTTCTCCGACAGCAGAAACCTCTTCTGTTCATCATCAGAAGAAAGAGGAGGAGGAGGAGAGGCGATCACTGAAAGCATTCTGATTATTTTCTAAATATTTGTGAGCACAGTATCAATCGTGATTTTTTTGTAAAGTTATTTATTTCCCCCTTTATTTCGAGGATAGATCAATGAACTATAAATCACATGGTCATGGTAACATTAGATATCAAAAGATATATTTTCGTCACTCGGTCCGTTCGAGAGAGCGCGCGAAATGATGAGCCAGTGGCTCGTATTTAGAGCTCTAGTTCGTCGCTTGAACTACTTACCACTCTCCGTCTCGTAGTTCGTGTGCCCGGTGCTCTCGATCGATTTCGTCGTCTCTACCGTACTCCGCTCCGGTAGGTCCGGCAGTCGATTATCGATTGGATCGAGAGGGCTGCTTATCGGTGGACGCGGCAGCATCGCGGATTGTAGTATCGATGACTGCAGAGTTAACATTAGCAAATTGGACAATTTTCTTAGCCAGAACCGTCTTCTAAATCATTAAAAAGTTGAATGAAATTGTGAAAAATCACTTCTCGATTAGCCATATTCGTCTGCTTCGCCAAATCCTTCGAGAATAGTTCAATTCTTGCGTGGCGCTCGCTCAGCTCTCGAAAGATTTGCGGCAAGTCCTCTTCTGAATTGAAATATTGGTTAGAACTCCTTCACTCCTGTCTCATTGTCATTGTTTGCACAAATGTCTAGTTTAAATCAGTATTAGTTGGACTTCTTCGAATTTGTTCCAGGCAACAACCGCTCTAAATTTGAAGGAGGTAGGCTAAAAGATTGATAGAGCGGAAAAACTCTGTGTGAGAAAAATGGGCAAAATAATGGAAGAAGTGCCCTGATGATAATCAACTTTATCTCACCTCTGAACTCCTCCTTCTGGAAGTCGATTGCAGCTGCAGCAACTACCACTGCAGCAAGGACGATCGACAGTCGCATGACTAGATTGGAAGGAACTAAATAGGTAATAGTGTATCCGCATCAAGCGATTTTACAGTAATAAGACAACGCTAGGTGGGACCCACTGGTAAGGCCAGCTGTTAGACGGACTACAATATCCTGCTGTCCAAGCGTTGCAGGGTAGCCTTACGGGGGAAACTCAAGGAAGGGAGTAGGAACTCGCTCCTACAGATCACAGCCTTGGACGGCAAAAAGACGGAAAGAGGGGAGATCAGAAGCGAGGAGAGACGGAGGGAAAGTGAGAGAGATTTCGACTCGGGGGTGGTGGATAATCGGACGGGCTCTCTCGATTCGACATGATCTCTCGTTACTATACTGGCTGTCTGCGCCCTCTCTAATCCCCCTGATGTCTCGCTTTACTCTCCTCGATTCGTACAGTCTCTAATGATCCTAGGAATGGTGTCATTGTGCGACAGAGTCCTGAGGAAGGGAAGAGTTTACAGCTTGGCTCGCAACCTGTCAGAAATGATTCACTCCCACTGTTCGATTGTGTGAGACTTTCACTAACTCTCACTGAGGATTAGGCACTGTCGGGCCCCCGCTCTAGAACTGTTTGAATGCGGTCTGCGATCTTCTTTTTATCCTCCTGAAAGGGAACAAATTTCGAGAAGGGCTCCAGGGATTACACTGCAAAAAGACGGACGAATGGTTCAACGTGTGTTCATTCCTGCCATCAGTGGCTGTAGAAGCGCAAACAGAAAGTGATAAGGCGGCAACGAGTTACTGCCTCTCCATTCGGACGATGAATGCTATCGTCTCTTCATTTTGCAGTATCTCTCGTCAGGCAGTGCAACGAGAGAGTAGGGCGAAATGGGAGAGCCTAGCCATTCGGAAGGACATCTCGTCCCGATGCACAAGAAAGACAACTGGATTCCAAAGACAAAACAAATGCGCGAAAATCGCCAAGAGTAAGAGAGCATACACGGGATTAGAGCCAGTACAATAAGCGGTGTTCATCACGGAATACATTCAGTTGAAGACGCTGCTACTGAGCAATTTTTTCATAGAAAAGATTAGATGTTCTTTGACATGATTTGATGTTGAAAGAATCAGTATTCTTTAACATAATAATATTCCTTAACCATAACATAATAATATTTTCCTTACAGCCACTCTTATCTCTCCCATATCCGTTCTTATCCTCACTAAGCACACGCTCGTCAATGCGCTAACGATTCTTGCTTGTTCGCCCTCCAATCGAAGACGAATTGTGGCCGGACTTGCGTCGATTCTGCACAGAATCATCCCTCCTAATGGATCGACATAGAATTCAGGATAATGATGATTGCGAAAATATTTCCGACAGTCTGTTTTTCATTTTCATTTATGATTAGTTTGGAAAACTACATACATTGAAATTCTTCTCGGAAAGATGGTAAATACAAGATCTAAGCAGACGAGATCAAATCAAATGAAAAAAAAAGCTAAATATTCAAAATGAAAATAAATAAATCTATATATTAGTATCCTTCGAAGCGCTTCTCGAAATTGCTCCGAATTTGCAGTCTGAAATCCGTCTTCTTTGCTCCTCCGTAAGCGACGAGAACAGTCCGCCTCCGGTCTTGTTCGCTTTTCCTGGGATTGTGATATGGCCAAATATCAAAGATCAAACTCCCTCCTCACCAAAGTTCTCGGCATCCTCAAGCGTCTGTGGCAGCGGCGCGCCCAATGTCTCAGGCAGGAAGAAAGTGGCGATTCCTGCCGAGAGGGACATGAATCCCATCAGGATGAGGGGCAGAATCTTCCAGTAGTTGCCCTGATACCGTTATGTAACTGCGCATTACATTTCAGAAATCAATCTTGTACGAAATTCACCGTTTTTCGTAAGTTTTCAATTGCGTTTCATGACCAATATAAGGGCAAAGACATTTATATTTCTCTAATTCCTTTTTCAATCCACCCATATCAATTTTCATAGTCACCATTGAAAAAATTTCACATCAAAGATCAGTATTCAATGAGAACTCAATGAGAGTGACATGAATCCCATCAGGATGAGGGGAAGTATCTTCCAGTAGTTTCCCTGATCGTATTACTTTTCACCAAGTATTCCAAAAAATATGTCGAAAAATGTGATTCAAAATGGACGAATTTTGATTGTGTTTCACAACCATTCTAAGAGTGATGTCGATTCTCTCGTATGATTTTTCTTTCGGGCCCAGTATAAAAAGTCAAGCTCTTCTTATTTTTGTGAGGCAATGATTAAAGATCAAAGACCAGTATAAGCCTACCAGTGCGACGAGATGTGGAGCCAGCAGCAGTCCGCTGCCCGCCACCATGCTGCTCATGCCCATGCCGATCGCGCGAACCACTCAAAGATCAAAGATCAGGGACCCGAGATCAACGATCAAAGATCACCTGTCGGGTACAGCTCGCCGGCGAAGATGTAGATCGTCGCGAAGCCGGCGCCCACGCCAAACTTGCCCACGAACGACATCGTCGCAATCACCCATGGATGATCTGAAGATGGGCGGATACGGTAGGCATTATGGATTAACATAGTCGTTCAATATGAACTAAAGGGTCGTAGGAAAAGGTATTTTCCTTGAGATCAAGGACTAAAGATCAAATGCCAAAAAGATCATAGACCAAAGATCAAAGTTCACTCACCCTGCGGCGACGGAGCGAACATTGCCGATACGCAGCCGATGCCACAGATGAGCATGCACGAAGCAAGCGACCATCTGGAAGGAAGAATAATTGTACCATTCTCAATATTGATTCTCAATTCGCAGACATCACCCCAAGTGTCATTGTTCCCTGGGTGAAACTGAATGAAAATCCGGCCCCCTTCCAATCGATTTTGTCATTTCTCCGGGTGCCGTATCGATACGAAGCGTACCTCCGTCCAATGAACCCGAGCAGTGGCCATACGATGAAGAATGCGGGCAGTTCACTCGCGCCATTGATGATGAATGAGACGTAGTCGTCCACGGGAAGATTCGACACGTTCAGGGTGAGACCGTTGTAGATGATCGCGTTCATCACCCTGGAGTCAGAATATACAGTTCATTAGGTGCCGCAAAATCGAGCCGATGCTTCCCTAACATCCCCCCTGGAACCGACGATCTCTTGCGGTTGGTAAAACACATACGATATTTATCTGAATTTATTGCTCGAGAGAGTTAGGAAACGCTCTGTTTTGTGAAGATTAACAGTTCTTACCAAATATAAGTGACGAGAATGGTTTTCTTTCGCAGATTAGGCGTGCGGAAGAGGTCGAGCACGTTGTGTCGATTGACGTCCTCCGCCTGGACGGACGAGCGACGGGAGGCGCGCAGCTGGGAAATTGGACTTAATTTTCTCCAAAATAGGTAAAGTTATCCCTTAAACAATGCAATTGTGTCCTGCTGCTAGGCCAAAAAATAACGAAAAAGGGCAGAAAAAGGGAACACTCCTCATAAAATTTGAGCTCCACGCTGTCATGCATCTTGTAATGGTTATTCACTATTCCAACTTGGGGTAAGAATAAATGACGGAGGTGAATTTGTAAATTCCTACCTGATGCACGAGATCGTCCACATTCACATCCCTTTTATTCAATGCGGCAATCTGCTTGAGGGTCTTCTTCGCTTCGTCGAAGCGACCGATCGAGACCAACCAGCGGGGAGACTCGGGAAGGAAACTGCGAAATGAACAAAGAATTGCATTTTATAACTGCTTTTGAATAGGGTGCCAAACTGCGTGACATCGATTTATAGAATGATCTGATTTTATAGGCAGTTTGATTCACAGAAGTTGACGATTTTCAGATAAAGAAGCAGAACAAAAACTCACAAATGATAAAGGAAGAGCGCGGCGAAGGGAGCATTGCACCAGAAGGTCAGCTGACGCCATCTAGAACAACTTTTTTGCTCTAATCAAATTTTAAAAAATCGAAATCGGTGTTCTCCCCAGTACTTAAATGAAAACTGCGTGAATCTCATCCAAATTTATTAATCGCGTCGTCTGGGAGTTTGAGCGATTGTTAAAAAATGAAATAAATACATTAGAAAACCCTTACTGTCTAACGACCATAGCGAGCACTCCGAGGAAGACCATTGCGAGGGCGAAGAACATTGAGATCATGAGACCGGAGAAGATGCGACCACTCATTCCCATCCATTCCATGCCTGAGAATAGCTTCGTTTAGGCACTTCACTGTTTCGATTTTCAAAAAAAAACGTGAAAGATTTATCGATCTGCCATCAGTTGATAGTAATAAGAAGATATCTCATTTGGACGATATAAGGACAAGAAAATATAAGATTGTTAAGAAGAGCGCTCACTAATAATGAATGGGATCTGAAAGAGCGCGGGGAAGGGAAGGCCGACGAGGAAGCGAACGACCTGTAAATATTGATTATTTTTCAAAAAATTGTTTAGCTCAGTGGTTAGAGCGACTGTCATGTGATCGTATGGTCAAAGGGTTCGAATCCCCAAGCCCATTTTTTCTTCTCTACAATGGCAAGTTCTTTACAGTTGTTGACAAACTAGCAACGTTTTTGGCATTTTCAAAGGGAGGATTAAGGATCAATGATCAACCAAAGATCAAAGATCAAACTCCCTCACCACGAACGATTCCATGTTCCAGACGAAGGCGTTCGCCGTCCCGCACACGACGAGATTGATGAGGATAATGAAGAAGGAACGACGACGGCCGAATCTGAGAAGAGATCTGGTGGCCCTTCTTCAACAGTTGGTACGGAAATCCTGATTTCACAATTACTGCGATTTCACAGTCATAAACAGACAAGCGGAAAGGCAAGGACTCTTTGTCTCCTCTCAATCACCACTTAATTAACTACATTGCATGTAGAGGGGCTCGCTATTGACTTATATCTAATCGACAGTAAACTTTTGGTGAGGATGATGTGACTCGGTCAAATATCCACCACATTCTAAGCACACTTCTTGCAACATGTGCAGAGACTGTGAAACAAAAAAGTGAATCAGTTTCGTTCCTTCTCTCTTCCCATTGATTATGAGGGAATACGATTCCTGCACACACACAGCGGGGGGGGGGGGGGGGGGGGGGTGTTACTCTGTTTGGCTATGCTTCACCGTTCGCACAAATTCCTTGTGCCTGTTTGGTTTGATGGTAAGTACGTAAATTGTACCCGAATAATTTGCTTCCTGGTGAATTTTCTGTTGAAATTTGTGCAGAAACGGTGCTAGATCAAAGCTGAATCATCACATCCGATCAAGATATTGTGTCTCTTCACGGAGGTGAGAGATCGCTGCAGATAAAGGGCACACTTTTACACGTTTCGGTGTACTGTAGGATGGTTGAGCAACGAAATCCGATAGCTTACAATTGAAGATCAATCAATTTTTTTTATCGTAACATCTTTGTTAAAAGTCAAGCAAATTTTGTTGAGTAATCTTCATGATAAATTGTTAAGTTCCGTGCAAAACCGTGCTAGAGATAGTGGATCAAAGATGAACCATCTTTCAATCTAGATACGACAACTCCGCTCGAAGGTGAGAGATTGCTCTCGATAATGCCGCACAAACACTGCGCAAACGCGCACAAACTTCATTTTATATCTCGTTAGATCGTGCTTTCCTGTGCTCCTCCTCTTCTCACTACAAAACCTGTAACGTTATCGTATGAAGCTTCTGTTGCTTAGCACGATCACCATCAATGTCTATCACTAGTTTCTGTGCCTCCGGCGTATTGAGAAATGCGCTCAACGTATTCAGAAATGCTTCAGGCGCTTATAATTTGTAGCGCACAACTCAGGCCTAGTTGGCGGTTATGATTTCTATGCGGTTATGATGTCTATTCAGATGTTTGGACTCATTATTTTCGTTTTCTCTTCGAAGTCGTCTTCATGTGCCTAAAGTGAAGGGGGAAATATCGCTCCGTAGAGAGCAAATAAGAAAAAAACCATTGCAAGAGATGTGAGAGTATGCAGCTTCCAGCACAACTCAGACCTATCCCGAGACGCATATTTACTTTCTCTCACTCTTTAAGGGAAAATAGGATTTCTTGCAAACACCACATTTCACGCGCTGTCTTGGAAAATTTATGAAAGCGTTGCAATTTGATTTTGTAAATTCGTTCACGTGTTTTCCTTTTGTTTTGTCTATACTCCCCTTGCAATTGCTTGTCAACAGAACGAGCGTTAAGATGTCTAATGCAGAACCTTTCCCAATCGCTCTCCAATAAGCAAGTTTTGTAGTCGACCGGGCACAGTTTGTGTGGCCGGGCGAGAGAGGGGGATAAGGGGAGGATTGGAGATAAAAAGGAGGGAGGAGTGGCGAACCCTCGCATTCATTCTGTCATGTCGTTGCGAGATTGATTGTGTTTCTGCGCGCTCTCATTATTGTGTCGTTGGGGCTATGCATATTAATTCTTTCGATTGCAGTTAAAATAATGTTCAGTCGTGAAGATTACTTTTGATTCTTGATGCAAAAAAAGGTTCAATCAAATTATCCTTTCGTATTGTACTCAATGTATCCTAATAAATTAAATTTCTACTTTACGGCCATTTGTATGGCTCATTTTTCAACAAAACTGTTTCATATTTAATTCTGTAGTTGATTCCATGTTGATTTATGGTACATCCGCACTACACTGCGTGCATTGTTCACACGGGTGTCGAGACTCGAGCGAGTACATTCAACGTGAGAAGAAATCTTCCTTTTTTTCCCAAGCATGACTACGCGTAGTGCACTCCGTTTCGGTTTAGACATATTCTGTAGTATGCGGTGCCCGTTTTGTGTAGCCCAGAAGTGACGGGTAAGATTGAAGAGGAGGAGAAAGCGGTGTTGGAAACTCTCGGTCATTCATTTCATCGTTGCGTTGCAAGATCGGTTGAGTTTCAGCAAGGGCTCTTAGTATGATCGGATATTATTTTATAGTAGAAGGCTACAACCATACCCTTGATCATCCGTTCTTTTTGGTGTATCCTGTTTATTATTCCGCGATTTACATTGCTACCTATCCATGTTCGGTCCATGGAAGTCCCTTTCTCCAGTCCTCCATGGTCACCTCATCAACCGCTTCCCTCTGATCCGTCTTTGTTGCTTGCCTCTGTCATTCTGTCATTGGGCCCGCGATATCAGTCGTTATCTATCTAACCTCAGTCCAAGCAAGTCCCTTTCCAGTCTACGATGGCCATCTCATCATCAACCACAAATTCGGTTTGTTCCGTCTGCGGTGCCGAGACGGCCTCCGTCCACCTGGGAGTGCAGGCGTGCAGAGCGTGCACGGTGTTCTTCAGGTGAGCTGTAGCTTCTTTTTTCTTACTTATATTCCAAAAGAGCCTATTGACCATTCGAGTGATGGG
Source organism: Pristionchus pacificus (assembly GCA_000180635.4). Taxonomy (NCBI): domain Eukaryota; kingdom Metazoa; phylum Nematoda; class Chromadorea; order Rhabditida; family Neodiplogasteridae; genus Pristionchus; species Pristionchus pacificus. Next base: position 539,096 of record CM026579.1, on the reverse strand, counting down.
GACTTGAACATCACGCTAGCGTAAGATTAACTGTTTTTTAAAAAATATTTACATAACTAATAATGATTTATTCCAGAAGAACTCGCGATCGCACGAATCCGTACGAGTGCAAGAGCGGAGGGAAGTGCGAGGGTGGTACGTCCTTTCTTTTTATTGATATTGGAAATTTTAGAGCCCTGATTTGCAGAGTTGTCAAGCAGCCCATTTCAGACAGCGTTCCCTGCAAGAAATGCCGCTTTGACAAGTTCACTCAGCTGCTCAAGGACAAGAAGATGAAGAGATGCTCGTCGAAGCAGGTATGAGATTTCTTGCATTCCTCTTGTCGATTTCAAGATTGCTTTGAAAACTCTTGGTGGCGGACACTAGTGAAATACAACCCATGTAGAATATCATCATCTCAGCATTCTTGCTTGACATGAGTAAATTGAGTAAATTATTGTCATGCATCGATGTAACCATTGCAGACGGCCAATCGCTGCACTGCCTCCACTTCCTCTGATCAGCCCCCTCTGCCCGTCTACGACCAACAGAAGGATGAAGAGTCAGTCATCGATAAACTGCGGGCCGCTTACAGGTACGGTAGTCAGAGCTACAGTATGCTATCGCTATGTATTATTCACTCTTGATTAATGCGTCGCGTATGTCGCCCTTGCGGTTGATAAGCATCCTACAGTACCCAATCAATCAATAACAGGATGGTCGGCCTGGTTCGTCGCACGAGTGAGCTGAGCATGCGGGATACGGACCAGCGAGAGCACCCCATGGCAATCGCACTGGGCGAATATGTGAGAATTCTCTAGTTGAATTATTTTATGACAAACAATGAAAAGGTAAAAGTACTTCCCTTCTTAGGGACTGGACGGGGGGGGGGGATTCTGCTAGGCCAGTGACAAAAATGAGAGAACTTTCCAATTGTGCCGCTCAGTTGTGTTTCATCACCGTGACAAAGCATAACAAGAAATTCGAATTTAGTTGTCGCTTGAGATGTGCGTGTAAAAAACTATTATTGATTCTTTTCTTCACTCGTTTGTGTCGGATTTGTGCTCGTACTGCACTCTAAGCCTCACAATGTCTGTGACATGTTCTAGTCACTGATGCTGGAATGATTGCGCGTGGTTTGTCGTATGATAGGGGAAATGGATGGTCTCTCATTTCGCAACGCTCTCTCTCTCTCGTTTCTCTGACTGACGAGAGATAAGGCAAAATGAAGAGACGCATTCCTCAATTGCGGGACCACTGGGACCATGGGGGGTGCACTAAATGCAAACACATTGCTCAATTGAATGTGTGCCGGTCTTGTGCCTGAGTCACTGCTCTCTCCATTCAGCACGCTCTCTCGCCTAATCTGTCCGGTCAGAGAGCGCGGCCAATCTAGAGACAAGAGAAAGTGGAAGCAATGTTCTCGTCTCTGCATGTTGCCTTATCTCTCGTCAGTCAGAGAAACGAGAGAGTAGGGGGAAATGAGAGAGACAGACCATTCATCGAAGGGAGAATTGGCGATGAATCCTCAATGAGTGGGCAGCGTGCGATTTTGTAGGGAAGCTTGATGCTACACTTCCATAGATCTCGCACGATTCGAAAAATCTGCACAAGAAATCTAATTCTCGTGACTGTGCAAGAATTTCGCAAGCGAGGGACCTAAATTGAGGAATACGAGGAAATTAGTAAAAAAAATGGGTCAATCCAAAGGAACGATCTAAAAGAGATGTCTGGAAGGCTTGATGGATGATTCTTACAAATTCCAGTCCCTCCACCCCACTACCACCTCTCAAATGAGCGAGGCAAGTCGAGTGCTCGCTTCGACTCTCGTTGAATTTGCCACTGCGGCGTTCGAGGGATTCGAAGAGCTGAGCAGCGAGGATAAGGTGAGGATTACGTATTTATCGGATCCTCTTTCATCGGGCGAGAACGTCTAGGGAGTCTACTGGCCGAGAAAAATATCATGCGTTTGAAAAGCTCGAAAAAGAATCTTCTAGGGAAAGTTTCCAAAATATTTTCACGTTAAAAAAAATTGCTACTGCAGTGGCAACTGATCAAGCACTTCCACAAGCCTTTCCACATCTACGATTCGTGCTACCGATCGAATATCGCATTCCCCGGAAAGTTCACGAGGTAAGAACCAAAAATAGTGTTTTATGAAACGGCAACAGCCTTCCAAACATTGGGAAAGTTTCATAAAAATGACTTGTTGTTTTGGAGATAGGGGATCATCTCGGATGAAAACCGACTTGATGGGAATAGACAAAAAAAAGGCCTCCGTGTGTGGTGTTTAGATTATCACCCGACCCAGCTCCGTTATTTTCAGTAATCGAATTTCAGACACTTCAACAGCTACACGTCGTTCCTCGACGTTGAGCACCTCGAGCAATTCGTTCGCTCTTCTCCCGAGAACGCCCACTTTGACGACGCAGTGAGGTGAGAGAAACTGTACGCAGACAAAGCAGATTCTTCTGTCGGAGTGGCACGAAGACTTGAATACCTCTGCACACCGGTGCAAATGCCTAGAGATTGCCTACAATCGATAATTCCCCCATAATAAGAATCTCCGAAACGCATTCGAAACTCAACTCGTTTCACGAAATCAAATTCAATTAAAAACCCATACACTTGATCACTAAATTACCGCCGTCTCTTCATGTCACACTATCTATCGTCGACAGAGCGGGAGAGTGACTGTGCAAAATAAGGAGACTAAATTTGCAGAATGAGCCGATTCCATCTCGAGACGAACGTGCGTCCGTGCCGCATTGCCATGGAGAGATTCGACCCGAGCGAGCAGGAATTCCTTGCCATGCTGGGCATCCAGTTCTGGACCATTGGTGAGTGATACATTACAGAATGGTGCTTGCGATAAAAGACGGTACTTGCTGTCTCACTTCAGACGAATGAGTATTGTAATTCAATTACCTAATGTATGGCTAGAAAAACAATGCCGCGCGCTCAGTTAGGTTTCAATGAATTTTCAAAACGCGAGATTTCGTTCTTCCCTAATGGTTATCACCGGTCCTCCTAACAAAACTATCAATTCTGTGTTTGATTATTCTGCTATTTCCAGAGAGCCTTTCCGTCAGTGACGAAATCTTCGAGCTCGCGGCGCGATATCGATCGGCTGTCCTTCGAGATCTACGCAAGTTCTACGCTCAGACGGGCATCACGGAATACGGAGCGAGAATAGGAGAGCTGTTCTGCCTCAATAACCTGCTATCGGTGAGCGATTGATCTTTGTTGTTGTTGTTGTTGCTGGTGGTGGTGTTGTTGTTGTTATTGCTTTTATTTCAAACAAATTTAATTTCAGGCTAAAGTGGAGTCGAACAAGCGCAACTTCGAGGTCTTCCGCCTTCTCGACATCTTCAATGACGATTCTTTCGTTTACTCCATGCAGAAATAAACCTCATTTCATATTATTGCAATAAATATCCGATAGCTTCTACTAAGTGAAGCCATTCGCACAAGGAAATTGTTGATATTGGCATGGTAGCTATCTACTATAGCATGAATGACTAGTACATCTCATCTCGATACCCCGCAATTTGCATTCGACTCGGCTTTGATTTCATCTCATATCTCCAGCGGAATATCTTCCCATTTTATTCAATGTCGGTCTCGCTTCAGTCCAGTTTCCCATCAAACATCACTATCTCCCCCTTTATTTACATGATTCTGGTAAAATAGATTGATTGTTCGAGTTGATTACGATTAGTTGAGCATGCTTTTTTAGTATTGTGACAGAGCGGAAAAGGGCACTCCCTTGTTCTGAGAACACCTGTTCTCACGTTTTATGATTATTTTGGTAATGGTACAGCCTGGTAATAGCTGTTCTTCTTAACTAATCCAGCACAGTTTGTGTTACATTTCCAACCCTTGTGACGCAGTTTTCGCGTTCTAAATTCACTCTAATTAGTCTCCAACGCGACCCAGTGCAATGCATATTTGAGAACTACTTCCGGCATCGTTGTCTCTCTATATCACAATCATTTTGCAACAATTCAAGATGACAAACTACTTCCGAGATATTCGCAGCATTCGCTGAGCCATGCGTTAGTTTTTATGGTTCGAACTCGAAATACTGGGAAAAATACAAATAAAAATGCCCGAACTAACTTATCCGCGACGTATCCGTAGAGGATGTTGCCGATGAATGATCCCACGTAGAAGATCGTAGTGGAGAACTCCACCCACCAGCTGCGATCGCAGTACAGTTCGAACTGCAAAAGCAGTTGGGGTTACGGTACTTTCGCAGCCATCAAACCTATTTTCTCCGTTTCCCAAGTCCAATAGCCTACCCCTGCGCAACTGTCAAGACAGCACTTTATGCTGCTTTCAGTGTCGAACATTGATCATTTTGAGGGGTCATTTTGATAGATCAATTTGAGGGGTCACTTTGTGATCAATGTTCGACACTGAACGCAGCATTAATTGACTGTTTTGTTTGGAATGAATAGTCTGCTGAATAGATGCAAAAGACTCCGATCGATTGAGTTTCACCACTCCAATATCCGTCGTTGCGCAGCCGATCTCTCGATCTTTCAGCTCTCGAAAGGGTACTTATAAAGAAAGAATAATATCGTTTTCGGTACCGACCGATTCTTCCAAGCGAGAGTACATCCATTGCATTGTGCTCTAGTGCACCAATGCAGCGTGAAATCACTCTTTTTATGTTCTCTAGCCACGTCATTCACGACTGCCATTGGATATACAGAATGCCGTTGAATGGATGCAAATGACACGGTCGAATGCTCATTAATGATTGCATTCAACTCTAGAGTGCTGCGCAATACGGGTAGCTAGTGAAATGAAGAGACGATTACCCGTATTTCTAACTCTATTCAATACCACCCGCTTGCGTCTTATATTCTCAATATTTCAGTGATCATCGATCTTTTTTTCTGGATATTTCAACAGAGCCATTTGTAGCTCCTGGCAATGGTTTGCTCGAAATATCATTATTATCTCAAGCAACTCTCTTTTCATGTTCCAGTATACTAGGAAAATTGGCATCCGATTTCCCAGCCACAATCAAACATCACAATGCTGAGCTCAAGTAAGGGGAAGAGCTTCTGTTATTCCTTCCTTTCTTTGTTTCAATGACTCATCCGCACTCGTGAGAGGAGCTCTTCAGTTTTTGCCCTTGAAAACTCCAAGTAGTCCTACCCATTTTCACGCATTCATCGGTGAAAATATTGTGTGATGCGATGTTAAAAACCGTGAAAAGATCGGATCTTTGACAATGATACTGTTAAAAAATCTGCAAAGATCCGATCTAAAATTTGAATTCCCGCAATTTTCGTTGTCGGCGTATAACTTGCCTCGCAGATAAGATAGACAGTTGAAATTTTTAGAGTAGATTCTTAGAGGTACCATATTCAATATTTCAAGTCTCTATCTACTCAGGAAGCCAAGTTATTCGCTAAAAACGAAAAGTGCGGGAATTCAAATAAAAGATCCGATCATTGTAAGGTTCGATTTTTGTTCAGGCAATGATCGGATCTTTGCACGACTTTTTAACAGGCTTTTGATCAAAGGTTCGATCTTTTCTTGATTTTTAACACCACATGTAATGGAGAGAATCATTCCACTTTCTAGTCTCGGCCAATCCCCGCCACTCAACCGCTCCTTCACAGAGCACTCACGCAGAGTACAGCAGCGCGCTCAGTTATGCTTCATCGCCAAAACGTAGAGTTGCTCGCACAGTCTTCTGGGATTCCGTCTCGGTTCAGTCTCAACAATTTCGATAAATACAAAACAATCCAACGAAAACGCTGCGATTGACCAATGCTCCATTTCCCTTTTTGGAAAATTTCCAAGGAATCGTGGTTGCCGACCACAATCTCATGATTCTTCACGCTATCTCATCGGTCAGAGAGTGTGCGGTGCGAAGAGACGATTACCCGTATTTCGCACTCTAGATAGACTACAAGAACGAATTCGAGATTCAAGACCATCTCGCGAAAACCCAGCCCACGCCATTGTCACACCCCGTAAATGGCCGCTTTCCGGCTCCGGTTCGGCGTAATGGTACCGTCTCTTTCCTCCGAGAAAAGTGATAGTCAGACAGAGCGATAGAGTGTGCCAAGCGAAGAGAGCTCGGTCCGCGGTGCAATCAGAACCGTATCTCATGATGGCATCGCGTCATTCTACAGTAGTCCCCGCCCCCCTCACGGCAGCTTCCTAGAGGGAGGAGGTGGGGAGTATAAAGCCTTGTGCGGGTGGATGTAAGGTGCTCTGTAGCAGCACTTCAATGTCGGCAATTCCATCATATAAGCCATATCATATCGCCATCATATCTCATGCCTCACAATCAGCAAGTTTTCGATATCAAAGTTGTTATTGTTCTGTTGATAACCGAATGATTACCGTTTCATTGGAAGTTTCCATTCCTCGCAGTCTGTTGCGAAAGTACGTCATGAGTACCGTAGGCGCAATTCCTTGTGACTTCAACTTCCTCCCAAAGTTTCGCGTCCGTAACAAATAGTCCTTGCTTACAAGGGTATCCTATACATACCTAAGGACGGTACTGCAAGCTTTCTATCTATTCCATGCTCCCTCATCAGCCATAGACGCTAGATATCACGCAAAATGAAGAGACGGCGCCTTCCTTTATCTTCTCGCCTCATCGCACACTTCAGAGGACCCTCTCCACTTCGTTAGTCTCCCACTTTGTCAGCAGTTGACTTCCGATATGTCTCTAACTCTCTCGATTAGGCATACTCTCTACCTTTCTCTGACCACCGAGCCTAATTCGATGGCGTCGCTCCTCCCTCCATGCAACCTCGCTTGATTCACCACTGACCAGTAACAAAGGGGCCCGAGTGTAGCCGGACCCCATCTCTAAATTACTACTATTTCACAGGCCTCCCAATCCCGTCGAAACCGTGTCTCGTTTGTTGTATCTTCTCTAGAGATTGATGAAGCCCCTATCTCCATTCCCCCGAACTATATCGTTAGTCCGTCGGCCCGCCCTCTTTTCGGCTCATTCTCTCACGACGATTCTCAGCCGATGTGGCGCATCCCATCTCTGGTTTCTCCCCCACCCCCACCCCTCTGCCACTTCCCCCCTCCCCATTCGCTTTATTACTACTATTGCAACCGCGTATGGCCTCGGGGCAAATTATTAGACCACGCAGGCTCATGTTTGTTTGCATTACGGCGCAATTCTCGAACTGAAAGATGAACTATGGAAGATGAGCCTGGATCCCGTTTGAGCTTCCGCTTAGAACTATAGTCGTAGTTGCCGCTGATATTTTGCCTACGATAGTCCGTTAAAAGATTGGCATCGTCATTTGATTTTTTAATCCAACGCCCTTCAGATCAGACGCTCTTTGAAATCGCTCGAAAAAAGCGAGTTTTTTTGCGCTTCTTGTCTACGTCATCCCTCATTAGCGGCCTAACACACTATTCCGTACACAATATCCCCTCCGAAAGTCTACCGTAACCCTTGTCGGATACAGTCTCTCCCTAGTGTACCTCCGTCACTATCGAGTCCGTGTACGTCGTGTTGTCGTAGACCCATCCATTCTGGCAGGGCACGAGCTCCACTTCCTTAGATCGGTTGAGAATGTCGAAGGGAACCGATGAGGTTTTGCGATACGCTTCCACCTGAATGTTCACAGAGTATTGAATAGGTGGGGTAAACACATTTGCACCATGCAAATCGTTTTTTCTAAAATTGAATGGAAAGTGGTTCCGAGATAGGGTTAGGCATATATTCATTACGAGGAAAAAACGACGAGAACTCACCGCGGTCTGATTGTACTGGAAGCACGAACGAAGAGCCTGCAATTCGCATTTTTAATATAAAGATGACCTAGTATTTCTCTCGCAAAATTGCTCACATCCGGGTACAGCGCATCCTCATTTCTTTCCGTCTTTCCAGATTTATTCCTCATTCCCAGACATCTCCCCTTCCCCGGGTTCGCTGCCAAAGAACGCCCCTATTGTCTAGGCTGCATTCACTTCCTCGCACTCTGTTGCACGGCACTAAACGTGAGGACCACTCATTGTTCCGAGAGATTCCCACGTCATCCGTAATTGTTCCCAGTGTTGCGAGATTCGGCGACGGAGAATCCGTGAGAGGGCTGAGATACCATGGCACGCCGCTTGTTGCTTTGATCTATCCCGCTCAAGTGTCTGTCTCTCTCAATCTAGCGTGCTCTCTCGCTTCCTCTGACCCCGAAAAGGACCATCTTCCGGTCACTCGAAATCATTGCTCTCTGACGGGTATCCGTTGCGAAGCTTCCGTGTTAGTGACAGTAGAAATGAACCGCCGTCTCTTTTTTTCATTTCACACGCTCTCTCGCCTGCTCGAGCGACGAGAGACTGTGAGGAGTGAAGAGACGGCGGCTCTATTCTCGAGCTCTAGTGGAAGAAGCGTCTTGCTAATGTGCAAATGCACAGTCACATCGAATTATTCCATTACCCCAGCAAATGTTGCGGCGAATTCGCTGTTTTTCACGTACGGTTGAAGACATAGTTTTCGAAATTACTCAGCTTTTTTTTGGTCGTATGATTTCAGCTATGTTTCATCGCCATTGCAAGAAGGGAGCATGGACATTGTGACATTATATATAAGACATCGTGTAAGCTAAAGTCCTTTCAATTCCTGTCTGATCGCTTAGTTCTAGAAACTGACAGACAGATTAAGACTGTGAACCCATACATTTCCGCTTTCTCAAGTCTAAGTGTGACCATCAAACTCGGTTCGCGCATGTAATGTAGCATCACTGTTTAGTATATAGTAAAAAATGAGACATGGAGTCAAATAATGAGAGTATCCAGAAATCGATACTGAATGTCTGACCTCATCTTGGGGTGTCAATTCTTCCATTCCTTCAGGCACTCTACATCGATGAGGAGGCATTCCTCAAATAGTATTTTCTTTTTTTTTTTGAAATCTCGATTGTTTTCATTACACATCATGAGACACGGGATATTTTTACTTCGTTGGGTGGAAAGGCAGAAGCCGTCTTTGTACAAATCCGGGCTAATTCCAATCTGAATCAGTTCCCCCACTCTTTGATAAATATGGCCGGTTTTCTATTGTTTTCGTTTTATCTAATTTTCGAAACCTTTCAAGAATGGAACTGATTTCTGAGGGGTAGCTTTTGCAATTCCGGGAACAGCAGAGTACAACAGTTTCCTGTGTAGACCGGTTCCACCTGAGATTGCTCAAAAGCGGATCACATTTTCATAGTATTTCCAATAATCACTTCCTGATATGATGAGATTTGTGGTAGATCTTTAGATCTCTTCCATTTTCCACAGATAGATGACACCCTCTCCTTCGTAGGCGATAATACCAGATAGCGGAAAACGGTGAAGGTAAAAAAATGCTATCCGGTTTTCAAGGCACACAAAGTCGTGCGGGAGCCGCCTGCTAGTCAGGTGACTATTTAAATTCTGCCCGAGGGGGACTCTTCTTTGGACCTAATTTACCGCGTGATATAGTCACTTCCACCGGGAATCAAATTAAATTAACTGAAATGCGCTTACCAGCAACGAAAGGCGTGTTGAATGCCGAGAACGCCGATGGTAACGAAGCCGGCAGACACATCACGAAGAACATGAGGATTTGATAGGGACCGAGGTCGCCCACCTAAATTTCGTAATAAGTGGGAGCTGAATGGTTCTTGTCATGGTCAAATAGTAGATCTTGATTCATCTGGACATTTCATTTCATCAACTTCTTATCCCAATTTGCGCAACGTTTGGTTGTGTTTCACAGACTTCACAAGATAGGGAAGCGCACCGGAAAGCAATTTTTGCAACAAACAGCACCGTTACATTGTTACTAAAATGGCGCAGTTTACTGCTAAATGCTAAATTTTACCTTCGAAAGCAGTCCATCAAAGTCGAGCGGCGCTGCAGCAGCGAGAATCGCCGAGTTCAGCTCGCCGAATGCTTGCTGAAAGTAAAAAGTAAAGGTGTATATAAGTTAAGCGATTTTACAGTCGTAAGACAACACCGGCTATCATATTAAAAATGACATTCATTATTTTTGCTTCCATGGTGGAAATTTACCCAAAAAAAAACAATGAATAAAAACCTAGGCCTCCGATTTCGCCTGAATTTTATCTAGCTCCTAACAAGCGAATAGCTCACCATATCCGGTCGATGACTTCGTAGACTGACCTCGCTTCCCCATTTTCGCCTCTTTTCGTCTTCCTTTCTGATGACTTCTCAAGTGGGCCGCGCGCCTTTCTCGATAACTCCCTCGATGCTGCAGTTTTCATGCTCAAGATTTCCTTTTTGAGTTAGGGATATTGCCGTTGATGGGGTCGGCAAGTGCTTGCACACCTAATGAAATATATTTTCCAAGAACACATGAAACGCTGACTGGGAAGGCCTATTGTTGCCAGTTGTCAGCTCAAATTATCATGAATCCGCGAGGAATAACGTCACTTGCATACTGGATATTGTTTCAGCTGAGACTCTATTCGTAGATGAAGCTTCTCCAGTGACAATTGACACGACAATGGCCTCTCCGGAAGAGCCAACGCTACCCTCGGAAACATTTGCGTAGGGGTCACGGGCATTGCGCGTAATAATTGAGCGGATTGGAGGCAGCACCCGCTATTTATGCCCCCAACCCCGAGAATCTGGTTGCAGTTTTTGCTCCAGCAAAAAGTCAAGGCGGGAATTTCTGATTACCCATCGTCATTTCCTAATTGATCTCAGAGCACGCCTCTTCCGCGTTTCAAGTAGTCGTTTTCTCATGTCTGAGCACCGGATTTCGTAATTTGAAAACGTCAGGACCTTTTTTCTGTGCACTTCCTACCGAGTCTCGTGTCAACCACTACCTCTTGGCCTACCCAATTCGCTAGCATACTTCTATTTGCATAGATATTACTCGGTGGATGTTTCATTTGAGGTGGTGCCCCGTAGAGGCTTAATCTGTGAAGCTTCTGCAAAAAAAGTCACGCGTCGCTCCTCCTTAGTATTCATTGAATCACTCAACGTGGGAGATATTATGCGCATCACCCCCTTCGTCTTCGCACTTTCATTTTTCCCGAGCTATCTAGTAGCTCGCGATGAGTTCCCTTGTTCGCTTGTTCACTGGTCATGATGTCATCATCCACTCGATTCCGTCCAGCCTATAATGATCCATCTGGAGGAATGTTCTCGTCTCTCCATTTTCCCTCTTCAGTCAGAGTAACGAGAGAGTATTGAGAAATGAGAGAGACAGACCATCCATCCCCATCGGCGTCGACCTCCCACACCTTCCCCTGTGTGAAAGCTCTTCGAAATCTGCTCACCACCCTCAATTGTTTCCTGTTTTTCGCCCACCGGATCGGCCACTTTTGTACAAGCGAGCGGCGAGTGGGTGCGACATTTCTATCGGCACCATTTATCGCTCCCCCGAAAGCCCTTCTTTTCTTCATGCGAGAAAGACAGGGATACTGCTAGGTAACAATCACAGGCTCCCTCTATTCCCCGCCTCCCGCTCGTACCAGCCGAGCCTAGGTCACCATCTGTCCTATGTATTCTGCCTACATTTCGCGATCATTGCTCTGTCCTACCGATCTACCGTAATCTAGCAACTTCCTTCAGGTACCCCACAGACACAGAAGGATGACGTCATCGTCCCTGATTCTCTGCTTCGTAGCGGTGTTGATCGCAGCGGCGGCCGCGTTGCCGTCCGCGTGGCCCGCGGAAGGCGGACCAGCGGCGGGTGCGGCGGCGCCGCGTCCCCTGACGCCTCTGGAGCGTGAGTACCTGCGGGAACTGCTCGCCGCCGAGCGCGACTTCGTACTCACGTAAGAATTCTTTTTGATAATTTTTGCCTCAAATTCGTCCTCTTCGTGCACAATTATAAAAAACCACTTCACAATAACTAACGTATCTCTTACAGCAACCCGGTGAAGTCCCGAAGATCGCCCTCCGACGAGGGATTCGACTTCACCAGCGCCCTCCGCTCCATAGACAACATTCAGAAGCCGAGGTCCTGATTTTATCTATTTTTTAAATTAATAAATCAAATTAAAAATAATAAAAAAATTGCAGATTCGGCCGACGACGATGATCTCTTTTCGCCTCTTCACTCGATCTCTCAACTTGATCTCTGATCTTTGATCTTTGATCTCTGATCACTCTCCCTCTTCTTGATCTCTGTATCTCAAATGTCTAGGTCTCGCTCTCACCCCGTCCCCCATGTCCCCCACCATTCCTATTCCAGTCCTCGATCTCCTCCCTTTTACCGTAATCAGGTGATGATTCCGCATGGTCACACAGCGATCGATAAAGAGTTGTTGGCAGTGCGATAAAGTCGTTCTAGATAACCACACACAAAATTCTAAGAGTCGTACTTTATTCAGTAGTGAGTCATTGGCTAAAACTCGTGAAACTCGTCAAACTTTCGCAATCTCATCATAAATTCAGCACAATCCACAATTTGATGAGGCGTCTCGCGAGACCTATGATATCAGAGATGGGGAGACATTCGTCTTTCACTGAGATCTTCTGAATAAATCAGTCGCCGTCGAGCTCGGGTCTCTTTATTTCACACACGCTCTCGTCGTTCGAGCGGGCGAGAGAGTGCGCAAAATGAATAGATGGCGGTATCATATCTCGAGCTCCGTCGAGCACAGAAAATGAGCGACAAAGATGAGCGGAATACGTGGAGGAAGAGAAGAAACAAGACGTGAAGAAATGATGAATTGTTTGCGATATGTTTCATGGGAGAATGTAGGGAGCGCAAATAGACAAGAACAAATACACTACAATACAAGAACAATAAGAATAAATAGACAAATAGACTCATGTAATCTCGCATCAAATTAGGAACAAAATGATTTTTGAACGAGAAAGGTAATTAAATATCGACTAATTTTTAATATCATCCAATTATTCACTAATTAATTATATTTCGATAATCATTTTTCATCACCATGAAACTATTTTGGGACCAGGAAACTTTGATGGGACACCCAAAACGGACCAGAGCCCTTATTTCAACAAGAACGGGAAAGGTTCAATGGTATCTTCGTAGCTTCGATAAGTTGCTACCATTCATCACAATTGGCAATGTCAACATCGACGCTTCGAGTTCCCTCCTTCCAATCAAGGAATGTTATTTCAATCAGACATCTCTTGTAGCGAAGATGTATGAGGTTGTGCACCTTGAGTACGGTCATGACCTCGAACTGAAGATTATGATTTATTAAAAAAAGATATTTAATTCGAATTCACCCCTCCCCGGACGTCTCCTTCCTTACTGTCGTCAGTGATACCACAATCCCTCAGCAGCTTAACCATTGCCGATCGTTTCACCTGTATTTTCACTCTTCGCTTGCGATCGTCCGCAGAGAGAGCCTGCATAATGTAAATTATTATTTAAAAAATTAATATCTGAGAATGTACCTCCAGCGCGCTCTTTAACTCCATCAAAGTTAATTCAGTCATTTGTACGCCGAAAGTTAAGCTATTGTGAGATGACAGCAGTTTGAAGAGGACTTCAAACGGATTCGGAAGAGATTCCTTGAAATTATTTATTTTCTAATTAGTGAAATGTATCAAACTTGCATCAGCTGCGGTTATTTTCAAATATCGAATGGGAGGAATAGCAAAAAGCCTTTGTGTTTCCGGTAGAAACCATAGATAAATAGTGCATTCATTTCCGGGGTAGTCCTTCATGAGCTGTTTCGCTCTGTAAATTGACGGATGATACTTTTTGTTCAAATTAGTGAAAAGCTCACTTTTCTAATTGTTCCTCAGATCCTAACTGGAATCTCAGTTTATCAATCCTGAAATGATCAATGAGCTTTCGGATAAATTCCAGGTCGAAAGTGTCGTCGTCCAGCTATAATTGATTATTTTGTCCGTTTTTTTTCAACAAAAAACTCACGTCAAATTCGAATATTTCAAATGAAATTCCGGTGAACAAGCGATTTCGCACATGCAAGAACTGTTCCAGCCCCTCTTCAGACAGATCAATATGCTTGACGCGCTGATCACCTAGTTGTAGACATAATGATACCTGGACAAATGATGTTTTGATCATTCTTGTTGTATTGTTTCCCTTAAATAAGTGCTCACATCATCTTCTCTATACGGATAGTATCGCTTCGGGGCTCTCGTTACACCGCCTCTCTCGAAACAACCCGCATTCGTTTCCGCTACGAGCTTTCCGAATGCTCTGAGCATGTGGCACTGTTTTTAATGGAAATAAGCTTTTAAGAGCCAGAGAAAAACAAGAAAACATCAAACAACGTACCGACAAGTGAGGCGCAGCTTTAACCTGTCCTTGATCCTTACACACCTCATTACTTTACGCAGGATCACATCCGGTAGTGCGAGAATGTCCATTTCAATTAAATAATTGACGGAAGTGGACCGTGCATGTATGTCATATTGAGTAAACATGAAAGGGAAAGCAAAGATGTAATGTACGGTAGAGTGCGGGTATGTCAGACTGCTAATTTTCTCTTCACGGGGAACTCTTCTCGATTATCTTTTCAAACGGCAAATGGAGAAATGCAAAGTTGATTTTTGTTTTGATAACAACAAGTGAATGTGGTTATCATGATCATTTCAACTTCATTAGCATTCGTGTGATACACATGGTGAGAAATATTCAATGGTGCACACGTCGGAAACCACATTGATTCGTCTGAGCATATTTATAGGTTTCTCATTTGACAGTCTGTTCTTATTCAATTTCTTGACTTCTGTGACAATAAGTCTCATTCCATTCTAATAGAGTGTAACGATAGTCTCCCCTACGGTTTCGAAGACGATCGTCGATATGTCATCGATAGCGTAGAATGGTGCGATATTTTTCAGAGTGTTTTTTACAACGCTATTTTACAAATTTTTTGAAGATGACTGTGAAAGAATGTTCACACAATAGGAGTAGATAGTAAGTGCATGTCAACCCATCCTTATCGGCATGGCGTATTCAGGCTCCAAACATGGATTCCCATTTTCGACACTCTAACTGTTCATCCAGCAATATTGTTTCTGCTATAGCAGAACACGACAATGGGACTAGATTTGCGCTTCGGGTACTTGATCAAATCGGTAATGGCTTTAATAAATCTCAAACTGATAAAAAAACGCTTCAGATTACGTTGATTCTCATTGACTGGTTCTTTAATTTCTCGTTTCGCTGGTACTCGGAATCTCCACACTCAGCAGTGTATTGTCCACTATGCTCGCTCATCGGAGTTCATGTCCGATTTTCATGCTTACTTTCTCACAGTCCATTATCAACATCAATTATTTGCTTTAATATGGCTTATTAAAGTGATAAACACAAATTTCAGTTTGTCATGGCGCTTATTATCAACGTGAACACACTGGCCTTCATGTTTCTACTAGTGAGAATGCACAATGAGTCATTCTTTGGATCGGAAAGTGTTTTGAAAATATCGGAGAAGTGGGAAATTAAGGTGTATTTCTATCCAACTTCAGAACTCAGACTATTTACTCTTCTCGGCATCATCAATGTGATCAACATTATCGGCTTCACATACTACGGTCGGGAAGCCGATAACGCCATTGCGATTGGATCAGTAAGCTATCTCGGAATTTGATCTCTTTCTCGGATCTTCGAACGATTCAACTCGATCAGTTATGCGCAATAACGATGCAGATTTGTGAGATGAAATGGATGGCTGAGAGAGGATGAAAACTCATAGTGTACGGACCAATTAGCGAACCACAATATTTCAAATACGGTAGACCTTTCATTTTGCGAACACTTCCAACAGGAGCATTCAAGGACTGTATTTCATGGGCGCAACGTTGGTAGATAGTAATATGCCCTCTAACGGTTGTGCTAACAGTCAATTCGGTAAAAGAAACTTTCGCAGAATCGAGTGGTATTTGGGAATCTTCCATCTGAAGGAAAACAAGTCAATTCAGGCTGCAGTATCAGATCGAACGCTGAAATTGACTGAGAAGATGGTCAAAGTGTTTATCATCCAGGTAGTTAACATTTTTTTACTTGCAATTGAAATATTTTTCCAGCTTTGTGGGGCCATGATTTTCATGATTATTCCGCTCACAGCCATATTTTCCTCACTGATGATCGATTTACATGAAAGTATGACTGGAAAGGCTATGACTGTTATACGTGTTATCATCAATGTGTGTATTGTTTGAAACTTACCTAGTCATTCCGCGTTTCTATTCCATCGTAATTTTAATATTTCAGGTGGTCTTCGTACTCGACCCTCTCCATTTCCCACTAATTTTCATCCTGAAGACTGGCGGTCATAAAACGGTCGGCTTCGAAATATTACGCAACTAAGTCTACTCTTTAGTCTGAAATTGAGTCGCCTGAGAAGTCAAACAGTCATACGATAATCCTAGAGTAGTGCTCCAACCAAATTCCTCGCGAATTAGCTATCAAGAGAAAAGTGATAAATTAGATATCATGCTGCGAGTAAATATCTCATTTCACTACTTTATATTTTTCAGATTGCCACTTGTTTGTCACATCTACTACGCAACATGAGTCGAAAATCATGTGGTAATTGAGTGACAGTCATGCATATGCGGTAATCTCCTTACAGGCTGCCCTTGCCATCAAGCGACCGAATTCAACGCAGTCTATTACAGTGATTAATGCTCGTAAACGGACTTAAACTTCATAAAATCATTTTAGCAGTTCTTTGTACAGTTAATTTGCTGAATTAATTGGTTCTTGGTGAACTCTTGGATAAACTCGGACTGAGAAATCCTTGACTGCGCGGGTGAATCCATAGTTGAATTCCACGGGAGGCGGGACCTAAATTATAATTTACATTGTCCATTAAGTTCTCGGTTTACCTTATCTTCCGGAGTGAAGTGGCACAGTTGCACGAACGTAGCAAACATTACAAATATTTCCATACGGGCCAAGTGTTCTCCTGAAATTGGAATTTATATTTAAAATATTTTCCATAAAAAACAAATAATTACCGAGACACGCGCGCTTCCCCACAGAGAAGGGATTGATTCTCGGGTCCTGAAAGTAATGCCTAAAAATATATTTCTACTCCACCGAACCTTAATGAATTTCCCCTGCTCGTCAATGTGTCTCTCCGGACAGAAATAGTCTGGCCTTTCGAATTCATTCGGATCCCCGTGAACTATCGAAAATTGAGGGAGGATTGTCGTTCCAGCAGCAATCTGTTGTCCTATATATTTATTTTTTTTAATGAAAAAAGTCTGAATAAAGTCACCCTCAATCTCCGTGTCTTGAGAGGTTGCACGCAGGAAATTGATGGGAAGTACGTTGCCGAGGCGGTGAACCTATGATTTTATTTGCAATTGTTATCCTATAGTTCAACAAAAGCTCACCTCTTGAATGAATGCACACATGTACGGTAGCTGCTTCTCGTCTTTGTACCGAATTCTCTGAAAGGAATCACAGTTTCTACGAACGCCATCTTACTAGAGCAACCAGAACGAATAAAAGCGTCTCTTCATTCCTCGTGCTTCAACGGACGGAGCAACGTATTACGACCTCTAATTCTTACCCTTTCTCCGATGACCTCATCGATTTCCTTCTGCAGTTTTCGCTGAGTTTCGGGGTAATTTATCATCTCTAGGATAGCCATGCGCAGGAAGCCAACGGTAGTTTCGAATCCTGAATCGACGATTATTAACTTTAAGGAAGAAATTTTTCTGAAAATCTGCGATTTCTTCCTTTGATATCACCTAGTACATTATCAAAAGTATGAATCCAAAGTACAGAATGTAGCTACCGGCTCCCCAAATATTGACGGATGAAGCCTGCATCTGTCGATAGTTGAAGTTACCTAAACTTTTTACGTTCTTGAAAATAAATCTTTTTTTTGTTTTGAGGTTCTTGCCCATCGGTTTGCCCATCTCCTCGTTCTTCTTCATCTCCCGGAGGAATGCCTCGACAAAGGAGCGGGGAGTGTCGTCCGGGTAGAAGTCTTTCTTGGCTATGGCAATAGCCTAAATAAAATAATATATAATAAATAAAGATAAACGCTAGAAAATTGTTGTGGAATATAAATTTTTGGTAGGATTGTTTCAGAAGACAGTCGAGATGTGAAATGAGGAGAGAACAAACCTCATCGACAATCCTATTGTTCTCTTGCAGCAGATGTCTCAGCCGTCGGATATGATTTCCAAAGATAAAGTCGAACTTGCGCAATAATGGAAATAGTTCGACAAACATCATTAGCGGGCCGGCCATTAGTGGAAGGAACTGCAAGTAAAAAATAGGTGTATCCACTTCAAGCGATTTTACGTCGTAAGACAACGCTAGGTGGGACCCACTGGTAAATCCAGCTGTTAACTGCAAGTAAAATACGTAAGTAAGGTTTGCGTCTTTCACATTCAAAGCGACATTACAGTCATCTCGATCACACTTGGTATTGCACCCAGGTGAGGCAGGGTACGGCGAATACCATACAAGCGTCATAATTTTTACAGAGTTCAGGGAAAGTGGAACAGCGAAGGTTCACTCACATCCACTTGCAGCTTTCTGTACTTCAACAGCAATTCATTGTCGAAATCAAGATCGATGCCAAATGTCAACTTCCATACGACATTTCCGATCGCTTTCTGCATAGAATTGAAACTATTTGAGTTTTTAAGAGTTGTAAACCTCAACGTAATGATCAACGTAAATGAAATTTCCCTCATACCCTGCTGGATTAAATAATTGAATTGATTTGAACTGAATACCTCGATATTCTCCGTGACATCCACCACTCCGCTCGATTTGCCCCAGCGAGTGCCCACTTCTACGGCGTAGTTGTGCACTGTGTCCTGCAGAAATTAATATCAAATGCCATTTCAAAAAGAAGTCTGGACCAAAAGTAGTCTTTAGCAACACTGAATTAATATGTACATGTAAAGGTCAATACAAAAACTAAATTTTGAAGAATATAGAAACAAACCTCGAGCGCCGGCGAGTAGAAGCCGATCTCGTGGAAGACCTTGAGCACGAACTTGCGCTGTTCCTACAATGCATCTCCCCGAATACCACCTGCTGCCCTATTCCTGCCCTTGCCGCACACTGTGCGAGTTGCTGAATACAGTATGAGTACAGGAACATGCAGCGATAGTGGCAGTGACTTGTCTTGTGCATACATAAACATGTTTATCCTGAAATCAAGTAAATGTGCCTGCAGGGTGACTTACCCTGACCATGTCGTTATCCTCGAACGCCAGCCCGTACAGGCCCCCGCACCACAGGTCCATCAACTGCTCGGGGTTCTTTCTGTCTGCGAGTAATTTAGAATTAGAATTTTTTTAGGCCCAGTTCCATCCTTTTGCAGTACATGTTAAAGTAGATAGATTTTGTCATCAAAGTCTCACCGATAAAGTTGTTGCCGTTCTTGACAACGTGCTCTTGCAGGACCTGTAATCTTTAGAATTTAATTAATTAATTAATTAATTAAAAATCACTTTGTGATCGCCAATCACGACCATCGGCAGGGGCAGCCACACCGTGAAGATGCGACCGTAGCGAGATTTCCAGTCTAGCAGAACCTGAATAATACTATGGCTAACGATTCTGATTTTTAATTTATTTTTTATCTGTTTGATTCCAAATGGTCACCATCTTATCCTGGCGGATAAAATGATTGAATTTGATTGAATTGATTAGCGTACCTTGTCAAGTTCCCAATCGAACGACATCATGTTGCCAACGATGGGAAGCGGCGGGGGACCGGGTGGCAGACCTGTAAGAAAATGAAATATTGATGACAGCTATCCCCATATGTCTGTGATGCATCCCCTCATCATTGAAACGCGAAACGCTTCAGTTAACCCACCGAGAATGCGATTGATGAAGAAGTAGTAGACAAATGCGGCAACAACTAAGAGAATGACCAGATACATCCTGAATAAATCGAAATTACATGAGTAAATCTAAAAAAGAAACAAACTGCGAACAGAAAATCCAAAGAAAGTGGCCAATTGATTCCGGTGGTGTTGTTTTCAGTGTGCGGGTTATCAACTCATTCCACGCTATCAACTCAGATTTCAATGTGACAAAAACTGTGAGTGATAATATACTATCTTACGACCCTTCTGTTATTCTGGGCTCCAGGAGATAAGAGGAAGTGATCTCTCGACTTGAAATGAAATGTGAAAATGGATCGAAATCATAATCGCACTCGCAAATCGTGTAAAATGAGAGAGCAACAGCGTTGCGATCACTCAGAGTGATCGGAAATACACGATTTCAGAGTCGGGAATCGTGGAGAATTACGCTATTTCAGAGTCACAAATCGTATGAAAGAATTTTCTGGTCGAAGAGCTTTCATGAATTCGGAATATACAAAATCATGAGATAAGGGAAAGAGAGGACATGATAATTCCAGGAAGATTGAATTACGCACAATCCACTTTTTGCTGATTAATTGATTGAGAAAATCAGTTTCGCAAAACTAGCGCTAGGAAATAGTAATTGAACCCCTTTTATATGTATCCGAGATGTTCTCAATGTCACGTTGTTAGTAATTATGATTAGAAAGGTTTTTGCTGTGTTTTCCAGATATTTGACGAGTGCGGTAGCTGTGGCCGGACACAGACTTTTTTCTATACTTTTTCCGAGTTGCCCTTTATAGGTTGTTGTGTAACGAAATCAACCTTATCACAAGGCCATTGTCCACAATACTAACGAGTGAAACCTGAGTGAAACCAAGGTCACTTTCACTGAACTGTCTTTCGGTATTATTTCGCAGCACTCTCTAGCATCTCTGACAGACGAGAAATTAGGCAAAATGAAGAGACGAGAACATTGCTCCACTTCCCTGTTTGTTGCGACGGGTATTAAAGAGATTCGACCTCAATGGACACGGCTTGTTATTACTGACTTTTCTTTTTTTTTTCTTTTTCCACACTTTTCTTTTTCTAAACACTTATTTTTACACTTTTCTTTTTTTTCTTTTCTCTTTTCCACCACACTTTTCTTTTCCACACTTTTCTTTTTCTAAACACTTATTTTTTTCTTCTCACGCCCACCTCTAAATTATTTCCTCGCGCACTAGGAACAGCGTTGCATCTCTTATGAGGTCGTTTGCCAAAGAATCGGACAAATCAGCAGGGGTTATATGAATGGGCGCTGCGTAGAGGGCATGTGGTTCTATATTTTCCAATTAATAACAAGACACCACTCAGCCACCCTAATATTTTAATTCTCAACCGGCCGACTTTACTTTTCCAGTTTCAGGATGCTCTACAATGTTTCTAGGTAGATGTGTTGCAAATTATTCGTCGAACTCTTTTCAGAATAGAATGGGCCTAAGTCACGTAGATCCCCGCGATCCAACCATCGATTATGACTTCCTACCAGCCGATAATCGCCACAAAAAGGAGATCACGAACCTCATTCTGAACGGATTTCTCGCGATTGAGCCACACTGTGTAGTATGTTCCTTCTCAAATATTCACCAATATATTACAAAAACAACTAGCTGCTTGACGATTTTTTTGCAAATAATGAAGTTTCTCAGGCGTTCGGCCTAAATGCCCGCAATGGACGCGATTACATCGATCGCGTAGTGAAGAAATCGCTCAAGTTCCCATACAGTGTTCGCATAATTCACAAAGAGACAGAAATGGTAAGAAAAAATTAAAAAAATACAAATATATTTTAAATAATTGCAGCTCATCGGATGCCGGTTAATGTCCGTGTGCGAACGTCCCGAGAAGGTAATTCAACAACATTTATTCAATAACATAATGACCCACAAAATGACCTATTGGCCGTCCCAGGATAGACAAACATTGACATTGATACTCGACGATGGGGTGGCTAGCCCGCCTTGTGAGGATAATGCCTAACGCCTTTACCTTTACCTAATTTATATTTCAGGCTGATTCTATCATTGTTAATCGTCGAAACTTGGAAGAGGGCGTTCGTATGTACTGTAAGAGTCTTTTTTTCAATTCCAAACTTGAAATGTAATTCAGGCAACCTTTTCGATAAACTTGAAGCACAATTCTGGCAACGTCGGCCTGAAACTAATAAAGTTAATTTAATTAATTAGGTATTTAATTAATCAAATAATTAAGATTCTCCGTCGCGAAATAACATTCGTCCACTGCGACCACCAACGTCGAGGCATCGCACAGCATCTGCTGTACCTCGGCTTGGATTTCGATCGTCTGAGGGTTGGTTCCCGAGCATCTTCTGATTCCGCGCTCTTAGTTCGATTTGTAAGTTACTGATTATTTTTCAGGCATACGGCATTGACGGAATCATATCCGAGGCATCCGCTATCGCACATCAAAAGCTTCTTCTCAAGAAGGGATTTCAAGAAGTGGCCCGTCCGAATCCGTACGTTCTTTAACGACTTTTTACAGTTTTTTTAATATTCTGTCAGGGGAAGTATTATCGATTCACCATTCAGGGACGAGTACGTTCTCTCGAACGGAAAACGAGTTGTCTTTCCCGATGCCACGACCACATGCAAGCAGCTCTATCTGAGCATACAGCAGAGGGCTCATATTTAACATTTGATTCCCTCTTTTTTGTTATGTTTGTATAGCTTTTCTCAGTGACTGATAAATATGTAGCAATCAATATCCAGAGCGGTTGTTGTAATGAAACATCTTTGTCTGAGCATACAGCAAAGGGCGCATCTAAAAAAATTTTCTTTACATTTTATTTCTTCTTTTTATACTTTTTCCTTGTTTTTTCCTTATTCTGAGAATAATCAAAAACAATCTCTTTCCGCACCACATACGTTTATCATCTCGGTGCTCACTGCCTTCCAACTCTTCTTTCAACGCCTCCTTTTCTTCTGCTTATCCGCTCCGAAGACGTTATCGACGGCCGCTAGCGTCTGGTAGTTGGGCTCGTTGGCGCCTGAAGACGGTAAATAAATCCACAGTTATTTGTGCCCCTTTTGAGAACTCTTGCTGGAGAAATCGTTGGGGGAACTTAAATCCGTTTCACCACCGGTACAAGTTTGGTACAAATCGCAATAATGCGATTCCTGTAGCTTTAAGGGTAAAAAATAATTCAATAACCCACCAACAACGGCCTCGCTGCCCGGAACGATGGTCACTTTGGCATACTGCATCTTCTTCTTCTCCTTCTTCTTCTTCCGTTTGTCAGATCCGAACACGTTCTTGTCCATGGCGGCCATTGTGGCGTAGTTGGGATCATGCGTTGCTGCGAGATAGATTTCATACATCATTTTTCAATGAGTACATTAGAGCAGCATTGATTTTTCAGTTTATAATATGAATGATAACATACGAACGATCACAGTCTTGCTAAGATTCGGCGGCCTAGGCTTCATGTACTTCTTGCCGGAATAATACCGCTCATTATTCCTGAACAATTCGCTACATTTGTGTTCGCCTTTTGCGATGTTGTTTCTCTTTCCAGTTAATTATGGTGAATATCATAGTGGCCGGGCTCTCTTAATTTCACGGTATCAATCAGCGGATAGAGTGACGAGAGAGTGTGTGAAATAAAGACACGACAACTCGTATTTCGATCCGTACCGTCTCGCCTTATCCTCGCCGAATACATTGCCCTGAAGAGGCGCCATCGTCTGGTAGTTCGGATCGTGCGCTGCTGGAATAGATAAAGGATGTGGCATCAATACCTTGCGATAGATGAGTTCTGAATGCATGATGTAACAGGCACGCAATGGCACGTTCGAAACTCCCGCGTTTTGAATTTTTATGATAAGTAAGCAGCCATTGATTCCGTTCTAATTGATCTTATGTTATCAACGCCATTGTACCACATTTCTTGCTGATCCCGGGAGCGAGGCAGTTCGCCATTTTTTTTATTTCAAAAAGCACAAACCGGCCATGGGAGCAATGACCTTCTTGTCCCGTCCGAACACATTTTTCCGTGGACACGCAGCGAGGGTTTGGTAGTTGGGATCGGATGAATCTCAAATTAGATTATTCAAATTAGTCCATTCCCTTACGAATGTGGAGATAAAAACAAATGTATATTTGTCCGAAGTATTCGAACCTGCCACTTCCTCCTTAGACATTGCACTCGCGGCCTGTCTGCCTCGGTAATTCGTCTTTCTCCTATTACCGTAATTTCCAGTAGGTACGGTAGGACGAGCGCGCGATAGACCGTACGAATCTTTATCTAAAACTGATTTTATGATGCTTTTTAAGCTTTTTCCCGTAAGCTTTTTCCATAACTTTTCTGGATATGGAAAAAGCTTACGATCGCACGCCGAGGAGGCAGATTTGGAGATCTTTGAGAGACAGAGCGGTGCCGGAGCGATATATTGATCTGATCAAGGACACTTATGAAGGTGCTTCGGCAATGGTGAGAACACCGTGTGGAAAGACTAATGAAATCCCGATACAAGTCGGCGTTCATCAAGGGAGTTCTCTCTCCCCATTGTTATTCATCACAGTACTGGATAGTGTACTGGAAGGACTGATTTGTGAAGCACCACAGAAAATGATGTACGCAGATGACATATGCATTGTTGGAACGGATGTAAAGGAAGTGGAGAACAGTGTGAGAAAATATCAGACACGATTAAATGAGGCTGGTCTGACTCTCAACACGGGAAAAACGGAGTTCATTGGATTTGAATGTGGAAATGGACTGATGACCGATGTGAACGATACAGCGATCAAAAGAGTGGAACAATTCAAGTACTTGGGTGCGATGATCACTGTGGATGGAAGTGCTGAGAAGGATATAGAACATCGAATCAAATGTGCGTGGATGAAATGGAGAGGTTGTGGAGGAGTGATGAATGATAGAAGGATCAGTTTAAAGTTGAAGGGAAAAGTCTACAAGAGTGTGATACGACCGACACTCTTGTATGGCAGCGAGATGTGGCCGATCAGTGAAAGGCAAATGGATAAGATGATGGTAGTAGAGATGAAGATGCTGAGATGGGCTTGTGGACTGAATGTCCGTGATCGAGTAAGAAATGAGGCTATTAGAGCGATGACAAAGTGTGCTAAGCTGGAAGGGAAGATAAGAGAACGGAGATTGAGATGGTTCGGCCATGTGAAGAGACGAGAAAAGGAGCATGTATGTAGAAGGATGATGACATATACCATCCGAGGAAAGAGGCCAGTGGGTCGACCAAAGTTGAGATGGTCAGAAATGATCAAACAGGACATCACGCAGCTGCGCTTGACCGAACGCCACGCACTCAACAGAGACTTGTGGAAAACGAAGACCTCCTTTCCTGACCCCGTTTAACGTGAATGAGAAGAGCATGCCCTAACATCCCAGGCCTGCCCTCTCAGATACAGGAAATAAATGATTTGATTTGATTTGAAATTAATAAAATAATTGTGTTTACCCCAGTTCTCGTCGATAATGTCCGCTTTCTCGATTTGATTCTGAAGATAAGAATCTATACATTTACAAATTGATAAAACATACAACAGAATACTGCTCGGGATTGGGCTCAATCGCATCTTGTTCCACCGGATTTTCATCGTCATTTTGGTCATCGTCTAAATCAATGAATTTTGAGGCGGACTTGAGATTTTACTTGCCATCTGCATTGTCTTCATTGGATGACTGAAAATTTACAATTTGTTTGTTGTTATTAGATGAAATCGAGGTACCTTGGAGTGCTTGCAGGAGACCCCGATAAATATCGCGGCGAAAAAAACCGGAAGAAGATAGATGAGCATGGGAAAGATCGTCTCGCATGATTACGAATGGTTGAGGTTTTTATATGCTTTTTCTCAATAAAATTTCAACAACTACATTAATCATCACGTTCATCGCAAATTTCATCTAAAAATGAAGGCATAAATAGTCACCTGCTCATTTATCACTTGTAATAACTAGCTTCCGCACTAATTCTCGCCCCTCACGGCCCATAACCGATTGTGATAGCCCTCTCGACTGGAAATTAGCAGCGGTACATCACCCTTCCTCTATACCGGACACGTTCCCAGCCATATTTCTTCCCACCCCATCACAATAAAAGCGACGAGGAGGGCGTTCGTTCCGGAAGTGTCCGTCCCCTTTCGAAATACGGGTAATCGTCTCTTCATTTCACACACTCTCTCGCCTCTCTGACCGGAGAGATAAAGAAGAATGAAGAGTTATTGCCCCCTTTCTTTCTTGTTCGAAGAGCCTTTAGATACCTCTATTCCCGACTATCGTCTCTAACATTCACAACGAATCATCTTCACTTTTTAAATTAACGTATTTCCTTTTTTTACACAAGTTGGTGCGTTGGACTGAAAACGTTATGAAAAAGCGATTGATATTTTTTCTTTGAACACTGATCCATCTCCCCCATCTCATTCCCGATTGTAGCCGTGAATCAGAGCTCTCTTGCGCAGTTAACCTTGTGCGGGAACGAATTGAGTGAATGAATTGGAATGAGGGAGGGTATCACTGCCGCTTTTTCTCCGCTATCGACTCTTTTTGCGCTGTCCTTTACCGTTCTAGACAAGTTGACGTGCTGCCATTCGAACACTAATTCAATCCTAGTTTCAAAAAATGGCAATCAAACTGGCTAACTGATAACCTTGACAGAGAGCCTTATCAGCTATGTGTATTCGCTAATCGCGATTCTAATCCCTTCTTTTTTTTGCATTGATCAGCCATCCTGTTCAGCGTTACACGGTCTACGGCATTCGCCGCAAATTGTATAGTTCGCGGAATGTGAAACGTGATGAGAACGTCTCATTTACTCTTCTATTCGTTTCGATACTAGATAGTATCCAATTACAAGGAGCGAAAGCTTCAGATCCTTTGCTTAAAATATCAGGATCTTTTATTTTTGGCGCAAACTACGACCGCTCTGAATTGCCAGGGAATGATAATGAAAAATAGGGTATTCTCTGCTAGAAACCGGTACTACCTCGAGATGTAAATTTTTCTTCGTAAATATATATTTGAAAAATATTTTTTAAGAAATTCAATTTGGGAAAAAATAAATCAGAAAGAAAATCTCGTAAAACTTATTGTGGAAATGGGTATACTGTAAATGCAGTATTGATAAATATTTTCTCGGAAAAGTCATCTCGGAAATATTTTTTCTGGAAGCAAAACGCGACGCGACCGCAACGCAGCGGGAGCGCGCACATGGATTTGGAACCGATTTTCTCGTGTATTCTTTGACTTTTCTATTTACTTTTTTATTAAAATAATAATAAAAAAATAAGAAGAACTCGATTATATCAATAAAAATCGAAATGGAGCTCTATAAGACGCGCAAAGTTTTTCACAGGAAAAAATTTCCGAGATGAAATTTCCGAAAAATGATTTCCCATTGCGAATTTCCAATACTAAATTTCCAATTGAATTTTTACCAAAGAAAGGTTTCCACAAATATTTTTCCCAAATTATTTTTACATAAAATTGATTTCTACAATGAAATTTACGAAAAAAAATTTACAAGTCGAGGTAGTACCCTAGAAACCTGTACCAAAAATACAAGTTCCCAATATCGCATAGCCCCAATCCCCTTGTCATTCCAAGGTGCTAACTGATCCCTCTCACACGTTCGCTTCTCATACACTCATACGCACCGTTACTCGCCATGTCCAAGCTCCCTTGGAGATGGGAAGGGGGGACTGTCTGCCTCACTCTCTCTCCATCTCTAACCAACAAGACGCCAACATAGAGGGACTAACTGAGACGGAGAGGGAAAGAGAGTAAGGGAGTGAGGTGAAACAGTGCTCGTGAAAGCTCCAAGATAGTCGTCGTCTCTCTCTGTATGTCTTGAAGAGACGAGAGAGGCACACTGGCTGATTTCACCTCTCTTCCCTCGCCTGTCCATTGTTTCGAGTGATTCTTCCCTTCTCTCTCTCTCATCTCTGATCTCCCCTTGGCTCTGAGATTCTTTCCAGATGATCCGCAGATTTGTCTATTGCTTTCTTATTTCGTTTTCGCGAATATTCGATTGAACTATTTGCTACTAATTTGAAACACACAATCGCGATTTAATCCGTAAATTTCAAATTGTTTCATTTTAAAATTAATGTTCTTCATTATGTGTTTGTTATAGTAGACTGCCCAATGTAGCCTCTATTGTGATAAATTACTGTTCCTTCCAATCAAATATCATTCGTTTATCGCTTTATCTCAAAAATTGAAAAATTAATAAATGCAATCTTTTAAGATGCGCTGACCGTCCAAACCCGGGGCCAAATCATGTCAAAATTCATCTGTTTCCGTCCGCAGAAGCGGCTCTCTGTTGTGAGTTTTCTTTTTTTTTTCTCTTCAAATTTTTGAATGTTTATTTGTGTTGGGATGTTCTATTCCTTGCATACTGTGCGAAAAAAAATACTCACAAAGGTTTTCCCGCTTCTTCCCATCTTCTGACTGTGCCGCTGCGCTTTCTTTGATTGATGGGCTTAGACATTTGGGAGCCGTGCCTCGCAACCTTTCCTTTCCAAAGTTTCCTATGCTTTTTGATCAAGTAGGAAGTTAATGTGAATGATCGTTCCGGCTAATTCCATTGTTCCTCTAACTCATTCATTTACTTCTCAATTGCGCACATATACACTTCTTTTTATCGTTCCTTCCTCGCTCTTCCTCTTTTATCTCTTTCTCTCTCACTCTCGGCACTATCAACTGAGAGCAGTGACAAGCATGCCAAACACAATCGATTTGATAAGCGATTCGATTCGGACCGTGGGAAATGGTCGGATGACGCAGCGAAAATAATATATGATCAGCAACTTTCGGGGTATGTTTCAACAAAGATCATCCAATACGATTGTATTGCTAATTTTGGCCCATGCAGAGTGTTTTCCAAGAGGGGTTTTGACTTCTTCTGATGGCTTCTCTGTTGATTTTCCCTACTTTTTTTAAAATTTCAGTGCAAATCGTACAATTGCACCGGGAAAATCTCTCAGGCTTTCTTTTCCCATCCATCTGCGCGGAGATTTCCCACACAGAATGTTCGAATATCTCCGGGGCTCTCCTAATTTCCCACACTATCTCGTACCATGCTCTCTTTCTCTACCCGCTCTCTCCGATTTGCACGCTCTCTGTCCGTGTTGACCGTTCTCAACGGCGACGGGGGTTACATACATAGAGAGAATTCTCGCGCCGTTTCAGGGAGGTCACAAGACTTTGGAATCCGATGAGCAACTGTGAATTTAATAAAAAAAAATTGACAATTTTCAAAGAGTTCATGATTTCCTTAACAAATTATTTTGAAACACACAACGAATTTAATATCAAAATCCTGTCTACCAATCAATTGTTTTCTCGAATGTTTTTATTGAGTGGGGTGATTTCCGGATCCCTATCGTCTTGAAGGGCAAGCTAGCACAAGAATCGCTAATCCAACAGATGGAATCCGTCGGTAGAAATTCGAGACGCGCAATTAATGACTAATTCAGCGGCGTAGGGGTGGTGAGGCGTGAACATTTCGCTTAACCTGAAGTCATGACAGACCTATTGCTCTGACCGCATGTGCCATTCGTTTCTCGCCTTGGAATCGGTGAATTCTACAAAATTTCTTATATTTATTAATGGTAGTCCACTTGAATTCTTTCGGGGAAACTGCGCTGAAGAGTAGAGCTCGACAGTGTTATTGCCACATACTCCACCTGTTTGCGCTTCGGATTGTTTCAGCGACGCGCACGGGTGTATGTACCGATTGCGATTGCGGGGTAATGACATCGGCGGGGGAAGGTGGGGGGGGGGCATGGTGAGTTGATACTATTTAGTCCTACCGATCAAGGCGCACTTACCAACTGGGTTTCGAGGGGACAGAATGCAAACCACGGATAGTTTTTTCCAGCGATCAAGAACATGCTACTAGGGGGTTATGGTTTCAGTATGAGTTAACCAAATAGCAAATAACTAAACGGAACCGTCTTTTGCAACTATTGCGTTTCTTGAAAACAATATGCTAATCTTAGATGGATCGAATGTTCTATTCAAGGCCGAAACTTTCAATACAACTCTGTCCAATCAACTTGTAAATTCAATTGCATTGCGCTCGTTTTACTGTTACTTCTCTCGCTTGAAATTCGACCTGTATTCAGCTGAGAACTGGGTATTTCTTGTGGGGCGTTTTGTTCTCGGAATTAGAGTTCGAAATACGAGTAATCGCGAGAACGAGCGAAATGATTTTTTATTTCGAGATCTACCAGGAATTAGCATTCGTATGCAATGAAGAGATCTGTTCATTTCCATATCGAAAGCTTCTTGAACAGTAACAATCAAAAGGACGAGAGAAACATAAATCCGTTCCCTCTCACGAGGACCTAAATATAAGAACTACACCCCGTCTTTCCACTTCCCTTATTTGGGCTCGCAGCTCTCACTGGTCAGAGACGCGAGAGGGCGCGCCAAGTGAAGAGCTATTTCTTGCCGCGTCACCCTCCCCTACTCACAAATCGGTCTCAGCGGGCCTCCTCGGCCGCGGGTTATCCTGATTATGCGTAAAAAGACAACGGGATATCCTTCTCCTAACCGACCCCTGCACTCTCTTCATTTCCCCTTATCTCTCGCCCGCTCTGCTCTCGAACAGAGAAAGACCGAGAGGATCACTGCCCCAACCACATTTGTCAACTGAGACGAGAAGGAAGGAAGCTCGGAGCCGCGCGTCGAGAATTTGTGAACTCCTCTCTAAAATCGGCCCTAGGGAGCGCCGCAAAGAAAGTTTGCATTCGGCACGAAACAATGTGGATTTGGCCTATGTTCCCGGTTAGATAAAATTAGAGAGCATGTGGAATCGAGAGAGTCAGACGAAAAACTGGGAGAAGGCATTGAAAACGCATTGAAGTCTTTTTTGCAGGACGAATCGGATGTGAAGGATAACAAGGGAAATGCAGAGAAGACAAATGTGAGTTCTATACATTTCAAAAATTATAAAAATTTCGCCTTTCGAAAGGGAGATTAGCGGATATGTTTCACTCGTATGTGAAAATTCAGATTTTACCCATTTCGGAATATTTTCATAGAATTCAACATAAATCATGAACCAACCAAGTCTATTCTCCTTTTCTGGAGTTGCTTAAAAACTTGTCATGTCTCACTCACTCACTCTCGAACGCCATGAGAATTCTCTCAATTTCCTCCATTCTTTTCCAGTTGGGCTGTTCAGGGGATCAGGGGAAATGAGGAGACGCTGTCCTCGTGTCTTCATTTCGCCTGAGCTCTCGTCAGTTAGAGAAACTAGAGAGTATTGCGAAGTGAGAGAGACAGACCAATGTTCTCCCTCTCGTTCCCACACTTGTTTTTCCATTCACATTCTGACACCCCGAGAAGGATTTGGATCCCATGCTCCGTCTGACTTGAGAGAGAGAGCACGGGGACATTAGAGAGAAGAGTAGGGAACAATGATACTGAAGGAGTGAAGAAGAAAGAGGCGAGAGGGGAGAAAGGCAGTGATAAATGTGAAGGAGGAACAGAAAGCAAGTGATCTCGCATCACTTCCCAAGTGCGGGCCCCTTCCTACTGCGTCACTGCCCCCGTTGTTGTTTTCCCGTTTTGGGGATGAGGATATCAGAGGGTGGAGATGTTCGGTTCTTTGCTCAGTTCCTTATAGTGACGAAGCTAAGAAGCGTAGTCTGGCAGGATGTTAGTTGTTTATCAAGTGCCCTTGAATTATCATTACTACCGTGCGTCTACAATATTAAAAACGCTCTTGTACATGTTAGCTTATGTTATCAGAGGGTGTAGATTTTCGGGCCTTTGCCACAGTTCCTTAGCGGGATAAAGCCAAGATGTGTGGACTGCTAGATACGTAATGGCAACTGATAAAACATGATTCTGCACTGTCCTTGCGCTATCGTTCTTGTTTTGGAGAGGGCCGAAATTCGCTGATTTCGTGAATGCCCTACTCTGTCTAGACTGCTGCCAAAACTTCTCTCAAACATCAATTGTATGCCTGGAAACGCGCTAAATGAATGGTTCTTCATTCGTCTGGCGTGAGACCGATGTTTTTTGATTCATGGGCATTTCATCAGCATGAAGCCCCTGAATCACAGTTCCTCATTGCTCCTCTTCTCATTTTCTTACCTTTTCCATTCGAATTCTATTGGATAATTCGTCGTTGTTTCGCTACAACTTTCGCGCCTTTTCACCATCCCTCAACTCCCCCAGAACCCGGGTCGGCTCTTCTCGCACTCCGTACGTTGCTCACTCCATTTTCGCGCAGGCGTGAGAAAGTGTGCGAAATGGAGAGAGCGATGACTCGTCTTCCACTCTTTTGATATGTTGTCTCCCTCCTTTTCCTCTTTCTGAGAGTGAGCGGCTCGCGCTCTCGATCCGGCGCCAATTTCGACAAGAAACGACGCAGTTTGCGTCTCTAAAATTGTCATTTTTGCTGAATTTACACATAGTACGCTCTTGTTGTAAAAGAAGCGGCATCTGTTGTCAAAAAAATCGGAACACGCTTTCGCATTTCGGCACGTTTTCTCTGCCTCACTGCATGTGCCTCAGATTGTTCCACATTCGGTCCGAATTAGCTTCATGAGTTGTGGTCCTTTTCTCTCGCTCTCTGCCCTCTCTTCGTTTCCCCTTGTCTCTCCGCTCCTCCCTTCTCTAGTATCTCTTCATCCCTCTCCTCTGATAGAATCAGAAAGGCCGAAAGGGAGGTGTCGATTTCGTCCCCGCTGGAATCTGTGAGAAGTGTCTTTCGTGGACATATTTCCATTGCTAGATACGCTTTTTCGTCTGACCCTCTCCAATTCGCGCGCTCTCTAGCTGTCTCTAACGGATAGACAAAGCATGAAACCAAGAGAGTCAGAGCATCGTCCATCTCTTCTCATCAGTCCTTTCTGTCTCGTTTTACACGAACGAAGTTACCCAGTTATTCGCGCTGATTTGGCCCTACAATAATCCCGTTTTCGACTTCTTGTTGAAATTTTCTTCTACAAAATTAATAAAAATTCGCAGTCCTGTCGAAAAATCAACAAGATTTTAATTTTACCCATTTATTGGCGCGAGATTCAAAATTTCAAATATCTTGCAGGGTCAGCCTGGCTGCTCGCCGATGGTGCTGCTCGACGGGCCCGTCGACGAGGGCCTCGCCATCACCTACGTCACGCCAAGGATTATTGGTGCGATTTAACTGTTCTCTAGAGTGAGGAATACCGTCTCTTCATTTCACGTGCTATCTCACAGGTCAGAGAGGCGAGAGAGCACGAGTAATGAGGAAACTATATTATTTTCCGCTTTGCTATATTACTAGATAGGTGAATCGGTTATGTTTCAAGGCCAGTTAACATAGTTTCAATACCTAACACGAACAATATTTGCACGATCGAGATCTAAAAAAATTTCCCTGATGTTGTTAAACCCGTTGAACTACAGTTTCTTGTGATTTTTAAGTACGAGTACTATCAAGGGAGATTGAACACAACGTTGCTAGAAACAAGTCATGATTCCCATTGCAGTAGTATCCTCTCCCTCGTCGGGCACTGATGCAGCCTATCGATCGTCGTTGAACGCGCTCGCACGGCATCTGAAGACGAAGCATGCCATGGACTACAGGTGGGGGCAGAGATTAAAGATCAAAGATCAAACCGGTGATTCGGCTAGAGATGAAAGATCACCTCGGTCCGCCAACTAAAAATCAAAGATCATCCTTGCAGAGTGTGGAACGTCGGCAGGCAGAGGGGCGACCTGGCGCGAGGAGTGGGCACGGAGAACCTCATCGAGGTTTGAATATCTCCTTTTTTTATTCGATTTTGCGTTTGCCATAGGATGTTTAATTTGCGTTATATTGCCAAAAAGGGTGTTTTTATGGCTGCCATAATTGATGCTATAACCAAGGTTGAATCCAGCGACATTTGTTCTTATCATAACTAATATTGATTCATTAATCGAGAAGTAGTGTGATGTTCAGGTCGGTTGGCCGTGCAGCCTAGCGCCGCCGCTCGACCGGCTGTGCGCCGTGAGCAAGAGCTTCGAGCAGTGGATGAATGGTCAGGGATTATGAGTATGATATTCGTACTAAAATATTCTGTTACACGACTTCAATATTTCGTGTTATGACCATAAAAGAAGCCAAGAGTCACTCCACATATCATTATTCTCACAATTTTTATTACTGTAGTCCGCTGCGATGATTAGCTATATAGACAACATTCAAGCGTTGTCCCTGAAATTCGAGATGATTTCAGCTTGATGATCTTTGATCTTTGATCCTTGATCTTTGATCTCTCAGGCGCTCCCTCCCGAGTCGTTCTCATCCACTCGAAGGGCGACGCACAACGGGCTGCCGTCCTCGTGTCCGCATTCATGCACTACAATGTCATCTGTGCGAAGTGAGATTTGACTTTTGATCTTTGATCTTTGCGCCCTGAATTGAATCTCGTTATAGTCACTGCGGCCCAACAATGAGGAATGAGAACAAAAAAGTTTCGAATGAGTTTCAGGTTCACTTCAAAGAACGTAGTAAATCGCACCGTCGATAGATCGATTGCGTCGTCGTGTCAATTCAAACTTTCAAACTTAAGAAAATAATAAACTGAAATATACTGCGAGAATATAAATTGTGCTGTTAATAGCAATCTTCGATCTTCTTTCAGTGACGACTCAATCGAGGAGCGCTTTTCAATGCAGCGATACATCGAGAGATACCTCGGAGCGGCCAGTGGATCTCCCAGTAATAAGAGGTATGCTATTGTTTGATCTTTGATCTTTATTTGCATTGATTAATCTTGTTGTAGTTTGAAGGCTCACATTTACAGTTGAATCTTTGATCTTTTATTTGATCTATCTCACTGTGGGTTGAAGCCTTACACTTGTATCTTTTCTATTTTTAAACATTATTTTGAAGCGGCATTTCAATCATTTCCAAGTTACAGATACCTCAACTACTTCACCTCCCTTCTCTCGGGCAAGACACGCGTCAATCCATCGCCTGTCTATCTCAAGTGAGTGAACGAGTGAAACTTATCTGAATAGAGATAGCGACAGCGCTCAATGGCAATTGTGTCGAGAGTGAAAGAAAAAGGGCTGAGTTTCAGCACCACTTCTTAGTCCGAATGGAACTGAACCTCGATTTCCTTGAATGTCAAAGATCAAAGATCAATCTTCCAGGAAGTTCACACTATCCCGCATGCCCGGCCGACTCGTCACATTCAAGATCTACGAGCGATTGCAACCCGTCTATCTCACGGTGCCAATGTAAGTTGATCTTTTGGTCTTTGATATATGGAAAAGGAATTGGCTCGAAATGGCTACTTGTTGTCCATTTCTAGCCCCCCCCCGTCCTAGGAACAATTCTGGCCATAGTTAGAGAAAGGATCGGAAGTTGCGCGCGCTCAATGAGCCGTGCTTCAATTTCTCGAATCTCTGCGAATTCAACCAGTCCTTGATAGCTCTGATTACCGTACTATCCTTCCTCGAACCACCCACTGGTTGCTCATCATCACTGTGCATTGGTGATGCTTGTTTTTGAGCTGCGTCGGGGACGGTCCGTCAGTCTCTGGGCGCTCTCGTTTCTTCCTGCTCTCTTACCCCTTTCTAACCATAGGCCTCCCTGCTTCCGCAGTATCTATCGTCGGGGCCATTTAGCGGTTCCTTGAGACAAGCGCTTTCGCGTTCAGTACTGAGAAGAATCGGCAAGAGCCGTCGAAGGATAGAAGAAGAACGAATTCGTGCGCTTTGTTTCTGTGCCTTTTGCTACAAATTGGCCTCGTTTGTAGCTTGTTGCAAACTTCTCGAGTGCACGTTTCAATACCGTTTTGTGCATAAACAAATGATGTACTTCCTATTCAGCATCCGCTAGGTTGCCGCTGGTTTATTAGAATACATCAACTCCATTTCTTAGGGTTCAATGGTGGTTGCAAATAATGGCCTTGCATTCTGAGACCCCATCGCGTTCTTTGTTTCCCTTGACTACTTTCGAGACAAATGGAGACTGCTTGCAAATTTACTTATGAGTCGAGTGCGCATGCTCACATTCTTGAGGATCTGGCGGTTAGAGAGCGCGCGGGACCGAGAGTCCGAGGAAAGTGGTAGAGGCTGTGGGAAGGGCTCCTATTTCACAGCCCCAAGTCGCGTCCTTTCTTGAACTCTATTGCCGCACTGGCTCCATTACTGAACGTCCTGAATTCTATACTACTTTGTGCATTTTTTCTTTCGATTAATTATGTTTTCAGTTTTGGGCGCAAAATTCAAAATATTGTGGAGTATTCTTAGTAGAGCACGAGAACGGGACACGGGTTGATATGACTACTAAGAAGACTCCACAGTATTCTTCATCATTCCGAGAATTACCGAGCATCAATTCATAATAATAATAATAATTGAAGCAAGACGACCGATCCATCATCGATCGAAGTGGGCGAGGAGCTTCGGCTCCGAGGCGACGTCCTCGTCAAGTGCTTCGAGGATCGGTAAGGCATTATCTCACATTATCTCCTCTATTTTTGAACGTCGAATTTCGAATTATGTATTTTTTCGCTTCCTATTTTTTGTCTCTCGTCTGCCTCAAAAGAGCTTCTCAACCATTCATCAGCAACATTATGAGCAGCGCGTACCAAAGACCAGGCGCAGTATGAGAAAAAATTATCCGCTTGTCTAGGGATAAGCAGTTCTTTTCCCTGAGATCAAAGATCATCATTTCCAGTGAGGGAAAACGTCGTCTCCTGTTCTCATGTCAATTCAACACGTGCGTCTTTCCTCGTCCTCCTCCTCTCCTAGCCTTCTTCCGTGATCAACTCGACGGAGTATTTAATGGTTAGCCGGGTATTACTTTTTAGAGCTCGACACTCAGATTGGTTAGAGAGCATGTGAAATGAAAAGATGATTCCCCGTATTTCGAACTCTTATTTCTTTTTTGTCACTTCTCCTAAAATACTTCCTACAGCAAGAAATATATGCTGCAAATTCGAATAAATCCAAATACGCTCTAGAATTGTGCATTTAGAGAGATTAGATAACATTTAATTGCTAAATAATTAAAGAAAAATTTCAGACACATCAATCGACAGTCAGGCGCAAATCGAGTTCTCATTCAGCGAGCATCCGCCCTCTAAAGTTTGCATCAATTTTGATCCTTTGTATCACTTCCGTGAGGGAATAATTAAAGTTCTGTCTTCTCAAAAATGAAAAAAAAGATTAATTGTACTCCTTAGCGATCATTTGCTGTTCTTAGGGTTTAAATACTCGTAATCTTTGATCTTTATCAGGAAAATGATCCCGAGACATCCGCCGCCGCGCCCGCAGTGATGCGAACGAGCAGTTACGACGATTTTAACACGCTGGAAGGTAATTAATTAACTATTTAATAAAACAAAAAACATTGAAAACAAGCCACATTTCGAAAACATCAGTTGCGTTAGTGGCAAATGCGACTGTAACATAAACAACCGGTGACCGTTCTCTCTCTCTTTTTCCTCTATCCGATAGTTGATTGATCCCTTTCATTATCTGGATTCCCCTCTTTCTCTCCGATAGCTATGCAATTTCTTAATCTATCGATACCATTGCTCATGGTTCCATTACAATGTCCTTCGGACCCGTCACAACGAAAAATCGTTCTGATCTAGCATATTTTCTGTTAAACAATTCCCCCGGAATTAATGAGGTCCGGTTAATTCTTAATGCCTGTTAGTCACCACTGCGTGGGCGTTATATCTACTCCATACCAGCTTATTGATGTGTCTTATCACTTCTTTCTTGTTCTCATCGTTCACATTCTCAAAAGAGTTCACATTCCCATCAACTGGTGACAACAGACAGGGGGTATCCATCCATCGATCCCCCCTTCCTCCCCCCTCATTCCTCCCCTCCTCCCTCGCCTCCTTCCACTCGCTTCAGCCTCCGGACACTGGGCATTACACCGGGAGCTGCGACTGAGGGGGGGGGGGAGGGGAGGGGAGCAGGGAGGAGGGGAGTCGAAGGAGATCAGAAAGAGAGGAAAGGTGTAGAGGAGAGAAGGAGGAATGGGGAGGGAGATGAGAAAGACAGCGGGAGGAGGAGTGCCCTATCGAAAGATTCGATGGGAAGAAGCATCACTTTTATCGCAGCCCGATCCCTTCTGACGCTATTTTTGCTCTCTTTTTGTTGCGTTGAATTCGCTTTTTAAAATTCAATATCACCATTTCAATATTCGGTATACAAAAACCCCAAATTTTTAAGTGATTTCGGTGCTAAATATCAATTTTCAAATGTTAGAGCATTTTAAATGTTTGCCCGATTTCAGACGGCGCGAGCG
Source organism: Pristionchus pacificus (assembly GCA_000180635.4). Taxonomy (NCBI): domain Eukaryota; kingdom Metazoa; phylum Nematoda; class Chromadorea; order Rhabditida; family Neodiplogasteridae; genus Pristionchus; species Pristionchus pacificus. The sequence goes on along the minus strand of CM026579.1, from coordinate 501,057 downwards.
TCGTCGAGTACTCGGAGATCCTCAAGCCGAGCAGCGCTGGTGGTGAGGCTGATTTTTGATCTTTGTAGTTTATAGTCTGATTTGTGATCGTTTAGGTTGATCTTTGATCTTTGATCTCTCGCAGGTGCATCCAGCGAGGACTCTGGCATCAGCGTTGAAGACTCGAAGTTGTCGTTGAACTTCTCGGTACGTCTATTTCCCGACATTTTCGAAATTGAAAATAGCTCAAATTCCATTGCGAACGCCAAAATCCCGGTGACCTTGAGCTAAAACGAGAAATCTCTATTACATCTCTTCGCTTATCCTTGCGCGTTTCACTTGTTTGCGATGTTTATTTGGCTCTCCTTATTTATTTATCATTTGAAGGACTCCCCTCTCCCTTCCTTCCGCTCCTCCTCCGTCTTTTCTCCAATTCCATTCATTACTATAGGGGTTATTATGACCAGCTGCTTCTCTCTTGGGCCGAAAAAATGCCGTAAAACTCGGCCGCCTCGCCCCCGAATTCTTATCATTATGCCGCCTTCTTTCCTGGGCAATTTCTAATACCTTTCTAATACAAATTTCTACGCGTAACTTGATAAAAACTGGTTCGGAAACGCGCAGCGCGAGAGGTGTCGGTTCGATGCATTTCCGTCGTTTTTCCCTTTCGAACGCTTCAAATCGTGATTCATTAGTTATTGTTTTCTCTCCTCCTCATCAGCTCTCCTTTCTTCTTTCTGCTCGCTTTTTCTCCCCATTTCCTCCCGAATTCTCGTGATATCTCCTCATTTTCCAAATCGTCATCACCACACATTCCTCCGTTTTTTTTCGCCACGAACTTTTCCTCGTTTTCGTGAGACGCCGAAATTAATTTTGCCGTAGGAATTCGTAAAAGTATTGCACCTGCGCGAAAGAGTGCTGTTTTTTCCTTACGTGTCTTTTTGAGCCATTTTTTCACTAATCGCGACCTTTATCCATTGCTGAAACGTTTACTTCATCGTAGCAAAAATGAAATGCATCTCGATCTCGCAAAATCGGCCGTTCTCACACACCACGTTTCTCCCCCAATCCCCCTATTCCATCTGGTCACTTCTCTGTCTATTGCGGCCCCTTCCTCTGATGCTATTCACGGGCCTTTGAAAAGAAGAGAGAGGGAAAGGGTGAGAAAGAGGGGAGAAAAAAAGTGCTGCCGCGCAACTGTGGCTGGCTACTGAACGTGTGTGAACTGATGAATCAGTCCCCCCTTTACTTTCTCTTAGTTGCAAACTTCGTTGGGAAATGAAAATCCACGCGCATAAGATGCATCGAAGTATCGTAGCTGTAGCTGTTCAAGTAATCGAGAGTAATTTCAATATGTAGATAAATAAATAATAATTCAATCTCCTCCTTCGTGTGGCGGTTGGGTGTCTACGACCCAATGCACCGACACATCCAACCGCAATTCTCGAGGAAGTTTTTTTGTCTAGACTTTTCCCAGCAGTATCTCTAATCTTTTCATCTCGCAAACAATTTTTCTTTTTTTATAAAATAGTATTGGGTCTTTCAGGGCCGATCAGTGGCCTCATCCAGACAGACTTCTTGCCCGCAAGAAGCCTCCGTCTCTACACCCCCTCCTCCTCCCCTGCTCCCGCGCGCCGACACCAACGGAAGCGCCAAGGGTATGGATTTCGAATCTCTTTCCAGAGATCAAAGATAAATTCATAAAACGATGCAAGGACATCTAGATAAAATTTGAATTGTTTGTAAAATATAAGTGACAACTCTATTCAATAAACCCACCTATCATAGCGAACGTGAAATACAATCGAAAAATGAGATGAGTATTGATTTTTCTTAATTTTCTTTTTTACACGAGTTTCTACACAAGTTGATGTAGCGCTGGCTAAATTCATCGAGCGATTTTTTTCAAAAGATTGTTCAATATTTTAATAAATATGCGTCAGGAATGGGTCCGCCGGTGCCGCCGAAGCCGCGGCCCGCCTCCGCAATGGCCGAAATGGCGCCCGAGTATGATTTACTTTGCTATTTTTCGATATTTCCTTATTATTAACTTATGCCCAAATTGCATCTTCCTCATAATATCCCACTAATATCATTTTGCTTCGGGCAAGATTATAATTATTATGATATGTTTTATCTTTGATCTTTGATCTCTCTCTCTGCAGATACGAGATGCCGGAGCGTCGCGGCATCCTCCCCGCGTCGGTCAAACCTCTTGTTGCCCGACCGCCCTCACCGAAGGACGCTCCGAGAGTGAACTCAGTGACGCCGTCAATTGAACCCGATCTCGTGGGCAAGGATCGGTACGTTGTTTCTAATGATCGAGTTTGGATGCCGTGCCTAGAAAGCAGAAAACATTCTTCAAAAACTTTTACACATGGAGTTGTTGTTGATCTTGGCCTTAGAATAACAGAAACATTTGTCAAACTGTTGCACACGAAGTGCTTGTTGATCTCGGCAACCACTAGCAACGTTAGTAGCATAGGAATGCGACGTGAAAGAGACAAGGCTGAAGGGGAGCTGGCCATAGGACACTTGTGCCACGGGGAGGAAAGTGGAGAAGTGAAGGCTCACCTCTCACTCATTTCGTTCAATATGCCTGTCTTTTCCTGATTCTGAGCCCATTTGGATATTTGTCTGAACTATTTTAGTTACGTTTCACACATTATTTTTACGCTTGTCTTTCTAGAAATGAATATTGGTCGATTGAGAACCCGTTGAAATAAAATGAATTGTATAAATAGAAAATCATTCAGATACGACAAAGCATCGAAGTGCTTCTCATACGCTCCTACGAAGGACCTCAAACAGGTTTGATTTTTCATACTTGATCAATGCGTCTTGATCATTCTACGTCTGTGATGCGCTTTGGGCCAACTCTTTTTCCAAACTATCATGAGTGCAATAGATCGCAATCATTACATTATTTATATGTTAACTCTGGATATTGTTAACGTGATTCTTTTTTATTTAATTTTTTTTTATTCTTACAGGCCTTCGATCGCCCACGGAAGAAGAGCTTCTCGCTGGCTTCAGAGGACGAGGTTTTCTATTTTTTTTTCATATTTCGACAATCAAACTACGTTGAACAATGTGTTCAGTCTCCGATGAAATCTCGGACGATATAAAAAACGTGATTATGGCAAAGGTTGATAGGATACTACCGTATCGTTGACCACCGTACCCCCCTCACTATTACCGTATCCACCGTACCGGTATTATCGATTACTACCGTATCCCTCTACATTATCCAAATTACAGGTTCTTGCCGTTCGTCCGGACGAGGTCAACTCTGTGCCCGTACACGCCACTGATATCCCGAGGATGCCCGAGGAACCCAAGTGGACGGAGGAGATCGACCGGAGACAGGTCGGTGATCTTTGATCTTTGATCTCTGATCTCAAAATAAATACATTCTCACATTCCTACTAGTTACATGCCATTTGAGATTCAGTGCTCAGTTGTCTTTTGAAAACTCTTTTTCTCATTAATCGCTCTCATTGAGTTTCACCGCGCGCTCAATAGCGAAAATATTGGCAATCTATTAATTTCTTTCTGACTGATCGTTGAATGCATGATGATATTCCCAATTGCCTCTCTCTAGTTCGCTCTCGTTTCCTGTTCCCGTCCCCCTCATCCTCTCAATCGATCGATCTCCCCTCCATCCTCCCTCAGGCGAGCGAGCGTAGGTGTAAAGTCTCTCTGTCTCCCTAGACCCCAATTCCTCCGCTCTCTCCATTCGGCACACTCTCTCACCTCAGACTCTGCTTCTCTGGTCGCTCTCTTGTTGTGATGTGCTCTCTCGCTGAGGGCCCTCCGGGGCTAATAGGCCGGAGGGAAGATGAGAAGAGGACTGCGAAAGCTGAGACGACTTGTCCTTTGAGCAGAGCAGAGAGACAGGGGTTGAGAACCGGAAACTAGCCGTCCAAACAGATAAAACAGTTGAAAGACTTTTGAATTTCTTGCTGTAATTTTTAAAAGACATAAATTATGACAAATCTGATGTCCTCCTTTATGCTTTATGCAATTCTGGCGTTCATTCCGGAATGCACGTCACTTGACGCTCCCACTGAAGCGCTTCTCCTGTATTTTTCAATGACAGTCTTCACGCGCTCTATCACTCTGTCCAGCCTACTAGACCACACTCTAAAAGGGAAGAGTGGCCCGCCCGTAGCTCTCGCCTCCCTCACAACGCGCGACGTAATCGGCACTGAATAATGCAGCAGACAGTGAGCGAAAGGCAGGGCCAGATAAAAACAGGGCCGTAGTATGGAAGTTGTGGCGCAGCCGACTTCTAGTTCCGGTCCCTGTCCCGGCTCTGGACCTGGCTTTGACCCCGGTTCTGGTGCTGTCTTTGGTACCAACTCCGGCTCCGGTCCCGGCTCTGACCCCTTCCCACGGTTGGGTGAGCTGTGGTCGGTGTGTCGACTGGTGTATGACGGAACATCTGATGACGTCATCGACTGTGAAGACGATGAGTGGGAAGATCAATTGGCTGCTCGGGTTGGGACCCTTTTTCGTATTGGTCAAAGTGGATTTTGCTATGCTGATATGTGCGTAGAATGTGCACATTTATGCCGCCCTGGCAGCATTACAATTCTTCTTTGGCCCACGCTTCTAAGGAAATCATCGTTGGGTTATTCTAAATAAATTGCAACCAGCTGCAAATATTCTATAACTAATTCTTTTCTCATCACCCGAATTGTAGGCAGCCGAAGAAGACCGATGGCGTCGTGAGCTGGCCAATCGACCCGTGCCCCCACTCAGGTAAACCTTCCGTGCTTATTCTATTTTATTGGAAATCCGAGTCAGATTCGTTTTCTCATGATTACGATCGCTCATGCATTTGTGATGAGGTTTTCATGAGCAAACGTTCTACAGAAGAAAAAAATTAAAATCGCAAAACCGCTTAGAACCTCCACTGCAATCTATCACTTCTAGCTTTTTTTCAAGGTATACCCACTGGATAAAATAATTGTAATTGCAGATCGCACTCTTCCATCGGAGATGCGTACCCACGTCGGCGATGGGGTCAGTCGCAGGAGGAGGAGCGACCCATGGTTTGTATTTGTTTTCCATTCGAAATACTCAGAAGTTGTGGTAGATGAAGATCTATAGCTTTCAAGTTGTTGTTGAAACAACATAAGTTTGAATCAATACGGGCACTAAAACGATCGCGAAAAGCCGTTGAAGTTGACTAATTGCGCAGTAGCCTAAGTGTACTCACAGTCACAATGCAGGTCATTGACCAGGGCCGCAAGGCCGTCTCGACCGGCAGCCAATTCGGTTCGATGAGGCGCAAGCCGCGGTACGGATCGTACCGGACGCTTGCTGATGATTACAAGTGAGCATTAAAAAATATTTTCCCTAACAGTAAGCCTTTTATCGATTACTGATAAGTCGAGGGCTCTTGGGAACCTGATGAAACTCAATTGAAAATGTTCAAAACTGCATTGACTCTTACGGTCGAAGACCAAAGATCAAAGATATTTTTTAAATTAATTTCAGCAGTGACATGGACGATCTGTGCGATCCCGACTTTTACTTCAAGGAGCAGGCTACTGTGAGTTACATTTATTTTTAAAGTCTCACAAAGTGATCAAATTCAATTTGAATCAAGTTCGTGAATTTTTATTGACAAGCACTCAATCCCCTCTCTAAAGTTGCTTTGATTTTTTTGTATGCTTCCTGTGGTGAAAGAGGATGCAATCACTATGGATATCATATTCCAGCAGCAGCAGCCGTACCGCTCGCAGTCCACCGTTCCCTATGGAGCGAAGAGTGCGGAACTGCCCAGAAAGCAGTTTGGAAGGGCGAGAAATGAGTGAGATTTTAAATTACTGTTTGGATCCATCGATCGATTTAGATAGGTTTCACTTGGCCGTATTAGACTGTGCGTGCTTGGAGCTCAAGTTTTATCGTGTTGAATAAAAAAAAAGCAATTCAATCAGGCTTTCGGCGCATTGTAGAGTCATTCGACTCAACAAGTCATTCAACTCTTTCAAATGATTGCCCAACATCTGTGGAAGTGTCTCGCTCTTCTGGGGGAAGGAAGAGGCGCTTTCTTCGCTATTTAGTCGAGCACAACAATAGGACGACGCCCAAGTTTCACTGGCTTTCCGCTCACAAATCCCTCATTTTCTGGTCTTTCCACATTTTCGCGAATTTCTCTTGCACACTTTCATTTCACATATGCTTCACAATTCATTCATAGGGCATTCGAATCGTATATTTTTTTCTGTTTCTCTTCCCTCAGGTCGAAAAAAAAACAAAATAAAGATCTTTCTCTCTACCTCACATCAATGTCGTTGCTCCTAATGGGTAGATTTCACATTTTACTTTACATTTTATTATTACAGCCCCGCCGATCCTCTCGAGGACCTCCTATCCTACAATCAGTCGTCCGTTGCCCGTCCGATGCCCGCGTCGTCACTGTTGGACCTCAACGATGACAGGGACAATTTCAGGTTGGCCACCTTCTAAATTCAATGACCAACGAGATAAATAGTAGATTAGAACGATAGTGGATGAAGTTAATGTGAGCATTAGCTGAGTAGTACACGATCCATGAAGTTGCTGGCTTCAGAAAGGAATTTAGACAAATACAAAATACTAATGTTTCAGACAGCGCAACTGCCGCAGCGTCTCGCACGCGCCGCCCAAGCAGTGCGTTTATTCTTTATTAAACTAAATTATTCAAATAAATATTTGCCTTATCACATCAAAAATCATGCACAATAAACCCTCGCACTTAACCTTTCGCACTTTCTTATAATCTCGGCTAAACGTTGAAATGCACTGGATGGTCGAAAATCTTTGGTATGGTGGTGGTACCCAAGCACATAATAATCAGCGAAAACTAACCATTTCGTACAGGACCTACAAGGAAAAGATGGCATCGCCCTTCTTCCGGTATTTGACTAATTAGCACAATTAACGCAGATTAATTAGCAGCCAGCTTCATAACAGAGTCTCTAACTCCAGCTCGCTCACCGCACTGCTTTTCGTGTAGATTTCCCTCATTTTTTGGCAATTATAAATTTTAGGGATCGCAAGCTCTTTGCTGAATCCTACGACCCTCTTGCACAGCCTGCACCAACGGAGGACTGGCTCGATGCGAAAATGAAGAAGCTGAGGTGAGCGATAGATCAAAGAAAAAAATCCATGAGCATCGTTTATGATCCTTCTTGATCTCTTCCAGGTCGAAGCGCGGCAACGACCCGGAGCTCGTGCAGCGCAAAAAGCAGGAGCGCATGCTGCTCGAGGTACTGTATCGTACATGACAGAGAAATCGGAACGGCTACCGGACGTTACCGGAACATATTCGCTTTTCTCGTACTTTGCGAATACTGAAAATTATGAGTCGCGCTTGGGCTCATTCGATAGCCCATAGTCGATTTGCCGGAATCTACCCGGATATGCCCGGTGAAATTTTTCTAGAATTTGAGATATTAGCAACGCCCCAAGGTGTGACGTAATGCGCACGTGACCTTGGTGTTACCCTTGAGAGGAAGAGGGGTCACGCGTGACTTCATCAACGGGGGCGACGTCGATATCTCGAATTCTAGAAATATTTCACCGGGCATATCCGGGTAGATTCCGGCAAATCGACTATGGGCTATCGAATGAGCCTAAGCGCGACTCTTAATTTTCAGTATTCGCAAAGTACGAGAAATGCGAATATTTTCCGGTAACGTCCGGTAGCCGTTCCGATTTCTCTGTCATGTACGATAGTATTTGAATTTTTGAATTTCGCGCCAAAAAAGTCAGAAAATAATTAAAATCGAGACATTTTATGTAGGAGCTGAAGAACGCGCATGACGATCGCGAGGCGGCGCGCGGCCGACGCGAACTCGACTACAGCGTGGAGGGTGAGGGAATGATTTTTGAAATTTGTAGTTTGATCCTTGATCTCTGATGTAGTTTGATCCTTGCTCTTTCTCAGGCGTCGGCTCGCGTCAGGAGCCGATCGACCCGCTCGCCGAGTACCGCCGGGAGGAGGAGCGGCTACGGTAGGATTTGAAATTCATTTATTCGCGCCTGAAATTCGAAAAATGGAAAAAATGGCGATTTTGTGCAGGAACACGAACAGTCCGTTCGATCTCGACTCATCGCGTCGCACGCCCAAGCCGCTTCGGTCCAAGCCACCCACGCCGCCACCGAGGTTTGATCTTTGATCTTTGATCTTTCGAGTTTGCAGTTTGATCCTTGACCTTTGATCTCTCCAGGGAGCGTTCCCGCTCGCCCACCTCGCGCATCAACACGCCGAGCGTCGATGTGAGTTGATCTTTCTCCAACTCGAAACTAGAGTCTAGTCCCTATTGCAGCACCACGCCACCTCCAACGGCGGCTACGGTACCTATGGAGGGTACGGTAACGGGCACTCCTCGGTCACTGACTACGGTAGACAGCCGGAGTACGGTAGCAACGGACGCCATCAGCCGAGTACTACGGTATCGAATGGGTACGGTAGACGTGACGAAGAGGAGGAGGAGTACGATGGAGAGTTCTCCACCCTGAGAAGCATCATGCAGGTGGGAAATAGTTCTATATGATTTCACTGGTCGTCATTATTGAAAACAGAATAAGAATAAATGAATCGTGTGAAACATAAGTGGGGCGCGCGAAAGCGAATGAATTTTGGAATAGTCTTTCTTTTTCCAAAAACTTTTTAGATCAGCTAACTCTTATTATTATCGAATGTTAAGCTCATTGTGAATGCGGTTAGAAAGACAATTCTGTTGACATTTCTTAAATTTTTCAGCCACAGCAGCACTCCCGGCCCGACAGCCGCCCTATCCTCAAGCAGAGCACGGTACGAGCTCTGATCTTTCACTTCTAGATTGATCTTTGAACTCTGGATTGATCTTTGATCTCTTCCAGCCGAGTCGTGCCGGCTATAACACGCTCGACTTCTCGCAGCGCTCGCACACTCCCACGCACTTCCTCTCGGGACAGGTATGTCGACTACCGTAACCGTGAATGTTCCACTAAGGAACAAACATAATTCAAAAATCAATTACCGGAACCCTGAATGTTCCGTTCAGATCCTAGAACCGTTTAAATATCGACTACCGTACCCCGGAGAATGTCCGTTCAGGACCTAAACTCATTCAAATTCAGGAGCGCGTCGCGAACGCCATCCTACGCGCAGAGACGCCCACGCAGCAGTTCAACCAGTACTACCCCGCGCACACGCTGGTGAGTGGGAAACGTCGACCGCGCAAATTGCACGCACTCGCACACGCAATGCAAAAGTGTCGTGATTTCGTTGCATTAGTAAACGTCGCACACCATGCACTACCACAGGAGCGCGCCGAGACGCCGTCGCAGTACGGCACGCTGCCGCAGCAGCAGATGCAGCAACAGCAGCAGCCACAGTACAAAAACAACGACTGGTCGCAGGCGTCGGGAGGATACACTGTATGATACCCTCACACTTCCTTGGTTTAGCACTTTAGTTTGAAATACGAGTAATAGTCTCTTCTCTCACACACTCTCTCACCGGTCAGACAAGCGAGAGAGTGTACAGAAGGACGGTGAGCCATATTTCGAACTCTATTTAGCACAAGAACACTAGAGCTCGAAAAATGATCACCGTCTCCTTGTTTGATATAGCCTATGTTGTGAATCGTAAATAGTGGTAGTTGTTGTATCGACGCTGCGCAACCCACTTTGTGAAACAACATTACAATAGACCCCATTGAAGGACCGCTCCGAGACGCCGGCCTTTCCACTCTCCATGCGCGAAACGCCGCTGCCATTCCACCCTCTGCTCTACGCCAGCCAGAATAACCTCATCGGTGAGGAGATTGATTTTTGACCTCTGGAGCTTGATCTTTGATCTCTGGAGTCTGATCTTTGATCTTTGACCTTTCAGGCAACGGCGGTCCCCCGGGCTACTCGCAGACGCTCAACTACAGGTAAACCATAGATTGATATTTGATCTTTGATCTCTGATTGAAGATCCGCCTCTCCCCGGTCGCAGTACTACAGTGCAGGAGGAGCGAGCGGCATGAGCCGGCGGTCGTCAATGAACTCGATCGGTGAGTGCGACGTTTACTGATGGGCACACGCAATGCAAAAAAGCGGCGATTTGCGAGGGCGACGTTTACCAGATGCGTGTGGGTGGTGTTTGTCTTTGCATCGAGACGCTGATTCACCGACGCACTTGAAAGGAATTATCGCGAAATGAGGAAATGGGAGGAGAAGGAAGGATTACCGGTTGGACTCAGCACTTCCTCTATTCGTTGAAATATTGGTGAATTTCGATTCAATGCGCGTCCTGAATTGGGAATTGTAGCTGCATTGCAATTATATTAGAAACTTGAAGCATATCCAATATCTTTGAATCAGCGAATTAAACTTCGAATCTTTCCATCATAAAAGAACAGTGAATCAAACAAGCATTCATCTCTTCCGGCTCTGATCTACTTTTTACCGTTCCTATCAATCTACGTGTACTCATTAGCTCTATTTGTCTCTCGTCGACGACGTTTGCCAACTCGCACATGCAGTGCAGAAATTGATAGGCGACGTTTACTTTGTGTGCGGGAAACGTCGGCGTCTCGCTTTCACACACCACGATGGTACACAAACAGGCGAGTGACACGGATAGGCCGGACAATGTCTGAGAGAGAGATGGAAGGGAAGCGTCCTATTGTACCTTCTACCGCTCTCTCTTTCGTGACTTTTCCCCATACAACTTCTTCGGGAGCCTTACAAGAAAGCATCAACTCTTGGTACCCATCCTTCGAACCCATTCCACAACCATTGTTGTTTTACATGATTGCTACCTCCACAGTCCCGCAAGCTCACTATTGTTGTGATTACCCCTGTTGTTCCTCATGCTAACGCCCCTCGGTTGTTATTGATATTTACCGCCTCTTGAGCCTCTCCTCGAGCCTATCCACTCGTCACTCACAGAGAAGCGCGAAATTACTCCCCTGCTCAACATTTTCCACATCTCGTGTCCCGATATCGCAAGTAGCTACTGAATTGATCATCATACCACTGTCATGAATCATTCTCGAATCGACTGATTCATCAAAATGCCTACAACTCGTTGGCTCCTCACTCACTGATGTCTCTTATTTCATCATTATTATTCCCATTATCCAATGTCTCCTATGGATAATTAATTCGGGCCATCACTCACCACCACATAGGATCCTATATCTGTGTTTCTGACTGACAAATTAGACGGTAGGATAGATACACTGACCATTCACAAGATGGATAGTTACTATCTGCCCCCGTAATAAAGAAAGGGAGAATTCAGCCGAAATGGTCGGTAGTAATTTGTTATGTGAGGGGGTGCCGCCTGCTCTATTGTCTTGTCAGGGGGGCACAGGGCCCACAAACCAGCCGGTACCCACTCCCCCTCGCTCCCTCCCTAATCCTCCCCTCTTTACTCCCTAAGAATGGTTCCTGCCCATTCCTCGGGATCCCTCTTGCCGGTCTCGGACCGTTTAAGGGATGAATGGTCTATATCTCTCATTTCGAACACTATCTAGCTTCTCTGACCGGTAAGAGAGTGTGGAAAATGAATAGACGGTGACCCGTATTTCGAACTCTACCGTTTAGGAATGCCCCGTCCCATTACGCGCTAAACCCCTGGAGATGACAAGTTTCGCTCACATCCGGTATACTCGAGTCAAACCCTCTGCTCTGAAACCGGTCAGAGAGCGCGAGAGAGCACGCGAATCGGAGAGAGTCAGTCAGTGTTAGTAACTGTCTTGCATTGTTGCCCTTTTGTCGATTGTTGTCGCTTTACGTGCTGAGTCAGCCCCTATTTTCCGCAATTCTTTCTTCCCCCGTTTCTTTCCTTTCATTTTGCGCGTAGTTCTCGAAAAAATCGAAGTTTCTTCCAATTTCCGTTGATTTGATTTGTCCGAGCGAAATGGGAAAGTTGCGGCTATTCATTTCTGAGTAGGACAATCTCTTTGCCCTCGTCACTCTTGCTTCCCGAACTCTACTTCTTCTAAGAATAGTGCTCGTTCCCCTTCCTCCACCACCACAGGGATTACATTAGGCAGTACAGTAAACAGGGCGCCGGCATACGCATTGATGGTAGGGTGTAATCTCTCAATAATACACACTCTCTAGCCGGTCAGACAGGGCGAGAGATCACGGAAAATGGAGAGAGTTCGAACTTCTGGAAAGGGGGGGGGGCAGAATTGAGGGTTCGAATAAGATTGAGTGGACGGAAATCCGCCCTTCTAACTTAGAACCGCACGCTTTCTCTCGTTCTCAACTCCCCCATTCCTTCCTTTTTTTCGCCCCTGAACTCTGTCTCCTAAGTTATAGCTCCTTTTCATATAGATTTATATGTTTTACTATAGAAAACCAAAGAAACAATCACTCCCAGAGCACTTCGAAGCTCTTGAGCGATGGATGAAACCCAACCAAACGCACCGATTCTTATCACATTATTTTGTTGTTTTTTTTAGAGAGAAATTGGCAAAGTGAGAGTTCCTGCTCGTGAAAGCGCTTCCTTCCACCACCTAAGATGCCTTCGCACAAAGAAAAGCTGACTAACTACCACAGACTGACTTTGTCTAATCTCTTTCCTTTTTTTCTGTTCGGTGAAAAATGGTGAAATGACTGAGTGCCTTTCGTCCCACACATGCTTTGTTCGTGTTCACTCATTTCGCCAGTATTTACATGAACATTAATCCTTGTCCTAGGAGTTAGTCCCTACCACATGCTTCCTTTAGTTAGACAGACTTATCGAGGTGGCTCGTGGGCGAAAACAATGGCAAACCGTCACATAATCGTGTTAGGCACCTCCGTCTAAGCTCCTCGGATGCTTTCTTGCATAACTCAGAGCTTTTCGACCATTTCTGACCTCTAGAGATCAAGCTCAACTGAGAGACTCGTTTTCCCACGCGAAATCGCTTTGTCTATAGCCGGGCAGCTGTTGCAAAAGCATCTGTCTCTCTCCATTTCGCACGCTCTCTCGCTTTCTCTGACCTTCTAGAGATCACGTGACTTGGAGAGTATCTTCCAGACTCTCACTTATTCACAGTCCACCGAGTTGCTCATCTCTTTCTTCCTTCCTTTTTCCTCCACCTCCTTTCTTCTCTCCTTCCTCCGAAAGCAACGCTTTCGTCTCTCCATTTTTATTATCTATCATTAGTCAGAGAAACGAGAGAGTATGGAGAAATCAGAGACGATCTATCCTTCCTCCCCGATTCTTCTTCTCTAAACACAGAAGCTTCCCTTCTTTGTCGTTCCTTTCTCCCCTCTTCCCCTCTATTCCCTCCCCCCCCCCCCCCAAATTTCCAATCGCATCGTCGTGCCATTTTTCATCGTCCTTTTTCTCCTCCCCTTCCCTTTCATTCGCTTGAATAGACGAAGAAGGAACCCTCATCAGTTAGAGTACATCGTGACCTTCTCGCCTTTATTCAGTTGAGATATGCGTCCCTCAGGACACGTAAACGTTTCATTCGCGCGCGCGTTTTTGTCTATATCTTTTTTTTGTCTGCTCCTCGATATCCCAACTGGCCCTCGGGGATTTGAGGAAGGAGGAGTGGGAGTGAGAATACGAGGCGAGGCTCTAAGTCTCTCTGACCCTCTCCCCCTCCCTCCGCTCTCTTTCTTACAACACGCCTCTCCTTTCACCTTTGTCCTCCTCTCTTCTCATCGCGTATCAATAAGTGGCCCGCCAGCAGGAATCTGATGTCAGCGACGTTCGTGGGAGCGACGAGAGAGGCGTCAGCCTCTCTCGCCTCCTCCGAGAGTAGCTCCACCTGTTCGTCCTCGTCTTCCTCCCCGACGACGTCCTCCCGTCGATCCATCGTCGCGTCCCCAATCTTCGGAAGGCGGGAGCCGCCCGCGGCAGCGGCCGCGCCGCCGCCCCTCGAGCGACCCGCCTCGACCGAGTCCGAGGCGTCCTCGTCCAAGGAGAATCAGCAGCAGCCGGCTGCAGCTGCTGCTGGAAGCAAGCCTGCTTCAGCCAAAAGCCCCACACACAGCAGTAGTAACGGCGGCATCGTGCGACCCAGTGAGTTTTCTCCATGTTTATTGCTCTTGTATCGCTCATTTTCTCTCCATTCCCGCTCTCGATCTGGGTTTACAACCTCCGCTGTTCTCGATCTCGGCCTATCCCCCCATCTTCTTTCCTCGAAAACAATTCTGATCGATGGTTGTGCACCTGGTGGTGTGACGCACGCGGGCGAGATCTCCGAAACGTCGCCGTGTGGCAAAAAGTCGCGACTCGCGAGCGACTGCGATCGATAGTGGCCGGGAGACACCTGTTATAGCGGATTGTTACAAACTAAGAGAGAGAGAGGCGCAGCCGCAATGAAATGGGATGGGGAGCGATTGAGTGCACGCTATTCACGCCAGGTTTGAGGCAGAGCCGGAGATTAGGCCGAGGCCCCTGGTTCCAAGTCATTAGCAAAGTTGTTATCAGGCTGAGGGGGTGAGACAATGCGGGAATTGAGAGAGAATGGGATGAGAAGCAGAGAAAAGAAAACGAATCATCACACGAACATAGGGGGGAAGTTTCACCTTGATCATTCCTCTTATTTCCTCATTGCGAATACGCTGCTGAATGTTACGCCCCGCGCTTAGAGGTGTGTGTGTGTGTGTTTTTTGATAAGAATTATTGATCGGGGTCATATTATCGATTGCTTTGTTCACTAATCGTAGAGATTGTAATGGGATCCTCATCTTTCTTTCTTTCTCGCTTTCACACGGCCTTTATGTGCGAAACACACGAAAAAGATAATGACGTCGGAAAATTTATCGGTGCGCTTGATAAATGGACGATCGTTTGTCAGGAATGAATCGAATTTCTCCGGGCGAAAACGGGACGAAATTGATGGGAAGTTGTTCAATAAATTCGATTGGTCAATGCAGTGAATGCGCACTCGTTTCTTGCAAAGGATTGGGCGAAAGGGAGTGAACCAATCAACTTTCAGCTATTTTCGAAATCCCATCATCATCATTTTATCTGGGTAGAAAAAAAAGCAAAAGGGTCAGCAAAAGGGTCAAAATCTCATTGTGCGCAAACTAGCACACTTTGAGGGTGTTGAACATGTTTTTGCACCGCTAAATAAACATATTTTGCAGACCAAACCGATGTCGTTAACCACCATCCGATCTTCGTCAAGGACACCTCCAAGTACTGGTACAAGCCGCACATCAGCAGAGAGCAAGGTTCGCTTTTTTTTCTTTTACTGAGTTTCCTCCTTTCATTATGATAATCGTCATGTGAATAATGATAACGAAGAATAAGAAACCTTCACTTGTCTGCCCTTTCCTCTCGTCATTGCGAACTCGATTATATGTTTTTATAGACCGACTCTTTCCGCGAAACACCCGTGTTATCATTATCATATGAATTCGCAACATTTTCGCTTGAGCTGATTATAAGCTCCACATTGGGACCATAAGCAAAAAGGGATTCGGCCCGTAGAATGCCAAATAGAGCTCAAAATATGAGCCGCCGTCTCAGCATTTCGCACACTCTCTCGTCTCTCTGACCGGTGAGAGAGTGTATGAAATGAAGAGACGGTGGCTAATATTTTGATCTTTCATGCCTAATGCCTAATAATCGTTGTTTTTCAATAGTTGCAATATAGTTGTTTTAATAGTTGTTTTTCAATAGTTGCACCTCACATGTCCGAGCGACACTTTTCGCCTCGCAGTCGCCCTAACAATTGACCGAATTGCCGGAAATGCAATTTACTCGCGCAGTAGGAGACGCAAATCTCAAGTGTTGCCGAGAGATTGTTGAGGTTATTTGAGGATTAATTCGCATTTCTGTTATACACACTGTGACATGAATGAGTGAAGCATATCCAAAATCGTTTATATTGACCAAAGCAGTACACAAAGAATCTGGAAAGATCAAAGATTAAAGATCAACTAATTTCAGCGATCAGCATACTTCGCGACAAGCAGCCTGGCACCTTCGTGATTCGCGACTCAAACTCTTTCCCCGGTGCATTCGGACTGGCCCTGAAAGTAGCCACACCACCGCCCGGCGTCGCTCCTGGTGCGTTGTGCATTTAGTAAGAAAAGTCGTCCTGTAGAAAAAGCGACGAATTTTTGCGTTGAATGGGATTAGTAATCGTCGCTCTATCGATAACGTCAAACTTTGTACGTCTTGTGATTTTGCAAACCGAGTGGGTTACACCAAGAATAGCCTCCTCCTATCGATCACGCTATGATGTAGCCTGCCAATCTCCCTCGGGACACGGGACCTCTCGCATGATTTCATAAATTTCCACGCGATTTATGCGCTTTCTCTCTATGTCGTTTTACACTGGAGTTTCTCAGATCCTCTCCACTCGATTTTACGACGCAGTTCGCACTTTACGATGAGCTTTTCTTCTCCCGGCGCTGAAAACAAACTCTGAGAGGCTGCGAAAACTTGGGGTGTAAAATGCTCATCCATGTCAAATTTGCATTGCGTGTGCGAGTTCGACGTTTCCATGCACAGATTGTGCATTGTAAATCTGCAGAATTGCTTGCGCAGCCCTCACATTACTCGTGTCTCCGCGGCTCGCGCAAAACAACAAACTCAATTTGCTGCCTTCTTCCTATGCGTCTCTAGGGGATTTGAGATTGACTGGACCGCCCCCACCCACCCCGCGAAAATGTTGTGCAGCTCTGCAAATTGAATCCGGGCGAGTTGTTTGTGGAGAGAGGAATAAGGAAAAAGGGTAGGCTTGAGGAACAACAATCGATAATTGATCTTTGATCTTTGCAGGTGATGGAACGGAGCTAGTGAGGCACTTCCTCATCGAGCCCTCGCCGAAGGGTGTCAAGCTGAAGGGTGCGTTGATCTTTGGTCTTTGAAGTTTGGAGGTTGATATTTGATCTTTGATCTTCCAGGATGCAACAATGAGCCTGTCTTCGGTACTCTATCAGCCCTCGTCTACCAACATTCAATGACTCCGCTAGCGTTGCCTTGCAAACTGCTCCTTCCCGAGTAAGCAGCTTTGGTTTTTTATCTTTGATCTTTTAGCCGTTCACCTGATGATCTTTGATCTCTGCAGATTCGATCCGGCGACCACCGCAGAGAGCTTGTCCGCAACGCAAGCGCTGCTTGAGCAGGGTGCCGGTGAGTGCATTTGACTGATTTGGGAAACGACAGACGCGGTTACGGTAGCCTTACCACCAACTCATTTCCAGCCTGCAACGTCACGTACGTGGGCAGCGTGGACTGCGAGAGCCTCACGGGCGCCGAGTGCGTGCGGCGGTCGGTGCAGCGAGTGAGTCGACTTTTACTAATATTTTTTTGCTAAAAATTGCATTGCGTGTGCTAACTCGACGTTTCTCGCAGATTCTTGAAGACCTGCAGCGAGGCGAGGCGATGCCCGTGTCCGCACACTTCAAGGTACGTTGTAGTTTGTAGTCTGATCGGAAATTTGTAGTTTGATCTTTGATCTTTGATTTCTGCAGGTTTCATCGCAAGGCGTCACGCTCACTGACAACACGCGCAAGTCCTTCTTCCGACGACACTATCCCGTAAACTCGGTGATCTTTGCCGGCATCGATCCCGCAGAAAGGAGGTGAGATGGGGATTTCATGGCTCTGCCGGACCGGCAAACAGGAAATATTTATGACCCAGACATATCCGCGAGACGTATTGGCACCAGGGGATGAATCGTTAGTAGGAGGAATTGTGAAACGTATCATGAAATAATCGAGAGAAATATTATTCACGGAATAGTCTATTTTTTCGATTGGCGACGTTTCCGAAGTGTATACGACCTAATCGCATCATCTCAGGTTCGACAACTCGCGCGTCGTCGGTTACTCGCACGGCGCAGTAGAGAACGCGAGACTGTTCGCATTCGTCGCACGGAAGGTGTGATTTTTTAAATTTATTTCAGATAATTAACAATAATAATTAATTTATTTGCGCATTTTAGTCAAAATTCTGTGCAACACAATTCATTTATAAAAGGAGTTGAATGTATGAACTAGTTGAGTTTCTAGCTCCTGATAGATAATAAATATTAACAGGGAACGAATTTCAAAGTCCCAAAACTCGATCAATTAATTGTCCATGACGTCCATAGTTTGTCCATAGTTTTTTTAATTGTATTAATTTTGTTATAAACTTTCCCTTGCAGTTCGACCGGGCCGAGAACGCTTGCCACATCTTTGCCGAATTCGAGTCGGAACAACCAGCCTCTGCAGTCGTCAACTTCATCAACAAGGTCATGCTGGCCCAGCGGCGTCGAGACTAGACTCTAGTCCCGACCCCAACCCGACTACACAAGCTCTCGAGCACCACGCCCATTACGAGTAACCACACTAACCAAGATCAAAGATCAGTTTCATCCCCTTCAACTAGTGCCGCCTTCCCCTCTTCTAGTCTACAGTTTTCGCCTCTCAAGCCCGATTTGGAACTATATCGATTTGTGCATATTATTATTGGATTAGATTATCACGCTCACTCGCTTTTTCTCTCATCCGATTCACACGCCAATCGCCATTGAAATTGTTGGTGCTATCAACTCGAGACTAGACTCTAGTCTCGAGTGCCACTTTTTTCCGTTCTCTCCATTGCATTTCGAGATTATCCTGCTTAATTATACACCAATATATCACACAAGCCTTTTAAAAATGATTTTTCAAATCTGAAGGAGATAATAGAGTAATCAGTAGATCATAACTCTTCGCTTTTATTGAAAGTTGCTCAATCTTGTTTTTCCACACAATAACTTTGCCTTTGCTGATTGTATGTTTTTGGAAGAATGAGGATAAATGTATTTTATTGATTTGATACATACTATTGAACAACGAACAGATTTTTGTGCATTTTTTTGGTTCAAGCCAATGATCAACCCTCAAAAACAATAATGATGGAAGCATTTCCCGGTGGTACGATAATGGACACATACTCGTATTTCATATGTGCGAACGAGCAAAAGTCAGCGATCATTGAAATCGCCCACACAAACTTCCCATTCTTCTGCTACTTCGCTTATTTCATCCATCGTGCGTTTGAAATGCTCAGCAAACTCAATGTGCTGGTTTCGCATTATCACTCCGTTGGAAGGTATTGAGGCTCGTTACATCGATTTATTTGAATCAATTCAAGGACTTCTGTGCATGGTATTGAATATCACACTAATTGTCTACTTTGTTCGTTCGAAATTGGATGGACCAGCGAGACTTTATAATATTTCTTGTGTAATATCCGCCGCTGACATTGCCGTTTACAATTTTCTACCATCGTTTGCCGCCTTGCGTTGAAAACAATATACAGCAAAAAATAGAAGCAAATGATGTCTTCGATGCAAGCCTTTGAAATTCCTTTGAAATTAGAAAAGACCAATCAATGTATTTTTTTCAGGCACTGCTGCTCCTCGGTTTCGTACAGAGCTCTAACAGTGGAAACAGCCGAAAGATATCCATGGTATACCTAATGAAACGATTATAATAAATTCAAATATAATATACTGCAGGTTCAGCACAAAACCAGTTTTACACTGAGCTGATCTCTTCTTACAGGTTTCGGTCGAACGAAATGCGGTAGAGTAATTCGGTATACCTGCAAAATTTTCTAATTGAACTGTATAAATTTTCTTTCTAATTGAACTGTATTTATTTCATGTAGTTTATGACATAGAAAAAGATATTTTTTCGAAGGACAAATATTACGAAGAAATGAAATCAATTCCTGATCGTGCCAGTTGCAGTCGAAGAATTGGTCTGTTTCGTCCTGCAGTTGGGTTATTTCTGATAAAATAAAATAAATTTACTCACTCATTCTTTTCATTCGCCCTGTTGTCATACAGGTCCTCCCTCGCCTGTTGCCTTTTCTTCATCGGATCGACCGGTCCGAGATATCCCTGGCGATCACGACCGATTGGCATTCTGAATATTTGAAATAATAATAATAATAAAATTATAATAATAATCATAATTTATTCAAGCCAGACAACAAGGCTCAGATGACAGATGAATTGCAAACATGTGAAATTAACCGAATAAATTTTTAACGAGCCAACACACTGGCGAAAAGATGTTACACAGCGAAAAGCAGCAGAATAGAGGAGAAAAGAGCGCGGGCTTTTTATCACCATCATAAGGGAGTGAGTCACGCTGATCAATTGAGAAATTGTTTGGCAGTGGTGTGTGTTTACGTTACACCTCGCCCCATTTTCAATCAAACGTATTACTTTTATCACCTTTTTCGTTGTTTTTCAGAAATGTTTAGTTAATCATGTCTCAAGAAGTCAACGACCTCGTTGAAGGAATGGACAGACTATGGCAGGTACATTCGATTTAAAAATTCCTAAGTCGATCAGTGATAATAATTATGTTGAGGTTTCCTTCATGGATCTTCCTGACGATATTATCGTTGATATCTTCAAGCTTCTCGATCTTTCTTCGCAACTCAAAATGCGTGTCAACAAGAGATTGAATGAGCTTCAATGCACAGTGAAGAACGTACTGGAGGAAATTGAGATCAATGTAAGGAATTGTTATATTGAATACAATTAAATTTCACCATTGTAGTTGAATTCCGATGAAAGTGAGCTGACCGTAACACCAACAACTTCATTCGCGTATCCTCGTCCGCTTGAATTGGATCAATTGGAGCAAGGAATTCGTCGATTAACAGCAAATTGCAAGATCGCGAGGATATCGATTGGTATCGCCGATTTTGGCCTGAATGAGGTTAGCCATTGGCCTCATTCTGACTCGCGAAAATTCAACTTCAAGAAAGAAAATTCGACAATTTCAGGATTACGACCGCCTTCTCGAGATTCTCTTCAGCGTGGAAGCCGACACGCTGTGCATCTACCCCTGGGTGAGCCAGCATTTACCTTTTAGAATACATTAATTTTAATTCCAAATCCTTTTCCGATGAAAGCTATGCAGGCGTTGTGTTACTGTATCTGAATTGTTAAAAAAATGAATCATCAATAATGCCCAAATGCAAACTACATTCGTCAAAAATAATAAAATATTTACAGCAAGCCGGTATCTTCATCGGCGCACACGTAAACGTTCCCAATCCACTCGATTTCTCGCAGAGATTCCGAGACATTTCGATTGACGTCTTCTGCGATTCGATGACGGTACAAGACTTGATCGCTCTTCGCAAGGTAAGATTTTCATTTTACTCAGCCCACTCGATTCACACTATTTCTTCTTACGAGTCTTTAGTGAAAATAGATCAAGATAACAGCCATAGGTAACAGGTAAAGTCTATGCATTAGCGTCCTGCGGAAGATCACTGCAGTCCAATGGCTATGCGAGAATGTGATACTTTTAGCTCATGCTCGAAGGTCCGTGCAAATTGGAGTGGTTCAACGTGGATATTTCGTTGTTGACAAGAAAGATCTTTGTGAAGGATTGTTTCGGAGTGGAGATTGAAGAGAGTCTGACTCCTCATGGACGATGCACAATATACCAGTGCGATGGTGATTTGGCTGAGCCTGAGGTGAGCAATATTGAAAGTCGCGTGCTGTTTTTTTATAGATATCTAGGAGTGATATTTTACATGGACCATAGTAGACGAGCTCTCCTGATATAGTTCATGAAATAGTTCTGTTCCAGCATAATGCGTCTAATAATGTCGTCATAATGCATATTTGCAGCTTTACGTGCGGCACGAAGAGATATATGACGAACTCAAAAACATCGAGGGTGGTCTTCTCACGAGCATCAACCTCGACCGATGCGATGTCAATGCTCCCAATTGTGGAATTACGTTTAGAAAATGCGATGAGAAACCGATAGCGAAGAACAAATTGAGATTGAATCATCGTTATTATTCGCATCATGCGGATCTGGTGTAGAAATAAATACTATTTCTTACTATCCACGATTGATTTCCTCGAGACCGATATGATTTGGGAAACTGTCATTTCATCAGTGCATCTTAATTATGTTTTTCCACACACACACATTTCCAGTCACAGAGACACACGAATAAGGTGACTTTTCGCGTGGACTCATCATTATTATGGGCGAAAATAATCTCAAGTTGTCCGACAAAGCAGAATCGTGTATTACAGATGCGTAAAAGAGGCCCCTGGTTTCTCGCAACCACTAGGTAACCATAACCACAAACCACTAGGCAGGGAATGCCCCAACAATTGATTGAGGTTATGGTTACCTAGTGGTTGGGGTTATGTTTGCCTAGTGGTTGGGAGAATGGTTTCCTAGTCGTAAACAATCTAAGAGAAAAGGGTCAAGTTAATCGATAAGTGAATTGGAGAGCTCCCATACAGTAACCAATCCAGACGTGGTGAAACCACGGGCGGTCAGTCACTTCCAAAATACGACCACTCTGGATCGTAGGTGGGGCAACACCCGAATCCCGAAGAGGACTTCAAAAAGGCTCCTTATAGGCAAAGTGCGTGTTAGACACGACGGGACAGAAACTGGTACTTGAGGTTATGGTTGCCTAGTGGTCAGAACTCTTGTGATTGCCTAGTGGATGGAGTAATGGTTGCCTAGTGGTTAGCCCAAACTCCGCCCACATTTAATGGTTGCCTAGTGGTTGGGAAAAACCAGAGGCGCGCCTCTGTCTATCTTCCCGCATTGAAGAATCTGCGTGATTTAGAGTTAGCTGCAGATGCTGTCTAACAGCAGGAAGAAGTAAATCAATGAGGCCTTCAAAGTTTTCATTATCGTTCTAATCTCACATTTACTAGAGCTCACAGCACACTATCTCTTTATCTTTGTGAGTTTTTCACTGTTTTTCTTGCTTTCATACACTTGTAAACAATGGTCGGCATAGCCTCGTTAGCTCAGTTGGTAGAGCGTCAGACTTTTAATCTGAATGTCAGGGGTTCGAGCCCCCTACGAGGCCAACCTTTTGCCTTTTCTGTATTGATTTTGTGCACACATGAAAAAAAAAGAATTCGTGAAATAACCTTGGAAATCGTGTACGTCTACCAACCATTCCCTCTAAAAGCCCCTCGAAAGCTAACTATAATTTCCATTTCTTCCGTGTGGGAATCCTCCCCCCGTGATACCTCGGGTTAATTAATTGCCTGCCCGAGTAACACGACAAGTGTGGGATTGGTGTCACTCGTCTTCTCAATTTGTCACTACTAGCCCTCGCTCCGGAACTCGATTTCCACCACTCAACAGTTGATCGCATCGGACACTGTCATCCTTCGGACATGACTCATCGGAATCTCCTATTTTTGGTTGTATTTTTGATCAGTTCGACTTTATTTGAAACCCCCAGTTGCAATTCAATGTCGCAAGAAATTTGAACACACTCAGGCGAAACTGTCCGATTTGACGAGCTCATAAATGGGCAAAAAACTGCGTTCCCTTCAGAGTGAAGAGACCTCCCATCAAGATTCGCTATCTCCTTCTGGGTAGTTCCTTTTTGTCTGTCCTCCCGCCCTTTCCCATTGCTCATTCCTTCTCTCTTTCTCTCTCTGTCTCTATCCAGTTCAGGCACTATCTCTGTGGTCAGAATAAGCGAGAGAGTGGGCGAAATGGAGAGAGTCAGACGAACCCCTCGTCCTTTCCTTCGCACGAGCCATCAAGATGCCTATCGCCCTTGTGATTTGCTTTAGATCGCTTTGAAACATGTCCCTGAGCTGCTCTTTTTCTTCGCGAATTTCGAAACATGTAAACATCATAGAATTCGTAGAAAATTCATGTTTTAGTTCGAACTTCAAGATTCTTAAACTTTTCCTTTATCATAACAGTCGAGTATGTATAGTGTACATCGGTTATCCATTCGGGAAGAATATTTATGTGGTTTTCTTTCTAAACAATAAAAACGAACGAAGAATCAGTGGATAAAAAGGCAGAAATATCTTTTGCATAGCACAATTTCTGTTTGTATTATAAATATTATCTCAATAGGACGAATCCTCGGTGGGAAAATAGGTTGGGCGAAGATACGGTAGGTGATACGGTAGGTCATCAAAAAACTACGATCGATAAACTACGGTAAAGCGGCTAGAAACTAAACTGATGAGAAAGAGTGGGCGAAACCTGGGCTATAGTCTGAATCAGTCAATTGGAGAGGTGAGATGAGAGGGAATAGGAGACGGTACTAAAGCTCTCGGACCTTAGGTGTGATTAGGGAAGGGGTACTGTACGGGTTACGACGGGTTACGAGTGTACGGTAGGCCGATAACAACGGATGGAAAAACAGGCGAGATTTGCTGGTTGTCGATTGAAAGTGCGGTGGGCATACGGCATTTAGAGATTGTATCGATTGGTTTGGGGCTGAAAGGCAACGCGATGGGTAGTACGGTAGGCTGGAGATAGGAGAGAGGTTACGGTAGGATACAACGAAAAGATGGAATACTGTAATGGATGCTGCGAGAGAAAGAGTGCGGGGGCTTGCCTAGAGGAGGCAAGATCCGAGGCCGAGAAACAATCAATAAACGAGACGAGGGATACGGTACAACGGGCTTACATAATCGTGTCCGGGGGCTACGGTACACCGGGGAAGGCGTGGCGACAACTAATCGATACTCAATCGACTTTGGTATACGGAAGTGGTGTGAGGGGGGGGGGGGCGGGCGACTATTCGGATATGGCGACTCGGGGCTAGAGGAGACACACACACAATGAGAAAACAACAACATTGCTTTCGTGCACGGATTTGGAGGAGCGTGGCAATGGAGGTACGAATCGATTGAATGGGGGAGGGGTACGGTAGGACAAATGGGGTTCGGTGGGTCAGATTCCTCTCAATCGGAGAAGGCAGCGGAGCTGTTCAGATGGGTCTGCCAGATGGACTCCCAGGGCGTGCCGAGGAAATCGATCGTCGGCAGCAGCTCGTCGTATGCGGGCACGAACGCCTGCAAAGGATGCGAGATTGATCTTTGATCTTTGATCTTTCTAGTTCGACTCAACTACAGCATCTATCAAATTTACCCCTGATCTTTCATCTCTCATTATCGCGAACAAGCACGCCCTTCTAAGTTCAATCAGTCTACGATTGACCTCAAATACTACCGTATCCCTACAGCATGTCTCACAGTACCTGATACGCTCGGGAAAATTAATGCAGTCCTCGATCACACACAACCGTATCCCAATAATACCGTACCTGGTGCGGTCCGGCGATCATCACCGATTCGTCCATGCCTCCGGCCGATCTCAGCGCTCCATTGTTGTTGTTCCTCTGCGAGGGAAGCGAGGAGGCGGCCGAGTCGGGAGTGGAGGAAGAGGCGGACGATGAGTTGAGAGGCGTGAGCAGGGCCGTGCCCGAGGTTGAGGTCCTGAGGGGAAGAGGGGGTTACGGTAGGGCTAAGGTTTAGGCTACGATATCCCTATCGATCACCCGTGTAGCCCTAAGGGAATCAGCTAACGTATAACAATATAGAGATCAAAGATCAGACAAGCGAAGATACCGTACCTCGGAGGCGTGGCCATGTCTCCTCTGGACGAGGTCGAAGCGCCCGATGAAAAGTGGCCAGACGTGTCCGAGGAGAACGAGTGGAGGTCATCCTTAAGAAAGATCAAAGATCAATCAAAGTTACAATAGCCTACAGTACCTCTGGTTGTCCGGGCGCGGGCGCTGCGGGTACGGTAGCTCCGTTGATGGGCGACGATCCGGACGGCACCTGCTGCTGTTGCTGCGCCTGCTGCAGCTGCTGCATCGACTGCTGCTGCTGCTGATGAGCAGCGGCAGCTGCAGCAGCAGCCTGCTGCGGGTGGTGCCCGTAGAAGAAGTGGCCCATCGACGCGTGCTGCTGCATCAGCAGCTGCTGCTGCAAATTGATCTGTCTCGAACTGTTTCAATCGCACAAATTAGTCGTGTTTCCTTTTGAAATTGCATCTTTTCAGAGACGATTTCGCAACTGTTTGATGTTTCGATAATAGCTAAAATATCGAACCCGCTGCTGCTCCTGCTGCAGCTGCATCATGCAGGCGGGCGGCTGCGACTGCTGCAGAATCAGACCGGGCGGCGAGCCGGCTGCGAATCCCTGCAAGAAATCAAAGATCAACTTGAGCTCGAGAGATCAAAGATCAAAGATCACCGGTTTCTCACCTGTGAGTAGTAGTCATCGTAGAAGCCGCTCTCCGGCGTCAACGGTGCTTGCCCGCTGAACTCGGACGGTGACGGGTACGATGGGTGGAAGTGACGCGGCTCGAGCTGTAATGCAAAAATGTCCCAATTTTCGAAAATTTCTCAAGTTTGCGCGCGAACTCAAATAATTCAAATTTTGGCTGGGACGGAACAGGTTGCGCGACGCGACCTTGTTCTCGCTCTCGATTGGCATCCTTTTTTGCCCGCCAGGCAATCTCGCCCCCTCTATTACTCGCAAGTGGTGGAAGAAGGGGAGGGGAGGGGTACATAACAAACTAGGCACTACTCTCTCACTTTCCCATATTCTCTAGCTTTCCCTAACCCGTTTACAGAGCTCGAAATATTGCGAGAATGAGGCTCTTTGTGCGCCGATCCAGGCCCAAACGTCATTATTATGCGAGCAGCTCATCATCATAGGATGTAGTGAGGGAGGAAGCTGCGGGATACGGTAGCCGGGAAATCCACTTAGGACCCGTCGGCGGTTAATATTCGTCTGATTGCTCATACGATTCTCGGCATTCGCTGAATGGGATTGGAGAGGAGGAGGTGTAACGGCCGCTTTCAAGGCCCCTCTCTCTGAGTCACGACTTCTTGAGATCGAAATGGCTAATTGATGCAGCACCGATACGCCTCGTTACTAATTAATATTGATCTTTGATCTTTCGGTGGTTTTAGTAGTGAAGAAGCCTCTCTTCATTACTAATCTTTGATCTTTCTGCGGATTTCGTCGTCCACTAGAAAGATCAAAGATCAACTTCCCCCGGTCACAGTCATAATTCCCTCGCGTAATGAGCGGGCACACAAAAATCGTTGATGCAGCTCGGGGCTCTTGCGTCTTCCTCGAACAAACTTTCGCTTTTTCGACTCCGCGCGCTGGCAAAATGTTCCGGTTTTTGCCCTAGGGATGGAGGGAGGAAGAGTTTCTCCTTCTTTTCCAATTGAGAGCGCACACGCGCAAGAGCAGCCTAACCCCCTCTTCCATGCCAATAGGTCGCTTCCCGAGAAAAGACAGAGTTACAAGGCTGTACGAGCGCGCTCGAGCGCGCGCTTTTCGCCAGGATGTGCGACGATTACTACAGCGCACCCACTCATATGCACTCAGACTACGGTAGGTCACACACCGCCGATCGCCAACTGATCTACCATACTTTGATGCCGGGCGACTTCATGTCCATCTCCATCTGTATCCAGGGCGGAGGCACCTGCAGAGATCAAAGATCAGACTACAAACTACAATTACCTAATGTTTTCTGACCGGCCTAGCCTTTGCCTGGATGCAAACGCTCCTTCGAATTGATTCAGATGGAACATTGGTTGGATTGCTTTCATAATCGTCATCCGATTCAATTTTAATAATCGTTTCTTGGATTTCGTTCGGATTCTTCTGGAGAAAACCAGTTGTCGATTAGAGATCAAAGATCAAAGACCAGACATACCGTAGTCATCCTGATGCCGTCATGATCGATCTTCATCGATTTTCCGAGCGGGTACGCGTGCGTCGTCTGCTGCTGCTGCGAATTCTGCACCTCGCAGCTGAACGAGCTGAGCGGGCTGCAAGAGATCAAAGATCACACTACAAACTACAAACACCGACGCTGTCAATTTTCGACAGGCGAGCAATTGTGAAAGTCGTCTACCATGCACACCACACACACTCACCGCTTCTTCGTGTTCCTACTGGCTCCGGCTCCTCCGACTGCTCCGGTCGTGGCTCCTCCGCCCAGTACGGCTGCAGCGGCAGCAAGTGCTTCGGGAGAAGCGGGGCTGGGGCCGGATCCGGGAATCAGCATCATCGGCGTGCCGTCCGGGTTCTTCTTCGGCTTCTTGCGCGGCTTGTACTTGTAGTCGGGGTACTCCTGCAGCAACAATCAATTCCTTGTTGAATTTTCGACAGGCGACCTTTTGGAAACGTCGGCGCACGCACCACACCACGCTACCGTACCTGCATGTGCATGACGCGCAGCCGCTCGGCCTCCTGTACGAACGGCGCCTTCTCGTCCTCGGGCAGCTCCCGCCAGCGCTGACCCAACTGAAAGCACGATTCCAGTTAGATTTTCAACAGACGACTATTGGTAAAAGTCGGCCTACAATACACCACCACACCACTCGCACTCACCCGCTTGCTGATCTCGGCGTTGTGCATGTCCGGCTGGTGCTCACAGATCTTGCGGCGCTCGAGCTGCGACCACACCTGCGAGTAGGGTCAGAGATCAGACTGTAGACTACTGAGATCAAAGATCAAACTACAAAGATCAAAGATCAAACTACAAAGATCTAAGATCACTCACCATGAAGGCGTTCATCGGGCGCTTGATGTGCGTGGAGGACTTCTTGCAGTTGGTCGCGTCGCTGTAGGGCGTGACCGAGAGCGCGGACACCTGCGAGAGATCAAAGATCAGACTACAGTCTAGGCAGATTAAACTACATACAATAAAGACCAAGGATCAAAGATCACCACGAACCTTGAGCGATCCAAAGGGCATGCCGTCGGGCACTCCAACCTGCGCCGCCCAGGGGTCCTGCTGCAGGCCCGGGTGCTGCTGCAGCTGCAGCTGTTGCTGCATCGCTTGCTGCATGTGCTGCAGTTGTCCCTGCCCCTGCTGCTGGAGGTGATGCTGCAGCTGCTGCACCTCCGGCTTGAACTCGATCGCCATGCCGTACTCGTCCGTCATCCCTGGAACGAAAAATTGATAAAAAAAATCGATGGTCTCGAACGGAAATCACAGATTACGGTAGGCGGTGAAAATCAGGTGACTCGAGAAAAGCGGTTGAAAGTTACACTGGAACTGTGCCGGCCGGGCGCCGCTTTTTCCCCTATCGGCCAATCTATCTCTCGTCCCTCTCTCACTCCACTAAGGCATTTCACTATAGCCCCAGGGTATGTTACAGTAGCTCAGGGAACGCGGCGAGTCAGTGATCAAAAACAAATTTGTTCGAGGCGATGATTCAGAATACCGTAATCCGAACATCATGAGCGGAATAGCGCGGATGGAAAGCGAGATGATGGGAGTAATGAGAGCGAGTAATCAGCAAATACCTCACGGATCTACACGACTTTCACTGATCTAGCATGAACGGAAAAGCGCGGGATTGATTCGGTTCGCCAAGTTTCAGAGGGGCAGAAAAACGACGATACTATACAGCACATACACACACACACTTTACTTCCTATCTCTACCTCGCTTGTAACCTCTCTCTCTCGCTCTCCCCTCCTTCCTACTCCTAGCCCCGGGGCAAACGGGCAGGTTTCCAGTGCGCTGTGACTCTCGAGTTAGGGGCTGGGCCCCGTCCCTTCCGGGATGATGTCCCTAGTGGTCTTAGGGGTACTTAGTGGTCTTAGGGTGTCCGAAAGATCAAAGATCAAGGTCTAGGCTAAGATGTAGGGATGGACTAGAGATAGTCTAGAGTCTAAGCCTTAGTCTGGGCGCTCAGAGGCTCGAAAGATCAAAGATCAACCCCCTAGTCTAGGTTCTAGGGATCACACGATTGCGTAAGGATCAGCGGCAGCTACGGCACGGAGGGACCGGTCACTGTTCCAGTTCTAATTATCTAAGAAAAGGGGAGAGGCGAGAGGCAGAAAAGACAAGGAGGATTTGGGAGAGCGCAGACAGACAAGGATGACGAGTGATAATGAGAGATTAAGAGTACAACAGGGATGGAAATCCTCGAGCGAGAGATCAGTGTAGAGAAACAAAGAAAACAGGGAGGCCAAAAGGCGGTGATTGGATGAAAAATGAGTGAGATTGAGTAAGGGAAACGAACGCGATTAACCGACCCTGAGGGGAGAGAAGAATGAGAATGTTTGGAGGTGAGTTCGCAGCGCGAAATGACGACACCGTGAACATGCAAAGCGCGCGTGGATAATTATGCAAAGATCTCTGGAGGGGGGAGGGTGTAGGCAAATGAGAGGGGAGGGGACCGGTGTGTCATGTGGGATTGAAGCTTGAACGTCGATCACATGCTTTCAGATCGGAAGGTATCTTCGCATCCTATGGGTATGGCTACCGTACCCCCTGCTACCGTACCCCCTGCTACGGTACCCCGTGATGTATCGTGCGCTGCGTGCGTGCGCGTGCTGTGGTGTGCTCTGGTAATCGTCGGCGACCTCGTACACTGGACAAATCCAATAAAAAGCGCGGAATGCGTGTAAGCTGGGGTTGTAGTAAGCGCGAGTCACGGTGCGCCCTAGCGCCGGCCGCGTATTGCGCTCGGGTGGGCGGGGCTAGGCTGGAAGGAGAGGAGGGAGGGAGGGGGAGGAGGAGGCAAGGGGGGGGGGGAGACGGTATGACCCTGAGGGAGCAATGCTTGCCATCCCGAGATAGGAGGGGGCAAAAAGAGGGGGACCCTTACAGAGTAAGTATATAGCAACACATTGGAAGAGGGAGAGGGCACGATACCGGTTGGTTCTTGTCTCGAGAGTAGAGAAGCACAGCCACTCTTTCCTCCCACTTTTCGAGAGTTTTGACCCCGCTGGCAGGGAAGGGGGAAAGCTCTGGGAGGCTGTAAAAAGTGGCACCGGTCCTGTTTCGAGTGCATATTGCAAAGTATCGGGAAGATGCGAGTAATCGAGAGTGGATTACTTTCCAGAGGGGACGAATGCAGTAGAGTGCGCAATGCGGGTCGCCGTCTCTTCATCTCTCGCGCTCTCTCACCGGTCAGAGAGGTTAGAGCGAGTGTGAAATGAAGAGACGATTACCCGTATTTTGAACTCTCGAACAAGGAACCTGGCGACCGTGAAAACGGGTCGCCAGGTTTGGGCTGATGCGCCACAATGGGCTCAGCTGTTGGCACTGCGTTTCTTTCATAAGTTTTGAACCGGTGCTTAGCGATTGGGATTCGCGACCTCCCGGGGAGCTTCTGCTGCTAGCCTTGGGGCACACATTTCGAATATTTCCCATCTCACAGGTCAGCGTGCTAGGCTGCTGGTGCGAAATGGGATAAATTCTCTCTCATTCTCAGCCAAATTTATCATGAAGGCTGCCTGCTCCATATCTGGGGAATGAGCTGATTGCTCTCTTCTAATTGTGCGCTCTCTCTCCATCTCTGACCGGCGAAAGTGTGCGTGAATTGAGGAGGGCGCGAGTATATCTGGTGAGCGTCTCCTGCTGCGATTTCGAGTGAGAGGAAGGAGGAATGATGACGGATTAGGAGGAGGGAGGGGGAGGGAGACCTTTTAGGAGAGAGAGGCTCGATCACGCAACACTTTCGTGTGTGCGAGAACCCGATGAAACCCAACTTTTCTGGTTTCGCCCAGCAAAATTTCGGTTGCGTTTCAGCTGCGGAATGAAATTGCAATCGAGAGCTTGTAAAGGAATAAAATACCGACTATCAACCGAACTCAATTACCAAGATAATGCAGTCGGCGAGACAAAGATATGTGGTAGCCCATCATGGGCCCTGCGGGCTCGAGAACATCTGTCCCGAGATACCATCAACTGCACCAGAAAATGCCTGACTCTCTCGATTTCCCACGCTCTCTCGCCCCCTATAGCCCGCCTGGAACCCATCCCTACTGATTGGGAACGAACATCAAAGCGCCTCACAGTAGATAGGGGCGGTGATAGGCGCGCATAATTGCATCCCCATCCATAACGACCGGCGCTTATCCTTCCTTATACCTCGGGCCAGGTACCGAAACCAGAACCTCCCCGGTACCCAAACATCTCTGGATCCCCCGATACCCATCTAGAGCGGCCCGGATATGATTGACAGGCGTGGATTCCGAGGGTGATGGAATAAGCGAGCAGGGCTGGATTGGGTTTGGGCCGAACAGATGATGGCTCGGAGAAAAAATGTTTGCTGTTTTTGACGAAATGTTCCCGACCTGCAAAATAGTACAGAGATCAAGGAAATTAGACAGCGCAAGACGATTGGATTGGGGAGCAGGAATAAGACGCTCAAGCACCTGCCAATGATAATTGAGTGAGTGCTCGCTCACTGATCTTGCGCAACACGTCGAAGCAATCAAGAGGGGAAGACCCCCGGGTGCCCGAACCATGATGACCCGGCCTGGTTCCTTGGTACCATGGCTTGATTCTATGGTATCATAACCTGGTTCTATAGTGCCAGGTTGATGTGATCCGTGATCTCCCTGTTTTCGAGCCCCTAATTCAAGCGACCTTGGTTCATTCCATCGACTGGCAACAGTAGGCAAGAGGATGTGCGAAAATCGACCGAGAACCAATAGAAGATTGCAATCTCGCCAATTTTCGCTAGAGCAGCTCCCCCTCCCCAATCGAAGACGCAAGGACGGGAAATATTGAGTTGCGACATCTCTACCAAAGTTACTGTGGTACTGTAGGGTTACTGTAGGACTACGGTAGGATACCGGTTCAGCCGAGCCGGGCGCTATACACTTTGCTAGCACAAGAGGTAATTGGTCTGTGTCGCACCACGAGATTTCACGAGCTAGCTATCGCTCTCTCGGCCCGAAAACGGTCTCTCCCCAATGCAACAATTTTCTCGTTAAAACGCGCGGCCCAAGAATCGGGTAATTGTTAGAAGGGAAAGAAGGACAAGGAAGACAGGTCACAAGAGTGAAAGAAATGAAGACGAATTGAGAGAGGAAGGGTCGGGATTTTTAATTTCGAAAAAAAAGTTGAGTTAGGTTTCATTCGGTCTGCAAATGAAAGAATATCGAAGGTTAGCTGATAGATTGGAGAAATCGGAGAATCGGTAAGAAAAAATCAGAAACAGTTTCGGCATCACGCTGGTAAAGTGCAGCTGAATTACGTAAGGATTTCGAGCGAGATAGGGGAGGGAAAGAGCTGCGAAATAAGAGGAAGAGAAGGGGGGGGGGGAGGCACATTGATGCTTATCTCCCATCTCCTCTTACGCTGCTGCTCGAAACTTCGTACGAGAGGGAAAGCGCCGCCATTGCCTGCCCGGTGAGCTAATATCCGTTTTTCAGCGACCACTCTCAAGCCGGAGCGTCGGGTTCGAAACGGCAAAAAGATGTTATTGTAGTGGATCAGGTAGGGGTCTAAACGGAAACGGTAGGTACTGTAGCATGACACGACAAGCCTACTTGACCCTCTCACGAGGTGATGGGTGAGTGATGAAGAAGCATCAGCTACAGTTTGCTTAACACGAGCGATGCGCAAGTCCCGTTGTTCTCGGGCTATTGCGTGAACACATACACAAACACTGCCGCAACCGTGACCAGATACGTAATTAGTGCTGAGAGATAAGGAGCGGTTCCTACCAGATATGCGGCCATTGTCTCTACGGGAGGCGATCGTGACAGTCCTTTGATTAGCAAGCGTGCCGAAACTCGCGAGATAAGCGCGCGAGTAAGAGCTAGCATACGGTAGGTCCCGAGCGAGAGTTAGAGGGAAGGGGCCTCTCCCCTCAAGGCAGAGAGGGTAGGACCGAGGCTCCGCCCCCTCGAGGAGCTCAGACTCCTCCCTCGTCTTCACTTCTTGTTCAGAGAAGGCGAGATAGCGGGGGATTTCAGGAGTATCAGAGATAGGTGATGGGAGACCTTGAGATTGGGGCTGGCTGGCTGGTTGGTTGGTGCATCCTTCACCTCTAACAGTACCAGATGTTTCCCTTGGACGAATCGCGCGGGAAACTAACCGGGTAATATATGCGTATTTCAGTTCACTGAGACTATGAGAATGTCTATGCCAATCGGGGTGTCTGTATGGACATTCAATGCGGGGAATACACTACGCAACACAGACAGATGTGCATGGAGTTATTGAGTAGCGCCATGCCAGATCATCCCTGTGATATCATTCATCATTGGTTAGATTCTGGCCAGAGATTGTTGGTCCATTCGATTATCACAGACCTAATCACCCAGGTGCGAAGACGGAAGTTTGCCCAAGGAAGGGCGACAGGTCACGGGCTTCCCAGGGAGATTCCACCAGGAACCCGGTTTGGTCTGGGAGGTACCGTGTCCAGAGGGCACGAAACCGTACCCTGTTATCGCACGCTGATTATCAGCGCATAAGTAGAACCAACTAGGGGATTAGAGTAGACTCATCCCTCTCAGTCAATACCAGGCGATTAACGGATCTTCCTCCGCTCAACCAACTCTACCATGTCAAGAGTCGAGAAGAACAGTTTGTTAGAGCAGATTATCGCGTCCACTTGGCAATGGGTTGTTCCCTCGAGTTCAGGTGCCACGATTGGGTTTCAGCCCCCGGGGTCCGTATGGTGCCAGACAGGGGCGAAAGAAAGCACTTGTGGCTCTCGGCTACTTCAGATGAAAGGGCCGAAGGGCGTCTCTCAAAAGGTGTCGGATAATTGTTGACGATCGAAGATGCGCCCCCTAAGTGGGCTAAGATTGCCCCAGGTGCCCCAAGGTACGGTGAACCCGGGACTTGGGCTCCAGCAGTTTACCCCATTGCGCAAGACTCTCGAGTTGAGCTACCGTATCGAGTGGCTCTCGGGCTCCCGCAGCGCCAATTGGATTATTCGAGTACACTCTTCCTCCCATACACTTCCCTCTCAATCGTCCCGAAATAGTGCCGCGAAATCACCTAATCAATCTGGGACAGAGTCATTTAGGCTCATGAGATATAGATAGTCATCTACAATGTGGTTCCGGGGCCTTTGAGGAAGAGAAGAAGGAATAACCACTTTACGACTATCCGGAGCAGGATCATAATACAGTCATCAGAGGGCACTCTCCGACTCCGCTCCCCTGCCCCTTCCCTCGGAATGAGACATATTTAGGGGCGGCGAGGCCCTTTCAGAGTGACCGGTCATTGCACGGTAACGGAGATGATGGATTGAGGGCAAGCGTGTCGGAGAGATGAGTGGAGCATCCTCGTACCTCTGGCCGGGGGATATTCCTCAGCTAATCAATATGGTTTGGGATCTTTGCTCTGCTTAAGAGTACGTCTTTTGTCCATTGCATTCGACACCCAAAAATTTCAATGATTATATGAAAACTGACAAGAGCCTCTCCTTAGTCTTTGGAACACTTTCTGCCTTACTCTAGCCACTTGAACAACTCAGCAAGACTACCGCACTAATTATCATAACCACGCTCGGCGCTCGGCCTTTTATTGCCAAGTGTCGAGATTAAGATTAGACCTTTTGACCCCTGGCCACCTCTCAAGAATACGGATCCATGGATTGTCGGTATGCTTTCACTTCAAGCGGGATTATTGAAAGGGCAGACTATCCTCGCTTCCCAGGGTTTCATCACAGCCTATCTAAACGGGTTTGAAACCTATCCCTGTGTGTGAAACGCAACGCACTTTCGCGACAGGTGTGAGAACAAATTTCTCGTTCCGTCTTTTACGCGTTTGCGCAAACTTGCGCGATTTAGCGTCGATGCTGATGAGCTCAGCTGATTGACGCATTCAAACCATTTCTGTAGGCGCCGTGGGGTTTTTGGCACGACGAGCTTTGGGCAGAGGAGATGGTGAGAGAGTGCTCTCTCGCAATAGCGGGATCTCTATGCGGCCTGAGAAAGCGAGAGAGCATGGAAAACGAAGAGTGCGGCCGGAGTTGCTTAAGGGTGTGCGATAAGGGCTCGAGGCTCAGGATGGTGATAAGGATGGGAGGATGTGAAAATGCGAAGTATAGCGAGAAGCCGAGATCATGCACATATTATAGCCAATGCAGGAAAGTTAGGGAACACCACCGAATTAAACATCACAATCAAACAGGCAGTACAACTACAGCAGTTGCAAAGAAGCAACCAAATTTGTAGTAAATATCGATGGAATAGCGAACATGCACAACTTACAAAGATTAATCACGGCTTGTGCGGTCCCGAAAGGGTCTGGAATTGAGAAAGATTACGGTCGGATGAGGAGCAATGAAAAATCGATATTTCGCAAAAAAATGATGAAAATGTGTGAAGCGTGCGAGAGCGCGCGCGTTTCTAGACTGTCAAAGGCATCTTATCACTATCTTTTTCCCCTTGAGGCACAATCACCACTCACTCTCCCTCTCTCTTTTTGATGCTGTGATGCCCATCTGATTCGATACTCTCTTCAACATGCGTAGTCCCTAAGACATCATATCAGTTATCAGTAATCATTGTCAAATAGAGTGCCGACGGCCCTAACAAACGGAGAGAATCGCGAAATATAATGCCAGCGGCGCAATTGGTCAGCGATTTTATTTATTGCAAAGGGAGGAATCTAATGAGCAGTAGAACTGTTAGTCTACGATGTTCATGGTACGCGAGCGCAGAGTAGCTGACTAAACTCTCAGAAGAAAAAAATCAACTGTGAGGGAGTGAATTGGAGTGAGTGACAGAATGAATGGATGGTGTGTACTGTCACATGACCTGAGAGGGACTGAAGCGCAGCGAGGGAGTGGGAGATATTCGAGTGAAAACACGCAATGTTATGAAATGGAGAGGAGGGGGATACTATCGATCATAGTGGGTTTCAAACGTGACCATCCATATCTTTCAAGAGACTGATAGTCCTAGACACGAATTCCCCCCCTAGAAAATGCAACGTTTTACGATGGGCTCTTGTTCTGCACACCAGCTATAGAGAGATTAGCGTCGTCGCTAGAACCCGAAAGCGCCTGAGGCGCTGATGCGCCGATAAGGATGGGCCTTCACGTCACTACCCGAGGTGCCAAAGGACCAAAATCGTCAAAACAACACGCAAGCGCCGCCCGAAATAGACAATGGAGAAAGATTAGGATGGCAATTCGCGGAATGCTTCTTATCATTTCGCAGTTGCAAGGATGATGAGCATGAGAAGGTGTGTCACTCGGGGCGAACCCGAACCGTAACCAGGATCCCGGCCTGGATCCGAACCTGGATCCCATGGATGCGCCAGATCACGATCCCGTCTGTCGGTGACGCAACCGAGTGAGGAACGGAGCACCAGGGACCAGATGGTTTCTGACGACTGGGAAATCGGAGAACAAGAGTGACAGACTGTTGCGTACCATCACTATCGAGATAGAACCTAATCCGCCTCGTCAATCTATCCACGAGAGTCTCCGGCTATAGGTAACCGGGGAATAGGCCCTGACGGAATCAGGTTTGGACCAGACAACACCTTACACCTAATTGTCTAATATGCAGATCAGATTTCTAGCGATACTCGCGCGAAAACTACCGTAGTAGCAACTCGAACCAGTGATTAGTAATGAAGACGGGGGAAACTACTGTGATTGAATAGTGCCCAGTAAATGGAGGTAATGACCCTTATTAGCATTGCCCAGTGCAGTTCAAATAACGGTACTGTAGCGGAGCGCATGCCTAATGTTATCTCATCAAGCGAAAATGAGCCCAGTAATGAGCGGATTGGGTTGGCACCTCGCTCGAATCGATCAATCATTTAGTCCATTCGGTCTCCCGCTGAGCAGTCGCATTTCCGATTCGTCGCCTGCTGACAGTTAGTAGACAAACGAGCTGTGATAGCATCGCGAGCCGTATGGTAATGACTCGAACCCCCACTCAATCAAGCCCCGGAACGGTGCCAAATTACGTAATAAAAATAGAACAGTAGCAGCTACTAAACACAACAAGTTTCAAAATGGTCTACTTGCGAAAAAGTTGTCATAACTAAACTCCTAAAGCGCTTAAGTTCAGGGCTCAGGATTCTTAGGACCACTGTCACCTTGATTTAGGGACACCATGTTGGTGTGCATCACTCAGGTGTTGCAGACAAGTGTGTGTCTGTCGCGAGGAGGGCGGCAATAAACCATCCTGGTGGGAGGAGATGGTTTAAGGGTAGGTGAGTGTGGTGCCACACCACTGCCAGGTGTCAATGATGGGACCAGGAACCAGGAACCAGGGATTCCGTGCTAGAAACCACATACTCAAAACTGTAGAAAGTATTTCTCTACTATTATTAGAGCATCTCCAAAGGTCACCACGAACTAGGAGGCACCATGAATCATGTCTCGAGGAACGAAATATGCTGTGAACCAACAGTTGGCATTGCAACACTGCTCGAAATTCGAAAATCTCGAGCCGTCGAACGACCCCATTCCAGTAGTCGACCATCATTTTGCGCGGGTCATCAACCCAATTGAGCATTTCATCCCATTCCATCACTCTGAGGTGGGGCGAAATGGAAATTTGACGAGCCGGAGACAGCGCGGCCTTGGACTGAACGAGAATGTTACTTGATACTGTTCACTCGGCCTCCCCTCCTCCACTTCCGAATCGTGCTCGAGCCAGACAGGGACTGTCGAGGGACGTTTGATTTTACAAATTGGATGCTAAGCATTGAGTTGCAGGACGTTGGTTGATAGTTGTATTTTCCGATAAATACTCGAGCAATATTAGTATAAAAAAGATCATTCCGTGTTGAAGAGAGCTTGAAACTCAACCAATTCGTGTTCAGTTCTCGACGATTTTCGAAGTTATCGATACCACAATTTTCTGGGTCTAGTGTTCCATCAGACTGACTCGTATCGTCTTCTCAATATCTCTTCGACCCCATAAATCTCACCTAAGTTATGCCTCTCAGCGAGGTTTATTAGGCACCAATTGGTCATCGTAAACGCAATCACTACAGCAATTGCTCACGGCGAGGGGATTTGGCTCTCTCTGGATGATTCGAAAATGGAATTCATCAAGTGGCTCGGCTTTTGCTCTGTTGCTCTGGGCACTCTCTCAATTTCGCACACTATCTCGCCCCCGGCCCCTGTAGCATCATCGTTTCGAGTACATTTTCGCAGCTGTCAATCAAGGGGGAGGCGACGGAGGGCGGGCGGAGCTCCTCCCGCCCTCCGCCCCTCCATCCTTGTGATTTGCACAGTAGATTTCAGCCTGGGTGTGTTGCGACGGAATAATTAGGGGGCAGAGGGACACACCGACTATCTCAAGCACCAAATTTGAGGGGCGAGATGAGCCAACCACCCGAAACATTCTCCTGAGTTCGTATTCCCAACAGGAAAAAAGAGGGGTTAGGGCTAGCAAAAAAAGCCCATACCATTCGTCAAGAAACGGAAAAAGCTGCCAACGACCGCCACTAATCATTGCGGTTTTTAGTGGGTTATGCTAATTGGAATGCAGAAGCCCTGGTGGTGTGGGGCTATGATATCACTATGCGTTGGTCAATGAAAACCTAATCAGATACGGTAATCGCTGATTGTGGTTCACGATAAGTCACCTTATCACAAGATTGTCCCCATATCCAATCAGTTTCCGGGTCAGCGAGGTCCTAATCCTGTCTTATCCTACCTCGAACAACAGAACAATTACCCGCATTTCCAAGCGAAAGTAACTTGGCTCCCCGGGGGGCTATCGGGTGTTCTTTTGAATACGAGCAAAAGTTCCGAGGGGGTACGGTAGTATTGTGTGTTAAAGACCCATAACGATGGGTCGTTTAGAATCGCATTTTTTGCGACCTTTCAGAGAGAAGGGGCGAAACACACACCGACTCCCTATCGCTTCCATATAATCTATGCGCAACTTTAATGGACCGACTAGAGAGTGCGCGCTATGGAGGTCCTTTTTGCTTCAAATACCGCTCCCCTTTTTCGAGGTCGACTCTAAGGGTCGGACTTTTTTAAAATTAAAATTAAAGTGTGCATAAATAGGAAAAACAGCCTTGATTGGCGCGGTTACACGGACGATAAGTGTGATATGTTTCACGGATCTTTCAAAGCGCCCCAATTTTCTCTTGAATGTTGATGCTGCAATGAATCGATTGAAAACCAATTTTTTCCGATTGCATCCACCAACAATTTCAGCAGTTTCCCTTCTCGTTTGAACTATTCCTAGGTCGTTACGAACTTGGGGAGGAGGAAAGTTTGCGAAGTGAAACAGTGTCTGATGACACCCGGCAATTATCATGTCAACGAGCGAGTTCTCAGAGAGTGGACAAATACCAATCGAGGAGGGACTTATCGAGAGTCGCATCTTGACAAGCGGGTAAAGTATTTAGTAGAGTGCGCAATACGGGTCGCCGTCTCTTCATTTTGCACACTCTCTCGCCTCTCTGGCCGGTGAGAGAGTGTGTAAAATGAAGAGACGGCGACCCGTATTTCGAATTTAGTGAGACCGGTGACAAACACGATCGAAATATAATTGCAGCACCGAATAAGCCTCGAATTGAGTTCGGAAACGGAGCAAAAACAGGGTCAATCAGGGCCCAATGTTGCCCGAGTGAGGGCAAAAAAAGAATAGAGATTGATGAAAGGACTTCAATCATCATTGGAACTGTCTCGGGTAAAAGGAAATATGAAGGCGAATGGAGTAAATTACGTAATGTTAACGCGAAACGGCACGGGGGTCTATTTCGGGATCGTATACTGATTTCAGTATAGGAGCAAGAGAGCCGGTGTCCAAAAATGGACTATGGCTAGGGACGAGAAGGCAGCGGTTTGATCAGCCGTGGAAGGGCCCCGGAGGGATACGAGGGGAGCGATGGGATCGGTCTCGCAATAGTACGTGCTCTTTCCGTGGTCAGAGTGAGCGAGATAGCGGAGAAAAGGAAGAGAGCCTGACCAGTCTCGGGATTCGGGAGTGAGCAAGGAATGATGCATCATTGCAGTCAACTACACTTGTGCCACGGATCGGTTACGTTTCAAACAGAAATATTAAGACGGCGAAGTTCTTCATTTATAATTCATGAAACTCTCTTCGCCATAATTATCCACAATAACACAAATCCTATCCCGATTAGCGATTACAACAGCGGGCCGTTGCCCAAGTTCAAAATTCTAAGTATTGATAATTGATCGAATTGAAAAGAATGGAGCCATCGCTCGATTCGAGATATCAATTGAACATCAGCCGGGCAAGCGAGAGGATAGTGAAATCGACTTTTTTCGCTTCTCTCTCCCTTCTCCATCTTCCCTTCCTACCACCCCCAGCCCTCCTTCCTCCCCCTTCCTCTCTTTTTCGACTGACTAATGACACCCGTGTACTGTAGTGGAAAGTGCACTGAGTGAACGAGCAAGTGCGGGACGACCGGAAAATAGGAAAAATGGAGGAAGAGGAAGAGAGGGACTACCGTATACTCGAGAGTCTCGAGTAGAGAGGGGGCGGAGCTTGGGAGGGCCCTGAGGGAAGGGAGGGGACCCTGAGGCCAAGAGATGAGCAACAATGTTGCGACAGCCGCGGCGCCTCTAAATGAAATTTTTCAGGGGATTAGAGAGGGCGAGATAGTGTGCGATTCGGAGAGAGACAGCGAAAGAGAAAGAGAAGGTGAAGACGACTTGAGACATCGAGGTAGAGACTAATTGGTGGGCCCGGGAGCTGATTGAAGAGGGTGATAAGGGGGTCGAATTGAAATGAGCTGTTGAGTTTCAGAGGCGAATCAAAGGCTGACAAATCTCTTACTTCCAATTCTTGGCTCAGATTGATTTTTGAAATAATATTAACTTATTCACCTCAAAGTACCAATGCCTTTTGTATTTAGCAGGACCTTGAAACCCGTCGCAAAATTGCGCATGTAAACTCTCCATCCTAATCGAGGGGATAGATGAGGACCAGGAATGGTCTGGAAGTGCCCATTGCGCGCAATGAGGCGTATATGAACAGGACTCACCAAGATCCGGTCCAGGGATACGGTAGGATACGGTTGGCCGCAAGGGTACGGTAGCTCCTGGAATACGGTAGAATTGGGGTGAAAACAGACTGGACGATGTTTTGATAGTGTGTACGCGGAAGAAGGGGGAAATGAAGAGAAGGAAGGAGGGGAAAGAGGCAGCAGGAGAAATAGGAAGAGGGGAGATGAAATCGCATTACCGAGAGACGACTACTCTAATCAAGAGGATTCCCCCTCAATAGCGTACTGATTTAGGCCATGCTAGATACTGTAGCCCCGGAAATTTGTGCTTTCGAATTGTGCACACATTCTGAATACTACAGTAGTCTAGGTACAGAAAACCTAGCGAAGTGCTGGTACCAAGTTCTGAACGCAATCCTACCGTAGCCAAAGTACCGTATCCCATAGACCGATAATGGCCCACTTCCGCAAGGGGTTGCGTTGCGACGCGAAAAGAGGCGAACACGAGAGGCTTATTAGCCGCTTGTAAAAGCGAAGGGTATTGCGGAATCCTCTTCCTCCTTTTCACAACTATCCTTTCCTTTTCAGGACCGACTTTACAAGGGGTTGCGCGTACTGAAGTGCCTTAGGGATGCTGGATAAGTTGACGCAACTTGACGAATAGTTCTACAGTAAGGGACTGTTCGAGGCTAGGAGAGAGCAATGGAATGAATTGGGTTAAGGAGTTGAAACATATGGCGCCCGAGGGAAGACGAAGGAGGAGTCCAGTGATGAGTGATGAACGGTCGGGGTCCTTTACAGACAATCGAAGCCTGTCACTCTCTCATTTTGACATGCTCTCTAGCTCGTCAGAGATTGTTTCACGGCTCGGTACCATATTAGAGGGATCCGATTACAAGTGAGTGAGGACAGTTTACACGAGATTGATCGGGTCCAGATGAGTTGAAAGCGCGGTAGCCGAAGAATGGGTTTGTTATGGTGAGCGATCGAGATGGATGAGATATTGTTCTCAGAGCAGTGGTTGAACAGAGCCAGAGACTAAGCAGAAAGAGCAAGTTGTGAACTGTTTTGACGAACGAACGTGATTGATGAAGCTACGTGAAGAGCTACGGTATTTGTCTCTTCTACTCTACATGAATAATTTGAATAACTACGAAAGTGTCTGCAACTGCTCAGATTAGGGGGAGTTTATGCAAGTGACTAGTAAGCGAGAAAGTGTAAGAAGGGTTGGGGTGACAACTATACTCGACTCAAGGTGAAACTGAAACAGCGATCCGCCGCTCCATCTCTGGCTCTCTTCAGTTACCCTGCTCTCTCGCCCACTCTAACCAGAGAAGTATCAGGCGAATCGAAGAGGGTTGAGCTTATCTGGAGAAATAATCTCGCACGAGCCGTGTAGCACAGTGAAAAATGGACTACGTAGCGGGGCCCACCCCCAGCTCTTTTTCGAAATGTCCGACTACCATAACCGAATAGAAGCACTGTTTGCTAGATCTCGCAGACTATTCCGCTTTACGGATTGATAACTTCCGAATCGAAAGAAGGCACGTAGCATGAAAAATACCAAGCTTCCGCGAGACTCATTGCCGTACCCTTAATCTACCCTTGCAACCGCCATGCATGAGGTAGATCACAAAAAGGCGCCCGACCGTGTGCGGGTAAGTAGACAGCCAGTCGCAACAGAAGATTGACGCGAATGGGAATGGTGTTCGGTAGATTGATTGAGGGGACTGTTCACTACTCTCTCATTCTCAATCAATGCCCCACGGGGACATCAAAGGCGGTGGAATCGCGAGTTAGTAGAGGTAAATTGCGCACGGACAGACATGTTTTCGTAGGTGGAGACGAGGGACAGGGACCAAGTAATCGAGCGGTTATGCTTTTGCGAGGTTTCTTTCAGAAATTATTACTGGAAAAATAGATAAAAAATCATTAGAACTTGTTGGGGTGAAGAAATCCAAGGATGTGGAAGAGAAACTGTGCGCGATAAATGGCTAAAGTGCAAAATTGGGCTGTCGGTTAGTCTCTTTACCCATCGAGAATGAGCCTATCTGATCGTAGATTTCGAAACGTTTGCTAACTCGGCTCCGTGCTTGAAATGACGAAAGAGAACTCGCGAGAGGGGAGGTAAGTAGGTTACTGTGGTTTGAGCATATTTGACATGCCAGCGCTAAAAATCGATGAAGGGCGATGACTTGTCTAGGTCACAGTAGACAAAATAGACAAGACATCATTTTGAGGACGTCGTTGGAAAGGGGGGGGGGGGTAGCGAATAAATCGAATCTCGTCTACCATTACTTCTGTCTCCATCTACGAACCATCACCCATGGTTTGATTAAGGGATCAGAATCATAAAATAGTTGCAAAAAGGCGCGTCATAACTCGTCGATAGATGCCCTTATCGACCACCCAAATACAGTCGTTAGTGTCATCAGATTGGGAGGGAAGATGCACGATAGATAAGCAGAGAAGAGGGGAGGAGAGGAAAGTTACGAGGAACACCCAACGACATTTATGGACCAACTTCAAGAGCCGAGTTCGAAAGGCAGGTAGACGTCTCAACAATTCGCACATGATCTCAGTGGTTGAAGCGGTTTTGAGCAAGCTTCACAGAACAGATAATAGCTATGTCTTCGACCGTTTCCAATATCGAGAATGAGGCAAAACGGTACTGTACTAAAACTTCGTTGATTCATCATTTGCACTTATCCCCTCTCATCTCCTTCTCTCATCTAAATTTCTCCACTTTTCCTAACATCTGCGCGGCTCTCAGATCTACATTACTCAACTTGTCCCTCTCCTTCTTTCACCAATCTTTTACGGCAGCTAGGGGCCAGGGAGATCCAGAGTCATCTGACTCTCTCCATCTGCCTTACTCTCTCGGCATCTCTGACAGACGAGAGAGCACTCGAAATAAAGAGAGTGTGGACTGGGGGTGGACGGGACGCATTACCATCCTGGCACCGGGACGGAGGGATGAAACAAAGAGCGGGCGGAGCCCACCCTCCGCTCTCTTGATTTACCGTGATCTCTTACTAGGTCAGACAAAAGTGGAGATCGAGTAGGATATTCATAGTGATTCTCCCGCACTAGAGGCAGAGACCCGGCTAACGTATTCTGGTAATGGGGGCGCAAGTGGAAGGAGGGACTGCTATTGATACAGAAGTGAGGAGAGGTCGTTTGGGGGAGGGGGAATGAATGGGAAAACTGTCAATGGAAGTTGCGCAATCAAATCAGATGGGGGGTGAAATGAGAGAGTACTGAGTGAATGGAGTGGATGCATCAGAGGCGTTTGTACAATTAAAGGGAAAAATGAGGGAACGGTCCGTAATGAATAGAGGTTGCCGCACTGAATGATTGGTCGCAGTGAATTGAGAAGCGATGGCAGAAATATAGGCAGTACATGCGCATGTGTCTACGCTTGGAAATATTAAATGAAAAAAAGCTAAATA
Organism: Pristionchus pacificus; assembly: GCA_000180635.4. Classification (NCBI taxonomy): domain Eukaryota; kingdom Metazoa; phylum Nematoda; class Chromadorea; order Rhabditida; family Neodiplogasteridae; genus Pristionchus; species Pristionchus pacificus. Next base: position 456,214 of record CM026579.1, on the reverse strand, counting down.
AAGGTGCGCTGACGAAATCTCTCTGCTCGACGAAAACCAGTGAGTTTGCGAACTCTCAGTCAATTTCTTCGACCCGCTGATTTCCCTCTCTCTCCCTACTCTCCATCCCGAGCGAGATCTCACCTCCCTTCCCCCTCCCAAGTGCTTACCCCCTCGAGGGTCAACACATCGATGGATTCGAGAAATCACGGAGAGTTCAGAGTGGAAAAGTGGAGGGAGATGTGGAGGTGCTAACTATTGGTGTGTGAGAGAGGGTGAGAGAGGCGAAGAGATCTCTGGAATCACTCCAGGGAAGGGGTACATCCCTTTTTCATCGATATGAAGTTGTTGAAATAAATATTATTGAAATACTGAAATGACTTGACGCAACCGCGCTATGATGCCTCAATGAAACGTATCCGCAATTCATAATGCTCGCGAAATGATTTCAGTGAATGAGATGAGGCGATTTTGTTTTAGGAAAGATTCTCAGCACCAAAAAGAAAGTGTCAAAGGTGAAATAATAATGCAAGATGGAGCATCAGCAGCAAAGATGACAAAGAAGACAGGATAAAATACAGAAAATCGTGATTGAATCTGGCTCAACATCGACGACAACTCGTGGGTGTCTGAAGACAGAACCGGGAAGTGATCTTAGGATGATAACAGATGGGTGTTAAAGGGACAAACTGTTCCTGTACCCACGGGCAAACGCCTACTCCGTCACTCTCTCGATTTCACACGATCTCTCACCTTCTCCAGCCATCTAGAGAGCAGCCGATTCGAGGAGTGTCAGTCGACTTGTAAGCGACAAAAGAATCCTCCCTTAGGGGGAATGGTGATCACACACACACAAGCCGCGCGTTTACGACTGTGGCAACGAAAACGATCACTCTCCACTGAAGATGCTCTCTTGACGATCAGAGAAAGCGAGAGAGCAGGGGAAATGGAGAGAGTCAGAGAAGCAAAGTGATCGGAGGAAGTATCGAGACGGTAGTTTGAACAACAACAGCAAGGAGGAAGTGGAGGACGAGGAAATTAGTTCAAAGAAATATTCTAAGATTCAGTTTTCTGAATGTGTCGTTATGGAAAGGAATGGCTCAATAAAATAGAAAAAAATATTGCAATGGAATTGAATAGCGCAAAAAAAGATAGCAAATCAATTATTCAAAATCGATGCTTCTGAGTAATCTCGAGAATTAAATTGAGGGTGAAATCGAATAAAGCAATTTCGCGAAATAGATGTGTCGATACGAATTGCCCCCTCCCTTTCTCCACTATGCAATCACTCTTCGACCTGAAGACGTGATCAATTTGATGCATCGGAGAGGGAGAGGCTGATCAAATATACGAAAATGACCGATGGGGACGAGGAGGGAAATCGCCTCCCTCTTTGAGCACAGGAGGGAACTCATTGCGATCAGTGTGTGGTGCAAACTGATCCTGATTTGGGTTTGTTACATTTAAAAAAAAAAAGGTAAAGGTCACCCCGTACTCTAGGCACACGAAGTCCTGCGGGAGCCCACTGCTAGGCCAGTGACTATTTTATAAGGCCAATTCAGTCCGTAGGGCCCAATCTATTCTTCGGACCTACTTTACATTTACTTACTTGTTACATTTACTTATTCGAAATACCATTTTCGTTGGTAATGAATGCATCAAGAATTACTGAAACACTAGCTACGAATAGTAGATAGGTGCGCTACCAAAAATTAAGCTGATGTAATCAATTCGAATCTTGAGCATGGGGGTAGAGACTCTAATCAACGTTACTGATTCTAGTTAGAAACTGGAGCGTATACAAGAAAAATGCAGTTGAACAGTGAAACAACTGATAACGTTTTAAAGTGCAACAAATTATGTTGTGCAACGTTTGCAGGATACATGAGCCAAACGGTATGGGACGATCTCGCATGAGAGCGAGAGGAGGAGAAGAGAGTGACGGGATCCCGTGTGGATTCGGTTTCAGGAAGGAGGAAGGGCGACGATAATTTGAGCGAGATCCGACGAGGGAAAAACAGCCGATGGGAATCGGAAGATCGTGTGGAATTGTGTGGAAAAAGTTGTGGCGAATTGACATTACGTCACTCGAAATGAACGAGCACATTTATTAACACTTGGATGCTTGCGATGTGAAACAATTTTTAAACAAAAAAACAAGGTTAAATTGCAAATAAATTGTTAAGGAGCATGGATACTTCTGTTTGATAAAATAGAGGAGCCCCGCGAAGTGCAGATAGAGTATGGCAAGATCCTGACTAAAACCTCAGGTCTAATTGCACACTCGAATTGTGGAAAAAATTGAGTGTCATTAGCGTGATGAAGTTTCTCAATTCGTGTAAGAAAGGGCATATTAAGGGCATGTTATGCTGCTCCATCTGTACATGCAACATTATTCATCAAAGACAGTGTGTTTCAGAGTGTTCAAATTCGTGTTCAGGTGAGTTTTGCAGTTTATTGTTACTGGAAAATTTAAGCATTAAGAAGTTTTTTATTTGCGGCAGTTTTTTATCAGAAAATAATAATTCAATAAATTGTAATAATAATGCGAATCTTATGCAACTTCCTCATCAATTATTCAAACCTCTGACTGTCATGATTAATAGTGTAACGAAATAGCCAATCATTTTCGGTAATACCATTTTCCGATCAGGGAGCTACTGCCGAATCCTCTCCGATTTTGCAACGGGCATCGATGACCACCAACTTCACCTGCTATCAATTCCTCTATTGAATCAGTTGCTCAGCCGAAATAGGCCGCCCTAGCTTCTCTTACTCTCTCGATTTAACATACTCTACCGTGTTCTCTGACCATCGAAGCATCTCTAGCCGCTCTCTCGATTCCGTACACTCTTTCGCCCGTCCTCACAACCATCTGTAAACAGATCGACTGTCAGTGCATTAGAATTGCGCAACTGGCGGCTCGCTCTCTTCAATTCGCACACTCTCTCGTCCATTCTCTGACCGCCTGCGGTCTTTCGGACTTGTACACTCTCTCGTTCCTCTCTGAACGCCGTCTCTCCTAATCGCTCACTATCTCGTCGTTGTCGGTTCACAGAGTGGAAGCATGAATTGCGCCCCCGTTTACACGGTAAAGGCGCAAGCCGACACGGAAATTATGCAGTAAAGGCCTTTGCAAGCAGACTGGATTAATTGCTGGAGGATAAAAGGACTGGTAAAATAGGCTCAATGGGGACCACAAGATTCATTCATTTGAGAAACACTTTTTTGTTGATTCGAATCCGTATTTTTTCTCTACTCTGATCGCTTGAGGCCTCACGAGCCTTTCGCAAGAGACGATGTATCTAAACTCGGCCATCAAGGCTGAGTGGGATAAAACCTTAACACACGACCCGGCGACTTTATTTCTTGGAGGGAACATTTATTCATTTTTATCTCAATTCACTTGAAGATTCAGTTATTACCATAGTAATTGCCTAAGGAGGTCAAGGCAAATATCTTCTGATATTTTCCGCCATAAATCGCCGTATACTTTCCCTTCTTATTTCGGTCAACCTCGCGGATATATCACTCAATTCCCCCTCCCCCCCTTCCTCAATCGAATGATGTCCATCCTATTCTTGTTGCACCTTGTTACCCTCGCTTTGAGCGAACGAATTTCATCTCTAGATAAAGAAGGAAGTGGCTTTGAAGTGTTCGAGGAGGCCCCCGATTCCACTACGCATTTTGACCTGCTCATACCCTTGCCACTATGACCTCTAATCTACTATTCGGACTATTCGGAGTACAACCTCCTTCCCTGCTATACTCTTTCGGACAATCGAAGGTATTCACTCACTGAGAATGTGAGCATTCGCAAGATGATGGGAAGATGGATGGAGGGAGTGACGTCGAAACGAAGCGATGGACACAAATGCATCGTCCATGAATGTGAGCAATCGAAATACTTTTTTTTCTTTTTATCGCGACTGTATTTTTTATTCCCAACCCACTCCTAATTCAGAGCTTGTGGCCTACGCAATTTCTGCGAAATGGATTTGATCATTGCGATCCAATATTGTAAATGTAGGACCCACAAGCTCCGCCCACTTTGTGTGGACACGATTTCGTGCAATAGCGAGAAATTAAAGTCACAAGGTTCGTTCTAAACCAAATCGGACGTTCGACAGCGCTATGGAAAGCTATGATATTCCTCTTTCATTTGAGCTTGGTCCCAGATATGCATAATATCAGTAAGTAGATCAAATTCGCATTCAAGCGAAAGGAATAGGTCGTTTTGGCATGTTCCAGTTGGACAATTCTTCCCGGACCAAACTTATTTTACTAATTCGAATATTTTAGGAATTTTAAAATTTTTTTCAGATTTTTAGCATGCTTCCCCGGCTTGTGACTTTTGGGCGGGGAGAGGCATGCGAGAGGGCGGGGGGAGGGAGAGAGACACACGCTAATTAGGCTCCGCCCCCTTTCCCTCTCGTCTCGCCTTTCCCTCCTCTCTCCCAGAGGGTTGCGCGCGTACTTCTCGGGCTCTAGCGCGCCTCAAAGACAATATATCGACAAACGGCCAAAAGTATGACGTTGTTGGGACCCATAGGAGTAGTTTTAAAACATTTGTGACCGCATTGCTCGAATTCTGCTATCTACGTTGTGGCCCCTATGTAAATGGCAGTAATGTTGCAGACAGAAATGTGAATATGGTCTACTCCGCCTTTTACTTCGATATTTTCACGACATATCGGGAGACCCGGCCACTGATGGAAGACCTCGATTTCGTTTTTTTCAAAAGATGGGCCATCAATGATGCGACTGGGCAAGTCAACGCGATCAACCAAAGGATGCCAATGATTTTCCACTATTTTTTTCTGACATAAAATTGTATTGTAGATTATTGAATGTTTAGCAATATGAATCTTTTAAAATTACAGAGAATAAATGTTGGGGGAATGATTAATAGAAACATTAATCATAGTTTGTTGAACAAAAATTCTATGTAATATTGAACTATGCTCAGTGTGGATTTACAAGGTCGGTCCGGAAGGCACAGATTCGTTCGGCAATTCCCAATACGAGTATGCAATCGTATCAGACTGTAATAAGTACCCGGTAACGGTGCTAGTGCGAAATCATGAGATTTTCAAGCAGAAATTCAAGGTATGATTTATTCGGAATACTTCAGGTTCTTATGAAGGGTAGTCTGTCTGTCTCATCTCTCAATACTCTCTCATTTCTCTGATAGACGAGAGATAATGCAAAATGGAGAGAGGAGATCATTGCTGAACATTCCTCTTTCAGAAGGAAGTCCTCCGCTGGCTCAGAGATAACAAGTTCAAGACTGACGGAATTTACTCACTCGTTCAACCAGCCTACTCCTCCTGTTACTATACTGATTCTGTATCAGAAATTATCTCGCATTGAAGCTTATGTGTTGCGATTTCATGTGCAATATTCACCCCGGAGATAACTTTTTTCGTTCGAACTGATCAAAAACAAATTAAAACGAGAGCATACACTACTTCAGCGCTTGATTACTTGGTTCCAACTTGTTGGAGAAGTTGGGGCCGCATAGCAGAACATCGACTGTAGTGGTCCATTTTGATTGATCTCTTTCCAAATGCAGGGCCTCCGTAACGCACATTACGAACATCAAGTTTCAGAGAGGGGTCTTCTGATTTCTAAATGAAAATTGTTTATAACGTAACATTGATTAAAATTATTTGGAGCCGCCCGTCAATCATTTTCGAAGAAGAAAATTTCTCATCATTTTTTTCTCAAATTACCAACTTCATCCGAACTTATTTCCACAAATTGTCTTCCTAATTTTTCGCAACATTCTCATTTTGTCCTTTCGATTCACTGGCAAAAAGTGCGCCGAGAAGGGGAGAAGATTGCTATCGGCAAAGAGAGGTGGAATCGAAAATATCACTTTCTCGGTTCCCTCGCAGATGGAATGCTGCATTGCTGCGCCATTCTCTCATGCACGGTTTGGATTGCCCTTCGAAATCGCACGTTTCATTCACATGAATTGCATGAATGATACCGAACACCTACTCCGCCCAGCAATCGTTCGACAGGTCCGTATCAAGAAGCTTGGCCAAATATTTTTAAAATTTTCATCCAGAGTAAAAACCGTTTGATCCTTCCCCGGTCGCTTGATGCCGATCAATCTCTTCTCATTGCGCAAGGATGAGAGGCGATAAAAAGTTCTTCATTGATCTCGCATTCTTGGAAGGAAAGGGAAGGGAGGAAGGGAGGAGATGGGAGGATAAGCCAGTTCCGAGCGCCGAACGAGAGCTATTTCGCCGGAAGAGCGGATGAGAGAGTACGGGGATTGAGGAGATCCCCCGCTTTCCGCCTTGCGGGGAAAAGATTACGCAACCTTGAATAGGGATGGGAAGAGATAAGGATTTGATGCGCAGCAGTTCTGCTCGACATGAGAAGCAAATACATGCCAATAACCATACATCGAAGGTTGTAACAAGCAGCTTTGATCCAGGAAGTACATCCGTGATTTGAACATAGTTGAACTTATTCATTGAAATGTACGTTACAAACAAATGTGACAGTAGTCTTTCAGTCAATTCTTACACAATCATCTCATTGTCTGTTTGCGAAACAATTTCGTTGAAAAGTTGAGGACTAAACGTCCAAGGTTTACCTTCCTGCATAATCAAGAGGCGTAAAGAGGTGCTTCTACACGCAGAGGTGTTCATTATCTCTTAATCTGTATAACATACTTCCTTATGTTCTCGGACAAGTTAGAGGTCATAAGAGAGATTTGGCAGACTCATTATCTCCCTGTCCCGATCACACCCCCGCTTCCTGCTTCTTTCTCCATATTCTACTCTTTCTTTTCCCATAAGCCGTTGTCTCACCCGCTCTTGCAGTAACACTGAAAGCATGCAAATAACCATGTAAGACGGCGAAGGTCAAGCATCGAAGAGATAGTATCCACGCAATACGGCGAGAAGTTTGGCTACGTTTCACCTCGCGATCTGGACAATTATTCTCGATAGTCACTTGTGTTACTTGTGATAAAAACTTCTGAACAGCAGATAAAACTCCTGCACTGTGGAGGACGAAAGGAAGACAAACGATCTAAAAATAACAATTCCGATGAGTTTCACAGTTTGTATCAGAAAGTCCGGCGAATCAAATACTCTTCCCGTACTTAGGTGAGCCTTTCTATTACGAATTCATCAGAAGTAGATTGTTTCACTTCTCATTCCATGCTTGACCATTCCTTCCTCTCTTCTCTTCCTCAATACACTTGCCATTATTCTTTGTGTTCCGCTCTCTTTCTCTCTTCCTTTCTCGTTGAGCAGTGAAAAGTGAAAGGTCCGAGGGGCGCAAAAAGGATGAATTATGATGATGAGCGTTGAGGCTAATCGATTATTGCCAAGATATCGTTCAGGTTTAAAATTTCAAACCATCAAACATCCCTCAAAATTGTGTCAATCGCCCGGAGCAAAATTTCGCCGTACCTTTATTTCGAACTACTTTTTTCTGCTCTTCGGTAGATTCTAATCTTTGTGACCTACCCGAATAAGAAAGCGGAAACAAATTCGGCAAAGGATCGAAATGAAAAGGTAATTCTCACGGGCAATTCAAAGGTCATTGAAGTCATCCTAAAATTGGTCGATATCGCAAATCGATAATCCAAGAGTCATCCGACCGCTCACATAGATTCATCCTAAACATGAGCGCTCACGACCTTTCCTGGCCCTCAATCCGAACCCGTCTAGCCCACTCAATCACTCGAACTCAGCCCTGTATTGCCACAGTTTGGAAACTACATTGGATGATTGAGTTCATCAGCACAAGTAGGTGTTCCGCATCGAATTGAAAATGCTTTGCGAGCTTGCAACACATCGATTTTTTTTTGGATTTCTGAATATTTTACCGTTAGGGGGAATCGGAGAACTCAATGTTTCCCCCACTCCTCTTCCACACACTCATTCCACACTTTTGAAAGGTAATAATGATCGAGCATAGCATAATTAATACCATAAGATATAAGCAAAATTGGCTGATAACCGTTCCGGTATCGCGTCTCTGATTGTGAGCACCTACTCCGAACTTATCCTTCGCCTTGATCCTCGGAGATAACCCTGTAGTAACCGATGAATATGCGATCAAGCACGAAGAAATGCTGTAATGCGACACTCACTCATATCAGTGAGGGCAGATTAGCAATAAACGATGATGGCAATAAACGTGAGAAGAGTCGCACTATCAAGAATGAAGGTCGAAGGGTGAAACGGGCGGAAAATAACTGCATCGTTCTCTGCAGGATATGCTAAATAGAAGATTTGCGTTTTGCAAGTTCTCACAGCTCCGCTAAGAAAAATCGAAAATTCGGTTATGCTTCAAATTTGAAATAAAGTAAAAACAAATTCTGCAGTGAATGATTACTGAGATGATACCATATTCAAGTTTAAAAAAAGGAATAACAAAGTAGGCATTATTCCAAACCCAATCCACCCTATTCCCAACAAAAGAGGATGAAAAAGAAGAGCACAATCAATCCCGGATTGATCTTTTCCCATCTCTCCCCATCTCCCTTCACAACGGATCGGAAAAAGTAAGAATGGCAGCCATTGATATCTGTCCACTGCAAGCGAGATAGTGCACGCATTGCAGGAGAGTCTCTCACTTATCCTCCAATGGCAAACGGGATCGGGTTCTCCCCTTGATATCAACCCAAAAGGCGAGGAAAGGTTCTCGGGTTGCGCACGGGGCGCAAAAAGGGAAAGTTTCCCTGGGCAGCTCTGCGATCTCCTCGAACCACACACTCCCTATGCATCTCTAGCACCGAGGCTGCCGGCGAGGAACCGCGAGGGGGCGGAGCTCCGCCCGCCCGGTCGCTCCGGCACTAGAAAAGGCCGAGCGCCTCCCCGCCTCAACCACACAGCTTGCCATCCTCGGCTCACTTATTCGGCACTCAACCTTCTCTTAGGGATTGTTCTATTAAATAATTGTCTCTTTGTCTTACTCCTCACCAATATACGGTACCAGTAGAGTTCAACCATTCGATCAGACCTTCAATAACTGTATTGCCCTGACCATTAAACGTACATTGCATCAGTCCATTCAACTGATGGTCTCTCCTCATTAGCCCGTTGCCTTCCTTCCTTCCTGCCCCCTCCCCTTGATCCAAGCTTGAATTTCAAGTGCTCTGCCATTCCCCCTCATGAAGTGCCCGTTTCCTCAATGATTCAATCTCATTCTTTTTGTGCCCATGCCTGCCCAGTCCCTCCTCCCTCCCTCCCTCCTCCTCATAGTCAAAGCATAGTCCCCCTCTGGTCACCACTAGTCAAGTAGGCGTGTGTTGCTGCCTCTCCTATTGCCTCATTTGCACCTCGCTCGGCTCTCGAGAGCCGGCTTTTACGCTCCCCGTCGCGACCGGCAATTGTCCTCCTCGATTCCAGATGCTGCGCACGATCTTCGCCATCGGCGTGCTGACCACCTCCGCACTCGCCTGCATCGGAGGATGTGAGTGCAATTTCCGGTTCCGGGCATTTGACGGCTCTGTGCAAATTTAACCAAATTTGAGAAAGTAGTATTCGTCGATCACGCACACCACTGTAGAAAATTGGCTATTTTTACGAATTAGTAAACGTCGCTCTCAACGCACACCATTGCAGCCAGCGGCGGCGGCGGCTGCTGCCCTCCATCGGCGTCGTCGTGCGCCCCCTCCACGCCTCCCTGCTCCTCGTCCAGGTACCGTATCCGATGCACTTCCCGGCTCCTCCTGATTCCCGGCTTTCCGGCATTTCTGCTCAAAATGCGCCTCCGGGCTGTCGGTGAGGCGTGAAGGTCACCAATTGCCTTCCTTGCCTTTCGTTCTACCAACCCGAGTTCATTGTGTAAATTGGCGTGACCTAGGGACGCGCTAGTTACTGCGCAATATAGCCCGAGGGCAAAGGAGAGGCAGGATGGGGGATAGGAAGTTGTCCTTGGGCGATAAGCAATGATGATAAAGCGCCTGCCTTTTGTGACGCAATCGGGGAATGGAGAAAACCGGTCGCCGTGTTCCTGCCAAAATAGCCTGCCTTCGCTGCCCGGCCTTATCAAGTTTTTGCCTGCCGCCTTAGGTGGATTCCCTCCTTACGCAATCAAACAATAGGAGATGGATATGGGAGATGGGATACAACCTTAGGACATGTACAAGGGGCTACTCGGGGGACTACACTTGAATTCCATCTAGAGTCAGTCTCTCTAGTGTAGAGCCCCGCGCACCGGCTCGCAATGGCAATGTACTAAACCGTTCCGGACATAACTCGGACGCGAAGACTGAACTAGTACTTGGGTATACATACTTGAGACTTGGGTACAGTGACCTGAGTATATTACATCTTGGAACTTCTTTTGTGAATCAACAGCGTGGTATGGGAAGAAAACTTTTGATTCCTGCACACATATCCATTCTCATGGGGTGGGTGTTCCCGGGCTCTAGAGATGACGATTCGATGGCGCCGCTTCAAAAGTGCGATGCCATCGCTATCGAAACTGCATCCTTAACGGGTATCGTGCTAACGGAATGCGCGTGATTCATCCAAAGTACAATGGGCTTTTTGTCAGAGGGAGTAGTTTTCCCACCCGGTACCCATTGCCGAATTCTTTAGCTTCTCTCTCGGCTATTCGCCTGTTATGTGATAGTTTCAATGGCCCGGAGCGCCCAGGAACAAGATATCTCAGAGGAATACTAGGGGGACTTCTTTAGCCCCATTCTATCAGACGAGATAGCATGGAAATTAGAGAGCATGCCATCCCTTAGTCTCCAACCACTCAGCCATGCCAATCTCTTCTTTTCCTCCTGCTTGCGCGATGGCATGCGAGCGAGCCCCTAAGTGCATTTGAATAGCCAATAAGGGCAAAAAAGAGCGGATGACTAAAAGCCGGATCCGGATCCGCGGTCATATGCCATTTTTCCGGCGACGGCCCCCTCGTTCCGGTTGCATCATTTCGCGCGCACCGCGCAGGCTAATGCGCGTTAGCCTAGCGCTGAACCGTAACCTAATCTACCCTGGGGCGGTGGTGAAAAAGACAGCGTGCGATAGCCAACTACCGTGTACCTAGGGGCCACAACGTAGATTGCCGAATTGTCACAATCCGGTTAAATTTGTGTCCAAACTGTCCCTCATGGACCCAATAACATCACCCTTTTTACCGTTTGTTGAAATCTTGTCTCTGAGCTGCGCTACAGCCCGAGAAGAACGCGCGAAAGGCACCGTTGGAGAGGGGAGAAAGGCGAGACGACAGGGAAAGGGGCGGAGCCTATTCTGCCCATTTCCCGCATCTCAGCCGGCCATAGTTTCACTAAGTCGAGCTTGCGCTTTGCGACGCTCAAAGTCGAAATCGAAGGGAGATATAGACGAGAGCGTGCGCTAGTCCCACCGGCTAAGAACAGCGGGGAGAGCGAGGCGGAGGGAGAGGGAGTGTGGTGTGTCTCTCGCCTCTCTCCTCTCATTTGACTATCCCCTCTGGCACTCACACTGTGTTTAGCGTGAGTAGGAAGCGAGGAAATACGCGCGTACTGAAACCTTTAAAACAAAGTCGCAAGCTTTTGAAGCATGATAAAATTCTGTTTTTTTCCCTACTCTTCCTAAAATATTCGTATTTGTCGAAAAATTGCTGCCCAACCAAAAAGTGCACACTGTAACCCGTCAAAACGGCCTATTCCCATCGTTTAGGTTCAATTTTGACCTACTCAATGAAGATGTGCACATTTTGGGCAGTGCTCAATCGATTGGGAATCCCAGTAGCTATCCAGCGCACTTTAGAATGAGTGATTTGGTCAAGAATGAACCTTGCGACTTTGATTTCTCACGTTTTGTGGGGAGTCGTGTCTCATCAAAGTGGGCGGAGCTTGTGGCCCCTACGTGTACCTACAGTATTCCAATTGCAGCTACGGAGCTCCCCCTCCCCCTCCTCCTCCTCCTCCCGTCGCTGGTCTAGGCGGTGGATCGTACGCTCAGGCTCCCGCCTTCGGAGGCGCCGGACTCGGAGGTGGACCCGCTTTCGGAGGAGCTGGACCCATTGGAGGTAAGAACAACAGGCGACCAGAGAGTGTGCGAAAGGAGGAGAGCAGAGACGAAAAAGTCGAAAATACTGACATTTTTCTACAGGAGCCGGAGGATACGCCTCGGCCCCCTCTGCCCCCGTCTACGGAGGCGCCTCTGCTGGTTAGCATTGTTTGATTATTACACCACAATAGCGAAACCATACTATTTCTTCACTACATAAGTCTAGTGAAACACAATCGAAAGGATTTTCGAAAAATCAACTTTTATATTTCAGGAGGATCTTACGCCGCCCCCGTTGCCTCATACGGAGCTCAGGCATCTCAGGGTGAGCATTTTCGAAATTTAGCATGTCGTAAATTATGATCTGCCCCTGTCCATGGCATTGCATGGATTCTCGAACACTGCAAGGGAAAGCGAGCGCATGACTTTCACTGGCCGGCCAATTATTGCTGGTCAAGACCTCTTGGGGGCTGTGCTCTCACTTTCCTCAAGTGTAGGTGATGCATGGGTGTAGATTGCGCATTGTCCGGTTCGAGACGCAAGCTTGATTGTAGGAGCCTCGTACGCCCAGGGACCTTCTGCCGCCGTCGGAGGAGGATCATACGCCGGATCTCAGGGTACGGTATTCAGTTGGCGATTTGTGCATGGTATCGCAATTGGGAATGTTCACACATCGCATGGGTTTGCAGGAGCCGGAGGCAACTACGCCCAGGGACCCTCTGCCGCCGTCGGAGGAGCTACCTACGCCGGATCTCAGGGTACTGTATCTGATCGGATATTGATTGAACGTGTCGGGCACACAATTTGGAATGTACACGCAAGCATGAGTTTTCAGGAGGAGCCTCGTACGCTCAGGGACCCTCCGCCGCTGTCGGATCGTACGCCGGATCTCAGGCCACCCAGGGTAAGTGGAGTATGCAGGATGGCAATTTGCGAATCGCACCTGGCACGAGGCACCCCCGATCACACCACGCACTTTCAGGAGGATCGTACGCCGCTGCAGTGAGCTCACCCGCCACCAACTTCGAGTCCCAGCAGGGTACGGTAGCCGTCGCACCACGTTCGATCGAGAACTGACTTTCTAACCCATGTGTGACAACCGATTGTATATGCACTAACATTCGCAGGCTTTTACGCGTCGTCGGGCGTGCAGAGTGGCGCCTATCGCGCGCCCGCTACCGTAATACCGCACATTGACGACGCATTCGGTAGGTTACACAGCACCATGTACAGTACCCCTCCCTGATAGATTGATACTAATCCCCCGAGTGTTCGCTCCCTTTGCTTCAGAAGTTGCCAAGTACATCAACGCACTTCCGCGACTGGGCGTTGCTTCCAAGAAGGCCGATAACGGTATGATTACGGTAGCTCTCGAGATACGGTAGCTATCCCTCCCCGCCTGCTTGCTTGCCTGACTGACGTGACTGCTCTGCCTGATGATGATCGCACGCAAGGACCACAGGATAAGGAGCTACAGTATCCTGACGGATAGTCTAAATCCCGGTCCCGGTTACAGGAGCCTACGCCGCCGGACCCTCGGCCGGAGTCGGAGCCGGAGGAGTCTACGCCGCCCCGGTCGCCGGACCCCAGACCGTCGTCGCTGAGGTCCAGACCGTCCAGGTGAGCACCACTACTTCCCGGCTTTCGACAATTCCCGGCGCCAATTCCGACTCTGGCTAAACCAACCGCATTCAGACCGGCCCCGCAATCGTGCAGCCCCAGATCTCCATCGACCAGCCCGCCCCTCAGCTCGTGAGTCCTATTTTCCGGCTCTTGCCATTTCCCGGTTCACTTCCCGGTCCCTAATTCCCGGCCCTCATTGCAGCCCGCTTACACCGAGAAGGCGGCAGCCCAGCAGAACGTGCAGACCATCACCGAGACCAAGGAGGCCACCATTGCCGAGACCCAGTACGAGGTGAGAATTCCCGGCTCCGGCCCGGCCATTTCCCGGCCCGGCCCTAGCCCTAATTCCCGGCTCCTTGCAGGATGACTCCGCCGAGCAGGCCCCCGTCGCCCCCGCCCAGCCCGCGCCCACCGCCGAGTACAAGGAGCAGCCCGCCCCTGTTGTCGTCGAGGAGCCCGCCCCGGCCGCCGTCGAGCCCGTCCAGCAGGTAGGCGCCGGCTCCAGATTCTCCGGTCCTGGCGATTCCCGGTTCTCGACTAAATGACGGCTCTGCAGGTCGAGCAGGTCGAGGAGGTCCATGAGGAGCCCGCCCCGGTAGCCGTCGAGGCCACCACCGCCGCCCCCAGCCACGCCTCCGCCGCCGAGGGTACGCGCAGTGTGCCTCGCTACTTCCCGGTCCCGGGCGCATTTCCCGGACCTAGCCATTTTGTCTAACTGTTGACAGTATGTGTGACTCATGCCAGTCCGTCCTTTACTGTATCGTGATCTCGATTTATCGCGTAACGACTACCGTAATCCTAATCGTGCGCGTGGTGTGCAGTGTGTGGTGTGGCTTCAGAATCGTCGTACGACGATGTGGAGAGCGAAGCGTCGATTCCCGCGGGACCAGCAGCCACTCCTTCAGGTACCAAGAAGACCACTGATGCCGAGTACACCGACTACCAAGCGGACGAGGAGCAGCAGGCCACCGATGAGGGTACTTGTTCACTGTTGATTGTTGATCTTTGATCTTTCCCATGTCCTTGCCGTCCCATGCAACGTTGGCCCATGTGTCCTCCTCTTGAACGAATGAATTTTGTCCACAACAGTCTGTCCAATCACAATGTCCCATGGTGTGGCACCACACTAGGCCTAAAACCCGGTTCTGTGACCATCGCTAATTCCCGGCTTCAGGCAACTGCGACGACGCCGAGCTCCGCGCCATCGTTGAGTCTTCGCTCGCCGGAGAGAAGGACAACCTCGAGGCCGCCAGAAAGATCGAGGGAGACGCGTCCGCCAAGTTCGGAGGACGATTCAACTCCATCGTCTCTGGTACGATATTCAAATATTTAAATTCGCGCCAACAATTCACCAAAATTTCGGCGTAGTGCAAAAAAGTTCATTTTTTCGAATTATGAAAATATTCGGCGCGAAATTAAAATTTTCTCATTGCAGACGCCGAGTTCGCGTACGTCAACTGGTACGGCAAGAGAAACTGCCAGCTCCGTATCGAGAACAGACACTCGCTCACCTGGGAGGACTAAGTCGTCTGACCTGCCAGACTACCGTACCCTCACCCCTACCGTATCCCCCCATCCCCTAAATATCCCCTCCCACCCATCTCAATCACGCTCAGCCAGTGAGAACACACGAACACACACATACCAAAATGCGGGTTTTCCCCCATCATCTACTCTTTCCCAGCCGTATCTTTCAATCGATAATTGCCCCTCCCGTTCTTTCATCCGCCCCTCAGCCGCATCAGCTTTACCGCGTCCGTTGCCGCAAATCGATACGACATGCATACCGTATGCCGTAGAGATTCTGTGCCGGACCAAACCCTCCACACATCCAGTAGTGAGTAGTGTAGATAATTAGTATTATGTAAATTAGTAACCTATAACTAGCGAAGGACAATGATCTGTTAACTTATCTCTAGGCACACTCGAACCTCCCTCCTCCTGTGAAACATATCGTAAGTATCGACACCCGCCCTCCTTTCCATCCCTGTGAATTTGCCCCCACTCAATCAACTGTCGTTTTGTTTGAAAAGCCCTCGTGGCAACGAAAAATGTATAAAACTGTATTTTGAAAGTGAAAATGGTCCACAGAAAGCATATCATGTGATTCCACAGAAGCATGATGCGATTGAAGATTGAAAATCGATCATCTCTGTTCACATTTGCCTACGAAACTCCAATCATTTCTTCGATCTCCCTTGTCCTTGCTAATCCTTCACATCTCGCTTTCATTCTTCGAGTAATCTATCGATTACCCTTCTAAATTCGATGGAAATCACTTAATTTCCCTCCCTTCTCCTCTCATTCCGCCATATAAAAACTCTCTCCCATCGGTCTCCTCTTCACACCAAGTCGTCGACATGGCCCAGTCCGTTCCTCCCGGAGATATCGCCACCCAACCCGGCACCAAGATCGTCTTCAATGCCCCCTACGACGACAAGCACACCTACCACATCAAGGTACCGTATCCCCAACCCCCTCCCTGTTTCGATCCCCTTCCCGATTCCTGACTTACCGTATTCCTTGCAGGTGACCAACTCCTCGGCTCGCCGCATTGGATGGGCTTTCAAGACCACCAACATGAAGAGACTTGGAGTGGACCCCGCCGCCGGAGTGATTGGCTGCTCTCATCGCTGTCTCTTGCAATGCGTTCGCCTACGGGCAGGAGGTACGGTTTAGCCCTGACCCTGCGACCCATCTTAGATTACTGTATCCCCCACTGTGTCCCCCTCCCTCCGGTGGTAACCTAATACTAGTTGCATTAACACGTGAAACTTATCTATGTAGCTGACAATACACCCCTAGTCTACCGTGACCATACCTCTGATCATTGACTCAACACATTCATATTCAGGACACCAACAACGACCGTGTGACCATCGAGTGGACCAACACCCCCGATGGAGCCGCCAAGCAGTTCCGCCGCGAGTGGTTCCAGGGTGACGGCATGGTCCGCAGAAAGAGCCTCCCCATCGAGTAGAACCCTTGAATAAAGGAATTGTTGATTAGATCGCAGCCACATCGATTGGATGGGTTGACTAGTTAATCAGCAATCATCGTTTGACATTTGTCGGTCTTCATTGTAGAATTGTTGACATTGCTCAGTCTGCGAAGAATATCCTCTCAACTAACCTAATTTGTTGTTAGTGCATGCGAGGGTTGCGTGGATACGTGCCTCTTACCCTCCCCCCCCCCCCACCTCTTCTCATATTTCCTGCCAAAAATGCGCTAGTGTCTATACCTATTGTTTGCGAAGATGAGGAAAAAAGAGTTGCTGGCCTCAAATTTGATGGGTTGCCGCCTCAATCACCCATTTCTCTCGCCTTCTTCACTACTAAATGCCTCCGTATCCCTGCAAGATTGATGGAGTTCAAATGCTGTGTTTGCGGATGGAAACGCTAGTGGCCAGGGACAAGAATGCGCTGCGCTATTGCGATTGGGGTAAGAATCCTGATTTCGTTTTTTTACTAGTCAGTCCGTACAGTCACACCTCTTCTTGTATTCGAAGTAAGAGCAATGGTAATGAAGAGCTCTTTCTTGACACTGAATTCCCGATGCATGGCCTGTCTTCGATGCAGATCGGTTTGAATAGACGGGAAGATCGCTCAAATTTCCGTCAATTACAGTTTCGCACGTCAAAATCGAGCGTGGTGAGATCAGCCACTCCAGTCACATGTACGACATTCGCCTGTTCATCGAGCATCTAGAAGTATTCAAGGTAAAGACAAAAAAAATCTTTCACAACAAAAAGCAAATTCTGCAAGTTCACATCGGTGCACGCATGCGTACAATTCCATATTTCGAGTGCAGATTAATAGGCACTCGAAAAAAGGAACAAAATATGAATAACAAACATTGCCGAAGGCCGCTATTTGCAGTGAATCCTCGTAAATTGCAGAAACCGCCCGAGGTCGATGAGCTTCCAACGATCATCTATGGCTCCTCGAAGATGCACGTCAATCTGGAGGACGACAAGGAGTATCTTATTTGTGGTAAGTAGGGTGCTCTCGAGCCAGACGATTTTAAACAAGGAATTGCGCGAGCGAGTGAAATAAAATTCCTAAAAATTTATCATACCGGCAATACCAGAAAAAAATTATATTTATAACAATTATTTAATTTATTTTGTTCTTCCCATGGATGAATAACAGTGCATTCGTCTAAGAATCGCACCCCCTCCGGTACAGAAAAAAAGGACCCCTTGAGACAAACATATATTATGATAGCCCAAGGTACCCTGCATCGATTTCTGTTATTGTCATGTTCCAATCAATCTCATTTGCATAATTACATGCATCCAAAGTTTGACAACTTTTCCACATTTCATTGAATAATTTCGCGGAAACGCGTCCGATTGGGCTGAAATTTTGGCTACAGCCTACTCTTGACATGCTGCATCCACCTGTGTGTTCACATTATGCAAATTCCAAATTTGAATTTTATCACTAAATTTCAATGCATGATTTCTCAGAGATAAGGCCGAACACCTCGCTAATTTTTTGATATGTTATGTCAATTGGTGTGATCTGCCCAGAAAAAAAATTTCATCCAATTTCGTTGTCAGACTGAGAAGTTAGAGCCTGAAAACCGAAGTTTTCTTTAGAGAGAAACCCCCTCATTTCGACCCATTCGCCGACCCGCGCGGTGTGGAATGAGAGAGACGCGAATGAAATTCACGTGATTTGCGGCGATCGTTGCTGCGAGAATCGTTTGCATTCTATACTACCCTGATTATCCAAGCAGTCGCTCAGAAATTCTTTTTCGAGAAAAGGGCAGAGAGGAAGCGTGCTTCTCCTGTGGAATGCTCTGAACTAATTCGTACAATGATGAACGAGAAGAACGACTACTTCCGTTTCCCACTCGCTCTATGTCCTTCTGAGAAATCTCTCACATCTACTTTCGGCACATGGGAGGCACATGGGGGACTTCGCCGTATCAAATTATTTGTGTTTTGACTTTCCATACTTTCCAAACATCCAACCACCCATTAATTTCCATAAACAATATTTTATTCAGCCATTGCGAGTGCTTTGAAAGGACGTGGTAGACCGAAGAAGATTGTATCCTCGAATGCTCCTAATAGCAAGAAACGCAAGCGTAGTATCGCAGAAGTAGATGATATTGTTGTGGGAGGAACGGAGGCGGAGGCTGGCGAAGACTTTAATACATGGGATTTGATCACAAATGAGACCAATGACAAGGAGGGCTATGATGATGAGGATGAAGAGGAAGAAACTATCCTAGTGAACAGACAAGACGACGAAGAGATCATGATGTGCATGATTCAAGAGGGATTTAATGATGTCTTCTACCATTAGTAATAAATTTGATCTAAAACATATTCGATTTGCTTCATTTCATTTGTCGAAGGAGTTCATTCCACACCGCACGGGTCGGCGAATGGGTCGAAATGAGGGGTTTTCTCTCTAAAGAAAAGCTTCGGTTTTCAGGCTCTAACTTCTCAGTCTGACAACGAAATTGGATGAAATTATTTTTCTGGGCAGATCACACCAATTGACATAACATATCAAAAAATTAGCGAGGTGTTCGGCCTTATCTCTGAGAAATCAGGCTTTGAAATTTAGTGATAAAATTCAAATTTGGAATTTGCATAATGTGAACACACAGGTGGATGCAGCATGTCAAGATTAGGCTGTAGCCAAAATTTCAGCCCAATGGGACGCGTTTCCGCGAAATTATTCAATGAAATGTGGAAAAGTAGTCAAAATTTGGATGCATGTAATTATGCAAATGAGATTGATTGGAACATGACGATAACAGAAATCGATGCAGGGTACCTTGGGCTATCATAATATATGTTTGTCTCAAGGGGTCCTTTTTTCTGTACCGGAATTCCCAGGAATTGTGCGATTCTTAGGCGAACGCACTGATAAGGAGAGAACAACTGGAAACATGGTTTACAGGTGAACTCATCTTTGAGAACGCAACGTACTGCTCTGTGGGACAGGTGAGACAATCTTTCTTGTGATTTGCTGCCATGCTAAGCCATGCTGATTGAGTCCATAATTATGAAATGTCAAAGATAAAAGATTTTCATTTTTTTCAGTTGAAGCCCCACGGCGCAGAGGAGGGCTCTACGGTTGCAATGGAATGGCAGCAGTTTTCTCCCTCATACATCGATGAGATGAAAGCATTCCTCGAATTAGTACCCGAAGAGTTTCTCTATACATATTAGGCCAGATGAGAACTTTACGACCCGAAAGCCAACTGTTATGTCAGAGAACATATTGCGAAATAGTTCTCATCCGACCTAGTGACCTTATTAATGTTGTCTGTATAAATAATGATTGTGTAGTGTTATGTAGAGCTCGAAATACCGCCCACCGTCTCTTATCTTCCACGCTCTTTCGGCTACTGGACGGTTTGAGAGAATGTGGAAAATGAACAGGCGGTTATCGTATATCCATATTTCGAGCGCTAGTTTTATGCAATAAACCTCTTTGATCAAGCCCCGTTTATCTCTGGTCTTAGACATATTGTGACACGACACCTGACGTTTTTGCGACGAGTTAGAGAGTAATAGAGCGAGAAATAGAGATATTGCGATGACTCACTGATGGGAGCGTGCGATCTTATCGCTGATCTTTCTTGCCACGTTGTGCTGCGTGCTTTCGAAGCGATTTTGTTCCATTTTCATCATGTTTCTACCTTTTCCTTTGTGTTCTAACAGGTACCCTTTACAGTTGCATTGCTGACCACATACAGGACATGCGAAAGTTTCGCAGGGAAACGGTTGGTCATTTATTTTCTTCTTTTTCTCGTTTGGGATTCGAAATACTTCAGCTTTCTCATCTGTTCGACTGGCACAAGTCGACATTGAGCGTAGCGAATTGGGGTGAGCCTCTAACTTCTTGACATTTCTTTACTTAAGTGCCAAAAGCAGCACCCTAACTTGTGGGAACCGAGAATTGAGAAATCAAGCGAGAGAATGATGATTAAGGAAAAAAATTGATATGTACCTTTCGGCACTAAAGCATCGAAGTGCCAACATCTTTTAGACTTTTAAGTTCGCTGTTCAGTTTCACGGGTCAAAATCTTACGCAAGAATGAAGTGCCCTCAACGGGCATGTTTACATACTTGTATGAAGTGAAGCATGTTGAGATTTTCAAGGTAATTTGTTTATTTATATTTTTCTCATTGATTACTCTCAGAAACCATGGACGAGGCTATATTTGCCAACGGAAATCTATGGTAACTACTACGGTGACGCCATCTTGCGGTCACGAGTGGGAAGGGAATATCTGATTCGTGGTCAGTTTTGCTCAAATATATATGCCTGTCAGAATTAGTGACTCGTCTCTTCATTTCTCGTGCTCTCTCATCGGTCAGAGCGTCGATACCGTCAATCGGGAGGAAAACGTTCCAAATACGGTATTTTACGGTATTTTACCGTAAAAGTGAGTAAAGGTAGGGGCCACAAGCTCCGCCCACTTTGTGTGGACACGATTTCAAGTAAAACCGAGAAAATAAAGTCACAAGGTTCGTTCTAAACCAAATCGGACGTTCGACAGCGCTATGGAAAGCTATGATATTCCCCTTTCGATTGGGTTTGGTCCCAGATATGCATAATATCAGTAAATAGATCGAATTTGCATTTAAGAGAGAGGAATAGGTCGTTTTGGCATGATTCAATTGGACTATCCTTCTCGGACCAAACTTATTTTACTAATTCGAATATTTTAGGAATTTTAGAGAAAAAATTAGATTTTTAGCATGCTTCCCCGGCTTGTGACTTTTGGGCGGGGAGAGGCATGCGAGAGGGCGGGGGTAGGGAGAGAGACACACGCAAATTAGGCTCCGCCCCCTTCCCTCTCGTCTCGCCTTTCCCTCCTCTCCCCCAGAGCGTTGCGCGCGTACTTCTCGGGCTCTAGCGCGGCTCAGAGACAAGATATCAACAAACGGCCAAAAGTATGATGTTATTGGGACCGCAAGGGATAGTTTGAACACACATTTGACCCCAAGGCTTGAATTCGACTATCTACGTTGTGGCCCCTAAGTAAAGGCTCCCATTTCCTTCAAAGTTGATGAAATTGCACAATTTTTGGAATTTGAGCATTTCAAGTGATTACCTATCTGGCACAGAAGAACTATTTTCACAGATATTTCATTAAAGTACCGTAGTCGAAAATTGCGTGTGTGGTGTAAATTGGAGCGTGCCGAGCGTGCGCCACGTCGGGTGCACTATTCCAATTGCCGTAAACCAGGCTTTCGCGGCGTTTTTGGAACGCTGCTGACTTTTGTGTGATTTTTATAGCACAAGTGTTGCCTGAAAAAGACGACGTAGCAGCTTCCGATGCCACCAGCTCGCTCCTGGAACTTTCACTAGCTCTGGAACACGTTCCCAATGCCAAAATCAACTATGAATCACTTGAAATAGGCCGAAACACGATAAAGAAAGCGTTTTCAATCAGCTGCTCGCCAAAAACTGCCGAGACAGCGCAATTTACGGCAATTGGAATAGTGCACCCGACGTGGCGCACTCTCGGCACGCTCCAATTTACACCACACACGCGATTTTCGACTATGGTACTTAAATGAAATATCTGTGAAAATAGTTCTTCTGTGCCAGATAGGTAATCACTTGAAATGCTCAAATTCCAAAAATTGTGCAATTTCATCAACTTTGAAGGAAATGGGAGCCTTTACTCACTTTTACGGTAAAATACCGTAAAATACCGTATTTGGAACGTTTTCCTCCCGATTGACGGTAGAGTGTGTGAAATGAAGAGACGGCGACCCGTATTGCACACTCTAGTTATCTTTAGTCCCACTCAAAGCCCACATTATTTCCAGGAGGAGGAATGTATTGGCACAGTCAAACAGGAGATGTAAGCTTACTAATTGAGTGATTTTACGTTATCATGCAGTTCTTCAAACTACAAAAGCGCTGCATAAGCTATTGTCTAAATAGTGGATTCCCATAAATATCTTCAGGTACCAATGCGTGATGATGAAGCGCTGTTCTTGGAGAGATGGGAGGACCTCACGGACGAATATGTTTACGAATTGAAAACGTTTCTGCGGAAGCCCGTTGTACCTAATTAATAGCATAATGTCAAAATGTCATAATTATATTTGTACTACGTTTTTTAATTAGTCCGGACATAACGAAATTCCGCGTACTCAAATCGTTTAGGTTAGATTTCTACGCATTTAATCAATACTTTTCTATGTTTTTCATTGTAGTCGGCTGAAAACAACTGTTTGGAAGTATAAAATACCATTTTGGAGCAAGGGAAAACTATTGGAACCCAGTTATAAGCATTTTGTGTGGTCGGGCGCCTTTTCCGACAATCGTCAATTTCCCCATACGCGCGTACAAATCATTTGTCTAGTTTTGTGAAAAACGTAATTTAACGATAAACTGTACAACGTCCGTCTTCTCCTTTCATTTTCATCGCCAACTGTTTTTCCCTATCGTGCGTTGGAAATGATAGAAATCGCTCGTTTAATAAATTTTATGCATGAAAGAGAATGTTTATTGTCGGTACTACCTCGACTTGTAAATTTTTTTTCGTAAATTTCATTGTAGAAATCAATTTTATGTAAACATAATTTGGGAAAAATATTTGTGGAAACCTTTCTTTGGTAAAAAATCAATTGGAAATTTAGTATTGGAAATTCGCAATGGGAAATCATTTTTCGGAAATTTCATCTCGGAAATTTTTTCCTGTAAAAAACTTTGCGCGTCTTATAGAGCTCCATTTCGATTTTTATTGATATAATCGAGTTCTTCTGATTTTTTTATTATTATTTTAATGAAAAAGTAAATAGAAAAGTCAAAGAATACACGAGAAAATCGGTTCCAAACCCATGTGCGCGCTCCAGCTGCGTTGCGGGCGCGTCGCGTTTTGCTTCCAGAAAAATATTTCCGAGATGACTTTTCCGAGAAAATATTTATCAATACTGCATTTACAGTATACCCATTTCCACAGTAAGTTTTACGAGATTTTCTTTCTAATTTATTTTTTCCCAAATTGAATTTCTTAAAAAATATTTTTCAAATATAAATTTACGAAGAAAAATTTACATCTCGAGGTAGTACCTTATTGTCCGTTTATTTCTGTGGCCACATCAGGGGAAGCAATCAAGCCATCCGCTTCGCCAGCCGCATCCGCAGCCCACGCGTATGCTCGTGCGACCTGTGCGTACGCTGAAGACCACGCGGACGGACCGTAGAGGAACGTTGCGATGGTTGCGACAAGAAGGGGGATGTTGAGAAGAGGAATGAGAATGGGCTTGCTGTAATTATTTGCCGCTGTAGTTGTTCGCCACACTTTGTAATCACCAGTTCCACAGGAGACGAACGGAGGGGATTCATAGTTGAAATGGGTACATACCGTACAGGATAGATCAACGATTGCTTACTTCTGATAGGCGAACAGCCTCTTGATCGGGTTGATTCGCTCGTTCATCTGAGCAATGTCCTGGGCCAAGTCGTCGTTGCGTTTGAACAATTCTCTAAAAAAATGTGAATGTCGAAAATGATAAATTATCAACCTGATTTGTTTCAGCTCACCATCGACATGGGCACTTCCGTAGCTGAGCTTGCACTGCGCACTGAATACAATTTACTTTATTTTATAAAGTGTATCGGTAAAAAAATCGCACAGTATAGGAAAAATTCTCACTCCGCAGCAGACTGAAAAACATGGTTGCTGACAACGCTCGTGCTCTCCTGATCGCAGACGGGGCAGATTAAATACTGAGAAAGTTATTTGTTTGTTTGTTTATTTATTAATTATTATTTATTTTATTTATATTTTCTTGTTTGCTTATTTTTATTCGAGATAAATCAAAAAATGCCCTACCTCATTGTTCAGCCTCGATCGCACTGCTCCAACACATTCCCCAAAGGAGTGATCACAAGAGAGAAGCAGAGGTGTGGAGCGGAAGGGCTGAAATTTATCCGAGTTATGGTTAACTGAAGCATGATAAATTTGTTAGAAATTGCCAATTTTAAGCAAAAATAAGCTCACCAGGCTGCATGCTGAACAGGATAGAAGAACAATATACTCGGCGAGCGAGACATTCTGCTTAGGCAAAGGAGAGAAATAGTTCACGTTCTAAAAAAAAACTGACTTTAGCACTGCCATCTTTTGTGAATAAATAACAGAATAGTCACCAACCTTCTCAACCAAAGACACGATCATGTTGAAGTAGCAAAGTTCACTGTGGTGAATTGCCAAGTTTATTGTTGTTCGTATTCAGCTGTCAATAATTCTTACTCGTTCAGTACTTCAAGTATCTGCAATGGGATCTGTGATCGGATTACATTTTTCAGCACATTTTTGAAAATGTTTTTGTATGCGAATCTTCTAAGCTCTAATATTTGCATTCCGTTGATAAATCCAATCACGAAGACACGGAATCCCACTTACACAGAAAACAAATCTCTCCCTTCTCTTCTCCGCTCTCAATAACTCCCCTTCGCCTCTCCCCCCCCCCCCCCCCCCCCCCCCCCCCCCCCCCCGGCGCGCATCCTTATCTGTGTGCACACAATCGATTGCGTTGCGTCATTCTCCACTATCGTCGACGACGTTTAGTACTCGTCGTCGTGCACACGCCACACCACGGCACACCACTATCGCTTGAAACCATGATCCAATGTTTGCTTACTTGAGTCACCAGCTCTCTCGCGAGTGCTACTCATCCGCCAAGCGAATTGTACTCTCGCTTGTTTGGCTTTTCCCCGTATCCCCTCCCGGATCCCCATTCATTAGTAGTCTCGTCGCGCTAATTATCGATCGATTTATGAGGTTGATTCATAAGTCTTGTCCGATTTTTCTTACTTGGGCCACAAAATCTTGGGAAGCAATCAAATCCAAAAATATAAGTGGGCGTTCGAAAGCACTTTATTTGTGCTTACTAACACACACTTGGAATATTGATACCATTGTTTTCTTGAGAGTAGGCACCCGTCGACTATGTGCAAGTTGTGATGGTCCAAATTGGTGTTTGTCGAAAATTTCTGCTTGAGTGGGATATCAGATCTAGCTGTTTGCGTGCTCATTTTAAAGAACAACCATAAGGGGATAACTCCTTGCAAGGATAGAATACAATTCAACTCTTTTAGTTTCTAGCATGATTTTATTTAAACTCGATGATTTGCGATTTTTTTGAAAAATCTTGAAATTTTTTGTCATTTGAATTTTTGATTTTTTTGAAGTTGCAGAAATGAATGGTTAATATTTTCTTAACCAGGTTGTTGAGTCTATGTAATATTACAAAGCGCCCCCTGGTTAGACCCTGGTATCTATTTCCCTTACGATTTGACAATCAATTGCCAAGAGACTTCTAACAAATGGTTCCCGTAGCTTGTTTAATCATAACTTCCGTTGCTGATTTCCAATACCCTATTGCTCTCGCACATAAAAATGTGATGATACAAGCTACTAAAACATGTGATAGAGAATCATAGGAAAAAATTATCCACGGAGCACAAACAGATTGAAAATTATGTTCAAAATTTAATTTTTCTTAGTTATCTTTTGGTCATAAGATCTCGTCTCTAATGCCGAGTTGAAATATGCTGCCCTCATCAACTCATAGTGTGCATCTCATATCTCATATCAACTCATATCATGTTACTAAAATTTTTCATAGAGCTCTTCATATTTTCTCTAAGGACCGTAATGATCTCCCAAACATAACCATGAAAAACGGACTAGACTTATGAATCAACCTGATAACTTCCCGCAGTTAACAAATGGTTAGAAAATAGATGTTGTTACTGCGTGGTTGTGTCCGATTTATGGATATTTTTTTTAATTATCACAATATTTATCAAGATAGATCAACAGAGAAACCCCGTGTTTGCGCAGATCTAGAGCGCCCGTCCATTAGTGACCGAGTGAAAGCGGTGACCTATCCATCATTCCCATCGATTTACCAAACGTGTCCTCTGAGTCATTCTCCCGGGAGCATAAGAAAAAATGGGCGAGAACCGGAGTAGTCGTCTCCTGTTACGCTTTTTTTCGCCCTTCTGCGCAATCAGAAGGGTGCTACGTTTCTGTTTCTTTCTTTATTTCTCCCCTCCGCATACTGAATCACGCCTCTCCCTCTCGCATTCACAATTCTTCGCTTTCTTAGCGCCTTTCTCCCTTATTTTGAACAAAATCGAGCCTGTTTACCTTGGAATTCGCGTAGTTGCAAATCGCGTCTCCTTTACGACTTCGCCCACTATCAATGCCTTCTTTCTCGCGAGTTGCGATCAACCACACAAAAGAAGATTTTTCGACGTCTAAACTCTCTCCCCTTTCACGTATTCCCTCGATTTGCCTTCAATCACTATCATTTCTCACTTCTTCCGTCATTTTTGTCGATTGTTAAATGCATTTTCATGTTTTGAATACATAGAAATGTTTGGGAATATCAATGTCACACGCGGTAGAACCGATCGGTAAAGGCATCACACGCAGTGGAAAATTGCGAATTCAAGTCCTTGTTTGCGCTCCGATTCTACTCCGCCTCAATGCTCATCACACTTTCTTTGCTTGACTCTTTTGCCTGATCTCTGCGCAGTCAGAGAAGGCAAGAGAATAGGTGGGTTGGAGAGAGTCAGACAACATCTTTCCCTCTTTTCTTTCTGTTGTGATAGCAGACCGGTATCATCAGCTGATTCGATGGTTTTTTTTTCTGGAGAGAAGGAAGGAGAAAGTGCACATCGGCGCGATTCGAGCGTTTTTTTTTGTTGCCCGCTTCATAATAGAAATTCGAAGTTCTCACATTTAAAAACCATTTTGATTCAGTTTCTTGCGTTTTCTCTTTCTGATCTCACTCCTGGCGTATTCGAATATTCATCCGATCCAATGAATCCAAATCGATCCCAGAGCATATCGTTTAGGATGGGTCGAGACCATCGAGGGTCATCCTCGCGAGCCTCCAATCGGAGTTCGGACACGAACAGGAACACGCGGATACCCGCGCCGAAGAGCTCGTCTCAGGTAACTTTTTATTTTGATAGCCCCTCAAAATAATGTATATTGCGACGTATCAAAATCGTTTCTGTGCAGCATGTTTCTGCAATCACTAGTTATCAAATCAGAAAACACGCGGATACCCGCACCGGAAAGCTCGTCAGAAATAGCAACGGTCTCGATATTATTAGATTATTCTACATTGGACTGAATTAGCCTTTGAAATGGTCACAGGCATAGCAGTGGGCTCCCGCCGGACGAAAGCGCCTTGAAAGGGGTCAACTTTTGCCTTGCTCGTCATAAACCAATGTTTGGAACAGTAGTGGCCGTTTCGACATTTGGAAAGGATTTTTAGTGCACATTTCTTCATTCAATAGAGCTCAAATGAGTAAAGATT
The DNA here is from genome assembly GCA_000180635.4 of Pristionchus pacificus. Taxonomy (NCBI): domain Eukaryota; kingdom Metazoa; phylum Nematoda; class Chromadorea; order Rhabditida; family Neodiplogasteridae; genus Pristionchus; species Pristionchus pacificus. Next base: position 428,290 of record CM026579.1, on the reverse strand, counting down.
TCGCGAAAAAATTGTGAAATAACGTATTTATTATCGAAAAGAACTTTTTTCCCCAATTTTAATAGAGTTCGAAATACGGGTAATCGTCTCATCATTTCACACACTCTCTCGCCTCTCCGGAGAGATGTGTGGAATGAAGAGACGATTACCCGTATTTCGAACTCCAATGTTTCATCTCTTCAACCTCTCCTTTCAGTCCTCATCCTCCTCCCGTCGTCCCTCCAATCGCATGGTCATCAACATGACCACGACGATTACGACCAGCGGCGCGCATTCTGGTATTTAATTAAATATTATTTATTTATGATGAATCTTCAACCAATACTGTGAAAGCCAATCACCCTTGCCTTTTATACAAAGTTTGAAACATAATCGAAACCTGCCAAATTGTATTTCGGAATAATATGATTTAAAATATAAGATTTCCAGGACTAATCGTGCAATCTGGCGTTGCCTCGGCGCCCGCTCCTTCTCATCATAATCATAGGCAAGCAGGTGAGCATACGAGTGCGTAATTGAGCTTGATAAATGATACCGCCGTCTTTTCATTTCACACTCTCTTGCCCGCTCGGTCGACGAGAGAGAGTGTGTGAAATGAAGAGACGGCGGCTCTCCAGCGAGCATAAATAAGCTGAAAATAGCTGAAAATATGAGACGGTATAAACGCAGCTGAAGCATGCGTGAAACGGCTATTGTTAGAGACGCCTCTCCCAAGTTTGCTCACTCAATTAGGCTTCACTAGCTCATGCGTAGAGAAACTCGAGCCTTGCTGTCAATTCGGTAGATCTCCTGAGCATAGCGATGGCTCATTCATTCTTCTTTTCGTAGCTCGCTGACAGAATGTGAGAATATCTTTCCTTTTTTATCTTAAATTAGAATTGCGTTAATACTAACGTTGGTTTATAGCGCGTTATACCTCATGGCGCATTGAATTAATGAAATTTTTAGATCCGTGGTCGCTGCCCTCCGTCTCATCCCCAATTCCATCTCTCTCTGCAGCTGTCCCGTTGCCCATTGCAGCTCCAGTGATCGAGGAGATTGGTGAGTCAAGAACCGCCCCTCTTATTCACCTTATTCACTAGCCGTCGGCATGTCTATCAGTCAAATCGTCGAAACAACTGTAGTTGTAATTCCGATTGGAATAGGTTTCATACTAGGCAAATATCGTGAAATGTTCACAACTTTGATCCTGCCATCCTCACCATCCTTACAAATATATAGAATAAAAAAGTGACATTATTGCAGCCCCCACAACGAGCGAGGACGAGCAGCACTACGCACCTCCATCTCATCACTCGGTGGACATGCCCAGACTGATGAATGGTAAGAAGTTGCACTAATCGAGCGGGCCAGAGTGTGTGAGGAATAAAGAGACGGAGCTGACATCGGATTACGGGTAGCCTCCACTTCATTGTGAATACTCATTTCACGCATGCTTAGTTGTTTAGAAAATATGCGGAATGCAGCAATAGATCGAGAAGAATGGTTGAGAAACTAAGGACAATGATTATTTTCAGAACCTCCCTATGAAAACCGGCCATCGGCGTACCAACCAGCACCATATCAGCCATACCAGTCACCGCGATTCGAAGAAACTGAGCGAGGTAAGATATTTTTATAAATAGTTTCTTTATATTTTAATAATTCAGAAGAGGAAGAAGTGTCGTACGTAGACCCGCATGATGTCCAATTAAATACGTTCAATACTGTGAGTTTTATTTACATTTCTCTCCGATTTTTTCTCAAACAGGCGAAATTCCCAGGGAAATTGCTGAGTAATCATTGAAATTCTTGATTTTTTCGTTCTTTGACCCTTCCCGTGTCAGTATTTGTTGCGATGAGCCACAAGCGCACGAAAAAGTGTGAAATTTTCGAGTAAACAAGCAGTCGATCTCCAATTCATGTAACTTCTCCGCCCTTCTCCCTTTCAATGTTTGTTTGACCAGCATTGGCACCAGAAATTCACCCCGGCCTCCCTTCCGCGAGGTAGAGAGAGTTATTTTGCGCGCGTGCGCTCAGGATCCGATTACATTGTTCGACTTATTTTCCTCCCTTTTACCTCGCCGAAGACATAGCTTCCGAGAATGTATCAGTTGCATCGATTCGCACTTTTTTAAATCAATTTCGCATTTTCCTGAAATAGTTCCGACTAGGCCACAGCTGGTCACACAACGTTTTTAGACAGCTGTTTTTGAATAAATACCATTTCAGAACCCTCCTCCAGCTCCCGTCGAGCGAGTCTCCCGTCGTGATCAACCCATGCGACCCGACACGACCTCTACGACCACCTACATGGAGGTGATTAGCAGTCTTTCTGGCCGATTCGAATCCTCGATTTTTTTGTTTGGTTATGTGTTATCATTTTCGTATATGGCTCTATGTAATAAGCTGACAGTATGATTCACACTTTTTTAAAAAAATATCAATCAATCGAATCTAACAATAATTTCCTGAGATATACATATTTTACAGCAACAAAAAATAGGAATCTCTTCTTTCATCTATCGAAACTGAGTATCTCTGATCCAGATATATTATTATCTTCCACAATCTTTATTTGAAAAATAGTAATCTGCTGAAAAAATCTCCCATTCCAGATCTACCGGGAGCCGGGCGACCCTCTCCATGCGTATCAGCGTCTCGCCCTGCCGCCCAACCAGAAACCCGACCTGCTGTACGGGCCGAGATACGAGCAGTGGGCGAACACGAGGTACTGTACTGCTCTGCTCTCAAACCAAATCAGGGAGAAATGTTCTCGTCTCTTCACCTTGCCTTATCTTCGTCAGTCAGAGAAACGAGAGAGTATTGCGAAATAAGAGAGACAGAGCATCCGTCAAATCAGGAAATCTCTTCTCTCCCTCCATTGATCTCCAGCAACGGAAGGGGTTCCTTGATTTGATTCACAACTTACGTTTTTTTTTTGAAATGTGACACTTCATGTATTCAAAAGGTGGATGATGTTTTGAGAATCATCTGGATGTTCCAGAACGGAACAGCTGGCGATATCAGTGTCCCCCCCCCACCCTAGCGTTGTCGTCGACTGTAAAATCGCTTGACGTGGATTCACCTTTGCCTTCTCTTATAAAGTCAGCAGGCTGAATATGATATCTAAATTGCAGAACCGAAACCCTAATCGACGACCGCGGTAATGGGAAGGCGGTGCAGTGGAAGAGCGATCTCGTCGAGACGGATGATGAAACGGCACCTGTGATAGGACAGACGAGAGGACGGTAAGGATTACAGCCTTTAGAAAGAAGCCTAGTTTTGCATTGTTGAAGAATAGGGAATCTGCATGCTGAGGCAAAAGAAAGAGAGAATGCGACTTCCTAAAGGCTGATCTCCATGTTCATATTTAATTCCGCGATTCGCACGATTTGTTGGACTAAATTTTTCCATTCGAAGTGTAAAGTGTGTGATGCTATCGATTCTTCCATTCCAGCGATCCCTCCTCTTCCCCTTCTTACGTGCATGCGCGCACTCACGAGACGCGCCAGGATATGAAGGATGGAAGAGTGATCAAGGAGAGCATCTCGGATGAGGATATTACCATTGAGACACGGTGAGAAAACATGGATATGGTCCGTTTTGGGCGCCCTCAACAAAGTTTACTGGATCCAGAATAGTTCCCGTGCCCTTAAGAAGTTGAGACAGGGAGAGCATCTCGGATGAGGATATTACCATTGAGACGTTGAGGGCAACCGAAGGAAGGAATCATCCGACTACATTTCCTTCCTAACTCTCGCCTTAGTTCGTTAGCCACTCGAATTCTTAACTTAGCTTTTCGGAAATTGAGAGTGTGTAAATTAATGCGAATGGGATTCTTATCACACAATATTTGAATTTTTAAAGAACAGTGTTCGTCTCTCATCCACTGACATTGCGCTCGCACCATTCGATAGATCAATGAAACTAAACCCATTCGCATTTCAGCTCCGCCGCGCTCTCGCCTCGTCTCTTCTCGCCCTCATCCGCATCCGGCTCTGCGCGGATCGGCGCTGGCGCCTCTCCGGCGCAGCCGCAGGCGCGCATCGGCTGGGGCGCGGCCCCTGCGCCCACTCCGCTGCCCATCGTCACGTCGCCATCGATCGGAGAGGGCGCCCGCACGCTCTCCCCGATGAGCGTCGACACGCGCTACAGCGGCGTCGGCTATGGCGTGTCGCCAACGACGCGAGCCGCGTCGCGCGCGCTCTCGCCCGACGAGTACCACGAAGTGCTGGCGCGTCGTGGCGCGGCGCGGTCGCCATCGCCGCTGCGACGCACGGCCGCGGCTTCGCCGATGTACGCGCCCGCCCGCGCGTACAGTCCGGGCGCGGAGTACAACGCGGCGTACGCCCGTCCGCCTCCCTCGTACCGCTCCGACTCTCGCTACGATTCGCCTCCGCCTTCTCAGGGAGCGCTCGATCGTGCAAAGAGCAGGTCCGGTGACATTTTCATGCTCTACCAGACGAGAGACGCGCTCGGCGAGATAGTAGGACACCTGTAAATAGCTCTGATTTGTCTCAGTTGGTTCCTATCTCACTCCTCAATGAGAAAAAACATCAAAGGGGCCTTTGGAAAACCAGTGAGAATTTTGAGTTTCTCTGTGGTTTTCCCGAATATATAAAACGGTGTGAATACGCCTTTTCGGTGTCATGAAGTACTTCATGGATGTAACAGTTGAAGAATCTTCAAATATAGCATGAAAAATTGTATTCCTATTTTTTTACGCGGTTTAGAGCACGAACAGCGTAAAAATAGGAAAAAAAATTTTTTTCATGCTATATTTTGAAGATTCTTCAACTGTTACATCCATGAAGTACTTCATGAAACCGAAAAGGCGTATTCACACCGTTTTATATCTCACTTGTTTCCCACCTTTTATATTATCATTGGGGAGTGAGGTAGGAACCCCTAAAAAGAGATAGTCACTTTGCAATGCTAACCACCCTCACTACCGTACCCCTCAATCACTGATTTACTCCTCCCTCAACCCTCAGCACTTTCTCAGCATGCGTTCATAATCGTTCCGATTGTACAAGAATTCCCTTCTCCCGGTTGCTATGTTTTCCAATTCCCGATGATCGAATGATGCTTAGTTGAATTAGGCTTCATCATTCAATCAAGCATCTATTTCACACCCCGGTGCAAGCCTAACATCCCCCCGTTATAGTCACAAATCCACTTCACTTCTCTTGTCCTTTGAATAAACATTTTCTGCCCCAGCAAGCATGTTTTACATCATCACATGGTATCGGTGCAGGGTTATAGTATCGAATCATTGACATAACATAAAAGGTACTATCTAACACATTCAGAAAAAAAAACGATACCAACCCAGCACTGTTGAAGCGGTGGTGGCTTGAGTGTTTTCCGGGCAGCACCTTGTTTTGGACAAACAAATACACGTGGGACTGGGAATCTTTACCCTTGTTGACACCTTCTTTGATGTTTTCGCATTGCCTAGTAGTAGATCAACAAAGTTAGGAAGTGAGAGCAAATTCAACAAGTAATTTGCAGCCAAGACCACAACGCGACTGTGCTCTCCGAACCGCAGCAATCGAGTTCCTTCTCCTTTCACGCAGAAGGGCCTCCAGCTGCTGCGCCGGCCGTGCAGCAGCCTGCTGCAGCTGCTGCATCGGATTCTCCTATCTATGCGACATCACGAATCCAACAGGCGGACAAGGATTTTGTGGAAAGTGCTCCATCATCGCCCATCTATGCCACATTACAGTCCCTGCAACAGGGAACTTTATCCGAATCGCAATCCGCACCGATCCACCGATCACGAATTTCTAATCCTGAACAGGCCGAAATAATAGAAGCTCCACATCAATCGCAAGGACCTGCTTATGTGACTTCACACTTCCGATTGCTCGCCAAGCCTGCAGCCGCAGCAACAGCTGTTGCAGTCGCAGGATCTCGAGAGACTCAAGATCATTCCACGTTGAAAGCGGTACAGCCTGAAAGAACTACTGCAGCAGCTCCAGACTCAGTTATCTATGCGAACTTGAAGGTGCAACAACCTACTGCGCAAGAAATGCATACAGATGCTCAGAGATCACCTATCTATGCTGCATCGCAACATCGGTTGCCTAATTCGGCTACATGCCATGATTCAAATAAGGATGTTGCTCAAGCGTCCAGTGAGCATTCGCCCATATATGCTAGATCGCAGGTTCGGCCAGGTACAGCTGCAGCAGCTGCCGAAAGAACATCAGAGGCATCAAACTCGCTCATTTTCGCTGCATCGCAAGTTCGACAACCGAGCGAGGCGATGCCTTCTGGAGAAACTGCCAAAACCACATCACATTCTCCGATTTACGCACTGTCTCGGGCACTGCAGCATAAGAAGGTCGAGCCTAGTGAGGAAAAGCAGCGCTCTCCGATTTATGCCGTGTCTCGTATTGTGAAGCCTCAAGAGACCATAGGGAGTGAGGACAATAAGCATCACTCGCCCATCTACGCTGCTACGCATTTTCGACAACAATCCGCAGAAACTGCCAAATCCACATCACATACTCCGAGTTATGCCGTTTCTCGCGCCCAGCAGCCTCAACTGTCCGTTGGAAGTGAGAACAATAAGCAGCACTCGCCCATCTACGCTGCGCCCTCCACAATCATTACTCCGCCTGCAGCCGCTCCAACCGAGACGACCTTCGAGGTGACGCTTCCTGCAGCAGAGTTCGGGCTGCGCCTGTCGCAGCTAAGTCCGAGACGGGATAGCATGACGCAGACGGAAGTACTGCAGCCGGCTGCCCCGCCGAGACCGCCCCCGCCAACTTTCGCGCGGCCGATGCACAGGTGAGACGATGGTTCAATATAGTGCGTAATACGGGTCGCCGTCTCTGTATTTCTCGCACATATATTAAGAGGCGGCAACTCGCTGGCACACTCTAGCCATAGGTTAGTCGATGATGAAGAAACCGCTTCTCTAGTCTGTATTCTTTCGCCGATTATAGCGACGAGATGACACGAATAATGAAGAGACAGATTCTTCATCCTGACATCCCTAGTTAGCAACAAGTCGGTAACTCTGATGACGTCACTTTCAGATCAGCCTCCTACCGACAGTCACTGCCGCCGTCAGTGAGGCTGAGAGACGAACACATCTATGATCAGGTTCAATCACTCAAACCAGGGCTGTGCAAACATTTAACGGTCTCTCAAATCACACTGCTCTCTCGCCGTACAGAAACAGCGAGAGAGTATTGTGAACTGAGAGATCCAGTAAATTTTTGCACAGCTCTGGCTCAGACTGTACTAAACACGGACTCGGTTTCCTTGATTCACATGAGTTTCACGAATAGATGAAATCACAGATTTTCAATTGATGAACAATGATAGAAGTACATCGTAACACAATTACAATTTACAAGAAAATCCAGATTCCGATGGAAAGGGAAACTCGTCGGCACAGCTTCACGTGTCCGCCAGCATTCATTTCGAGGAGGTTGTATATTTTGATAATCAATTTTTGAAATAGTATTGATATTGAAAAATATCATGAGGGAATTTTTATTTTAAATATTGATTTTTTAGAAGATAAGTGTTGGTAATTTAAAAATCTCAGGAACCTGGAGAAGATTGTGCACTGCCTGAACGAGTTCCCGAAGAGCAAGAGGAAGGTGAGAAAATTTAGTTACAAGCTTACTTTGAAGTGCTAAACTTTTTGCTTTGAAATATCGGAAATTAATAAATCTGTAAATCGATAACACGGTTGAGTAAATTTCCAGAGCGAGGATTTCTCACGGTCTGCGGGCGAAGGAAGGCTGCAGAGAAGTCAGAGCATGAGAGCGCCTGAGGTTACTATTTTGTCTTTTATTCGGATACAAGTTACTCACTTTCCATGTCGTTATACCGCTATAAGAAGGTCAAGATCCTCTAGGATTGTTGATTTCTTCATTATTATTTGTTTCCAGAGACGTCCCGCCATCACTCGAATTCCCGTTGAGCGGCGTCCTTCTGAAGACGAGGAGGAAGAAGGCCCGTACAAGAACGCCGATCCGCGACCCGTTCGAGTGACCATCGATTACGATCCGAGGTCCGTTTTTTTTAATAATTGTTTTGCCTTCGTTAATCAGGATGCATCGTTCTCAATACAACGCATTGAGATTTGACGATAGTGTGAAACATATCTGAACAAGAAATAAGATTAATTAAAAAAAAAATTTGAATAATGAATGAATGAATGAATAAGTTTTATGATCACTACAATCCTCACCTTCTCCGTCTTGACAATCTTCACCCGATCCACCCATAATGAATGAATGAATGAATGAATGAATGAATTTGTGCAATTCAGATATGCGAAAGTGGTCAAGCCGGCGCGTCCGCCGCCGCCGAGGTTCATTTTTTACTGTTTTTTTTAAAATATTATTTTAATTTTTGTCAGGAATGGCTTCGCAAAAAATGATTCTTCTCGTATCGCATACTCTCTGACCGGTGAGAGAGTGCGCAAAATAAAGTGACGATTTCTTGCCAAGCCATCCCAAATTTTTTTATATTTTTTTCAGAAAATCGCTGTCCTCTTCGGCTACGTTCGCACCCTCATCGAGATCCATTAGAGAACGGTAATCTCATTTATTCATAACAAATTTAAAAGCCCGTTTGCCCTAGAATCGGATAAAATAACGAGATGTCCAGCATAATCGAAAAATGCTCAATTCTGTGACATTTATGAAGAAGTAGACGGGCTGATTCTGAAAAAAATGATTCTCAGATCCCCATCTAAAATCGTGCGCATCATCAACGGGCGTTCGTACTCCGTGGACGGCGGCCGACGGGGCAGACAAAGACCGATGCCCGGCACCAGCCCGACTCCGCCCGACCCGAGAGCCAGGTTGGTACCCTGGTGCGATTTGGTAAACAGCAGAAACGCCTCACGCAATGCAAAATTGACTGAAACCCAACCGATTTCTGGACGAACAAGTAGAGTTACGGAATTTGAAGAATCCATTACAGCACAGCTCCCCTGCCTCCCTCCATCGAAACCCTGCCTTCAACTCGGTAAGCCCTCATACTTGGAATTTCAATAATTTATTCACATATTTTAGCCCTACATCAGCCGTCCTTGATCCACCCACAAGGGTTGAAGAGCGTAGGGAACCGCCGCCAAGGACCAAGGAACGATTCGATGAGACGAGAGATGGCGATGATAGTGTGAGCACTTTACTTTGAGATAACATTTTTTTTACATCCAGACCTTTTGGAAACAACAAGGTATTGCTATTTCAGAGAGGTCGCGAGCGCTCGAAACCTCCCCCTCGACCACCTCCACCCAACCTACTGTGAGTTTTTATTGAAAGTATTTTTACTCTGCTTTTTTACAGCAAATCTAATTATTTCTAAAGACTGTGCGAAAATTCGTATTTTCGCAGTAAATCCGCCCCATCGGAGTCTCTGTTCGTGATTCCCGCCCGAAGAAGTCGATCAATGTCCGAGCGACCGTCGATGCGAGCGGCGAGGATGCCGGAGGTGAGATTATTGAGGCTAAGGGGATAATTTCGCCCTGGAAACTCAAACTGAACTCGGGCCTGACACAACGACATCTCCTTGAAGTCATTTTTCTCGATTTAAAAAATTGTCGAGGTTGCTCTATTTGACAATCTGAATGTCGTATACGACGCAGTATGTTCAGCTTCCCGAGGACACCGATGCCCCAGCTCCTGTACCAATGAATACACCCGGCATCAGCCTTGCAGCCGGCGCTTACTTCGAGCCCATTCCCGTGAAGGAAAGAGCAACGAAGTCGACCGTGGCTGTGGATGAACCCCATGGGGAACAGGTGCTGTTCTAAACATTAGAAATGGCAATAGTAATCGGCATTCATCCATAAAAATGGCTTCAGGTCCCTCACGATTCTCCCCACGCCACACATTCAGCGAAGAAGGCAACACCGAGACAACTGAAGCGACGATCGCAGGTAAAACCATTGTACCTTTCCTTCTAATGATGCGCTGAAGTAACGATGGAGTCGTAGACGCGGGGTTTTGATAAATTAATTCTATCTTTATTTGATTGAAGTGGTAATAAAGGGTAAAAAAGGGTGAACAAAAATGTAAACAAGAGGAGAAGGATAACGTAATGCAACTAATTCAGGAATTCGACGACCTCATCTCCTTCTCTGACGACCCCATCCAACGCCCGGATTTCCTCGAGATGGCTCCGGAACCGGAACCAGAACCACAAATCAGACCGGTACCAGCGCCCCGGACCACCACGCCAACCGGGCTTGGGTCCAGCCCGAACCTGTCAATTCCCGACATAAATCCATCAATTGGCACCTCTCCTACCGTAATTGTCGACGAGCATCGATTGAGAATCATCGGATTAGACGATGTCGACATGTCGTAATCTTCCCAGTAGTCAGTTATCAATCGCCCCGTGTACTATGAACATATCAGTTACCGTAATCTACATATCAGTTATCGATTGTGTGCCGTGAAAGCCTAGTTACAAATTTACCTTGCCGTGTGATATTCGCTACTTATTAAGTACAAATCGATTGTGATAAATGATATATTTAGAGATTTTGTCTGCCCTTATTGTTTTACCCTTCAATAAATATTGTTGTGAATCACATAATTGTATGCGTGCGAAATATCATCAGAATAAAACAAAGACAAAGAAATATTTAACATGAAACAGCTTCCGGAGCAAATTCAGTGCTTGCACACGGAAACACAAAATTAATTATTTGAAAATAAATATGTGATTCTTTTTACGCGGTTCTTTCATTTTACTCAAATTTTAATTTTCAACGATTTTTGTGGACAAAATCGATTTCGACGAGTGAGTTTTGTTAAACTGGCTCAATGTCTCGCCAATTTTAGTTTGACCCGTTTCATATCATGCGAAATATAATACATTCGAACAAACTCCTCCTTCCTCAAAGAAGAACTATTTAAATAATGAAAGCTAGTTCACGATCGAGCACGCGTCAAACGTACAGTATCCGGCGAGACGGCAGAGAAACGGAGTAGGTCGAAGTCAAGTGCAGCGCGTCTATTCCATTTTATTGTTTTAAGGCGTGTTTTCCTGTTATTATGCATATATTATAGTCATGATCTTATCTGAACTGGCAGCCGACCGTGCTACACGGTTCAATCAGTATAAAAATGAACTTGCATCGTCGATGAAGAAATGCAAGGGAAACGTAAGTGTTTTTGGCTACACTTTTACGATATATAAAGTTGTTTTCAAATTTATCGCACAATAACTTTGATTTTGTTTTGTTTTTTTTGCTGCGAAGCTTAATTCTTTATTTGTGGGTATGGGTATTTTTTTCAGTTCGATCAGTACAACAAGTTGATGTTCTCCATGACGGAATTGCTGTCTGCTGGAATTGATTCTGTGCAGAAGAGAAGAGTATGTCAATTATTTACGTGATGAGCAGATAATATGTAACGTGGTGCAAGCACATGTTACGCGCTTTGACTACATTGCGTTTACCGCGACTCTGTGAAATCCCACTCTTACTCATCTCTTCAATTACTCTTCAGACCTTCAACTTCACGAGTTCACTTGCCCTCGAGGCATCGTATGGCATTCTCAACTCCATCACGAATCCACCCGCAGATAAGCAGTACGAAGTGAGTTCCATATTTTAAAGTCGATGATTCCTTCAAATACGGTTTGTGAATCCGCACCAGAGTGTTCAGGAAATAGCACAGAACAAATGTGCCAATATCTTCTTTCTGGAGATAAATCATTTTCAGTTATTACTCATCAAATTCGCGAGTGTCTTCGTTCCATTCATGGAGGAACTCGACGGATACTACGCCCGACCGGATGAGGTACATTTCATCAAATAGAAACTGAAATTCATTGGGTGATATAACCGGAACATCGTTGAATGCTATTTTTTTTACTGATGGCTCGCATTTCAGTTAGATTTCGAGAAATACAAGCACAAGCTGCAAGCCAAATCGAGGGACGAGCACCTCATGAAAGTGTTGAGTGCGCAAGAAGGCTCGAGGAAGAGGAAGAAGGCAGCGACAGATCAGTGTGAGCTGTTTATTTTGATTTTAAAAAAACTTGGTCCAAAATCGAAACCTTCGACTATTCATTAACGCTAATATTTTTACAGTGGACGATGTAACTGCGGCCAAATTTGATCAGCCATCTGCTGGATTCACCATCTCTATCACAACCGGCGAGACAGTGATTGATTTGCCGGGGTAAGGACGCTTATCACAAATTCTTTGAGACTGACAATGTCTTTTGCGTATTGCCTAATTGTTTGATTGTTGATTTTGCATTTATAGTTTAACATATTGCAGTACGAGTGGTCAGCAACTGTGGCATGCCCCAGGAGAGATCAAGGACGAGAATCAGATCAAGGAAGAGGAGCCGGACTATGATGAGAGTGAGGCTTGTTCTAAATTTTAGAAATCGAAATTAAATTTCGACTTTCGTTAAGCTTGTTCCTGTATTTTGAGTTCCAGGATTCTAAATTATTGATTTTTGGTCTGCCGCGGCGGAAGTATAACAAAATCATAGAAGTTTTTTCATCTACAAGTCACGCTATGCCAGCAGGAGTCAATGGAGCGCACGAGGTGAGCATGCAGTGATCTTTCAGTTTAAATTTCATTTTCAATTATTCATCCACCAGGGTGAGAAGAGGGAACGTTGCTCGGTAATGATTGGATATGAAAGGAGAGAAATTATCTTAAACCTGCTAGGCCCATTGAATTTAGTCCTAACAGAACGATTTCCAGATAAAGGATGAATCGATGACCGAGGTTAAAGAGGAGCCGATTGACGATCTCCGAGAACAAGCGTGGGTATTATTTAATTCACATTCCCATCCATTCCTAGGAACAAGATGAATAGCAAGTATTCTTCCAGTACTCGAGGTGAACAAGGTGTAATCGATCTCCAAGCCGCAATAGATGACGTCACTCGAATGCGAAATCACCAGACTTGTACTCACTGCGGATTGAAGGTGCAGCAAGGGAGCATGGAAGAGCATGTGAAGCTCAACCATAAGGATCACTGGCTCGAGTGAGTTTCGCATCTTCTACCTACACTACCCTGAAAGTTGACTGAGCACCGGCAAGCAATATAAATTTCACAAATAAATACTTCCTGATTTTTTAAACAATTGTTCCAGTTCGACAGTGGTCGATAGTAGATTGTCGATAGCAGAATAGCAGAATATGTCGATGTCGATAATGGAAATCTGTTATTCAATTTCTTTTTCCAGATACGTGCACAAGTGCCCGGAGAGGGAGTGCGACTTCAGGTCCGATCAGCCGACCGCCATAGCTCTGCATCGACAGGTTGATACATTCTATCTTCTGCCTATCTGAGGGCAATGTTCTCGTACCTTCATTTGATCTTATCTTATCTCTCGTCAGTCAGAGAATCGAGAGAGTATTGCGAAATGAGAGAGTCAGACTGTTCATCCTACCTGAAAACAACTCGTGTGGAAGAGAAATAACTCATACAATGCACTTTTCGGAATTAATAAGAGCATTTCCAGGAAATTCACAACGAGCGGTATCGAACCTGGCAGAAGCAACACAGCGGCAAACGATTCAAGTTCGAAACACGTACGTTTTTTTAGAGATTTGCAAATCAAATAACTATTTTTGTTGACATATGTTTCAATTACATGTTCCAGTGCCGGCAACAAATTGTCCGTTTTGCACGGTTGAGTTGCTGAACATTGCACAATTCATTCGGCACATGGAGCAAGCGCACCCGCGATTGTGCACTTATGAGGTGAGCTGAAATATATATTATTTGAAACAATTCGGTAAATGCTAGTAGAAGGGGTGCCAGACCAATAATACCCAATTAATTGACTTTACGGCCGCTCTCTCGCTCGGAAAGTGAGGAATAATATTTAAGTAATTGGTCAACCCAATTTTTACATGATTGTATGGCAAATTCACAACAGTTCACGCGTATACATTTCCTGTTTCATTTCAGGTGCCCATTCTCAAGTGCCGCAAGAAGGGATGCTGCTTCACAACCTCCCGATCGTATCGAATGTTCGAGCACTGGCATGATGTACGTTTTTTTTAAAATTACATCATTCCAAAGTTAGGAAATTGAAGCTTTAAGGCTTGTTCGCTAGAGTCCCGTACTTTCATTCATCGTTGCCTTATAATAGTTGCGAGCATACGGAATCGAATAGTTGAGTGTGTGGATACACATTTTTATAATTTCAGCAATACCCCTCGTGCAGTATCGGGATGGAGTTTTTGTACACGAGCGCGACGCAAGTGATCCATGCCGATCGAGCGAGGACGATCCAAGAGAAATCAGCTTCGAAATACCACGAGCAGAACCGCAAGAGAAAGTGATACTTTTTCTGAGTAGACGAGAATATATACCGGGATTCCGGTTTTAAGTGATTCGATAAATAGATTGTTTCACAGTGCTATGTTAATGTGCAATCAATGAGGATAAACACTCAAATACTGAAATTGATTTCTTTCTCACGAATATAGCAATGGAGATATAAAACTGTTTGACACCGCTAGATAATTCTCATTGTCTTCTGTTCCTTCCCAATCTTCGCGAACTCCTCTAAATACCAACTTCATCATCGCAATTCTGCTAATTTCGATCGAATATGACTTGCTCATTTCATCTTGAAATCAAATGCTTCCGATCTGATAATCGAACGATTACCCGCTGGCTACGCTTGAGTATTCGAAGACTTCGAAGCACTTATTGCTTCACCAAACACAAAAAACTAATTGGAGGCATCCGATGTGAATTATAAGGATCCGTTCAGAATGAATAAATTCTGCCCGAATTAATTTTTCTCATTATCATTTTTTCGTATTGCCTGTACGTGCCTATTTTTTATCTGATAGTTTCCAGAAATCATGACTCAATGCTCTGAAATGATCGTCGTGAAGAAGGAAATTGAGAAGCAGTTGACTCGTGAGGAATCGAACAATGAGACTCATATTGAGAAGAATTGGAGTGAGGAGAAGTGGATTGTCTCGTGCATTTGCGGAGAGACGGAAAACGATGGAGAACCGATGGTCGGATGCGATCGGTGCATTGTGTGAGTGAGCATTTATTCTAACTATCTATTGTTCTTCACTCACTGCTCCTATCTCTTTTATCACTCTTTTTTTAAGCAATTATGATAATCAATTATGATTCCTTGCAGATGGGAGCACATCGAATGCGTGTTCCCGAAGACGAAAGAGGTGCCCGATGGAGACTACTTTTGCCATAAGTGCAGTCCGAGAACGTCCGAATTGACACGTGAAGA
Source organism: Pristionchus pacificus (assembly GCA_000180635.4). Classification (NCBI taxonomy): domain Eukaryota; kingdom Metazoa; phylum Nematoda; class Chromadorea; order Rhabditida; family Neodiplogasteridae; genus Pristionchus; species Pristionchus pacificus. Next base: position 413,067 of record CM026579.1, on the reverse strand, counting down.
GGTATGGTAGTGAGAAAAAGCTTTGATCACTTTGAGGCTAAAAATGAACGAATATTCCAAGCTGAAGGATCTCAAAACTTACATACATTTGATTGAATAAATTAGCAAAATATTCAGGCTCGTGCTTATCAAGATGGAGTGAAGAAAGCAAAGAAGCAGGAGAGACTTATGAAAGAGATCGAGGCAGTGAGAGTCTATGCAAAGAAGAGAGCCATGGAAGACCATCAGAATTCGGTCTACTTCAAGAAATTCAAGCAACCTTAAAGATTTATTGATTTATATTATTAATATTTCCCATTCTCGATGTTATCCCGATCAATAAATAAAGATCAAAGGTAATTCAGTTTCGCTTGATTCGGCATACATGCCAGTATACATAATTTTTGTTTCACACATCCAAATTATTAGATATTATAGAATGAATACAACTATAAAATATAATGAAAATGGATCTAAGTCTTTTCGTTAACTTAATTCTACATAAAAAGTGCTCGTCTTTATGAGTCACCGTGTTCAGAGCCATGAAACAAAAGAGATTGCGCGATTCGACATTTATCGAATCGAGAATTGGCAGCGTATATAACGCGAAGATTTGTTTCGCCTAAGATACTTCGTAGGATCGCTTACTACTAGTGTGACTAATCGGTAGAATATTATAATTGCAATTTACACTATTCTTTTCCTTTGTGGATACACTGAATTAGCGTTCTCCTTTTTTCAGACTTTCAAGGCATTGCCGATAATGAATACTCGTCATCCGACGTTCCAATCGAGTTTTCGTAAGTGCTTGATCAGAGAGATCTGAAAGATTTAAAAACATATTATTGTCTAATACGATATTTCAGTCGTGCAGCTGTAGCAGAATGGATTGAATTACTAAAGCATTCGAAGACTGCCGCTACTGCAGTTAACTGTCTCGTTTACATCAGCAATGCAATCAAGAAGAAACGACTGAACCCATTGCGTGTTCAGGTGAATCGATGCGCATACATTAGACAAGAAAATAATATCAGTCTGCATTCACTTTCTAGATCAGTACAATTGGAGAGCATAATCCAGAGCGGACTTCCTACATTCCTACATGTAATAATATTGTGTTTATTAATTATCGAAATACTTTATCGAAATACTTAACACAGGTATCAGGAGAGAATGTAGCAAAACTAGCCCCCTCGGGAACAATTTTTTTCAAACTCATTTCAAATGGCCCATATTTTGATATTTGAATACCCTGGCCAAAAGATTTTTTTGTATCCGGTCAATTTGTCCCAAAGCCGGCTTTTAGGAAATTTCCGGCTCTGGTCACGGCTCTGTCGTATCTCAGCACCCCGAATAGCTACAATATCGCTTTTAGGCTTAAAAAATGCGCAAAAATGTGGTGATCAATTTGCAACAAAAGGAGGAGGTCGAACGCAGAACTTTTTATTGCAGAATATGAAAGTTTATGCACATAGGTGTTAATAAAAAATAAAAAGAGAATTTTTAAAAAAATACCCAAAAAGCGATTTTTTAAATCAAAGATGAAAAATCGAAAAAATCCCAAAAATAAAGTTTTTTGTTTCTTTTTCTTTTGCAATTTTTTTGTTCTCAAACATTATTAGCATGATTAAAAATCATTTTTCGAGTTATTTACCACTCGCTTAGTGCTTCAGAACAATCATCGAATGCTATTTTTTATCATAAAATGAAGCTATTTTTATTCCATTTTTATTGCAAGTACAATCGATTCATGTGAACTGTATTATGAGTATTAGGCATAATAATACAATGATACATCATGATATTATTAATCAAATTCAGCCGCTCCGGCAGGAACTGGAGTATTAGGTGTCACAGGCTTGTCGACATCAGAGAAGAATTTCTTGAGCATCGTGGGTGTAAGATTCATTCCTAATTCGTCTATCTTCAGCCTACTACCATTCATCGGCGCTCATCGCATCCATGCCTCAGATCTCGATCAACTCTGGAGTGAAGATCCTCTCGTACAGCTTCAGCGAGACGCAACAAGGGAAGTCCGGAGCTGACAGAGATATTTCGAAGGGAGGAAGAAAGATGAGATCGCATCGCGACAAGCAGCATAACGTCATCATTCCAGAGGACATGTTCGATGCACTGAACGCTACGCTACAGCTCAGAGCGACATCCGTCTTCCTGGCAGAGCTCGTGGAGAACAGTGTTTCCTCTACGAAGATCAAGAAAATCACCGAGTTGAGCTACTTCGAGTACCATGGATCGGATGCGAGAGTGTGGATCACTTCTCCATCTCCACGGAATAGGAGATGGAGAAGTGATCAAGGATCTGAAGCACACTAATGCGAACCTCGATATCAAGAAGCAAGGAGGAAAGCTGGCCACTGCCGCTGTGAACATCGAAGATCGGAAGAGAATACTCGCATCTTTCGATAAGAATCCCGGCCAGTACGAAGAGCCAACCTTCTGGCTTCTTCCTCATGAGGTCGCCCCCATGCTCGATATTGAGCCAAATGCGAGAGACGATGACATCGTCACTCCCAATCGTCCCGATCCGTCCAATCCTGCCGGAGCGGCGAAGCAGTCTCTTTTCTACTGCCGCGACTGTGGCTCATCATTCATCCTCTACAGAAACCTGCTCAAGCACATCGAGAAGGGCAAGCATTTTATTCGCCCGGAGCACGTCAAGTTGCTGGATAGAGTTCTTGGGCTCTTCATGTGTGCGATCGAGGATACTCTTGTCCCTGAACCGCTATCCCCAGTCTCCGAGGTTGTCAAGGCATTCAAGAGAGCATCTGACCCGGTACTCCCTCAAGGATGGGCGATCAAGCATGGACGGAAGGTTCGAAGATATTCCGAGGCTGCCAAAGCATTCGTGAAAGCGAAGTTCGATGAGTATGCAAAACGAGGAGCGAAGCTGAAGGCTGATGAGGCTGAGAGGCTAATGAGAGCTGATCGATTCATTGAGCCGAAGGACTGGATGACGAAGAGTCAATTGAGAAACTACATCAACAGTCTCAAGTCGCAGCTTCCTAAGATGAGAGCTTGGAGAAGACAAGTGGAACATGAGGATATGGACGATGAGCATTTCGAAGTGGAAGTGGAACCGTCCGACGAGGACATTGTTATCACAGAAGAAGACTTCCACCGCCATCTTACACCCACGATGCTCAAGAAATTCTTCTCTGATGTCGACAAGCCTGTGACACCTAATACTCCAGTTCCTGCCGGAGCGGCTGAATTTGATTAATAATATCATGATGTATCATTGTATTATTATGCCTAATACTCATAATACAGTTCACATGAATCGATTGTACTTGCAATAAAAATGGAATAAAAATAGCTTCATTTTATGATAAAAAATAGCATTCGATGATTGTTCTGAAGCACTAAGCGAGTGGTAAATAACTCGAAAAAGGATTTTTAATCATGCTAATAATGTTTGAGAACAAAAAAATTGCAAAAGAAAAAGAAACAAAAAACTTTATTTTTGGGATTTTTTCGATTTTTCATCTTTGATTTAAAAAATCGCTTTTTGGGTATTTTTTAAAAATTCTCTTTTTAATTTTTATTAACACCTATGTGCATAAACTTTCATATTCTGCAATAAAAAGTTCTGCGTTCGACCTCCTTGATAGGGAAAATATTTTGAAAATGTGGCCCAAATCGGTTTTCGGCTCACAACTTTTTAAATTTTTGACATATACCCTTGATTTTGGTTGCAAATTGATCACCACATTTTTGCGCATTTTTTAAGCCTAAAAGCGATATTGTAGCTATTCGGGGTGCTGAGATACGACAGAGCCGTGACCAGAGCCGGAAATTTCCTAAAAGCCGGCTTTGGGACAAATGACCGGATACAAAAAAATCTTTTGGCCAGGGTATTCATATATCAAAATATGGGCCATTTGAAATGAGTTTGAAAAAAATTGTTCCCGGGCAACTACATTTTCTCCTGATCTCTGTGTTAAATTAAGTCGGAGAAATTCTTTTGAGCGAGAGCAAGAGAATCGACGTTTTCTCGTTAATCGAGGTCAGTTAGGCTTAACATCGTGCCTGACTATTAAAAAATAAATTTTAAAAAAAATGACTCAGTGGTTATATCTGGAGGATTTCAACAAACATTACGTTAATCAGTTTCTCAAATTCATTGACAATAACTCCGCAGGCTCATGGAGTAAAAAAGCAGGGTGGAGGTACATTTTCAGAATTTATAAATGCCACTCGTGCCACACTGGGGGCAACTGTTCGGGACTAAAGAATACCTCTTAAATAATATATATATATAGAATTTGTCTCTTTAGTGGTTGTTCCCAACATGCATGAAGCCATATCTTTCAAAGAAATTCTCAATAGCAAAGTGGTGTTCAGATAACCACTACTTGTGCTATCTTCATGATGTAAAATTATATTATTATGGTAACTGCCTAAATTCTTAAGTGAAACTGTTCAATTTGATGAAACTGAGGAATCGATCGCGAAGCTAAGATCATTTCTGTCAAGTAATGGCAATAACGTCACCACGAAAGCTGTTGAAGATGTGAGTTTTGAAGGCATTCATTTAAATTTATAAAAATACTTACTTCAATACTTGTCTTGTATGATGAATAATTTGAGCTTCTCAACGCAATCATCTCAATTGGTTATGGGTATCATTTCGAGCGAGCGTCGCCTCTTCACGAGGCTGTAAGGTAGGATTTGATTTTTCTGTAAGGTAGGACTCGTCGCGTTTTTAACTCAATATTTTAGAATTATAATTCAGGCGTACATGAGAGAGGAAGCCAAGAACGTCGAAATCTTGAAGAAAGTTATCGAAAACTCCTAATCTGGTTAAAACGAACTTGTGCAAATTTCCTTGGCTTCTAACAATAAAGCGATTCTTTTCGATAAATAAGATAAAATGATATTCAATGATACTATGACATTATCAACCAATAACCATTCCTTGATAAAATGTTGATTAGATATTCTTGCTGAGACAATCACGAAAACCCTTTTATGCTGTCAGCGCAATATTCAAACTACTCTGTTGTTGACAATAAATACGCAGCGACGTTTTTTCACCTTTTCAATCGATAGGAAAAAGAAGTGAAGGAAATGGTGATAGTTAAATTTGACATTTCTCTCTGAAAGGATCGTCTATTTTCGTTCCGCCTAATTACGATTAGTCAGCGCAACGCCGATGTGGGGAGAAGAGAAGAATGTGTGAATAATTTCTTTTCTTCTCGTTCCATTCCGTTCTTATTTCAGCCTTGCTATGACGGAGGTAGTCGTACCGCCTGTGTCTGATTCAGTTAGCTCAAAGTAATATTTCAGATCCAGGGAGATTCTGTAATTATTGAATAAAAAGTAAAAAATAAAGTACAGTTATGATGGGGGGAATCTCGATTTAAATATGGCATTTTATCTACTCCAAATTATTTGGGTTAATAATTAGCTCGCAATATTTTTGTTAGGAAATTAAAGAAACAGTATCAGCGGAGCACTTTGAAGCAAAAAGAACATTATTAGCAATGGAATGGAATAGGAGAAACAACTGGTGGGTTAGGAGCGATTGTCGAGAATTCTCTTCAGCTTTTTGAAGTGTTTGGAATTCTCCCGAACGTACACCTGAGAAGTGTTGAGTTTTGTAAATAATATGAAATAATATTGATTAATTAATTAATTAATTATTGATTAAATATAATTAATGTATAATTGTAGATAATAAATATGCCAAAAAAGTATTTAGAGGTCATATCGTACATCGCTCCCATTAACGAACACGGCCTTTTCTACCTTTTTGGCCTTTTTTCCCTTTAAGCGAATTCACGCTTAATATTCTTGTTTTTTTGTTTCATATTTTTTATCCACCCCCATAACTGGACGAATACAAAAATTGGCCGGTGAAATATTATTTTAAATGGGTGAAAAATTACAGACGTAATACAGAAAATGTACGGAAAATTTGTGATGACGTGGAGATTACGGTAGAGCCGTATTTTAATTGAAAATAGAGGCAACGGCTCTCATTTTTCACCTATTTAAAATAATATTTCACCGGCCAATTTTTGTATTCGTCCAGTTATGGGGGTGGATAAAAAATATGAAACAAAAAACAAGAATATTAAGCGTGAATTCGCTTAAAGGGAAAAAAGGCCAAAAAGGTAGAAAAGGCCGTGTTCGTTAATGGGAGCGATGTACGATAGTTCACTTTCGCTGTCCACATCATTTCAATGAGTTCCTCGTTATTGGTTTCGTCCAATCCGACCTCCTTGTCGACTAATGGACTGAATCGGAAGAAGTTGCCCTTCTGAAGCATCGAGGTCATAAGGTATTTATTCATCGGGCTGATTCTATTCAAAGATCGGCGTAATTGAGGCGATGGTAATGCATGTTTCTGTGTTTGTAATAATTCAACTAACGAGGATCTTTGTCGTCGTCTTCGATTCGTTGACGACATCTCCATCAGCTCTTCCGATCTAGATAATAAATAATTCTTTGATTCAATGTCAACATGATCAATGATGGTGGCTGACCTGCTTGAAAAACTGTGTTCCGATCTTGAGTGATCTCCAAAAGGCGTTCACTCTCCAACCATTTGGCGATCCATTCTACAAGGCAGTTATCAAAAAAAAAACAAGCAATATCATTAGATTACATCTTTCTCCACTCCAGTTCCAATAGATATGACGGCTCCCAATTTTGTTGGTTTCTCACACTGCGGTGGCAATCAAAACATCGTAATAAAATCAACAACTTACCTCTTCATCACTAGTTTTCTCAATTCGTTTCTCCAAGGCTTGATTGTAATGAAACTGAAAATGCCATAAATTATCAACTTCAATGGAAGAATATCAGTAAAAAATATAGACACCACACTTCTCCGTCGCAGTTTCGACCATGCAAAGTGTTAAATATAATGAGAAATTATGAAACTTGTAAGTTATTCGGGTGATTTATAAATTATATTGCTCAGTTTCTAGCTTGCCTGTGCTGTCTATCTTCATTTACTTCATGAAATTTACCCATTCCTGTATGAGGATCACTGTGGGATTGTTTTTGGATACACCCCCATCCTTGTAGTTCTTGAAAGATTTGAAGAAGAATGGAGCAGCACTTAATATTTTAAAAGATTATCTGCATATAGCAATAATATTACTCACCTAGTGCATCTGGCAACTTCCCAGACATAAACTATCGAAGGATCTTGCTCGTGTAATTTCAATATCTTCTCTGTATTTCTTGCAGCAGAATCTTGGTCATCATCACTTAAGCTGAATAGGTTCCATTATAAATAGGATCTAATGAGATTGTTGCTGGTCAAGAATACAGATTAGGGTTGGCAAATGAAGAGAAAAACGATAAAGGAAGAAACGATTTTCCCATCCCTCTCATACTCTCTTCATGTAGAATGACCCGGTCGGTCTAGCTCTGCACGCAGAGTTAGAAACTCTGCGTACAGAGAGGGGGTAGATTTCACAAAAGGTCACGTAACTCGAAAACGAATTGTTGCTTTCGCTTCAAATTTTGGCATAATCATACAGAGACCATTCCAAACCGTTGTGAGAAATTGTACTTTATTTTTCTCTGGTGCGGTAAGATGTCAGACAGCTTCCGTTAGCTAGGTATTCTGGCAGGTATTTTGGTATTCTGGCCAAAAATTTAACTTAATTAATATCACTTTTACGGTATCGATTAGGCATGGTCTTCGTTGGTTGTTGAGTGGAGAATGGGTTGAATCGCATTGAAAGACTTGAGGATAGATGCTCATACACGATTTGTGGTGGCTTGTTCACGAATTTTATTGAAATATTGGAGTCATATATGGAGTTCAAGGATAGGAGACGTGTAATTAGATAATTAGCATCGCTCGTCTCTTCGTGAAGAATGACACCGGGTCGCGCGCCTTTGTGAGGGAGAATGAAGAGACAAATCTCATTCTTCACTTGCCAACCCTAATACAGACAATCGTATTAAGTAATGAATCGTAAATCATTACGTTTCCTCGTCTCGTTCTGACTGGTCACTTTCATCTGAGTCTTCTGAAGAGTTATTAATTCATTTAGTTAACCGTTAGCGCAAACCTCTACTTGTTCTTTTGAGTTTGCATGTAGGCATCTAAAGTGAGAAATAAAAACAGAGTTTGGAAAAAAGATTCAGCTGGTAAAAAGGAAAACTCAACTTGTATGTTTTGAATTGAACGCTATTGAATTTCTATCCGGATGCATCGACTGCCGTAGAAATCAGCTTCTTTCCGCTCTTTTCACTAATATTTAATCGAAATTATTGCATTTGCTTGTAAAACTACCCTATTTCCTGCATTGTAATTTGTTCTCCATCCTCGTTCTCAAAAATTTTCTTCAAAAACTTTTCCAGGAACTGAAATTACATTTAAAAATCAAAGAAAAACAGTTTATCGGTTCTTCTGATTTTTTTTTCTAGAAAAAGAAGCGAAGAACCACAAGTTTACGATAATTCTTGAAAACACACAGTAGTTATGACAAGTCCACGTATGCCTCCTCCGTCAAGCGAAAGTAGATGCGTTGCCTCCGCATCTTCGAAACGAATCGACTTGCCTAGATAAATAGATTTGTTTTCATTTTTGCTTTCGCCACCTTTTCAACTACCCAGTTGATCCAGCATTACAACAGTCATCGAGCCTAATGAGCAAAAAAAGATAACATTCCTCAGGAGCCAGGTGGTCATACTGAGAGGTGCAACGGTAACGCCAGGCGCGGGCATGCTTACCGAGTGGTTTGGCTGATTCGATGGCTGCTAGTATCACTTCTCGCATCGTGGAACTGAAATATTTTCTTGATTTACATGGCAAATATTCTTTACTACCTCTTAGCATGATCCAATGAAAGTTTCTCAACGTTTTCTTCCCCCTCATCTTCCTCCTCTTCTTCCTCCTCCTCTTCATCATCCTCCTCTCCATCTTCCTCAACCTCTTCATCTTCCTCATCCTCCACTTCTTCCTCATCTTCATCTGAATTTTCCTCCTCATCCTTGTCATTCTCTTCCTCTGTGTCTTCCTCTTCTTCATCATTTTCATTTTCTTCTTCTTCATCATTATCATCCTCTTCTTCCTCCTCAGCTTCGTCGTCGTCTTCTTCTTCATCACTATGCTGCTCTTCAACCGTTCTCTTGATGATCAGTTCGGCACCAAACAAAATAAGTGCTTTGGCGATGATAGGGCAGTCATCCTATAATGCAATTTGTGATAAGATACATTCAAGAAAAATTTTTTTTACTTCAATGGAATAGTAAAGTGCAGTGAATCCATTTCGATCGTCACTATTTACATTGACACCATGAGAAAGTAGTAGTATTACCGCATCGAGGTCTCGAGATCTTAATTTGTACGTATAAATGGGATATTTGGTGGTCTTTACCATGAAACGACTAAACTGCTATTATAAATGGAAAAATGCACACCTTACTGCCTCGTGAAGAGGCGAAGCTCGGTCGATATGGTGTCCATATCCAATTGAGATAATCGCATAGAGAAGCTAAAAATGATATATTTTTCACAGTTTCCAAATAAAAAATGAAAAAAAATCTCACCTGTTGTACAGATCTTTGTGTGTGTTTTTCGCCTCTACTTTTAAGCAAAGATCTTAGCTTCGTGATTGATTCCTCAGTCTCTTTGAGTCGATGGATATCACTAAAAGCGAGAAGAAATCACAGTTTAATTTCAGCAAAATTAAAAAAAAACAAAATACCTCCATCTCACATCATCTCTTAAGCCTTTGACCTTTCCAAAGATATACCTTGCGATTTTTTGTTCAATGCTGCCTGAAGTTAAATTCCCTCGAAAGATCTCTATCTTTGAAAGATCTCGCCCAGATAGCAATATCCACTAACTCTTCGAGCTTATATACTCGTTGTTGATGAATGAGACGAACAGGTTAGCGTGGTTGTCGAAATCGTCTTGATAGGGCCACTGCAATCAGTACCTCATGTATTTCAAAGTTAGCGAAGATATAACAAATAGTAGCGAAGATATAACAATTTCTGAATACCCCCTACATATACCTTGCTGACCTCGTTTGTCGAGAAAACGTCAACTCGCGACTTTTCATTCAGCGGGATTTCACCGACTATAATAGCATTTCATTAGCGCTATAATATGAATTTATTGAAAATAACCAGGAATGTATGAAGATCGCCGAGGTTCATCCCCTCCAACGACGCTGATCTGAAGCGTAACCGTGTAGCAGACATTATTTATATTTTGTTGAGAACATGCATTATGCTTTTCTTACTCACTTGAGCTCGCAATGGGCACAATTGAGCAGCCCTTATTGCATTACTAATGTATACGAGGCAATTTTCAACAGTTGCTTTAGTTCTCGAATGCTGCAGTAATTCGATCCATTCAGCGACTGCGGCGTCTCTGATTTTGAATATGTTTCAGCTTTCTAAAAACACTCTCTGGATCTGGAGTATGCAAAAATTACAAAATCTCTCGTTTCGCAATGCTCTCTCGCCAGTCAGAGAAACCGAGAGAACGTTGCGAAATGAGATCAAATACTTACGAAAACGCAAATGGGGCATCCGATACGGAATTTTGAGAATCGTCCGAATCGCTTTCGGCGGATTGTTCGTCTGAATTTTTTTCCGAAGATTCATCCGAGTTTTCTTTTGAAGATTCATCGTCTGAATTTTCCTTCGAAGACTCATCCTCTGAATTTCTTCTGCGAGATACATTCTCAGGCATGTCTCTGAAAATAATGGCCCTCAGAGAGCTGAACAGAAGAAAGACAAATAGCTAGGATGAAGAGTACCAGCTCCACTTTGTTTCCACTTAGCATCGGCTTACCTGCGAAATCACTTCAGCAAAAGAAACCATTTGTGATTTATATAGCTACAATGCTGCAAATACCAAATAACGTAATCTATAGCATTTATTCCCTCATTCTGAAACCGATGACAAATGGTGATAACGATTAGAATAAGAGAAGAGAATTGATGTGCGTTTTTCACCAAAAAATTTGAAATTCGACACAAAACTTCACATATCAACAACCGAAATATTTCGGTGTTTTCTGACAGAACTACGCGGTCTCTTCTCAGCATATTTCACCATATTGAATCGAATATCGTTTGAAATGTAAGTCGATCCAATATTTCAATTACAAGTATCTGTACTTGTTATTTGTGCAAGTTTATGCAAGACAACATTAAATGTGAAAATAAATTTATTAAATTATAGATAATTGATCTGGAAAAGGACACGACGAGTACGAATTTCAGCACAAAGGTTAGTTTCATGTTTCTTTTTTTAAAATAATACTGAGTGTCTTCAATGGTTCTCTTCTTCTCATAGTAAACTTTCACGCACTCATTTCCTGTATCATTGCTATATTTCTAATAAAGACAATTGTAATGATTCGAACTGTTTTACATACAAATCTTTCTCCACGACTTTCAATCGATAGGAATTGGGGTTGAATTCAGCATTTCGTCCTGAAGGATGGAATCGTCTAATTTCGTTCCGCCTAATCACGATTAGTCAGCGCAACACTAATGGGGAAGGGGAGAAACAAGAGAAGCGAGAACGAATGGATGAATAAGTTCCTTTTGGCATCGTACGATTCTTCTCGATTTTCAGCCTTACAATGACGGAGACAGAAAAGCCGTTTACTCCTGAGATTACGTACGTTATCACTGAGAAAATCGTGTGATCCCGGAAGAATCCTTTTTTTTTTCTGATAAGTTTAAATATTTTAGAAGTCCAATCACAGAATGGATCGAATTACTGCAGCATTCGAAAACGTCGTTAAAAGGTTTCTAACTTTAAAAATTAAAACAAGTATATTAAAAACATTATGCAGCTCTCGGATGCATGGTCTACATCGGAAACGCATTGGGGTCGGAAAATTGTCCGGCGCGACTCAAGGTAAGCATATTTTTTAGGGATATTGGATAAAGAAACATATTGGATTTTGCGAAGAAACATTTTTTTAGATATCGGAGATCGACTGCGATGTGAGCACTAACGACAGGGCAATTGGCGGAATAGGTGAGAGGAAGAAACACCATTCTATAGTCCATGACGATCCATGACGATCTGACGGTTTACCCCTAGCGAGCACAGCTCGTCTAGTACGTATAGCATAAACAAACACAGTTAGATACGTATTAAATTTTTTAAAACATTTCAGATGGTGAAATAAAGCTGGTAGGCGGATTTCTGGGCACAAGTCTCCGAGTCGAAATATTTCCTTCATACAACACCAAAATACCCAGAGAAAAGTGGATTGTGAGTTTTTACGTACTAAAACATAACTAAATCATCATTTGAAGGATTCGAAAAATTGTGCAAAGTACGCCCACCATCTCCTGGCAGTGATAAACAAGTTCGGCAGATCGAAATATAAATCGCAAGGTGATTTTATTTGGTTATGCCTCAACTTTTAAATATTTTCAGAAAGATGCATGCTCGATTTCGATGTGGTTGGAACTTTTTGCTCATTTTTCAAAAAGACTAAACCCGGTTGGAGGTAATCGTCTAACGGGAAAAATTACAACAAAAAATATCATTTTTAGTTATACGGAACTATCTAAAGAAACAAACAACACCGTGGAAGCATTCTACCAGTTCTTCGTTGAACATAACAATGACGCATTCCATGCAATTGGGCAAGTGGTGAGCATGGTGATGTGAAAAACACAAAAAACACGGCCAGAAACTGATAGTTTAAAATCAGATGTGAAGAACTTTAACATTTTCTATTAACATTATCTACTACCTTATTATCATCATAAATTATGATACATTACAATTTTCATCTATTAACATTTTCTAGCATAATAGTTAATTATGCAATTGTGTCCATCGACTTTGAATATAATGTCGCCAGCCATTCGCCGCTCTTCGAGGCTACCAGGTCGGACCATGCAAAACAACATGACCCTGCGTTTAGCACATTTATTATTTGTTGCTTTTGAGGTCGCAAGATCTAGACGCTGTGATCATGCTTATCTCATATGGAGCTGATGTGAACTGTAAAGACGAAAACGGCTTCCCTCCCCTTCACCATGCCATTGAAGTGAGAAAGTGCTTTTTCTTTGTAACATCATCGACGGTGTCACGATAAAGTAGTCCCACTGTCACGATTCTTTCGATAGAGAGAAAAATCGTGAAAGAAAGAAGCCAATAATGAAGGTGACAATTCCTGATTCTTTCATTAATACATTTTCAGCTCAATTTCCCGTTCATTGCAAAAACACTCATTGTATTCGGAGCCGATCACAAGCTTGTGAAGATAAAGGGCAAATCAGTGCAGCAATATTGCGTTAATCAGGCAAAACTGTAAGCAAATACTCCCTAGAAAATCAGTGAATGCTTAATTTTCATGTTGAAAAGGAGTCGTAAAAGGTCTCGATTTGTTAAAAGTGGAATGTTTCATGTGCTGAAGGTAGCTTCCGTCCCATCAACTAGCAATGTAAAACCATCAAGTATGTTCCGACACTAAACTGCTATTTCACCTTGGCAGTTCCCTTGAAAATTTCGCATAATTAAGTGCAATACGAGCGACAATTGCTGCGGCCTACAACCACTAATGTGAAAAAGACACATCTGCTTAGTTTGGATGGAGGAGGAATTAGAGGGCTCGTTCTCACAACGGTTGTTAGCATCCATTTTGAATAATGACATCTCACATTCAGATTATGGACGAAATCGAGAAAACTATCCCTGATTTCTTCGAAAAGTTCAAATTCGTCGCCGGAACTTCGACTGGTGAACCTCATGATGTGTTGAGAATGCGTTTTGCGATTCAAATTTTCAGGATCCATTCTAGCTCTTGCAATGTGTCAGGGCAAGAGTATCGCTAAATGTAGGAACATCTACTTCAAGTTCAAAGTTTGCTCAGGTTATTATAGATGAAAGCAATCTTTTTTTAGGACTTTGTCTTCACTAAAGGCAAGGGAATCAATTACGATGAAAAGGTATGAATGTTTCGCAAACATTGCTTTATTGCGATGCAATACCTCAGACTACGCACCATAACTCGTGCATGAATATTTAGATTTTGGAAGAATTTCTCCAGAAGACCTACGTTGAAGACGGGAATGAGATGACAATGTACCAACTTGGGTATGGTATCTTTTTTACTCGGAAGAGAATTCATTCATGTACCATTATCGCAGTGAGATGAGCGACAAGAATATTATTTCCACATCCGTTGACCAAACGAATGCATTTTTGGAAGCTGCTCATTTCAAAAGTTACAAGGTTTGTTGGACGGTTGATTGAAGTCTATCGATTTTGCTTGTTTCAGTTGGACGCAAACTTTCATCAGACATTTCGAGATAATAACCCAAACGTAGAAAGTAAAACTATCATTGACGATACGCTTCATAGATTGACTTTTCAGCCGGTTCTCAAGATACGTTGAATGACGCTCCGGATTGCTTCGCGACATGCACAGATGATGAAGGGAAAGAACAAGATGACATAGAAGAACCAACTATCTGTGTGAGAATCCAGGAAATGTGTAACGAAGTTAGTGTGATGACTGGGATTGGCCGCGCTAAGCCGCGCGAGCAAATGAAAATGAATCGTGACCCCCAGATAGCTAGAGTCCACGCTGTAGCTAGGTGTACCAGGTGAGCAACTGTCCCTTTGTTGGTGCGACAAACACACATTTATAGTGCTGCTCCGTCATACTTTCACTCTGCCGAGGACGGCAAATACGTGGACGGTGGCGTTCTCAACAATAATCCGTCTATGGTCTTGCTAAATGAATTTCTTGCCTGGAATAATGCGCAGAAAAGAAAGAAAGAAGCATTACGAAAAGATGATGGGGTTAGTAATTCCATTTGCTATACTTTGCTGAAAATTTATATTTTTTTTAAAAATATTTCCGAGGTTCTCCGATTGCGCTAAATATTGTACCCTCAGGATGAACTGAAGTTGGGAGCTGTCGTTTCAATCGGAACTGGAAAGGAAAAGCCAAAAGCGGTTATTTTTAATTGTTTTTATATTCTCAACAAGTAATTTGAGAACACGAATGATCAATGTCCGTGCCGACCAAGTGGAAGAGGAGGTTGTTATGACATTTGTCATCTGGCTGAGATGGTGTGCAAACTGAAGGGAGAGGTATGTCCGATAGACTAGTTAACTCCTCTGAGAATATTGGTTTAGATCGGAAAATCGGACGGTGAAGTGGTGCAACAGTCGGATACCCTCACAAAATCACAGGCCGGTTTTCAACAATTATTATTATTGTTTACTGATATTTTCTGTAATAAGGCGTTGGTAGTGTATCAGTTATGCGTTAGAGAAGTAGACGACCATTTAAAGAGAAACTCTGCTTTTCAGGACGGAGCCTTCTTCAGATTTCAGCCAATTTTCAAAGAAGAGATTTTATTGGATGAAACGGACAATCAAACGCTGATCGAAATGATGTGGGATACAAAGGTGATTAAGTAATTCAAATAATAGGTCACGCATTGCCAATAAATAGATTTTTGCATACATGTTCCAGGTATACATGCGAAGGCAGACAAATTACATCGAAATACTCAAGAAGATAATCGAACAAAAAATAAATGAAGATTACCTAAGAAAAAGTGAACGACTTCACACACTTCCACTGTATTTAAAACCGATTTCTTATTGTTGGGTTTGGGATACATTTGATAAATAATTATGCATGAATATATTCAATTCCGCATAGACAATACTCATCAGAATTCTAATTTCCTTTCTCGAATCATCCTTCGCAATGTCTGCAAAATGCCACGGGGGGGGGAATAAATGTCAATCGGTGACTCGGAAACATCTCTGGCACGAATCAAACACCATTCTGACTCTTCCACAAGTGCACCGCTCTTTTCTATACCACTTTTATTAAAATTGACTCGAATTATGATGAACGTCGACGATTGTCCGATAACGTTCAAGTGAGTTTCTGCATTGTCAAATTTTGTAATGCATTTTTGTGCACCCCAAGTATCGAAACTGTCTACGGTAAAGAGTAACTCCACGGATACTTGGCGACATTATCTTGTATGTTTGTCGTAATTTTAATTATGTTGAGTGCTGACAATCTGCAAGATTGGATCAAGTTGTTAGAACACCCAAAGACCGCATCAACTGTGGCCGGCTGCTTGGTGTATATTTCGAATGCGTTCGTCCTTTCTGAGAGACCGTTAGTAACTGTACAAGTGAGTGTTTTTTTTCTGTTAATGATTGTTTTTTTAATCTGAACGCCATTCCAGATTTCCAAGAGCCGTGCTAAGATAGTGAACAACGAACGGTCTACTTACGTTGGACGTGAGCATTTATTATTTTAATTTTAATTCTCTATTGCTATTTTATTACTTTTTCTTTTTTTAAATTTATTTTTTTTAGAATGCTCACGACGTTGATCTTTACGCCCATCAAATGGTCCGATTCATAAACAGTCATTCAAAGCAGAATAACCCGGGATGTCAGTGCGACAATAGAGTAGAGCTTGAGCAATGATACCGCCACAGCATTCTGACCCCCATTGTTCTCTCCAGAAAAGGGTGAACAAGGGGATTAACTTTTGAATTTTCCACCGTATTCGGACTGCAAAAATTCAAAATGAGCGGGGAGAGGTACCGCTCCCTCCGCCCAGGCCCTGTAGTTCGATTCATGCAAAGTGAGCAAGTACATATGTAAAGATCTCCCCCTTCTTTGTCGGAGAAGAATGCTGTGCCGCCATCTCTTCATTTCATACACTCTCTCGTCGACCGAGCGGGCGACAGAGTGTGCAAAAGAAGAGATTGTGGTATCATTTCTCGAGCTCTGCAATTGAGAGCCACAATTGAAAGTTTGATTTGCAGTGCTTTCGAGCCTGCATCTCGTTCGCATTGGCACCAGATACTGGAGATCTAGGAATGAGAAACCAGTGTGGAGGTATGATTGTCATATTTTCATTTCTTACCTATTTTTTTATATCTAATCGTAACGTAACGTTCATCATGATAGATAATTCAGTGACATCCGACGACGCGATAAAACTGAGCAGTCAATCGAAGACTTATCAGCGTTTCTCGCCAACGGAGATGATGATGAATGCACGAAGGAGAATGTTCAGATGGTCAATGCATCTCTTTTGAAGGGTTTCTTTGAAACATAGAAATATGTTTTTCAGCTCCTGAACGCAATCATCTCCATCGGGCACGGTCACCACATCGATCGAGCATCGCCCCTTCACGAGGCTGTCAAGTATGAATATAATTACTAGAGTTTGAAATACGTGAAATACGGGTAATCGTCTCTTCATTGCACGAGCTCTCTCACCGGTCAGAGTGCCGATAGAGTATGTGAAATTAAGAGACGATTATCCATATTTCGAACTCAAATGATGTCCCACATTTTGTTAAAATTTACGTTTAGAGCTCAAGAACTGGATGCTGTGATCATGCTTCTTTCTCATGAAGTAAATGTGAACAGTGTTAATAGAAAATCATTCACGGCCCTGTATTATTCAGTGAAGGTTCGATAATCTGATGTTTTTTAAAATTAATTTCGTGAACCACACATTTCCAGTTTGACTATTTTGTCATTACCAAGACGCTAATAGTATTCTGTTCGGATCTGACTGTGAAGAGAGCGGATGAGGAAGAGGCGGAGATAGTTAGCGTTGAGCTAGCGAAAAGGTGATATTGGTTCTGGATGCAGTATAGTATAATTGTTTTCTCAATAAGGAAACGATTGATAACATCAATATTCAGCGATAAAATGCGTACAATAATCAAGAATGTTACGAGTCCTTCTGCTACTCCGTATTATGTTGATGGTATTTTGTTCATCGACAATGTTTTCTTTTATTTGACCATCAGAAAAGACAGCAGAGAATTTGATGAAAGTGAATGTTCGAAAGGGAAAGAAAAAGCATTTGATGTCCCTGGATGGAGGTGGAATCAGAGGACTCGTTCTCACTACGGTTCGCTCACCTAAACAAATATTGATTTTTTATTATTTTTATAAACACATTTTGTCAACATATTTGTTAGAGGTAATGTGAAACATTCAAAAAATATCACGCAGATTCTGAATGAACTTGATAGCAAGATTCCGGGTATCTTCAATCATATCAAATGGGTCGCTGGAACATCAACAGGTTTCATTGCCTGCATTTTGTTATGATTTTTCGTCAACTATCAATGCATAGCTGTTGTTAAAAAAATATTTTTTTAGGCTCGATCCTTGCTCTTGCACTAGCGCACGGAAAGACAATCGACCAGTGCCGAAATATCTACTTCAAGTTCAAGGTTTGAAAACAACAACAACAACAGCAACAATAAAAACAATGTGTTTCAGGACGCTGTGTTCACTCCTTCGAAAGTGGACTACCTCGTATATGATACGGATGTGAGAATTTTAGTCTTTTTCTTATTTATTTGTATTTTCTTTAGATCCTCGAATGTTTTCTAAAAGATATCTTCACGAAACCAGATGGAACACAAACGACAATGCACGAATTGGGGTTTTTATTTACTAAATTAAAATATAATATTTTAAAAATCAGCAAGATGAGCGGAAAGAAGTTAATTTCAACAACAGTTGACGCTTCTCGTGATAAGTTGAAAACGGAGTTGTTCAAAAGCTACAAGGTAAGATTAATGATTTGTACTCGTCAGATGAAAACTACATATATCGCTATAAGTTATCAGTCATAGCAATTGTCTCTCACAAAATACAGTTCTCATCCGATCTAGCATCAACATGTTTCGTGAAGCATGTAACGCACAAGTTCATTACAGATTCACCCCCATTTTGCCCAACTATTTGATGAGGAGCGAGGTTGAAATTTTTTCTTTTTCTTTTTCATTAATAAAACGATATTTAATTTTCAGAACTTGTACCATTGAAAGAGAACTACTTAGAACCGTCGCTAAACGAATCAGAGGATTACTGTAATCCTGCGCACCGCGTGAAAAGACAGATACCGATGTAATGTTTCGTGATCTTTGACGCCCTTAATTTCGCACTATCTTTGCACATGGATTTTACTTATTTTGATGTACACAACCAAACTGCAGTTGCATACAAATAATTAGCCATTGTAGCATTCCCCGAACCGTATGTGAGGATAGTCGAGATCCATGCGACAGCTCGAAGCTGAAACTCCAGGCAAATGTTCGCGTCAGCGATGTCGCCCGATGCACCAGGTAGACGATTATACGAGAAGTTTAACGTTTATACTTATAGTTATATTATATTCACCATTCGAATAATACGGGTAAGTTCGAACAGGAGGTCTCGCAATCAGGCGAGGGGGCTCCATGCGTCCCAGACGTCGGTTCAGTAGCTAATATAATTCGATTTGAGCGCCGCTCCAACTTTCTTCAAAAAGTGTGGAATCTATATTGACGGAGGTATCACCAACAACAATCCCACCGTTGTGCTGATTAGAGAATGGGTGAGAAGTTCATATTTGGGCAGTACTGTATGTTGCTAGATCAAACATTTATTGTTCAGGAAAGGTACAATATAATTCTCAAGAATTTCATTGAAGAGCATGGAGAGAACCATGAGGTGAATGCAATCACGAAATTTAGGTTTTACTATTTGTTTATAATCAAACATATTTTATATTCAAATGTTGCAATTCTCTATATTTGCCAATGCTCGTACATCCGCAGTTAGTTCGAAGATTGACTCTGAAACTATACCATAAAGGATGAGAAGCCGATGGACCTTGGGGCCGTGATTTCGATCGGAACCGGAAAGAAGAAGAACGCCAAAATCGAGGATGTGGTTAGTTTTTTTTTATTTCAAGTGCCGAATACTCCTATTAATTGCCGAATAAACTAACACCCGGACAATTTTTCAATTAATTTCACAGGAAATTAATTTCACTTTTTTTTAAATCGTCTACCTCATTGATCAACTTTTGTTCATGGGGAAACTATTGAATTTATTATTTATATTATACTTCAGAATGGAGCCTATTTCCGATTCACTCCAACTTTCGAAGAAGAAATTGCAATGAATGAGTCGAATAACGAGACCCTCATTGAAATGATGTGGAAGACAAAGGTGATTACATTTTTTAATTATTAATTTATTTTTCATTTTCAGATGTACATGAGAGATCACGACCATTACATCGGCATCCTGAGAAAAATAATTCTGTACGCTGACTACCCTTCCAGTTCTGAATAATTTACGAATTATCAGACATTAGTCATAATCATGTCTTTTTTGGTAATATGGGGATCTAACTACGCATTTGTATTCACTCTGTAAACTACGTTTGTTGAAGTCTGAAAATAAACGGCAATTCCATACAATGGATACTTTACCAATTCATTCTTTTTGATGCGCGATCGTTGACTGAAGAGTGTATTACATCGGAGTGCATTCCGACCAGATCCACTGCAATCCCCCTTGTTTTCCTCCTGCCCTTTCCCTCTCCCAGAAAACACCGCCGGTTCTCGTCTCTCTCGATTCTCGACCCATGAATGCATTCAATTAAATACCTATCTCGTGCCCCCTTCAAGAGGACCTCTCGACGCAAAGACCTCATTACGCAAAGAGCACTCCAGCCGTATTTGAAGTAGCGCTCTCTATTGCTTTTGGAAGAGAAAAATTCTCATGTGAGTTAAATTTCTCTCTTTTTTGTACATTCCTCTCGTTGTCGTTTCTATGCGAATTAACCTTTGGAAACTAAGCTTATGTAGAATATGTCTTGCGACAACGAGCATTTGCCCAAGAAGGAAACTATCGTACGATCACGAAAGGAAATCGGCACCGATGAAGCTAACGAAGTCGTCGAGGTTAGATCACAAATGAGATTGTCACTTTATTAGATTGTTGCAGCTCGCAGGCACTTCAATTCCCACTCCCTCCTCCGCCAGAAATGACTACACAATTGACACTGTCTTCTATCGGATATGCTCGGTATGATGATACGATACTAGGGTGGGCGCAAGTTAATGTGAGAACGCGAAAAACGAAAAGAGCCTTTGAAAATGAGAGAGTTTCAACGCCTTGAGATGAACAATTTAGACAAAAACGTTTTGTTCCATTTCAGTTCTGTTTCTTCATCGGCGTCAACTTTTACCCTCAACGCAGCTCAAAGCTACGCTGCTTCTCACTCCTCATTGTTACAGTTGTTTGTAGCATCAGTGAGTGATTATGTTCTCGAAAAATTCAACATTATTTTCACGAAAAACAATAAATCCTAACCCGATAATCGTTAGGAATAATTGAGAAAATATTCATAATTGAGAAAGTGCATGCTCTCAGACCTCGTCGTCTCTGAGAGCGACGAGGTCTCTACCTCGTCGTCTCTGCCGCCTACCTCACTCTCTCGAAGCCGTTCGTTACAGAGCGAGTGGCCACTTCGATCAGCATCTGCAGCTGGATGCTACAGGCGACCATGGCCACGGTTTGAGTTGTATTTACTAGAGTGCGCAATTCGGGTCGTCGTCTCTCTCCATTTCGCGTGCTCTATCACACCGATCAGAGAAGTGTGAGAATATGTGAAATGAAGAGACGATTACCCGTATTTCGAACTCTACTGCGCATTGCCAAGTATTTCCTATTGGGCGGCAGCGAGGAACGCACAATACCGCTGTGAAATAAAGAAAATTGTATTATTCATTGCAGATCTTCCTTTCTTTCTGGCAGCACACAAGTCAGACTTGCGAGATTCGGAAGTTCATGCAAGAAGCTAATAAGGTATTGTTATGTGTAATCTATCTCACTATTTAGCGATACATCAGTGATAATTTCCATTTTTAAAATGAAAATGTAAAAAAAAGGAAAAGAATTCAGGGTGAGGGCATCCATCACTATCGCACGAGACTCTCCAGTATTCTGAAGACTTTCTACGTTGTGGTCGGTTGGTTCCTCGTTTCATCTCCATTTCACAACAAAGAAATATTTAGGTCTGTGGATCGCTTACTATGCTATCATGATCGTCGCAACACTGGTGATGGCCGATTTCGGAGACATGGATACGGACATACTAGAGGTGAGAATACCTTTTTTTTCGCCATCGCTGACTCTGCTAAAATAATCTAATACCCGATATTTGCAGATCTTCGGTGACCGTCGGCTGTTCATTATCGTTCAATTGACGGGACTGTATTCAATTATTTGTTGGGCAGTTGCATTCTTCATCTACTCCTTGCTCATTCACTCGACGCACTATGAGTTCCTCCACTTCAATGAGCAAGTTCGATCGGTGAGTCGACTGGAAATATTATTTCTATTCCACGCGATCCTGACCTTTGGCGAATGTTTGCTCGAGAGGGGGGGGGGGGGTGGAAGAGAGAAGTGGTCTACATACTTTGCCTACTCACATCCTCCCTCCGCACAGAGAATCGATTGCTCACTAATCAGCACATTGAGTTTCCTAACCCACGGTAATTGAAGATCAAGTGCGATGACGAAAGAAAGACGGATGAAGAGTTGTGCAGTTACATTCTGAAGTTGATGAAGGTACGAATCCGACTCATCTCAGATTTTTAGCCCAGCGTTTTCATTTAGAGTATTATCTCCCTTTCATGCGTATTCTCTACCCACTCATCATTCACCAGCGATTGTTGCTTTAGACAAAAAAGGATTTTTTCCTGGAATTTTTCAGTCACCATGATTTATTTATCTTTTCAGATCCACAACCGACTTACTGAATGTGTGAAGCATCTGGATCAGATGTTTCATGTGAGAACTATTTTTACAATTTTTATCCCGAACCTTTCCAAACTTCACTAATTCAGGAGATATGATTCCACTAATGTCGTCGCGCCTCGGGTGTTAATAAATTATTATTATTGTTACAATTTCCAGCGCTACGCCTTCATCATGATCGCGACGATCATTCCCACTACGATTTTCGCCCTGTTCATCATCTTCCGAACGCCGAAAACATCGACCGGCTGGGTCAGATTTATTGGGTCTTTTAAAAAAAACCATTCAATAGATAATGGACTGTAGCGATGTAGTGTGGAAAAACTACTAGAACTACAAAAATGAGGAATTAAAAACAGCTAAAATAATCGTTAAAATAACCTATTCAGATCCCGAATCAGCTCATGTTCTCCTGCCCGATCATAATCCTCTGCATGTTCTCCTTCTTCGCTCTGGTCAATGCTCCCTCGCAGCTGCACGCGACGGTTAGCCGTCTCTTTATTTCACACACTCTCTCGCCACTCTGACCGGTGAGAGAGCACGAGAAATGAAGAGACAGCGAGCCATATTTCGAAATCTAGTTTGCGGGGTGGAAGAGTGGTTACTGGAGGAGCGAAATATGTAATCTCGATCAGATCGAATATTGCAGATCTACAACACAAAGTCGTCCCTCTGCGCGAATACGCACATTTGGTTCCCGTATCGACCGAATGTTAGTAACTCCATTTTTATTTTTTTCGTAAATTGCAAATGTGATCGGCTCTTTACTGATTTTCAAGCTATTTTCCACAAAATTAAGTGCGGTTGTTGATTGATCCAAAACCAAAAGTTCCCCGTTCCCAAGGTTGTTTTACGCGACGAAGAATGACAATGATCGTATCTCACTAATAGGATTATTTGCCCCTGAATCCCTAAATGGGTATCAACATTCGAAATGCGTCTAGTTATAATTATTATAATTATCTTGCTCAGGTCTACCACTCGGCCCTTGCTTTCGTCGCTCATCTCGATCAGACGAATCTCGGCGTGTCCATTTGGGGATTTGCAGTTGTGAGCAAGCCACTCGTGCTCACGGTTAGTCTGCTCATCCATTTAAAAATGTAGAGAGTATTCTCGGTTCGTTGAAAATTTTAGATGAAAATATATATCTCTCCTGAACACTAATATATAAGTAATTGCTCTCTCAATCACCATGAAAATTTTAGATGAAAATATATAACTGTTGCTTCATTACTTCCCCACTGTGCCATTTCTCGAGTGGTGAACGAAGAATAAAGAATAAAGAATAAGGAATATTTGTTTTAGTAACTGAGCTGTTCACGTCTGATGATCTCGTTACAGACCCTATCCGTAATGGTGACTTGTCTCGCGCTCTTCCTTCAACTCGGAGACTGCACAGCTACTCATGCATCACCAAACGACACTCGAGATATTGTTACTCGCTTGATGAATTCGAGCGGATTGTGAACCTCATCCTGCTCGATTTCATGTTTATGGTTCGATAAATAAGGTTTTCCAATGAAATATTTCTCTATATTTCTAATATATTTCAGAAATATTTGAAAATATATGAAATATTTCAGAATGTAAAATGAGTAAATTAGCTAGATCGATGTGTTGTTGTTTGGGTATGATGAGCAGGTTGGATTACGGTAGCATATTGAAATCGATAAAATTTATAGTATCTGACTGTCGGTGAGGAGGTGCCTTGTGCGGAAGGAAAGTCGACGAGAGGCCTCTTCAACCAGTAATTAACGGATTAATTTAATTAATAATTAATTGCAGGCAATTGCTTTCTCAGTCACCATCTCGAGATCGCAGACGGAAGGCATATGGTACCTTGAGGGGTACGGTAATTATCGATTCCGGCACGGCTTCAACACTGACTTCATCGACGATAACCCATCGTGTCGCTCCCTTCTCGTGCGATCGAGACAACAGGACGGGTATTAGAAGCACACTCAGATATTCGAACTAACAACTACCGTAATCAGATCTACCGTAATTCATCTCAGAGCGCGCCGGTGCCTTCCAATACGTATAACTGGGACAAAAATCGATTAAACTCGTTCCGGGTATACGGTAGTGATCGATCGATACCGTATTCACTTCCATTTCCGGAGATTGGCCATCTGCGAGACAGGTCTAATGATTTTGCAGACACTAATCTAATTGTAAACAACATCGGTTAGCAGACTCTCTGTGACTAACGTATCGCATTTTATCTTCGTTTGAATACTTTTGACCGTTATGTAAAATTCAAGCACCCGCAATCAAACAATTAACATCAATATCATTACTAAACTGGTGTTTAGCTCTAACCAATCTAGTTTTAGGTCCAAATATTACCCACATCTTGATTCATCTATTATTGTTAAAAATGTCAACTCATGCTCGCATTTTGTCTTACTAAAAGTAACTTCTTCTTCCAGAATTTATTAAATACAAAGTACATAGAGTAGAACAAAACTGTGAACAGAACAAAAGCAACAAATCACCATAATGTGATGAGAGTACATCACTAGTGATCACTCTAGTCTACTAGTTCGTTCTTCTCCTAGACAACAAAGAAAGTGGAAGAAGTAAACAAATGGTCAGGATAAATATCTTCAAGTAACTGGTGAAAAAAGGGGTATCGAGTATACTTTAGCAAGAGAAGGGACAATAATAACACAGGAAAAGACAGCGATAAGCTATATTTGATCGCGACACAGTTGAGAATAACTTACATTTACATCGCTTCTTATCGAATTTACAACAAATTACATAAATATGTGCAAGTATTAACAGGGGGAGGGAGTCTGATCCGAGATGAGTGATCAATACAATCACCTTCTATGTCATATTGATCATGACAACGTAATGTCTGAGGAAAGGTTTAGCTTCTAATCTTCTAGCGAGACAAATTTTTAAAAAACACATATACAGCAAGGGAGGGGCCTCAAACGGTGATGTAAGAAGGGAAGTAAAGATAGAGTAAAGCATACGATGAGAGAGCCAATGCGAGTAAGTAATGGAAAATAAGTTATTAATGTCAGACCACTGTATATTTATGGTCCCCGGTTGGAAATGAAAATGTATGATTAAACGTGAATACCTCGAAAGGATCATCGCCGGCTTCGTGCCCCTGAAAATATATAAATCAAATGCCGCCCTACAATTTAAAAAATGGAATATATTTGACTTGACGATCCATACCTGATTTGGTCCACCACCTTGTTCGTTGTTCGATGAATAATTGTCCATCGGCTCGTCACCGCTTTCCATCGATTCCCCACTGGATTCATCCACATGATCGCCTATTTGGTCATAACCGTGCATCTGAAAAGAGTATAGGTCAAAATAAATTGCAATATCTACCGTCTGAAGATGTTGAACATAAAAGTACATTTCATGATTAACGATCGATACCTGATTTGATCTATCATCTTGCTCGTTGTGCGAATGATCCACTTCCATCGCTTCATTAGGATTAATCGATTCCCCATTGGATTCATCGATTCCCCATTGGATTCTCTGATATCCACTTTATGTTACATAAAAGTGATTACAGCTCTTCATCTTCGTTCTTTTCCAATTTTTCTTAAATTATTTCTTAATAGAAAATTAGATACAATCCATTTACAACCATCGCTGTACAATGAAAACCTTTGCGTCACGTGGGAATGTGAGGTTGCATGGTGGCTCTAAAAGGGACGAAAAAGAGAAGAAATCATGCATTCATCAGCATGTTTCTTCTCCTTCTTGCCTCCCTCGCCCTTATTGGGACTGTCGATGCTAGTGAGTTTTATTATATTATTTTATTTGTTGGCAAATAATGAAATTTTGAAGAAATTCTGAAGTGATTATCTCAAAATCAAATAATTCTATTTTTTTCGTAAAATAGTTATGGGATCATCTTTTCGAATTTTCGGAGTGAGCGCTATTCGTTCACCAATTGAGGGGAGGACTGAAGGGAGTAGTGAACGAAAAGAGGAAAAGATAGATACTCTAACATCTAAAAATCTTTAGAATCAATAAAATATTAATTATTCTCTTCCAAGTTCCTTTGCAGATCAGGATCAGCTTAGAGCGGAAATGAGCAGCTGGCAGCGTATGACAATTTTCGAAAATTAAATCCCAAAATTAATTTAATGAATACATTCAGCCTGTCCCAACAATCACCAGTGGAGCATGCAGAATCATCGGTGCGAGTCATGCCCTGGAGGAGTAAGTGAAGAGCACTCACAGGGAAGATTTCATAAGTCTAAGGATTCCTAAGTCTAACAGGCGAGGGGGAGGCGTGCGGTTAGACTTATTAAGTCTTCCCTGGAGACCCTGCCTTACATTTAGACTTATTTCCCAGTGAGTAGAGTTCGAAATACGGGTCGCCGTCTCTTCATTCCCCTCACTATCTCTCCGAGCAGAGCTGCGAGAGAGTGTGTGAAATGAAGAGACGATTATTCTTATTTCGAACTCTAATGAAGAGTTCAGCCAAAATTAATGAGAACCGTTTATGATAAGTTTTGATAACTTATGATAAGATTTCATAAAACCATGAATACTCAGCGGCGATTGAATGGATCAAGGTGAAATTTAATAGCCCCTGAGTATTGTCTCAGCATGTAGAAATAATATAGACAACATGTAATAATGTTGATCGCTATCGTTATTTATATCGATTTCACAAAATAATAAAAATGATATGTCGTTCAGACCAAGGCTGTTCAAAAATTTAACGCACTCCTCATTTCACATGTTCTCTCGCCGGTCAGACAGAGCGAGAGAGCATTGCGAAATTAGGAGTGCGTTAAATTTTTGAACAACCCTGGTTCAGACGTACTTCATTCGCTTCGAGGGAATCGTGGGCGCGTGCCTACCGGAGAATGAACAAATCTTCGAAGGCGGCTGGAATTACAAAACCATTTACATGCTCATCCAGTTCATCCAGAACAATGGCGGCGTCAGTTTTGCCTTTGTAGTTATATTTTCTCCCGCATAAAAAAATATATTTTGATACCATCTTTTCAGTACGAAAGGGCCCTATCTCCGATCTGTGAGTTTTTTTTTAAATCCTATTATTTAAATAGTATTTACTTTATAATAATTCTTGAATTGCAGTTTGTGACGGTCTGTCTGACTGCCATGGTGAGTATTTTAGTATATTTTTTTTATCATTCTGACAATTTGCAAATCAAGCCAAAACGAGTTTGAGAATTTGGAAATCAAGACGAAAATTTTCGGGACGGTTTAAAAAAAATTTTACCTCTTGATCCCCATAGAACATTGATCGATTCAGGCATTTCATCAATCAAAAATGCTCTTAATTTTCAAATTTCAGTGTGTGACGGAGTGATTTATAAGTCAACGGAGGCATGCCCGACTGTAGCTGTCAATGTCAAGTAACAAATAGAGTTCGAAATACGGGTAATCGTCTCTTCATTTCACACACTCTCTCGTCTCTCTGACCGGTGAGAGAGTGAGTCAAATGAAGAGACGGCGACCCGTATTCCGAACTCTAGTAAAAAATCTATATTTCAAATTTTCTAGTCATCTATGTATTCCATCAGAGTTATTGGTGTAGCATGTATTGTTTAAAAAAATACAATCAATGAACCTCAAATTTCTTGTATTTCAGCCGAAATTTGTGTCCGTTGCCCAAGGAGCAAGTGTTCGATTTCACTAGGAAGGAGTGCCTCACCGTCAGTCCCGCTACCGGAGGTATGACAAATTTTTTCGTTCCGTGTCCAGCATAAGACTTGCCCCTTCTCGGAGGCTCAGATACCTGAATATTTATTAATCCGTTAAGTCACATGCATGCGCGATCCAGAGGGCTATTGCGTCGCCACGGACTACGCAAACTGCGTTCTGTTCGATTCATACGGAAGATGCACCAAGTCCAAGTAACCGAGTACCGATCGATAAACTATTCTCTGCAAATGTATACAAAATGTGATTGATGTGGTTGACAATTTGTCCAATATCTCGTCATTATCGCGATCGACTTATTTCTGGCTCATTGTCAATAAAAGGAACTAAAAGGAGTCCTCTATTCGCATCCCATCATGATGTGTCCTTCAAGTATTCGAATGCCGATCGATAATGTATTCTTTACAAAGATAAAAACAGTGCGAGCGCAGTCGTTGAGTTCAACTACGATCGGCGATATTGGCTGATCTTTTTTCTTCAAAATACCTAGATTCGTTACCTATATCTGGTAGTCATGTTTGTTTTCAATTTCGACTGTCTAATCTGAAATTTATTGCAAACCCAAAGAAGGATTTTTATCAAAATCGAGATCAGGAACATGGTCCGGCTCTCTCATAATAATACATACAACTCTGCACATGAAAAATGATAACATCGAAAAAGAGTAACTGAGTTAGATTAGATGCAAAATACCATGCAGAAGAACTACTCGACATGATAAATGAGTGTGTGGTAACGAATCGGCAATGAATGCTGTATGAACAAAAATATTAATTATCTTCTATCGGCAGTGAAATCTCAGTGTCGGGGCATTTTTGGCTAGTTTCCGAGAGTCATGCAAATCGACAATGACTGCGATTCGAACACGAGAGAGCGAGATCTATGGGCATTACCGATCTAATTTAGTGGGTGAAACAACCAGGATAGTGTACGTATTATACCGAAGTGCAAATCGAGAGGAGAGTACTCTGTGCTGCGGCAATGTGGTTGGCTACTTGATATTTGATTGATGGTCGCCGGTCAGAGGACGAACGAGAGAGCGTGCGAATCGAGGAGAGGCGGAATTGTCATCACTGACGGCGGTCAAAGCACCTCCAGAATCTCTTCGTCACTGTAGTCGTCCTCGTCTTCGGATGCGTCGTTAACATTCTCCGGCTCGCGTGAAGAGTGAGGACTGAAGAAAGTTTGATTGAATAAGAGCCTCTCTGAGAACGACAAATGAAGAGATGTTTTGCCCGATCTTCTAGTTCAATTTTTCGACTACTCAGTTAGAGGACGCGCGTAATGTTCATTTCGGT
This sequence comes from Pristionchus pacificus, assembly GCA_000180635.4. Classification (NCBI taxonomy): domain Eukaryota; kingdom Metazoa; phylum Nematoda; class Chromadorea; order Rhabditida; family Neodiplogasteridae; genus Pristionchus; species Pristionchus pacificus. The sequence goes on along the minus strand of CM026579.1, from coordinate 383,493 downwards.
AGGACGCAAACAAAGATGAGGCGGAATCATATCAATTCCTTTTTGAGAGAACAGAAATAAAACTCACGCGATCGGACCGAGCACCTCCGTGTACGCATGATCGTGCGTTGCCTTGTCGCTATCCGACAGAGTTCGACGCACCTGAGCAAAAATGGTTTTAATAATTGTCCTTAGATATTTTTCGAAGCTCTGATCGTTAGAATATTGCCTTTCATTCACGCTAACAGTCAGAGCGGATTTTTAATGGGGAATATTAGAAAATTCCAAGCAAAAATAGTATTTCCTCACCTCCCCCTTCTGGAATATCGATCGACCCGCTCTCGCTTGATGTCGCGTGGCCATGTGACGAGTGAGTACGTCTCGGCGGCGCTGGAATAATTTATTTATTAATCTTATTCAAAAAAATAATAGTGAGCACATTTCGGCTTCGCTAAACTATTCGTTTTTGCTAATTAATTATTCCAGACATTTCAATGAGATCGATGAATCGTTTTCGAAATTCGATAATTTTGGGATTGATAGGGAAAATGAAGAATCTCACCGCAGCATAAGTGCACAGGGAGCACTGGTACGGCTTCTCGTCGGTGTGCGTTCTGAAATCGATATTTTTTATATTTTCTTAAAAATAAATATCGAAAAAAATATATTGTGGATTGTCCAACCCTCGTCAACCTCTTTTACTACGGTTCTCTTCATGGAATTCGAATTTCATTGTAATCCCGATAGTGGTCCATTTTTATTAATATTTTAGCAGAAAAAAAACTGCTCTTCTTACTGGAGTTGCGGAATCAATTCTCAAGAGAACTATTTCCTTCACTATTTTTCTCACCTCCTACTTCTCTATTTTCAAAATTAATTTTTAATTTTCCAACCTCTCCTCAGCCTCTTTTACCTACCTTCTATGCGTGCGCAGATGGTCACTCCTCGAGAAGAATCGACTGCATCGATCGCACTGGAACGGCTTCTCGCCCGTGTGTCGACGCATGTGTCTGGAATGAGTATTTAGACATTCATTCACTATTCATTTATTACTTCAGTAGTAACAGTAAATTAGCATGATTAGAGATCGTAGAAAATTGAGATAAAGAGAAGTTTTCGAGTAATTTTAGCAAAAATTCAAGAACACACTCACCGTGACAAAATATCAGGCCTTCGGAAATCCTTCTTGCAATGCGGGCACCAGAACTGCTGCCGGTTCGGGTCGTTCGGGTCGAGATCAGAGTCGTCTGGCACTGGAAAATATTTTTTTAAATTTATTAATTAATTACCCAACCTGAAATGGCGCTGCCCGTAGGCGAGATCTTGCTGTCGCTCGAGCTGCAGGCTAGGGGCGAGGCTACGGAGTGCGGCGACAGCAGTGATGCATGTCCCGCCATCGACGTCGACGGTCTGGAGGAGGAGCTCAGCGGTGAGGGCGCCAGCGTGGCGCTCGAGTGGTCGGCTGCAGCAGCTGCAGCTGCGGGCGCTGCAGCCGCAGCAGCTTGCGCGTAGAGAGACGACCAAATCTGGAATAAATGCACAATAAAGCTAATTAAAAGAGAAGAAAGTGCAAGGAGAAAAGCAGGGCAGCAAATGCGATCATTATTTCGGTGCACCGATCGAACTATTTCGCTTGTGCGAAAGAGAAAAGGTTGAGAGAGATGAATTGAGGGGAGATCTAGACTGAGTGGAGGGAAGGGCCAAGCTACGTGCGAAGCGAACTAGGGGATCAAACGATATAGGAATTGAAAATAACGAAGTTACGATCAGTTTTGAATAAAAATACAGTGCAAGGCGCATACCGTGATCGGTACTGTCGCTGCGACGTTATTGTGATCGATCATCACAGACAATCCTGAATGACACTTGGTTATTGATTTCGGAGGGCTGGAGCTTACTTGAATTGAAGTCTATGGGTTTTCGGGCGAAAATGGACGATCCAACTGGCATTGACTCCGAGCCGCGCAGGTTTGCATGCTGCAATGACTTACTATATTATTCTCAACCGAAGGATGATTTTTGTGCTCTAACTTACCACTAATTGTAAAATGTATACTTGAGGAGCCGGAAACATTCACTTTCTGCAGATACTGTCACCAACGGTGATTAATGTGTGGTGATATGAGTGTGGGGGAGGCTGGATTTCGTCCTTGTTTGGTGGAAAGGGAAAGAAAAGGCTAGAGAAAGAGCGTAGGGATCGGCCTTCGCAAGATCAGCACTATTCGACTGGATTTCGCGCCGCTAACCCGATCGAAATTGTCTTTCGGTAATGCAGCACACATCATTATTATTTGGGCTGAAGAATCTGTCTCTTCATTCCTCCTACTTTCACAGGTCAGAGTGACGACACAGCATGCCTAATGAAGAGGCGAATTCTTCATTCCGATTGTTCTAATCTACATGCGATCATGATAATCATGAACACAGGGCAGACTTTAGACAAAAATAGATATCAAAAGCATTGTCCGTGATTTTCTCATGAGTATCACAGCGTCGATACTCTTCTCTAGTGCTTGTCTCGTCTCCTTTCCCTTTCTACGGTGCAAGGCCGCTTTGAGACAGTGCGCAGGGTTCATGCTAAAGTCTCTCAGCTGTCTCTCCTAATTTCATCAATTGTTGTTGAGGGGCAGGATAATTGAATCACCATTGAAATGAACCGGATGTCGCATGCTATTCCCCCATAAATCAATCTACCATCAACCATATAAAATAGATTTTATCCTTGGCTTATTTCCGCCGTTCAGATTAGCAAGAGGTGTGCGGGAGGCCTTGCCAGTTGGTCTCACCTAGCGTTGTACCTTTTACGAGAGAGAAGTTCACTTTATTCACTGTTCATGATTTTTTACCTGATTCTGCCCTGCCGGCAGCGCTCCACCGGGCATCAACGACTGCTTTCGCTCGAGTGTCGCGTGCGTTCGCTGCAGTGGTTTGTGCTGCCGCTCCTGCTGCTGCTGCTCCTGTCGCAGGCTCGCGGCAGCCTTGTCGCTCGCTTCCCTGAATAGATTATTCATTATTATACGGACTCGGCGTGTATGCATCTCAAGAAAGGTAAAGGTGTATCCACGTCACGCGATTTTACGATCGTCAGATGGGACATACATCATCCCAAGGCACATTTCCGCATCAGTTTCATGTGGAGTGGTGACTTGTCTTATGAGTCGAATAATGACCAAGATTATCCCACCTGAACGACTTGAGCACTTGCAACAAATCCTCCTCCTGCTGCTTCTGCTTGGTTCTGTCGGGCGGGCGGAAGGCGGAGGCAGAGGCGTCCCGATCCAGTCCCGAGCACTCCGTTGAGGAGGCTGAATTGTCTACATATTCCCGCGACAAGACTTCCAAGACTTGTTTGCTTTTTTTTACCAAGCTACTACAATAAAAATGGAATTATATATTTTCAAAGTCAATGATAAATACCTGCTCGCTTGAAGCCCGTCGTGACATGGTCGAACGTGAACCGCGTAGTGGCCGATTTCGAACTGTGCGGTGTGGAGAAGGCCGAGTCGCCGGATGTGCCTGAATAATTAATTTACTAATTTATTTTCAATCGCTAATATGGGGTATTTGTCTCCTCATTTTCATTGTTTTCTAGTAACCCCCTTATTGTAACGTATCGACTTGGATAAGTATGATGATGTGACATGATTAAATTGAATAATTGTAATATTGCTCACCAAAATTGAGCGGCGACAGTCCGGGAGGCGATAATGGGGATAAGGCGATCAAATTCGTCAGTGAGTGGCCTGAAAATATACCTTATTCGAAAACTTCCCTCAGTCTATTGATTTCATTCCTCGCGCAGTGCGACAAATTGGCTATAATCTCTTATTCATAATCGTGAAGCCGTACCGCTTCACTAATTGCCTACGCGCGTCAACGAAACTCGTGCTCAAATACGCATGCCATTACGGAAGGATGCCTCGCTCGTTTCGCAATGCTCCCTCGGTTCTCGAACAGGCGAGAGGTAAGGCAAAATGAGGAGATCTGATGATGAGAAGCCTTTCGCATAATCCGCGTTCCCTTGTGAGACTCTCGGCTCCAGCTGACACACACACACAACTGATTCGTGATTTCCGTCACAAATTTCCGTCTCATTAGATCGGTACATGATGTCATCGGGAGCACTCACTACATATTATAATCCCCTAATGTTATACTCATTTACAGTATGCGATACTGGTTTATCAGTATCCTCCCGCCAGCACAGGCTCGAAGGCGGGAAGTGCCTTTACCCATTCCCAGATGTAGAATACATATACATCTGGGAATTGGTAAAGGAAAAATTTGTTGAAATTTGCTTAATTACCGATTCACACGGTGTAATTTAGATGAAGAATCTAACCGTGGATTTGTTTTGAAAATACAAAAAAGTAGCTCACTCATAACGGGCACGGGCGGGCTCATCTGCACAGCCGAGTCCGATCCGCTACTAAATCTCTCGCTTCGCCACTTGGTAAACGACAGTCCGTTCGGGTATCGGATCGGCGTCGGCGATAGGACGTCGGGCTGCAATATGAATTAGTAATAATGAAGTATTCTTAATTTTTGACTGCAATAATAATTTAAAAAATTGACAAAATTTTCCGTGAACCCTCAGTAATCTTTTTTTTTCGGTCGCGTTTCGCCTCAGACGTACGTTATTACATTATTATTATTATTATTGTGAAATCACTAAGAATAATTTCTCCGGGATAACTAAGGTAATTTTGCCTAGAATCTCGACGTAAATTGAGGCGAAATTATGAATTCCGTTCGTCAGAAGCGTACGTCATTCACTCATATGCGCAATTCTTCCCACTTCCCGGAGGAGTTTTGTTTGCCTGCCAGGGGAAAAAGGGAGTGAAACAAACTCGCGCTCACTGGTCCTCTCAGGGCACAAGACCGAAGATATTCGAAGAATAGACACCGGTGCTTTGATACTGTTTTGATATATACTTTGTTTTTACGAATTCTGTTATCTACAAAGACTTCCTGTTTCGGGAAATTCTACAAGTATAAGCACGTTATGTGCTATGCATTCCGCTCAAGATACCAATGATCTATGCGAGTAATCACCTCAACTTCATTTTCGCGTCACTTAACCGCAGTAAGAATCAAGGAGACCAAGCAGAGAGTAATTCATAATGGGAAACGGACCATGTAAATGACGAACATATCGCTGTGAGTGGGAGAAACCGGGACTGTCTTATCTTCGAGAGAGGTTCAATGGTACCGCCCCACTGTCAAATATTTTTGTCAGCCCGCGGGTTTCCGGGGCGGATGGATCCGACTCTCTGAGGATTGTTCTCGTCTCTTCATTTTGTCTTATCTCTCACCAGTCGGAGATATGAAAAGGTATTGCGAAACGTATGAGACAGACCATAAATCGACTCTCTTCATTTTGCATGCTCTCTAATTATGCCTCTGCACGGCGAGAGAGCATGCGAAACGAAGAGAGTGTTATCGGGCGGGGCTTCCACGCGTGAAAAACGCCGCACCGCGCCCAAATCCGCGCCCTAGTGATAACCCGGAAAATCGTAACACCCTCTTATCAGCTTGTGTCTCTCGCATATCTTTGGACGCTAGACTGACACGCCTTTTGGCAACTTTTGTGGTATTCAATTATTACTTGAGACCTGATCATTCTTCTCTTGTATTGCATATTGTTTCAAATAAAAATCGAATTTGAACGCTTCAGCGAGATTGAACGGAAATGTCGGACTTTTTTGATATTTAATTATGATTAATTTCGGCTCCGCCCCTGCCGTCACTCGCTCAATCTCGACAAGGGTGTGGCCGGGATATTGAGTGGGATAGATAGGTGGGGTGGGGAGGGGGGGATTGAAAGTCGGACAGGCGTTTCCTCATTCCGTATCACTGCTCTGACAGGTTAGAGAGTACGTTGTATGATGAGACGGCTAGCCGTATTTCGAACTGTCTTTCGGGGACAGGGGGCGATCGGATCAGTAACCGGCTTTGGGAAGGCTCACTTCCTTATTGCAGTAGCGGATCGCGCACTTTTCCGAGCGCGCGCGTGGAAAGATTGCAAGGGGTCGACGAAACCCTATACTCTAGTTTCGGCTATCCTTCGCAAGGCTGGATGAGCGTGAACTTTACTGACGTCGTCATCAACATCTGGCGGCATAACGTGAATACCTAATCAATTGACTTTGCGGCAGCTCACATTGGAAACTGAGGAATATTTGATCAAACCAATGGCCATATTGATTGACTTTTTTCTCTTTGTATGGGTATTGATTTGATAAAACTCGTATTTCAACATACCCCAGGCGTGTAGAACGGCGAGACTGTTGTTGTGATGGTATTGGATGAACCTGCAAGAGCGAAATTACAGACTATGATATCTAGTTGTTTTCTCGAGTGGTGCATCAAAAGTCACCGAACTGTTATCACAGACAGTAATTGCCAGTCGCAGTGGACTACAGACTCGAGCTCTTGCAACTAACAGTCAATGTCTAATGTATCTGAAAAAGCTTATTAGAGCCCGAATGACACCTTTTGCCCAGTTAAGCCCTAACCAACATTGTTCTAGTGGTGAAAAGAGAATAAACAAAGATTATCCATGAAAGGCATTTCAGGTGTCCGATTATCAAGGGATTTAAAATATCAGCGACTCCCATCCGCTCACCTTCCGCTCCGCTCGCGTCGTGCGCATCCTCGCTCACGCGCACCGTCGGCAGCGGGACGGGCGCGTTGACGCGATTAAGGCGGACCGACGCGGATGACGCGGATGCGGATGCGGACGACGGACCCGCACCGGACATTTGAGGAAGCCTGGAAGGGATGGATGTATTGGCAAGAATTCTGAATGAGCCATAAGTAATACGAGATCGGGCTCACGAACATGTGAATGTATCTGATAATTCGAATGAAGGTGATTCGTCAATGAAGGATTTTTTTTTATTTTTGAGGACTAAATGAAAGGCATTTCAGGTGTTCGAGGATCAAGAGAGAAAATTTCACTGGTTCCTATGCGCTTCCTCAGCGACAGCGGCGTGGAATCGTGTGTTCAGGTGAGCATCGGGAGCTGTGACAGACGCGCTCGTTGCAAGACTCTAGTCTACCCTGTATCACTGGATGAATAAATATCTCCATTTAGTGTCATTCGCAAGCTAAACATAGCCTTATTGCAAGCGCGCTCTGCTTATGGTTCTTCGAACAACACAGCCAACACGTCTGCATTATTCAGAGACGATGCTGCAGCTATCGTGTTCCGAATCGGATTTTTGCCAACACCGAGCAACCTAGATACTGCCTTACTACACGCCCCATTGCCTTTTCGAAGTTCTCCCATCTCTTATGAGCAGTGGATGAGGAGGTGGGCGGAGTCAGAAAGCCACGACCTCTTCACAACCTTCTCTTCTCGACTCGACGTCACTTTCTCGTTAGATTCGCTCGCTCGTGTTTGCGCCTCTCTCTCTTGGAAAAAGGAGAAGGAGGATTCTAAGTGGTTATGGGAGCTCTCCTAAGGAGGAAGAAACGATTATGCGGAAGAGAAGCCCACGAGTTTCACGAGGCTAATTTGCGGGTTCTAAAGACTGACGTCGAGAGTAAATACAGGGCGATAAACAAATGGTTAGTTGCGGCTAATGGGCGGTCACGGGAGATAGAGGTTGAAAACATAACGAAAGACAGCAGCTCAAAATGTAGTTGTGGCAGAGTAAACACCAATGTTAGATAATTAGGTAACAAGAAAAGGGTAGTTTAGCCCGATAGTCGAGTAGAATTGGTGTTTAGAATTCAGCATTTGAATAGTGTGCTGAAATGCATGCAAAAACATGCTGCAGCAACTCAAAATATAGGTTAGTCAAGCAAAATCTTTAAAAGACAAAGCAAATCGCGAGAGGCACGTGAAAGCATAGGATTATGTTGATCAGTAATTCGAAATGAGCTGCCCCGATAATTGATGTGAATTAGAGAATCAACAGATGCGAATATCGTAATATCGGCTTGATGCAACGGATGGATCTCTAAGATTCAAAGATCGCAATGTGGTGAGTGTTGAGAATCAGCGATTATTGCCTGACGCATGTGCTAGTAATGTATGTGAAATTGTGAAACTACGTCGTATGTTTCATCTTCGATGTCTTTTATCATTCATTCGCAACAAATTTCTTATTTCGTAGTTCTTGAAAGATACCAATAAGGTTTCTTCCCAGCAAAAAGCTCATAAAGGACTGCTGCGTTCTCACAAATTGGAGCCAAAGGTTGGAAGAAGGCGGATAGAGGTCGGAGCTAAGTCGGCTTCCTCTGGGGGAATATTGACAACGAGGCGCAGTCGTCCGGAAAATGGGGCACGAACTTTGGACTCGCTTATTCGTAGTCCCGCGGGAATTTCGGCTTTTTCTCCACACAAGGAAGTGAATGAGGCAGTCGAAACTCCCGGATATGAAAAATAGACCGGAGAAAATTGGTTTACTTTTCGTCGCACACTTTTCAAAATATGTTTCACTCGATATGCAATGCATAACTGTGAATTTTTAAGCGAAAAGTTTGAGCCAGAACTTTGAAATCCATCACGCAAGCCCACACCTTCGCACGTATCGCAACTGGTTAAAATGCCAAATAAGTGATCAGTATCCCACGGAGCGACGTTTCGGAAAGCTCGACGTGATGAATGCACCATCAAGGTTGGTGCAGGAGAAGGGGCGGGAAGAGAGCCTTAGCGGATTGCTCCATATTCCCACGCATGAGGCAGGCTCGAGTTCCAGAAAAGGGGCGGAAAAGTAAGCCGATACCTACGCTTGGTCTCCACTTTCGACGACCGACCGACCGACGCGTTTGACATACTCAAGTTGCCTAGAGCGACACAACGCGCAACAGCTCAAGCTTCCGCGAAAAAAATGGAACTGACACAAACCCCAAAACAATTAGAGACGCACGGCGTTACGCGTGAGCTCGTCTATACATCGTTTATTTCAATGATAAAGAGACGATAGAAAATCAAGAGGAAAAGGACAAAAGCGACTGTTTCAAGGGTTTAGCGTTTTGTTGCCCCGAGCGACGCGCGAAAACTTCCGAGTTTTCCGAAGAATTAAATGAGTCATGCGATTCGCAAAACGAAAAGCAACACCAAGGCCAGTGAGTGGGGGAGCTGATTTACGCCGATAACATGGTTGGATATACCTGAATGATTCGGGATAAATCGGAAAAACGTTGGCATTTGAACCTCACATTGGAAGCCTTGGATCATGAAAACGACTATGAATCATTGGCATGAGTTTACGAACAGATAAGCGACTAGAGTCTTGATGGTACTTTCTTGATGAAGGTGAAAAGGGAATTTGCAATTTGATATGTTGTCAGCTTAGCATGCTGAGATCCTGATGATTCTCCCTGGCGCTGACTTCCGGATTTTGGTCCATTTAGTGAAAATCATGTATGCTCGTGACGAATTACTATGGAATGCCACATCAAAGATAGCGCTTATCTCCTCATTTTGCCTTATCTCTCGCAAGTCAGAGAAACGAGAGAACAGTTCAAAATGAGAGAGGCATATCCATCCTTATCTCACTACGAATGAATCATTCGAAGGTTCCGATTAGGACGAAGCAATTATGAAACAGTCGCCAAGATAAGGAATGAGTGAATCAGAATGAATCAGAGTGAACGAGTTCATCGGACGATAAGCATGTTGTGGAAAAAAGTCAAAGAGGAAAGCGCAGATTTGAATTCCCGCAATTTTATTTCTCATCCCCCGTATAGGTAGCGACTTGAAATTAGAATTCTGGGGTGGAAATTTAAAAACCACCCCAGAATCCAAATTTAAGTGCCTAGCACAGTACTGGGAGCTGAGATATAAAATTGCGGGGAATCTGTGCTTTCCTCTTTGACTTTTTCCACAGCATCACAATCGAAGCTTCGAAGGCTTCCTGTTTCTGGGTTTCCAGACCGAGGTAACCTCTTGTTCCATTCCGCATGCCCTTGCGTCTCTTTTCATAACCGTAAGAGCACGAAAAAAAGTAACTGAGAACAGGAAGCGCGCAAGATACTGATTCGTCGGACTGATTTCGCTTGAACGATAAGCTTCTTGAGTGTGGCTTCCGTACGTGAAAGGCGCGAATTATCCGATGTATAATGCGTATAATCTACGACAAACGAGCAACAATACGATACAACCACTAATTGGCGACAAATTACATATCGCAGTCATTATTGTGCGCTTGGTTTCTACGACGAGTCACTGTTGCGCAGTTCTATGAAGGACGGCAGCTGGACTTCGAGATCGTCAGTACCCGTAGGGTTTAGAGTTCAAAAAATGGTTCCATAGTCTCTTCATTTCACACTCTGAGCGGGCTAGAGAGGGTGCAAAGGGAAGAGACGGAGCATCATTTCTCGAACTCTAGTAAAGATACCCGCTCTCTAAACCCGTGTTCCTTGTTCTCCATCACTGGTCAAAGTTGTTTGAACGAACTGTTCATGAATATTCGAGACTGGTCTGTCGTAGGGTTGGCTTGTCCAGAAATGGTTCTCATCATTCTGCACGCTCTCTCACCCCTCTGATCGAGGAGAGAGCATGCGAAATGAGGAAACCGTTTCTCGACAAGTCTGTCGTTTTTCTCCTCCTCCTTCTGAGAACTCGACCGCCGGCGGCCTGGGAACTCCCTAGTTGTTTTGAGCTGTTCTACATGCCGAGAGGGAGAGGGAAGCAATGCGAGGGGGAGGCGGAAAAACAAGCAATCAAAACAGGAAAACAGGCCCGTATGTGCCCTGGGGGCACTAGACTGTGCTAGGGGCTCCAGCTCCCGCGCATATATTGTATTCAATCAGCAAAAAGTTCCGAGAAGCGAGGCAGTGAGGGGTGGAATGCGAAGTAAAATGGATTAATGCTGAGAGCGCGGGCGGACTCTTACGTTAATGAGGCTTACTGAAACAAACAGGGGGCGGGGGCAGCGAAGATCTTGAGAAACACTCAGGTTATTTCTGGAACTGAGGCTACCAGGAAAGTCAAGATATCAAGTCCTTAAGATTCCAAGATAACTGATGAGATTCTCACAGAGCGACGAATCGGAAAAGGCGACGTTATGAATGCACACATCATTTTTATGGATAAATAAGGGATTTGAGAGACAAATAATGAATCCACTATATGCCTGCCATACACACGGCCTTCAATGAAGCAATCCAATTGAGAACTTTCACTGGAAAAGTGTGAATGGAGCGGTAAATTGTATTATATAAGTTAAGCGCAAGTTCACAAAGGGCTTTCTGAGAAGTGCGCGTTTACTCTTGTGTGACAAATAATGAGAGAAAGGCGGATAGACAAAGCAACACAGATGAGGGTTGTTCATCGCTCCTGACTGTCTTCAACAACCCAAAAGGCTCCAAGTTCTCTCATGTATTTTGGGACGTCATGGGTTCTTAGGGCGCCGAAATTCGACACCCCAACTAAGGCAGCTTTATCCAAAAAAAACGCATGACGACGTTTGGCAAAGGGCGCACTCTCGCACACCACGACAATGGGGATCCACACCACGACAGGGGCAATCGTCGATGACGACGTCTCGGCCGTGAAAGGGTGGGCAGAGGGAGGGGGATGTGGGGGGGGGGGGGGGGGGGGGGAGAGCACTCGCTCTCGTCGTCTAGCGCTCTCTCACTCCATCCTGATCTCTCGTCGAGCGCGAGTGAGCAAAACTTGCCTACTGACATCAGCGCAATTCTCTAACTTCGACGCGCTCACGTCGTCTGCGCTCTCTTCGCTCCGCGCACTCTCTCGCCTCCTTTTCATTATAAATAATTTATGCGTAGCTTGCGGGCAATCGGCGAATTGCGCCACAATGCGCGGTCAAGGCATTTAGGTCACGCGCGCATTTTCAGTTTCACAAAAGGTTCAAGCATCTTTTCATGGGAAGATGCGCCATTTTTTCACTACACCACGGAATCGGAATCAGATGATGTAGAGTGCATACATGGAATTCGGAAGATGTGCAGACAGAAGAAAGTTCTGAGTAGACGAGACGCAAATGAGTCGAAGAAGGTGCACTATGACGACTGACTTGTTTACAGTGGGGGACCATGGAAAGAAAGCCCACCCAATGAGAGGCGAGAGAGGCTCGAATAAAGACCTACAGGAGGCGCACGATCGAGATTGTTCCAAGAAATGTGCGAGGAATTCTCGCGGTTCAAGCGAGCGGAAACTAAATAGCACCTGCCGGATTTCGACGTCGGCACTGGAATGAACACACAAAGGAATGCGATAGGGATATGCAAATGATCAATGTGGGAAGAGAACACCAAAACTTGATGGATGCAGTTAGCAGTGCCCATATTTCAGCGGCCGAATTAGAACCAACAAAAGGAAGCTACTAGAGAAAATGGGTTCTGGCCCCCTAGCCCCCATGCGCTATGTGGTGAGAGAAAAGAGGAGGGAGGGATGGAGGGAGGGGGAGGAAAAGAAGGAGGAAGGGGGAGAAGGGAACTTTTTGAGTCCCCCCTCAGAAGGAAATAACGTTTGTGCGGGAGAACCTGGAGGGTGTGTGTGCGATATTAAAGAGAGGAAGGAGGAAGATATGGGATCTTCGGAAAACATGCATGTCGCATAACTCACTAACAATATTCCGAATACAACAACCAGAAAATGTATTATCATTGATCGACTGAAGCAGGGAAAGCGCAGTAAGTTTCCGATTCGTAGTTGCGCTCTCGAGAGATTTTGTATCCCGGTAAATAATTCGCGGAATACATTTTCCGGAAAGTCTCACACCCACTGAGAGTAATGCTAATAGGCAGGAGTCATGTATAAATACGCCTTCTTAGTCTTATAGGAAAGTTTTCCGAGAAGTTTCAGGAGATTCTGGGAAGATTCTCGTGGTTAAAATAAACAGAGGTCAACTTGAGCCGGCGAAAAACGTGGGGTTAGTCATCTCTATAGGGGTGAGCAGCGGTAATCCGTGAATAAATAATGGAAGAGAAGAATGCGAACGGCCGAACGGCCGAATGGTAGAAAAAGAGAAACAAGGAAGGCCGTGCCATCCTTGTAAGGGGATTACGGCTTCTTCTCTTTTTAGCACGCAGACAGAATGGTTTCCAAGATGCGCTTAAAGGAGGAGTGGCATTTGTCTAACTGAGTTTTCCATGATATGGCAAGTGTAGCCATTAACACTGTTGAAGCTGCACCTGCGGTGCAGGCAACGAGCTTGGGGGAAAAGGCAATGTAAAGAAGACTGGCTACATCCCATCGCATTAGCTCCACATTACATTATCAACTATGGCCCTAGTAGGACATCGCACTTTTCAACGAGGTCATGGGGACTCGGAATTCATATTCGTCTCTGAAAGCTTGACAATCATTCCATTGTCAAAAACTTTCGCCAAAAACGTGAAGACAACCACCCGCTGCGCGTCGTTTTTCAGAGAAATTGAGCAGCGAGAAAAATCCGTTCGAAATTGAAGAGCGCGAGAAGATCGAACCAATGCGAGATAATCCACAGCGAATAAGCCGCGATGCGTATCGGATTTGGAGGGATGTGTCGGCGAATAAGTTCGCCGGCTAGTTTCTAGATGGCCGTGGAATGAGCATGATTCACAGTTCACAAATCCATTTTCCGTGCTAAAACAACTCTAGTAAGTTTCCTAGTATGCCCATAGTGAGCAAAAGTCCTACTGGTTCACCTAGGTGACCTAGTAGGACATCGATGCCAGAGAAGCCAATGAGCGCAGACAGTGGAGGCATGGAAATTATCAATATTTCACAACATAGTTTGTATCCGATCAGAGGAGAAGAATAAGAGTAGAGACGTTTGATAGAAACGCTCATAGTGGAGGCGAAGTGGGGGGAACGTGTGACCAACCAGGTGAATAAACGGGAGGAAGAGAAGGTGGAATAGAAGAGGGAAAGAAGGACTTCCTCTCCATCTAATGGGCTCTAATCCGACCTTCCAAGGATTCTGATTCTGACCAAAACTCGACCAATTGGAAAATCATGGGTCAATGGCCAATTCAACGCTTTGCCTATACAAAAAAGGTCAACGATTAGTGATTCTGGAGATTCATGAAATATTAAAAGAGTATGAAAGAGAACGCTTTCAAAAATCAGCTGATTTTATCCGGCGTTGAAGGGTGTAGAATAGGGCTGCCACGGTCAAGAATTATCATAATTTCGAGTGCTCTCACTACAAGGAGAGAAGCGACGGATTCTACGATCAACCTGTAGCCTGTCGCTCCATTCCGCCCTAACTGCGCATCTTTAAGGTGACGAATGAAGTATAAGTATGAGTAAAAGAATATGACTACCGTGACTGAGAACGCTCAGGCGACAATGAAAAACGACGCCGAGTGTAATCAAATTCCACCTGTGAACATTCAGAGAAAATTGTGCGGGTGGATGTGACTCAGCACTTTCACAATAAGGCGTCTGGCAAGGAAATGAAGTTAGGGAATCTGAGCGAATATTCAAGTGTGGATGGGATTTTTGAAAATAGAATCCACAGAAGTTCAAGGATGGATGGTCTAACTCGTCTCGCAATACTCTCTTTTTTCTATTATAGACCAGAGAAAATGCAAAATACAGGAACTCCGTGCTCCGTTCAAAGAAGGAAGTGATAGAGAGAAGGACATTATGCGTGAATTTCGCAACTACATACATATAAAACAGGCGTTCTAGAAATGCATAAAATATTAAAGGTTCTTAAAGAGAGAGGAGAACTCCGAGAGAAATCAGCTGTGCGGGGACACATGACTCGATGTCTCATCTACTCTCATCGCCAAAGTTTGAAACCTGAAGATCTTCTTGATCTTGATATTCACGTAAATTTTAAATATTAGAAGATAGCATACTATGAATCCAATGAAAGAATAGAATATTTAACAAAATCTGCTATGAAATTTGGAACATAAATGAAACATAAATTCTCTTTTTTTGGTGCTGATGCAACCCAATTTGGAAACAGAAAAATTGTCTCGAATGCGTAAGAGAACGCTGCGAATCAGCTGGGTTGACACATGACGCATCTACTCATCGCCTTCGAGTTTCGCCTTCTCGGCCCGTCTAGAAGTGTCTCTTCGTCTTGGGGTCAGGCGGTTAACTCGACTCGCTGACTCTCGCCCCTCTCCGAACCCACGCGGGCCGCCCGTCTTCGTACCACCCTCGCAAAACAATGATAGGGATGGGAGAAAACAACGATGTCTGATCTGGAGTGGAGAAGTCGCGAGGTGGAGGATCGATGTATTTTAAGAATATTGGGGAGTATTGAGTTTCGAGTGGATCCTAGAGTGATATGATCAATATCAAGATGTCAATTGAGTTAGCGTAAAAATGAAGAAAGGTGTAAAAGTTCAGATGTTTCAACTTCGAACTGCCTGCAATCTTTTAAAACCGAGAAGAGAAAATCAGGGAAAAAAAGAAGAAGCGGGTGGGAATCACTGTAAATCTCTCGTGAGAAAGATCGGAGTGAAAGTGCAGGTTCAGGACAGAAGAAAGCAAGCGGCTGTTCGAGAGAGAGAGGTTTGTTCCGCGTTAGAAGCACACGAATTCATCTCCTTCCACCTGAGTCTCTTCAACTCTTCTGGTCTTTAACAAGTCAGATGAACGTAGAGAGCGCGCGAAAAGAAGAGGCCTTTGTCATTCGGAAAGCGCTACGCCAAGCTACGATCAATCACGATAACGCATCTGCGAAGAGTGCGTAGACTGAAGAGCTGGAGTCTGCAATCTTATCTCTCATCGGTCAGACTCATGTAGAGACCAAGCGGATAGGAGAGTGCGAAACCTTGTTCTCACGATCAAGAGAAACAATCGCCAAGTGAGTGCGAAAGAGCGCGAAGTCAGCTGGCGTCTGGAGGTTGATGAAATAGGGTTGAGACAATAGAGATCGCGGCTCAAAACTCCGAAGGGTTCGAAAAAAAATGATCAATCAATCAGAAATCCGAACGGCGCACGCGTCTCGCGAAAATCCGATCAGGCATCAACAATTGCTCGAGCGCCGTCTCGTTTACTCAGTTGGACTTCGCCCACCCGGCACAGATTAGACATTTGATCTTCTGGTGAAGAAAAAAAAGAAGACGAAAATGAGACGGATGTGTTCCGTGCCACTAGCAAGCCGCATCCAGGAACTTGTTTATTTTGGCTTGTTGAACAATAGCGGCGATAATGAGGAAAGGAACCCATGGGAGCGGAGCTGAAAAAAATCAGGGATTATTTTGAGGTATAATTTTGGACCCTTCTGTGAGCATGGAGGAGCGACGAATATCAGCACTGCTACTCCGCAACTGCTGTACGGTGTGTGCCGACTAGGCATCTCCAGAGTCAGACATTTGACATTCACGACGGACATGATGTATGAAGAAGATGGTAGTCTTTGCCAGAGGCCGTTCGAAATCAGACGCATTATGACAGTGGGTGTTGTTGCGACGACGCCAGTCTCGTCAGCAGTCTCAACATCTCAACAACTTTCTCGGCGGGGAACGATAAACAATCATTGAGAAGGCACGAACAACAATAAATCATCTGAAACAGATAAAGAACTAGCGCCATGCGCTACGAGTTGGATTTGTAATTTCAAATAGAAAAAAATAGATCGATAGCGAAATGATCGCAACCATTGTCACAGAACATCTCTATAGTAAACTTCTCTGTATCTTTTTCGACTAAATTCAACACAATGTAAATATATTTAGATTCTCAGTAACACGAATATACCATCATCCGACCATAGCTCCTGAAATCATGTCCACATTCCTAATGTCCTTTCATTGGCCGTAGTTGAAGTGACAGCCCGCAGAAGGATGAGGGGCAATTATTTCCCTCTTCCCTAATAAAAAGTCTTCCTCTCCTTCCTCTTCATGGGCTGTCTCACATTGTTTCATCCCCTCTCCGCGTAGTTCTCTCCTTTTCTCAAATTCACAACTCATTCAAAGATGAATAGCCCCCTTTTTAATCAAAAATCGCAATCTCTCGCTATTCAGAGCGATGAGAGACCATAGTTAGGCAATTCACCCATTCCCTCTTTTCGAAAGGTGTTCTTCTTTTGCCATCACCTACAAACTATCCATTAGGCGAGGGGTAATAGTGTGAAATGTAGATAGCCCTTGATCCATTCAGCCATTGATCCTGTCCAGTTCCAATCCCGCTAGAGAAAGGCTCACGTGAAGTACACGTTTTCCTCATCTCGCTTGGTTTTCCGGAACTTGTGCACTCTTGACGAGATGAAAAATGCGATTCTTCTTCCTCCATGCTCTCTTACCGATCAGAGTGCAGAGAGAGCTCGCCAATGAAGGAAACGATTTATAAATTCTGACAGTCCAACTCTAGTCTTCGTCTGATCAGTGCAGTTTGAAGACTACGGCCAAGTGATCCTAGCAATCGTTACCCCCTCGCCTATCTGTATAGTCTTTTGTATCCGAAAAACGCGAATAATTTGCGACGGAACAAGGGAAATTGTCCCTGTCTGATCAGTGCAGTTTGCACCGCTGAGAATGGCGGGAATCCATGGCATGACTAATGTTTGGAACAGAAATTGGCGCCAAAAAGTACAAACGTTCCCTATTTTGATCAGCAAACAGGAACTTTCCCGCCAATAGTTTTCTAATACAGCTACTAGTTAGGCAAATCACTTCTGCTCCTCTTGCATGTTCCCTGTCCTAAAAGTGCCGTCGATTTTCCAATCAGCCAACTAGTTGTCTCGTTCTATTCCTAGACTACAGAGGTTTCCTCGTTTCTCTCGCTCTTTCTCCGATTATAGTCTTTCTGATACGAAAGACCGTGCAGATAGGAGAGGGGAAACGAAGGCTTGACAATTTCTCTTCACCATGAATACTCTCTTGTTGGTCAGCAATGGGCGAGAGAACAGGGAAAATGGAGAGAGTGATTGTTCACTGGTCCATTCCTCATGTTTACCCATAGTGCATCGTCCCTTCTGCCCGGCCTTGCAGACCCTCCATGCTTTCAATCCACACGATGGCTTCGCAAGCTCTTTGCGCTCTTTCCCCGATCACAGAGGGGGGATAGAGCATGCGAAATGAGCAGAGTCGTTTCTTGCTGAACTATCACTGCGCGATTCCCGTGAGAATTAGAGATCCTTTGGAATTCGCTTCCTCATCGTTTTTGAAACTTTTTCACCGCAAAACGAGTATGATAGGGACTATTTAACATTTCTCTTCTCTATCTAACTCGGAATACTAAGTACTGAAACTCTTCCCTCCTCCTAGAAATAATGAGATTTCGCCGGGGGCAGAGGCAGCAATGAAGTGCTGCTCGCTGCTTAAGGGACGAGTTTCTCACTCTTCCCAAGGATTGCCTGTCTCTCCCCTTTCTCCCTGCTCTCTCTTGTCTCTGACCGACGAAAGATAAGGCGAGGTGAAGAGATCCTTGCTCTTTCTCCTCCTATCTTACCTTGCCCTTAGGATGCCCTTTCGCAGTAGTGGTGGCTAGCATCGCGCACAGCTGGGAGAAGAGGAGGAGAAGGGGAGAGGTTTTTCTCCCCCCCCCCCCCTGACCCCCTCCATCTCCCCTCTCTTCCCCTCTCTGACGAAGAGGGGGCACTTTCATTGCCCGGGTTCTCTTCCCTCTCTCTCTCTCCACATTCTGCACTATTGCTTCCTCGTCTCATAAGAGCAGCCATTTTTTCCAGCTATCAATAATTCTACGTTTCCATACATTTGATGGCGATTGATCATTGGCTAGTGAACACTTGTCACCTTCCACCTCCACCTCCAAATTGTGCACTATTATCTGTTCCGCTCTCTTCCTTTCGCCCATTTCGCATAGACTAGCCAATTTCCCCCAATAAATTATTCCACGCATTTCCGGGGCTCTAGACATGTCTAATGGCCATTTATTGGTTGGAGCTCGTCTCAGCTGCGAAAAAGTATTACACTGAGCATACTTCAAAATTTATCTGCCAGAGTTCTCTCACGCATCCTCCATTCCCTTCGAATCCATTCCACTGAAACGTGAAACTTTCTCCCGCTCTCGCTCAATAGAGTAGGGAAGCGTCTACAATAGAACGCGTCTTGTGGCTGTTTGAGCACTTTCTTGAGAGCTTCACGTAGACACAACGGATCTCCGATTTGCCGCCTGCTTACTAGTACGTTTGTATCACGTCTTGGACCATTTGTATCGTCTATCATGTTTGTACCTCTACGTCACGTCTTCTACGTCACACTATACGCGTGCACAATTGCACATCGATTATTGTATTGTGCATTTACTGTATTGCATTCTGAGTTATTCAAAGAATATCACGATCACTCGAGGGAATATGTGAAATTATAAATCCGCGACACATTTTTCGAATTTAACTAATCACTATTCGCAAGGCGTGTTGATCAATTGTGGTCAGAATCCGAGGGAGTAAAATAATCCCTTTTCAGGTATGGTTACGGGTTCGGAGGAGTACAGCCCGCCCCGGACAGGTGCGCCGCCTACATACGAAGTGTGTAAAAAAAACGAAATACGGGTCGTCGTCTCTTCATTTCGCACACTCTCTCACCCCAACTCTGACCCGTGAGAGAGTCGAGTGAAATGAAGAGACGATCGCTCTCAGGGGTGGCATTTATTCGGAATGTCAATGTGCTCAATTACTACCTACCATGCAAGATGGATTGATTCGTATTCATTGAATCGGATTACTGTAAATCCTTATGGTCTCTTATCTGTGTAAAAAAGCGATACGGCGAACCAGCAAGTGAAATTATGACTGATAGATATTTCGACTTTTATTGATCACTATTCAGAAAAGTCTATTCTATCCATCGCTTGGAATGAAGGAAACCCGATTGCCGAGTGGCAACAAACCAAGCTCTCAACCCTTTTTTTACTGAACTATTGCAGGAGGCAATGGGTCTCTTCGCCGACATTCCTCCGCCTCCCTTCGACATGCTGAGGATACAAGAGCAGCTGCCTGGAGCAGTGACCACTCAGCCGTCTGTTGATAGTGAGGATGGTGAGTATTCATTGATGGCAAATAAGCACTCTCTTCGATTTTCACGCTCTCTCGTCTGTCTGATCAACATGATTATCTTTTTCGATGTAGTTTCGCAAAACCAAGTTCCGGAAATGGTGGTGTCATTGTTTGTGTGCACAAGTGATCGGAACTCGTTATCAGCTATCACATATCAACCTTCTTCACAGAAAAAAAACAACTTTGAGCAAGATTGGTTCTACGAAAACCCGTTAGTGACACTTCTGATCTGCTGATAACATAACGGAGTGACCAAAAAGCACTCGAATGGTCAAATTTGTGCGCTGAGTGAATAAGACGTGACCATCGTACCAGAGAAAAAATTGAATCTTTCTCAGATATTTGTTCACAATGAATCAACCGTGACCAGCGAACTCTACTGAGAAAATTAATGTTTTTTTCTCAGATATCAAATGGATGCCCCTTCCTCGGATAGACCCGGGATCGAGTTGTCCGTATGGCCTGGAATACCTGTTGGAACTGAACACAGTGCTCGTTAAGAGGGTAGGTTCTTTGATTAATGTCAGTGTGAAAAATAGTGTATTTTCAATGCAATTACTTGATAATAGGCGAAAATTCGAGTTCACCTAACTCAATGTATCATATCTTCAGGAGCGCTGGCGCATGTTCGAGGGCAGACGGTACGGCGTGAGTAATAGCCTGGGAGAAAAGGTACGCAGATTTTTCTTTGACTTAATTGGAATATCACTCAATAGTCCTTGATTATGTCCATTTTTACGTCACTCTGGCTTGGGATAGTTGACTAGGAATGGAGAAAAATTCTAGTTCCTGGCCTTTGGCAAATGTCTATCGGGCCGTATCAGAATCATTCAGGTTTACATCGCCTCCGACACGGGCACTTTCTGCTACAGTGTGCAGGACCATCTGGAGAGGGTCAGAAGCACTCTTTTCGTGAATCTTTTCGTTTTTTAATCAACAAGGCATTCAAAATCATTAAACATTATCATACTGAGCACTCATTTCGTGAACCATTTGCATCTCTGAATAGGCATTTCAAATTCATTAAATTTGAATCAGCGTAGCAATGATCAATGATTTTGAACGTTTGCGATATTCGATTTTCTCGTGATACCATGACCGTAACGGAATAAAATTTTAATGGAACTGAATTGCAGCACGCCTTCACGATCAAGCGCGAATCGTACTGCATGTGCTACGGAATGGCATCGGAGTGCGCAGTCGAATGCCCACCCGGACAGCCGGTGAGATGTTTATTTATTTTACAATGCTTAGAAAGCGAAATGAATTCATTTCTATTCTTACCACGTCAATTTTAAAACTACTGATCTTACTATCTAGTGGATCCCACCTACCCCCACAGGATACATCTTTACCCTCAATACTTATCATTTTCAGTCCGGCTTCATCATCGGCTCAGCTGGTCTGTGCATGTCCAATATCGTGATTACGGATGGTGGCAAAAGGTTCGTAAATCTATAATTTAGAAAATACAAATTATACTCACTTTGAATAAATAAAAGCTGAAATAATCGAATTTCAGCTGCATCTTCAACATCAACGCACCAATCGGCCGTGGACTGTGTGAGGACGAGAATATGCCGGTTTGTGAGATCGTCGGGAATGTTCTGGCCTCTTCATCTTGCCTTGTCTCTCAGTGGTCAGAGAGACGAGAGCGCAATGAGCAATGAGAGAGATCGTCCATTGAAGTCTTTATGATACTTGTTCTGGTAAAAAAAAGAGTGTTTGAGTGCACCCATCATTCTCTGCCCATAAATTTCTCCCCTTGTGATCGGGGTCGTATACGCCGAAAAAATTCCTCTTGTGCTTTGATTGCTTGGTTCTCGTTTTCACAAAACTATAGGGATTACTAGCAATTTTTAGTGAATTCATAGTGACGCTAAGTTTATATTGATAAATTTGAATTTCTGGAACTTCTTCAATTTTTTGTTAAGGCAACAACCGCTCTAAATGTGTAGGAGGTAGTGAATATTTACAAATGATAGGGAGGGAATTTTCTATGAAAAAAGAGCGAACGAAAATTAAAGAAGTGCCGAATTTATTCAGGTGCTGTCCAATCGCGTGCCAGTTGCGAACATTCGTCGACGATATCCAGACGTGCCGCTATCAGAGAGATTCGACTACATTGTCACATGTGAGCCCTTATTGTTTCATTATCAAAACTTGAAACGTGGGAACTTCTCTGTTTTTTCGCCCAGGAAACAACTGCTCGGAATGAAAATGGTAGGGAGGGACTAATCTGCGAGAAATGGTTGGGCCAAAAAACAGAGAAGTACCGAAACGTGTTCTATGCTTGCTTGACTTTTCCCCCTGGATCAAAGTGCAAAGAGGAAAAGGTCAACAACAAGGATCATATTTCACACGGGCGTACTATTTCGCGGCTCTCAACGACTACTTGCTAAATTTAGGCGTCAGGCACATGAGGAAGACTAGATAATTGGAAAAGTCAATTCTTAATTTCTTCATCGTTCATTATTTGCAGTTCGCAGCGACGCCCTACCTTAACAAAATTTTACTGAAATCTCCAATCATTAGTTCTCAATTTCGTTTTTTTAACGGTCCCTATCACCCCTGACTTGAATCTGCTAGGGAAATTCAGATATTCGCAAACATCAATTCTCAATTTCTTGCTAATCATCAATTCTTAATCTCCTTTTCAGTTCCCATCGACCTCGAGGTGCGCATGAAGGCCGCCCTCATCGCTACTGCGGTCAAAATCGACGTCGAAATCGCCGAACAACGCACGCGTAGCAATAATTGAATCGAGTAACTAACCAATACTACCAACACCCGATGACCTCTTGTTGTTTAGAAGGGGGATATCACCTATGTACGAAGATAGGCAACACATCACTGAATGATAATAATGACTAGATAGATGCCATCAGTATTTATGCAAACATCTTTCTCCACGCATTTCTCACTTACTCTCACTTCGCTATGGGAGCTTTCACTTTGTTGTATAGGCTACGATTTCGCATTTATTGTTACATATTTTGTATGAACGAATGACGGCGCTTCTCATTTTGTAACGCCCCGTAACCGATAAAGGAACCTTCCATTCGTTGTCCCCCAAGAAATAAAGGAAATTATCTGACCACAGGAAAAAACAACAACAAAAACAACAACAACGTCATCACGGCTGACTCACGCTTTAATTCAAGCTTCTGACCGAAAAACGCGCGAGATACTACGTGTGTATGTGGAAACGAAAGAATGAGTCACTAATCGAATATTCGCCCTCTGCCATTCTCCCTCAACACTTCCGAGTGGGTCTCGGCAATGTTCTCGTCTTTTCATTTTGTCTTATGTCTCGCCAATCGGAGAAGTGAGAGAGCATGGCCAAATGAGAGAGTCTCGGCCGTCGACACATGAGAAGATGAGAAGAGGGGAGATAATGGCAGTGGAAAAGTCCAGGAAGAGAAAGGGGCTAGAGAAGCAGAGATGAAGGAGAAAGTAGAGGAAATGGGGAGGGTGGATGGGAGAACGGAGCTAGAGAGAAGGGGCTGAAACGTGTGGTGCCTTCATCTATTCGCTGTCCCTTCTCTACTCTCTCCTTTCCTTCTACTCTATCATCCTTCTTCTTCTTCTTTCATTTATCTACACTGCCATTCCTCTTCGCCCTTCTTCATTACGTTTAGTGTGTTTCCATTAATCTGTTCTCCAAGATTTACTCGGTTACTTCAACTAAGAACTTTCCGTAGTTTATCACTCTGCTTCGAGTCTCTGAACTTCCTTGTCTAACCCGTAATATTTTCTGCATTCAAATTTCTCACAATAAAGCGACTGTGATAATGAATTCGTGATAAGCTTTTCTTGATTTTTTTATTCAATCGATTGCCGTCGGTCTTAGAGCACTTTTTTTCCAATTCTTGAATGTTTTCTTCACCCTTTATGGGGCTTTTATTTTCTTTGCTCTTCCTTTCATAACTAGTCTTTTAATGAAACTCTGCCCCTCCCTTGAACCGAAAAGGGAAGGAGAAGGCCCTCTCACTCTCTTTCTCTCTCTCTCTTTTCCCATCGCCCTTCTCTCCCCTTCTGTTTTTTGGCGCTTTCCCTCTCTTAAATCGCCTATTCAGCGTTTCAGCCATTTATCACCCCCATACTTCCGTTCCCAACCATCCAGCCTGTTCTGTACTTTAACCTCGACTTTTTTTAGCATTTAGATTCCGGACAATTGAACAATAAGTTCGTTTCAGTTCTCAGATGAGTGCCCCTCCCTATCCCGAGCCGTCGCAATACCCGGAACCGCCTCCCACGTACGATGAAGCGATGGGACTGCTGCCGGCGGGAGGGCAGCCATTGACAAGCGGGAGATCACATCAGGTTGGAAATATGAACCAAACTAATACAACAATGTTCTGAATTGTGGGTTTTGTCTGTATCATTAGAAAGTTGTCCCTTGTTTACACAGTTGGTGGGCAGGCACTCACGGGCGGTAGATCGCATCAGGTAAGAAACTAACACATTCGGCATACTGAGCAGGGGTCCTTGATTCAATACCTTGAATACTGCTTTATTTCAGCACTTTTGTCTTATTTATAACTTAGTTAACCTCAGCTGGATTTAATGAAAATGATCTTGCAGGGTTCGATGGACGACATTCTCGCGCGTTCACTGGCAAACTCTCGTGCAAACTCGAGACAGTCCAGCAGGCAGCCGTCTCCGACGAGACATGTATGATTCATCCAGAAATTGATTTGTATTGCTCCCTATAGTTTCTGGCAATGATAATCAACGCAATAGTACTAGTAAACATTACGCCTTACGCAAAACCATTACGCATGAGCTCAACAACTATTGTACGCGATCAGCCTATTCGAGGTTGGCCCGTTGGTTTTTCGCGGTGTGAGAATGCAAGATAGAACTATCTTTATCAGGTCGCTTGTCCCTACCCGCTCACCGACACCGTCGTCATTCCCCGCCGCGACAGTCCGCACATCATCCGACCGTATCCAATGGGCGGATCCACTGGGTCGATCGCCGTCCTGGAGCAGCCCAGGCTGGAGGGCAATGGTCAGTGATAACAGTTATGGTCTTGCTTACAGTGATAACAGTTATGGTCGTGTTAGGGGAATGTGACAGATGAGAATAAATGTGACAGATGAGAACCAATACAGAGTTATCCGTAGAAGACAATGCATATTATAATTATTAGAGGCGTGGTGATGACTGTTATCATTTTCCACTTCCTCTCACCTTTTTTGCATAATGTATCATTGCTTTTTAGCACATTGCATGTTTCGTGCGCCTTAGTGAACCCATGTTACTAATAACAAGGGATTTACATCTGATAAGAATAGTTTTTCGCAGGAGTATCATGGGTGCCGAAGCCTCCCGAGGAGGCGACTTGCCCCACCGGACTGGAGTATCTGCTGGATCTCGAGTACGTCTACGTGAGGAGGGTTAGTTTGCTTGGATTCAATTATCTGTTTTGCCTTCTCTTTCTCTTCTTTCGTCTATTCGAGACAATTCGCTCTCAAATTCATGCCATAAAAACAAAACTGAATATATTTCCTTGCAGGAGCGTAAGCACTTTCTCGGCGCGCTACGATCATTCTCCGTCAGAAATGCCTATGACAAAATGGTTCGGTCTAGTACCTCATTTTAATCACTATGTTATCCTTCCACGATACAAATTTTGACTTATGAAGGAACAAATGCCTTTTGACGACGCATAGTAAATTCCAGATCTACCTCGTCGTCGAAACTGCTAAAGTTCGTTGTGCCGCAGTTGATCACTATGAAAAGGTGAGAATTAGTTCTTACTTCTCGATTCCAACCTCTACTTGGCCTAGCCTAGGAATCGCTTACCAAATCAGAAAGATATGAGAGAGCACGGAAATTAAAAGTTTCAAAAATCCCTAATCTAGACCATGGCAATTTCAGCCGGTCTTCACGTACGTTGAGGACTGGGGCATCGCGGGAGAGAATTGGCTGGAGCTGCATGAGGGACATCAGGTGGGTCATCTGTTCTCTTTTTGTTCAAGATTGATTTCGATCAAGAAACCGTTTGTTTCAAACATATGTGACCGATTCATATCTAATAAAATCTCATTTCAGATTGCCTACTTCCAAGAGAGTTTTGGCTGCATTACTAACACGCAGAAGATATTGGACAGCCAGAAAAGGTGAACTATTCAGATATGATCGACTTGAATAGCACATTTTGAAATAAGCAAAAACAATGTCAATATTTAATTCTAGCCAAGAAAAGGGAGTTATTCAGCCATGATTTACTTGAATAGATCTTTGAAATATAGAAAAACCGTCAAAATGTATTTTTCAGCCCGGTACTGTACTTGGACTCGGAGTGCTGTGGGGAGAACAACGAAGCATACACTGTGAGTGAAGAAAGCAATAAAAGTTCATAACGCTGGATGAGTTTAGCCCTATGAAAACAAACTAATAACTTGGCAGATCTACTCATACTCTCATGCGACGATCGGTAGCATCCACAAAGGCAATCTCGGAGAGAAAATCAAGATCAAATGTGACTGATCGTCTTTGTTATTTTTTGTGTTTTGATCTTGTATTTTTTATTATTAAATTAATTAATTATTCTGCAGTTCCTCTCGATCTGGACGTTCGCATGAAGGCAGCGCTCGTTGCGCTGGGCATGCGATTGGAGATAGGAGAGGAGAGAAGGAGGGGAGATTATTCGTAGATCGAGATGTGGAGTAGAGATTGATTCCTTTAATCCATTCACAGTAGAGCTCGAGAAATGGAACTGCCGTCTCTTCCTTTAATTCTCTCTCTCTCGTCGACCAAGTTGACGAGAGAGTCTGCGAAATGAAGAGACAGCGACCCGTATTTCGAACTTTAATTCACAGTATTGTACATCACATACGCCTAGAATTACCATCGCTAGAACTTTGCCATGTCAATCTTACCCATAACACGATTACTATTAACAATTCAGATTTTTGCCATTTCTTCGTTTGAGTTTGTATGCACTGCCCGGCGTCACATATCTTGCCCATTTATATGTATTGATTGTCGTTGTTCGAATGATTCCGCGGAAGGTTTTTGAGGGAACAAAGTTCCTCGATAAATGCTATTGCACATATTTTCTCTATCAGATGATAGAAAGAAGTGGCAACAAAATGTCGGGAGAAAAACGCCCTGATTCATTCCACATTTTCTCCATCGCGTAGCCTCACGCTAGTCTTCGATTCTCCGATTGAGTGCGCAATTCAGGACGTCATCTCTTCATTGCACGTGCTCTCTCACTGCTCAGAGAGAAAAGAAGAGACCTCGTCGATTCTCCATTGGTTTTTTTTCGATTGGTCACTCTATATCCCAATTCGGGCACTATCGTAGGCTCTCATTGCACAGTGGTATTTCAGATTGAAATACTCCCTCATTTCTCTGTCCGACGAGAGACAAGACAAAATAAAGAGCCGACAACATTGCTTTATTCATCCTGTTTAGCCAGCCGTTTCTTCCCCTACAGGGGCCACTCATCGCATCCCTCTCCTTTTCGCGTTGTCTCTCATCTCAGGGAGAGAAATTCCCTTGTTTCACTCCTCTTTTTCCTCCTTGCCGACCCGAAAAAGCAACCACCGATTTGGTTCAAACAAGCACTGGTGCCCATGGACACCATACCTGCCTTCCGAAGCGGAGCTAACTCGAATCACTCCGGCCCGAATTTTTCTTCATTTTAGGCTTTTAGGTTGTTCTTCTTTGTTATAGCTAACGTGTAATCGCCAAAACAATATTTTCAGATGCACCCAGCGATTCTTGAAGCCGGCGCGCCGATTCCGCGTTAGTTTGAGCAATTTTTTGGCTCCGTTAAACAATGTTTGTAATGATTGTTCTATAAGGACCAGCATGGATGGAAAAGCCTCCGGTGACAACGACTGATATTCCTCCCGGACTAGAGTACCTTGTCAACATCGAATTTGTTAGAATCAAGAAGGTTGTCGAGGTATTTATATGACACTTAAATTCGTTACTACTCTTTTCCACTCATAATGATCTTTTCCAGTTCAAAAACATGATGTCCCATTTTCAGTTCGAAAACATGACTTCCCTGTTCGTTCCCAATCGATACGTCGTCGAAAACAGCAAAGGCGAGCAGGTATCGTTGAATTATTTGGCTCATTCATCATCAATGAAAATAAATATTCGTCTCTTCAGTTCACGTTTTCTCTCACCGGTCAGAGAGACGAGAGAGTGTGCGAAATGAGAGAGACACACCATCCTTCTAAATTAGATATTCGTCACCACGGAACAGCCGAATTCGCTTCGTTCCACAGTCAGAGGAGCGGCACGCGGATACAAGTTCGATATGTACGACAAGTTTAGTAGGGTCAGTTTTGTTATTAGTTACAACTTGTACACTAAGCCGACTCGGCATCTCATGGCTATCAAAAACCATCTTTTTCTCTGACATTTTGTGTTATACGATTCAAAAGAGATTAATATTTCCAGCTCGCCTTTCGCATCGAGAGGCCGGAGCAGGATTCGTGCGACTGCTGCAGCTGCTGCTTCGGCGTCTGCAGCAGCAGCGGAGTGAGAAGCATTGTCGAGTCGCCCGTCGGGACACTGGTACAGAGGATTTTAATCTCATATATTTATTTCACGTAGTGTGTTGGTACAAGCTATCATGAGTCATCAGTATTTTGCGATTCTGCAAAACAGTCGACCTAACAGTCGATATAACGTCACCGTTGCCAACACGATGAGTCATCATCTTCCTTCTGTCCCTTCACTTCCCATCCTTTCAGGCCGGAGTCATTCTCTCAAAACCATCGTTGCTTTCGGCAACCCTCGCAATTCGTGACGGAGATGGAACGGAAAAAATATTAGGTCAGCGTATTTTCTATTTTTTTACAATAAGTAATGTTTTTAGTCAGAAGAACAGACTGGTTCTCTTCATTCGCAACTGAAGTCCAATTCAACGTACGCATTTTTCTCATTAGTCATTTTTTCCGTTATTTCCAATAAATTGAATTCAGGTCGACCCTATAGCTCGCAATGAGCACAAGGCTGCGCTCATCACTGGCCGTCGCAGAGGGAAGAGCAACGTATTCGAAATACAATGTGAGATTAAACTTCTCTGTGTAACACTGAAATAACGACATACAAAATACATTCTATAGATCAATCATTTTTACGTGATCAATATTATTACTTTCACTCAAGTGTCCCTTTCAAACAAAAATACGTATTTCGTAAAAATTTGTATTTATTAAGTATTGTGTTGTATTTAAATCAATCTTTTTATCAGTTCTGCCGGATCTCGACGCTCGCATGAAAGCGTCCATCATTGGTGCCGCGATTCTACTGGATTTCACTGATTTTAACGGGGGCTCCAACTCGAAATGATCGTATCAAATTCACCTATACCTCACATCTCACACTATCTTTGTCAATTTCTGTATACGGAATATAATGTTTTTAAATAAAGTTTTTCATATGATCAGTTGTGGTAAATTAAAAATTTTTATCTTTCCTTGCTATTATTTTTCACACATGGATCAAAATCACATGAATAAAGTGGAAGTGCATACAGATCACTCCGATAATTCTCCGGTTATTTACCGGAATACATTACGCGAGGAACCAGGTACGCTTCCATTTCCATCCATTTCTCTTCTACTGACGCCATGGCCACGGGATTGATTGTCCAGGCGGAAAGAAGGATACCGCCGAAGGACTTTCAAACGGAGGTGATCAACTAAATATTATTAATTGATTGAATTATCTCAGTTTGAAAATATTCAGGTTCGAGGCTTCCTCGATATCGATCACATACTCGAAACGGCCGTTATTCGACTGAACGAACCCGCCCAGGAACTTCAAGAGATCATTTCAACGTATCAAAACATGTTTATCTGCACTTTAGGTTTTCTCTATTTAGGCTCATTTGCGAAATAACGGCTTCTGAATCGCAAAAGTACAGACAGATCAATACTGTGTGGCCAAGTGATACCGTATGAGACATCATCTTTACTTTTTGTATAAATTCACATTTAGAACAGTAAAAGTGGCGTCAAAGCTGATCAAGAAACAATCCCCGAGCGAATGCAAGTACGTTTTCATCTTTTCCTATTTGTTCAAGCGCTAATTTCGCAGGCATGGGACATTTCCTTCGAATCGACAACCGTTTGCAACTCTTGGGCGGTATTCTTGTAGGTTTTTTTTTGTTGCGACCGTTATTTAGGACTAACCATTGAGCTAATCAAGCATACTTGCATTATCAGCCTTCTTGTTGGGCCTTTTTTCTTCGTTGATCCCTTAGTTTGTCAATAAATGAACTTGCAGTTGCACACTCGAATGTGTGACTCGCAGTCGTGTTGCCATCGCGAGACTTGCGCAGCCATCACACTGCGGTCCGAATATGGAGAAGCTACAGCTCGTCTTCCTTGTGGCAACTCCAATCATTGAGGTATGAACTTAATCATTTTCTTCTAGACACTGAGATTTTAGAAAAGCACGAAATCAGCGATGGAAACGGCGAGATCGTTCTCGACTCTGCTTATGGACGATGGGCTATGCACAGAATTGATATACGCATGTGATGAACAGTCCTTCAAGGTTTACTATTTTTTTATTATGTGATGGTTTGCTGGAGTCATGATTCTCATGGATGTGAAAAGAGGAGATCATTCCTTGCGACGTCATCTCTATTCATAGCAATCATAACGATCATTCAGGAATCGATGCGCACCGCAGCCATAATAAAGGCGTCGAAGGAATCGGAATTACGCTTTCTGAATGGAAACCGAGCCCAACGATTGGTAAGGGATAGCCGAAAATGGTATACGGAATGACAGTGAATATACGCGATTTCCTAAGCAAATATCACCAATTGAATGAAAACAAAAATCCAAGGAAAATATTAATTCCAGGGAGCTCCTTATCGTCCATTTACCGGTCTGAGGGAAGATTTTGCAAGGCGGCTCGCTGTGTATAAGTCCGACTGGCTTGATGGCATGATCAGTTCTTTCAAAACCCAAAAATTAAACTCATTTTCCGGTTTCCGCGATCTTCAATCGATCAGCAAAGTGTGCTCTACCGTCTTCTTCTTGCTGGGTGCAATCATGCCCACTTCGATTGCGTATGGAATGCTGAATGATGAGCACACAACGGGATTGATCAGTAAGACATATAGCTCGAAATACCGCCGTCTCTTCATTTCGCACACTCTCTCGCCTGTCTGACTGGTGAGAGAGAGTGTGAAATGAGGAGACGATTACCCGTATTTCGAACTCCAGTAAGAGCACAATCGTTTCACTCTCTCTCTCTCTCTCTCTCTCTCTCTCTTCGAAAAACTCACTTGCCAATCAGAAAGAGTCGAAAGTGCATGAAAAATTGAGAGAGTCAGATCATCAGGAAATAAAAATGCCGCCCATAAACATCATATTTGAAGGCGTCCAGAAAGTGATAATCGGTCAAGCTATCGGTGGAATTTTCTTTGCCGTATTTGGCGGGCAACCGATGCTCATCCTCTCCACAACAGCGCCTCTATCGATTTACATTCATGGTATTAAAATTGATCGAATCTGAAGTAAGAAAATCTCAGTAATCTTCAACATTGCTCAATCGACGGGCTGGCCCTTCTACAAACTGTACACTTGCGTTGGGCTCTGGTGCCAGGTGAAGATCACATTTTCATTCATTTTTATTATATATTTTTTATTTTCCAGGTCTTTCTCATTCTAGCTGCAATCTTTCAAGCTGCTGATTTGCTCAAATTTACTAGAAGGTTAGCGGAATATTCCGTTATCAAAATCAGTTCCGTTACAGGTCAACTGAGGAAATGTTTTCTCTATTTATTGCTGCTGAGCTAACTTTCGAGGCGATAAAGTCCATGGTTCAAGGTTTGATTATCCAATTAGCTGAAACTAGTGAATTTATCTACAGCCTACAGCTCAAACTACGAGGGATGCTTCGAGAATTCATTCCAGGTAGAGTTCGAAATACGGGTAATCGTCTCTTCATTTCTCGTATTCTCTCGCCAGTCAGAGAGGCTAGATAGTGTGGGAAATGAAGAGACTGAGCTCTAATTCGAGGGCAATTGCCTCCCTGATGCCGCCCTTCTCTTCATTCTGCTCGTTCTTCTCACTTGTTGGATGAGCGTGTCCATTGATCGATTCAGGACGTCAACAGTGCTGTCAAAGTTAGTAGAATGTCGAGAATTCGATAGAACCCATGCGGGAATAATAATCGCGTTCCGGCGAGACCAGTCTCAAAGTCGGGACGTATCTTGAGGATTTATCAATCAGGGGTATACGCAATCTAATCGCTGACTATGCCGTCCCGCTCGCAATGATTGCAGCTGCAGCGATATCTCGACTGCTCTTCTTCAATGTTCCGAGTGAATTATTTTCTTATTTCTGGATTCCATAAGTAAATAAAATTGATCGTTTTCAGAAAAGATCTTCGCACTCTACGATACGGCCGACTTTCACTTGACAAGCTTCTGGTTGGTCTTATTTTTATTTTTGATGGAGTTTAAAATACGGGTCACAGCACTTTCCGATGAGACAGTGTGTGATATGATGAGAAGCATACCTGAAATTCGAAGTCAAATCTCTGTGTCCTCAAATTCGATCTTGTCAGGTCCCTGTCCCCCTACGCGCACATCACATGCTTCTTCCTCGCGGTTCCTCTCGCCGTCCTATTCTTCGTTGATCAGCTACTGGTCACGAAGACTGTGGACAATAAGCAGAATAAGTTTGTGTATTTCTCAATTTTCAAATTCAATTTTTTTCCTTGATGCCTATATAATATATAGCTCTTCATACCAATTTTGTCTAATATTCCGTTGAACGATCTCTACTTGGTTTCCTACCATCCCGTTTCAGACTCGCTAAGGGCTCCGCTCACCACTGGGACCTCCTCATTGTTGCTGTCTTGAATGTATCCTTTGATCTTAGAAACAAAATATGGAACCTTTCAAGATTTTCCTCTCGCTCTTCTCCCTTCCCTGGATGCACGCCGCTCTTCCCTCCTCGTTCCTTCACTTGAGATCACTGGCTGATGTCGAGGAGCAATTGAGCGATGGAAGGGTGCAGCAAGTGTGAGTAACATCAAAAGTTATAGAGTTCCCTTATTGAAAAATTTTATGTATGAAGAATCCCTTTCCAGTAAGTAAACCCTAATCATTTGTCCTGGACACAAACAGACCGTTCTCAAGTATTCGTACTTGATACTTCACAGTGACGACAGTAAACAGTCATTTAGCATCGCCAAGCCCCGCGAGGTTCGCGTTTCTCTTCTCCTCGCACATCTCCTCATCATTCCCATTTACATTCTTGCACTTCCGCTGATATCGGAATATGTGCCGAATGCATTGTTCTATGGTCAGAACCTATTCCCTTATTGTTGCTTGCTCCCATATGGGATACACTCTTATCCTATCTGTCATGTAAACAAGCGATTCAAGGCCTCTTCCTATTCATGGCTGTCTCTTCACTTGATTGCAATCAATTCTTCCACCGGATCATACTTATATTCACGGAGCAAGTAAGATTATTTAATGTATTTTTCTTGAAAATATATTTTTTTAGCGTGCCTACCCGCCCACATCCTACATTCGGCACATTCCGCAGAGAATCGTTCACGCATTCACTATACTCGAACTGGTCCAGCTGGCGATTCTCCTTGTGATCGGTATGTCTCCTAGTCGCACATTCTTTTTTTTCTCTTCACCTCGCGCATCTCTTCATCACTCCCCACTACATCCTCGCACTTCCGTAAATATCGGAACACGTGCCGAATACAACTTTTCTAATGTACATTGTATTCCTGATTCAGGTCTCTCTCCGCTCTATTACATCTCCATGCTATTTCCTCTTGCGATCGCATTGTTTGTGCCGATCAGGTAAGGTTTGAAGGAAAAGAAGAAAAGATAATTCAATTTTCTCGAAGGCTGCTCATACTGCCAAAACTATTCAAGACATCTCATCTGGAACTTATCGATGGTCAGCATTAAATTCAATATCTCAAATAATTGCCTAAATCAAAACATACCCGATTGTATCTTGCTCACAAACAACTGTGCCCGAATCATAACCGTTATCACCTTTATTGCTTGCACATTCGTTTTCAGTTGGAATAAAGTGGTACAGTTTAAAATAAACATGTAATAGATACGAGTATTAAACTCGTGCTGGGAGACGATTGCAAACTACGGAAGTCGAGAGGTCCACAGTGGTGTACGATATTTCAGAAATCCGAAGAAAAAAATGCGCGATAGAAAATAATGAGAGACCAGCTATCACATGTGGAAAACATCTGCGTTAATTCTATGAAAAATTTACAGTCGAAAAAAGGCCTTAAAATAATAGTCAGTGCACGTATTGTTCTCGGTGGGGTTAGCACGCAATTTCGAGTGTGTGTTTTGATATTGGAGGGGTGGGGATGGGGGTGATCAATGATCAGATAATTTCGAAAATTTCGAAATTCAAAAGATAAAAATACAAAAACGGGGCAAGAATCACATAGCTGTGGAAGCACGGCTGCAGAAAATCAAGAGCATGTAAATATAAGATCATTGGAAAAAAGAGTTATGATGCGCGATGAATAGTAGTTAGTGCTACTCTACAGAATTAGTCAACTATTGGATCGGATAGGAGAAGGTTATTAATAGGGGATCTAATGTCGGAACTTTCACTGCTTTTCCCAGGAATGACAGGGAGGGAATACTCTGAAGGCTGGGGCAAAAAAGGGGAATGTCATACGATGTCGTTAAAGGGGACGATGACTAAGAACTGGATCAGTCAAGGAGGATATTAATGGAGGGACTACTTCTGATGGCGTTATCTTAGATGGAGATGGCCGTCGTCGACGAGACCATTTCGTCGTCGAGCGGCTCTGTCTTGCACGACGTCGACTTCCAGTG
This sequence comes from Pristionchus pacificus, assembly GCA_000180635.4. Classification (NCBI taxonomy): domain Eukaryota; kingdom Metazoa; phylum Nematoda; class Chromadorea; order Rhabditida; family Neodiplogasteridae; genus Pristionchus; species Pristionchus pacificus. Next base: position 348,762 of record CM026579.1, on the reverse strand, counting down.
CGTCCGAAGGCCGGAAGGACTGCAAGGATAATGGATGATTGCTATCTTCATTGATCAATCTTTCGTCAGCATGTTTTTGCCGATCGTTAGAAGGTGTGCTTCTATACCTCAAACGATCTTGCAGCAAGAAAAGAGATATGTGATGCCAGGAAAATGTGACTATAAGCGGAATCAAAATCGTTCACCTAATATACTTCTTGCCGCACTGTCCACAATTATACGGTCTCTCGTTTGCGTGCAGTCTCTTGTGCAGTTTGAGATGCACGAACTGCGTGAACTTCGCGCCGCAAGTGTCACATGAGTAGCTGAAACTAGATCCATCATAAGGGCCGTTTCATGCATATCACTAAGGTTATGATAGCATTTTCCTCGCAATGAGTACGTTCGAAATACGGGTCGCGGTCTCTTCATTACGCACACTCTCTTGCCTCTCTGACCGGTGAGAGAGTGTGGGGAATGAAGAGACGATTACCCGTATTTTGTAATCAAGTGGAAGATCAGTGGCTGTAACAGGAATTGTCCGCTGTCCGCCCGTGCACGTGGTCAGGGATTAAAATTCAATAAATCAGCCGATATAACTCACGGTTTCTGTCCGTTGTGCAGCCGCAGATGCGTCTTGAGGTTGGATGTGGACGAGAACTTCTTGTCGCAGATGGAGCACGAGTGGGGACGCTCGCCTGTGGGGAGAATACGGTTATGGTTACGGTAATTATGCTTTCAGCAACTGGGGGATATGGTAATGATTACATTAACGGTCGGGATACGGTTATGATTACCTTTACTGGAGGTAATAATGAGACACGGCTATCGTAAGAAAAACTTAGGTATGGTTTATTTGACTCGGTCATTAATACGATGACTTAGAGATGCTATATTCGCACAAGAACAGCAAGAATTGGATCTATTATTTCTAGGGTACTTGTAGCGAAAATATTCCTTACCAGTATGCACAAGGTTGTGCTTCTGTAGATGGGCCAGTTGGGTGAATTCCTTGCCGCACTCATCACACTTGAACGGGCGTTCGCCGGTGTGCGTGCGGAGATGAACCTGGAAAAGGAAACGTAAATATCATTCTCGCGTTTAAAACTCTAACTGTTGAGGCATCAAAACTGAGGTGCTTCACAAATCTCGACGATTCTCTTGTATCAACTTTTCCCTAGTATCTGTTCACTGATTTTGCTATTTCCATTACTTCGTCGGTTCCTCTACTCACCTTCAGATTGCTCAACTGTCCAAAGCTCTTGCTGCATTGCTTGCACTTGTACCGGGCCTTGCCGCCCTCCTTCATAGTCACGCCGTACGGATCCGGTGTATGGGCGGCGGACGGGGGAGGGATCGAGGCGGATTGCTGCGGGATGGGAGTGGCCGCGGTCTGAGGAGTGGGGAGGGGTGAGTGGAAGGATTGGAGGGAGGGCACCGGGTGAAAGCCCTGCAATGAATTTATTTTTGAAAAAAATGTGGTTATTCGAGGCACTGGGTCCCGATGAAGGACAGTTTTTTTTTATATATATTTCGGATAGATTGTTGAGACTCAGTCTGTGACGGCCTTTTGCTATTGGAAATACAGGTCTTGGTGGTACTAAACTGCAACTGTTTAGTCCTCGACTCACGGCGTGCAAATGGTGATGGTTCTGCGTGGGCGAGGTGAACGCAGTGTTGGTCGAGAAAGTCGACGAGAGGTTCGATGCCGATGACAAGTTAGACGTGAGTCCGTTCGAGTAGAGGTTGCTGAACCTGCAATCGCTTATTGCATTTCGATTCGAGTTTTCAGATCGTTTCAAAAACTCAATATCTACTACTATCATCAACCGATTTAGAGTTTTGAAGTATTATCACTAGAAACGACTGTATAAAACAAGTAATCTTTACAACTGAAAGTAACTCACGAAAAGGGCGGACTTGCTGTAGCGCCAAACGCCGGCTGCACATCTGCCGGTCGTCCGGTGGTCTGCGGCAGGCCCGTGGACGTGTGCGCGACTGCTGCTGCCGATGGCGTCGCAGGCTGCACCCACAGCCCGCCCCCGAGGGAGGTACTCGTTGAACGGCGGAAGTACTCGTTGAACAGGGTGATGTTCTCGAGCGGACGAATCGACTGGGTGGGAGTTGAGGGGAAGGTGATGGGCGGGAGTCTGGAAGAGGTCATTTATTTAATTTTTCAAAGCTAATATAATAGCATCGTGTGCCCGCACCATCTAGATTTCGAACACTATCATATCACAATTTTTGCACACGATTCAAGGGTCAATTACACCGAGGAAAGACTAGGATAGGAGGTTGCAGCTCACCTCGTGGGCACTGGTCGATGCAGCGTGCTCTGCTGGAGCGGTGTCTGGATGACGTTCGGACGGTGCTGCAGCTGCTGCAGCTGCTGCTGCTGACTGGAATGGTCATGCTGCTGCTGCTGGGACGACTGCATCTGGTGCATCTCCAGCGGGGACGACCCGTTGCTCGAGTGCGACGACGTCGGGTAGTACCTAGCAAACGTTGGGGATAGATACAGAAGGGAAGAACGGGACGAGGACACTGGAGTTGAGGGTGTGCGGCAGAGCAATCGAGTGGCGAAATGCGGGTGGTCATTTGGGCCAGAAATACGGGTCATCATCTCTTCATTTCACACAATCTCTCGTCTCTCTGACCGGTGAGATAGTGAGGGGAATGAAGAGACTACCCTTATTTCGAACTCTAGTGGTCATGGAAGACCACCCGTATCTCGGACTCTTGGAAGACCGACAGTGGACGTTAGATGGATCGCAGTATGAAAAAAAGGATCGGGTGCGCGCAAGAAACCCGGAACAGTGAACACATCCACACCAATCGCTGACCACCACAAGAAAACCATGGTCACATCTTTTTTTTGTAGGGCTGTCAGAATGAAGAACCCCTCTCTTCAATTTTTTTTTCTTTATTTTCTCGTCATAGGAACCGTTGTGAAAGTAAGAGGAGGATTCTTCACCCTGACATCCCTTCTCGCAGAGCTTGCACAAATAAGAAGAAGAAGGAGTGGGGCAGCACAATCTCTACCTCATCGTAAGCATCTCTTTCGCTAAGCCACCGCTCATATCACTATAGAGAACGCGGCTGGAGACATCGTGAAGGGAGTATCTAGAACGAAGGAAAGACTTGGGACGAGGGAGACGAAGGGTTCGAGAGACGATAGGGCAAGGAAAGCGGGTTGTCAGGCCGAGGAATTCGTCTGACCATTCCACTTGCTTTCTCGTCAATCTTATGAGAATGCCCAAGCAGACGTACAACGTATAACTTGGGCCGTGTTCAAAAGATCACTGAGAAAGTAAGCAGAATTTAGAAGACGATCATGGAGGTTCTCGAGGAATTAAAGACCTACCGGGAGCTGTCATCGGATGAGTGCGAGTGGGCCATGGGCGTGAGCTCCGCAAGTTCGTGTTCTTCATTGTCGTCATGTAGAGGACGGTGGTCATCAAGTGGGACCTGACAACGTTTTACATGTACGGGGCTCATTTAGATGAACTTGTAAATTAAAGATACGTTGTTCTTTTTCATAAAAGAAGTAGAAGTTAGACTCACCTTGCTCACGAGACTCGTGTCCTTCTTGAGCGAGAAGTCGATGGCCTCCTGCGGTGAGCGAGTATACCTGGAAATGTATCGATATCGATTGAAATTAACAACAAGTAGTAGGTAGGAGTTAGACATTATCCTCGCAATGCCACCACAGCCATCAGCCAGGCTAGTGATGATGAAATAATGTTTATAAATGGAATTTGTGCATAATTATCGATGGAAATGAAACAGAAGAGGGGAATGTAGATGAGGGAAAGAAATGTTCCATCAAGGAAAGAGAAGTAGTCAACTCACTGTCTATCGTCATCCTCGACCTTCCATGTGTGCGGGAGCGTGATCGAGGCTGAAATTAACACATTGCATTATATCCGTATGGTTCCTAGATTGGAACTCCTTTGACTGGCTCCTTTGAGCTCATCATGACATCATGAAGGTATCTCATTATAAGGTTCTTGATGGTATCAATGATCATGCTAATGTAACATCAACTCACAAGCTCTCAGTGCCTCACAATTCGCAGGCACTCTCAGTCGCATCGCGTAGTCTCTCGAGTACCAGAAGAGCAGCTCAGTGTTCGGGGCGATCGGTTTGATCGAGTAGAAGTAGATCTCGGTGTCGATCTGAAAGGGGATTCATATCGGGCTTCCTGATTTCACAATATGCTCTATTTTCATCTCTCAGAAATTTTCGCATTTCTTTAACAATTTTGTTCAGTACAGAAGAATTGGTCAGATTAGCAAACTGATGACTCCGATAATATTGAACTTTCTGTACCTGACATGCGACGAGATTCTGATTGTGCGAAGCCGTGGCTCTCTTCACGTACTTCATCCAGTTCGACTTACTGTCGTCCGAGCAATCAATCATACGGATCAGATGGGATCCCTTGGGGGAGAAGACCTGGAGAGAAAATATTGATGATTGGCTATCGTATCCCTACCGTATCGTCACAACTGCTTAGTTCAATGAAGAATTCATTCAAAAGCTCTAATCGAAACGACTACTACTTAACAAAAAAATGTGGAGCGTAAGAATCAAGAAAAAATCGATCACCTTCCACACAGTCGCAGACGGCAGTCCGGAGCCTGCATTGTGCGCATTGTGAGCCGCCGATCCTTCCGTCGGATGACCCATGCTCATGTTGGCATCCACGGGCATCATGAATCCTGCAAATATCTTGATAGTTGAATCGGTAACTGACTTTAATACGTTTGTCGTAGTCTATCACTTTTTTACATACTTTCACGTTGTGCCAAAAACTTTCATAATGTGAACTTTCTCTCACCAATAACAGGCCCGAACTTGGCTCCTCTTGGAATGTAGTCCGAAGAGAAAACACCGGTAGTCTGGAATGGGCATCATTGATGTCAACTTTTGGCACTGACCTAAACTTTTATTTCTTGGCAACGCAATTTTTCGCAGAGTATTCAATTCCTATCATTCACATTCAGAGCGGTCGTAGCCCGGGCCAAAAAGCAGAGAAGTTCCTAACTTTCCAAAACCCCTTTGAAAATTGCAAGCCACGCATTCGAGATCGATCCTCTTTATCAGTTGTTTTCTCCCTTTAGTCGACAGTTCGCAAGCACTAAAAAGCTGACCGCTGATAAGGCAGCCAAAGTAATGGGTTTTGTGGATCAAAGAAGTTGAGGCGTCATTCTTATTCGGGTACGGTAAGCTCAGGTTAACTGTTCGTTACTTTATGAGGACACAGGATGCGTTTGGATCGAGAGGTTCTGCTACGGTTACACTAAGGGAATACTCCAGAGATACGATGAATGAAAAGGACAACTCACGTTGGGCTGCTCGTCGGAGTCTCTAATAGTAAGGTTGAGCGGCAGAGATGCCATGGCTCGTCTTCCGTCCTGAAAGGGCCTTTCATTGGAAGCATTCGACAGTATCATGTCTTTCAATACATCAGAGAATTTTGTTTCAGCATGGAAACGGTAAATGATGAACTAGTGAAAGAGTGTTGCGAAAAATTCAGACTATTTTTATGAGAATGTTCTATAGGTGTCTTTTATTCAACTTCTATTCCGAGTCTCACAACTAATCACTGACCATGATGGTTCCCGGCTTGTCGGGGCAGTTGAAGACGCAGAGCTGCTCGAGTGTCTGGTCATTGACCTACAATGCCTTTCTCTAGAATCACGATGCTAATGAATTTTCCTGTGATTTTCAGGCTACGTTCACTTCAGTCGCTGTGAGAGGAATCTGTGTCTTCTCAAGGCGCAGAAGTGCCAAATAAATATTCACCTCGCGAAGGTCGAGACTGTCGCCGGTCCATGCATTGGCCGAGGCTGTTGAAGGGAGGCGACGGCCTGTTAATCAAACCATTTATTCATAGCCTTTACACGCAGTCTTCAAAAATTTAAGTTTGTCGATTTTTTCTTTCATCACAGGGTAGTCCACGTTATTCGTCACTTTTTTTGTGCATCTTGTATTTTTTTCAGTAATTTGTAGATCGATACTAGAGTTGTTTGCTCGAGTGAAACTCGGCGAGCGCTCGCACTCGCCGAGTTCATTTTCGATTCACTCGGACCGGTTGGATCACTCGCGAGTGAAAAATGAGAAATTCACTCGCGAGTGAAAATACACTCGCGAGTGTTTTTGTAGAATTCGAATCGAGAATTGATTGAATTTTATTTCTCCATTGAACCCTCCGTTGAAGTGAGAGACCGGTCACTTTGCATTGGCGAGGAGAGAAGGAATGAGGCAGATTCAATTAACTCGGCGAGTGGATTTGACTGGCGAGTGCGAACAAAGAAATCCACTCGCGAGTGGATTTTCACTCGCGAGTGGATTTCTCATTTTCCACTCGCGAGTGCCGAGTCACTCGGAATAACAACTCTAATCGATACATTCACGTAGCTCGATGACTGACTTTTCTTCCCTAACGTGATGAAATGCGCTTGTTCATGCTTTTCACCCCCACTGATAAGAAACATTCTCGTGGAAGCGAGAGGGAAAACTTTCACTTTTGTTTGACTCTTCGTGGATTGATTTTCATTTCTTCTCTGACTATTCACGAACTTTGACCTCATCCCGCCTTCGCCCGGGCATATCCCAATCTCCTATTGCACAACTCGAACCAGTTCATTATCCCCCACACCGCGCCATCCCATACTACTACTCTCACTCCAGTCTACTCACTGCCTACTTGTTATGCCAAAGCAGCTTGAGCTCCTCTCTCTCTGCCATTGTGCTCGTTGGCACAACACAATCTCAAGCTGCTGCCCAGCGTATCTCGATCCTAAGATGGCCGAAGGGACAGGCTCAAACCAGCTCTTGCGATGAAAGGTGTACCTCGCGCTCGTTCCTGGTAGAGAGGAAAAAGGAGGAGAAAGAGAGGGAAAAGCAGAGGCTATGATGTCTCAGATCAACTCTCTAGTCTTGATCTACCCTTGAGAAAGATGAGATGAGACTACTTGCAATCTAGGGAGCGCTGTCCCTTTACAAGTTAGAGGGAAAGGTCATGGCCGGACACACTTGGGAATCTCAACTAGAGAGATTGAAGGAAAGGGCAGCGCACACTCAACTTACAGTACCTTTCTCTTCTGCCAACTATGCGAATTTCACGCGCCTTCGGCGTGAATAACGCGCATAAAACATCGCACAAAACGTGTATCCCTCTACATACTCTTCAAAGGCAAACGTCCAGCCTCCACAACCGGTGCTAATCAATTAATTATCATAATTATTAAGCGTCAAAACCGTACCAGGTTGAGGGGATCGGCGCGCGCCTGTATGGTGGATTGCTCCAAGTGGCGCGGCATCAAAGGGCGCCGGGGCGATGCTCGAACACGGCCCGTCGTCTGAGGCTCCCATCACGAAGGGGGAGGGCTACTGTAGTTATCGATTAGTACTCTCGAAGTAACGACGTGAGCGCGCCGTGGCGAGAAGGAACACGGCAATAATACGTGAAAGATAAATAGATAGTGGGTTCTGCTCTAAGTGACATCGAAAATGGAGGGGACGGGTACTGTAGGTATCGATTAGTACGTCAACTTTGGCACAAGTAACGATACGCCGCGACGATGAGCAATAATGTCATCATGGCCGGCCGGCTCGGAAAAATTTCGGCGAAAAAGGCGTGCGTCCAGGGCATAACTGATAAGGATGGGAAAGAAGAGATAATGGCAGGGTCAGAGATTCGGGAGGGGATTCTTGGAGGATTCCGGAGTCAACGACGAAACTGTGAGCCGTCATAGAGATATTTTATTGGTTTTCAATTTCTACTTATCACAAAAACCAGTCCAACTTTTCTGGGAGTAACCTTTTCTTACCTTCGATTAGCTCAAGTTTCACCAATATACCGAGAATAATGTGCGTAAAATGATAACACATGGCAATGACAATGATTTGCATGGAAAATAATCTCGATCATATGAGCGATTGGTCAGAGACAACACGAAAAAGAGAGAAGGAAAGTGTGGTGAGATAGCTGTAGCTGGCGACTCATCCAAACCATGCTCATAGCGCATAGCGCATAGCGCTCATAGCGCTCATAGCTCATAGCGCATGCTCATAGCGCATGCGAGACAGGGGGAGACTGACCACAAGAAAGACTATTGATTGAGTAACTTCTCTCTCGGACCCGAGACGGCGCTAGGTCGGATGAGAACATTCAGGTGATAGTCTACTGGATGAAAACTTAAAAAATTGGGAGGGATTTTGTATTTTGTCAGTTGTTAATCCCAAAAGCGAAACATCATCCGTTATCATCCGAATGTTTTCTGCCGACTTAGTGCCTCGAGGCGTTGCATAAGCTCAGAGAGCCGCGATATCTCAGAGCAGATAGGAAAGCGAAACGTGCTTGACGGGCACAAGCGAATGGCCAAATTGAAAGCGAGAATGGGGAAAGGGGAGAGGAGGTAGACGTTTGGTGGAAGAGTGGAAGAGGGGGGGGGGGCATGACATCACAAACCCGATGCACAGGTAGTAGGAAGTAAGCGTGCGCCAAAACAGTGAACGTCATTCTCGTTCCAAATCGGTGAATCATTTGGGAATTCGTATGCATGATGAAGCGTACTATCGAGATCTGGGAACCTCTTCGTTTTGTGTCCCAATCAACAACCGCTCTGAATGTGGAGGAATGATAATAACGGAATGTACGAAAAGTATGGGCCAAAAATCGAAGAAGTACCAAGATCTGTAGTTGACCAAATCTAGATGGACTAAGTCATTTCAGTGATTTGTCTCAGAAGCTAACTGTGAACAATCCTCCTCTGAATTAAAAAGTTGAAAACTAATAACTCGATCTCGGGATACCGTACCACTCCCTTAGCTAGCCTTAGCCTTGAGCGAACGCCACTATAGCTCGCGCTGAATGGCTACCCCTTACTCACTCTGGTCACCTACAGTACCTCACTGGGGGTTCTGGTACCTGTGAGCCCACAAGGGTACCGGAACCAGCTCTGCTTCCCGAGCTGAAAGTGAAAGCGGCTCTTGTGGCCCGAGGGCATTTGAAAGTGAGATTTTGCGAGAGAGAAAGGGAGAAATGAAAGCTTGACCAGGGCTGGTCTACCCTAGGGGAGAGCCATCACATTGGGAGAGGAGGGAGAAGGAGGACAGGTTACGGTGAGTCGAATGGGAGAGATAGAGAGAGTAACGAGAGAGATCCAGTGCCTAATCCCTCCCGGGCGAAACTCTTAGAGCAGCACTCCATGCAAATTGTTGCGGCTGCTGGCCGGGAATGGAAAGTGAATGCAAGAGTGATTTCGCTTTTCCTTTCTCCCTCGAAACTTTTCAATGGTGATTCTTCATTGAACCAGCCGCGCGAGCACTTGTGAGCGACAGATGGTTGGTACTAGCACGTAGGCATAACCCTTGGTCTAGTATTCGTAGACTGTAGGAGCACAGTAGGATCCACCCAGATGAAAATCGAAAATTGGGCAGCGAGAAAGAGAAAATGTTCCTTTCCATGGATGGATGGACGAAAAGAGGAGGAGAGCGAAAGAGAAGGTATAGAAAGGGAGGTGGAGGGGGGAAGGTAGGGGATGAGAGGGAGAGGAGAGGGGTGGGTGTCCCTGAACTTTCTCCGCTGAATCGCGGCGCGGCTGGTACCTACTGGGGGTCGCCAGCTCTCTGCTCGTCTCGTGTCTCTTCTATTCCCTTCCCTCTCTCACCGCCCGATCGGCCTTGCCTGACCGATGGATGGATCGTCTCTCGAGAGTGAAGGGGGATTGGCGCTTCGAGAGGGAAGGGAGGGAAGGGTTACGGTCGGGGCCCAAGGAATGAGGAGTGTGTGCTGAAAGCGATAGTGGCATCACGCAACGAGCACTTTCTATTAGCAGGGGATCCCCCATCCGGGGAAAGGGAAAGCCGGAGGAGGGCCATGGAGAGCATCGAAATCGAGAGGACCATGGAGAAAGGGAGATGCATGCAGTGCAACTGAAGGGACTTCTTGATGATGCCTCTACGTTGATCAAGGAGAGGAGAATGCTTAGATTTGTGGCCTTTTTTGGAATGAACTGTCTCATTGATTGTATCTATGCCTACATTGACTACTTCTATCATGATCTCATCCGAACTTGATTTATGAAGTGGCAGAGTCGTCGAATTGTATCACTCTGAATTCGGATCATGCTATTTCAAAAAACAGAGAATTCTCTCGAATCGCGAATATTCGGTCAATTGAATCATTGCCTGGCTTTACAACTTCGATTATGCACTTGATGATGATACGCCATGTAGATCGACTTCGCCTTTCCAAACTCACTCAATCCCAAGACATTTTTGAAACCTTGCACGTTGGATCGATCCATCTGACCTCGATTCATCTTCTCCCTTAGTCACCCCTTCCTTCCTTCCTCTCCTACAAGAACTACCCTATCTGATGGACGATAGTCCACTCCTCTTCTCCCCTCTTTAATCTTCGTCTCAATGATACTCGACAATTAGTACAGGATGGCCTTACATGCCACTCATCAAAAGGACTCTAGAGGCAACTTACGATCAAAAGGTTGCCGGATACCCTCCATTCTTTCGGCTACTAATGACACACTGTTCGAGTACAGGGGCATAATTATCTCTATCATGTGATTGGTGCGGGAAAGATACAGTCACTTTCTACTACTGTTACGCACTCATTTCACTGTCGCTCAAATTCGAAAGTGAAAAATCAGTTTTCACTTTCCGAGTGAGAGGCGAATAATTGCCCGTCTGCCTTTCTCTTTCGAAGACTTGCAGGATCAAATCTTACCAGGTTCTCCGATATTTCTGTTACCCGCATTCCATTCATTTTATCATACGTCGGACTGAGAGCTTTTAGGACCAAAATTGTACTGTGTTCAACCCAGAAAAGCCCCGTAAGATGATGATGATTGAAATAAGGCTCAGATGTTGAAGATTCTCCCAATTCTGTCCATGATGGTATAGATACTGTGATACCCGATAGACCATACATACACTCAACAATTAATACCGTACTCCTACTTTGGCAACCTTCGCCATAAACTCCAAACAAGTGCCAGGTTCTCATCCTCAGTTAGTGACCTCGAGGGCACATTCGAATATTCTGAAAGGGCATAAGTGGCATCGAGTAGAGAAGAGCCGGTCTCGACCCATTCAATGACCATGCACTATGCATAGTTAGAGAAGGGGGAGCGTACAGTCTATCCTCCCCCCTCCCCCTCTTCCTCCTCCTCTTCTTCTCTTGATGTGCGCTCGCACTACCCCAAGGACAAGTTTCGGGACACGGAGAGAGGATTGGGAAAGTGGTGGACGAATGAGTGGGAATGAAGGAGGATGGTGGAGGGGTCGGGAATGGTTGATGATTATGTCGAATCGATGTATCTGCATACAGGAGCCCCGAAGACGATGCTACATGCGACATGAGCCAGATTCGTCGTCACGTGAACACTGGACGAGAATTCACCACTTTTCTCCCGGGAACCACACGGGAGGTGGATCATGAATGGTATTCGAGATAGGCTGGAAGGCCACGGGAGGAATCGAGAGGAGCCATCGGTCGAAGATGCGCTCGAGATTAGATAGAAATCGAGAGTGCCCATGGCCTCACCGTCCGGTTATTCAATACACTACACTTTCATCTTCGCTTCGAGCCTGACCAAGGAAAGGCATGAACTTATCTGCTTTTGCACCCAGACTACGACAGTTCTTAATGTGGTGGGGGAGTAAGGAATACGAAAGATAGGAATACTCTGCGAGCAAAAGACTGTACCAAAAAAAAGAGTAGTGTCGAAACTACAGTCTCTTTTCTGTTTCGAAAGAGTTCGCAGTGTCCCTGAGACTCGGGTCGCATTGGCATTCAAAATAGTTGACCATCATGCGAGAGAGTATGCGGAATGAGGAGAGTTTCCCATTTCCCCCATTGGCCATTCGTAGATAGTTACTGTTCCATCTCCTCCATCTCTTCCTTCTTCGCGGAATGTTCTCGTCTATTCACTTTGCCTTATCTCTCGTGAGTCAGAAAGAACGAGAGAGCATGGCAAAACGAGAGAGTCAGACCATCTATCTCGTTCTTCTTCTTAGGTCAGGGTCGATCGCATCCAAGTGTGTGCGGTGTGCGCCTTAAAAAAAGTGGAGGAAAGAAGGAAGAAGAAGGGGTGAAGGGGGCGAGAGAAGGTAGTGAGGTAATTTGGTTTGATTTCGACACTTTTTTCATCTTGAAAGCGGCATCGAATGTGCGAACACAGTCAGTAATGAAAAGTTCCTGAGATGAAAACAATAAATGCGGATGAAATCAGTTTGGCTGGTTGAAATATACGATACACAATGAACACAGTACAATTTTATCGTGCAAATCCGATCTGAAGTGGAAATCGATATCGTGATCGCTTCTTTCGACCATTTATCGAGGCGAAGTCGAGCTTTTCCTGAACGGGGACATTCATCATGGTGGCACTGCTTTGAATCTGCATTATTTTCGGGTTGGTTACACCACCTACCTCATTACAGCAAGACTTTACACTACTGGGATGTTTTTGAGTCTCGAAGAGCACAAAGATCCAGCCAATTCAATGAGTTTCAAAGCTGCAAACCCCTTACAAAAGTGGGCGGAGTCTAGGAGGGAGCGTAGCCTATTTCAAAATTCTTACGGTAAGCGTACGCCCTACTCTTACGGTAAGCTTACGGCCTACTCTTGCGACTTAAAGGGGGAGGGGCACGAATCGAAATTGATGGGTCCCACCACGACGTGCCTGCACCCCGCTGTAACTACAGTAATCAGCACAGCGGTTGACTCTGTCCTCTCCCTTAACTAGGCCGTCTAGACTCATCTGATATAACTGCACTTAGCCTAGTGGTTGTGCTTTTGCCTCGCTATCCGGCACCCGCTGGTTCGACTCCCGCAGTGTGCAAACCTCACTATTGCTATTTTCGACTGCCAATCTAGTGAAATCAATACAAGAATACAGTACCCCAAATCGTGCCTGCACAATCAATGACACTTCAAAATCCGTAGTGAGGTTCAGAGGCATTTATAGAACTTCGGATAAAGTGATCTGTGATCGGGTATAGCATCCCTATTACCCCATAGGCTCAGCTTATGTGTGAAAATATTCGTGCCCCTCCCCCTTTAAATTCTTACGGTCGACGCCGATTGGAGGAGGTGAAGGAGGCGTACGCCTGCAGCTCGAGCATCGACTCGTCCGAGTACACCTCGCCTGCCAAGAGAGAGAGAAATTAAAAACGACTTTCAGCGGCGTAAATGGAGTTTATTTCCCCCAACATGGTTCCATTCTTTTTTTTCATAAAAGACAAGGTATGATGAAGCGGCCTCATCATTCACATTTCAGTCAGAGGTCATTCACATTTCAGTCAGAGGTACCAGAGACCAGATTGGAGTGAAGAGACGGAGTCTTAACAACTTCACAAATTAGGATTCTATCGTTGCGCACGAATTGAAGAGACTAATTTTTCATTTCCACATCTCAACTCACGATCGATGCGCATCGCCCAGCACTTGAAGACGGCGACGACGCCGGCGACGATGCACGAGAGGACGACGAGGACGATGATTACGACGGGAAGGGCACGAGAGAAATCGATCTGCAAATATTAAACCGTTCCTCGCGTTATTTTCCATTCCGCTCCTGTCTCACAAATCGCAATTGTCTGAAGATTTCCATTGAAATTTTCCAAGTTCAAATTGGTTCCTAGAGGGGGCCTTAGGAGCACCTAGTAAGTAATTGAGAATTTTGGCATGATCATGATCACTATGCGAGCAAGACCAGGCCGATGATGACGACGGGAAGGACACGAGAGAGAAATCGATCTGCATCCGGAGATTAGTAGTTACCATTCTCCGATCTGGCAGAATTGAACCACATCGGCGTATTATTCCCAAAAAAGGGCGTCGATTTACTTATATTTTTGGCTAACATAAAACTTTTAGCCCCGTTTGACCCTATTGCGGATGTTCGTATGATGATTACATCTGGCTGTGACGCAACGCGATAACCCGTTGACCTAGTTTGCGGCGGCGTGGCTGTCTCTCCAACAATGTGCCCGTCTCTTCATTTGACCTTATCTCTCGCCAGTCAGAAACACGAGAGAGTACGCCGAAATGGGAGATGCAGACATTCATCCCGTCTCTTCGCTCTACCACTCACACACGCGGCAAAAGTGCAGATCAACAAATCCTAGGTCAGAGAGGAAAACTAGAAAGGGGGTATTTACTACGACCAAAAGGGGGTCGTCCTTTCACTGTTTTCTCTGTTTTATGACTGCTCAATCACAAGGTGAACATTTCTTCGACGTTCGAACCTACCTAGGCCTCGGAACATTACGCTATTTGCTCCTAATCGTTTAGATGAGGTTCTCACAATCAAAGTACAATGAACATTTTGTAAGCAATCAATAGAGCGTACGCAAATAAAGCGTATTGTATTATACACTAAACACCGTATTGTCGAAGCTGGACAGTTGAATGTTGCAATATACTGGGCGAGTTGAAGAACAAAGATCAGGCGAGCCTTTCGGTGGGCAGAAACAACCGAGCCGTCGCACGAAACGTACCATCCATTTATCCATGGCGGTCGGATTCGGCGGCTTAGTGTCCTCCGTATACTGTAATGAACACTTGGGATATGAAATACTACGGTAATCATAGCTGAAGGGTACTGTAGCAGGGGCGCTCATCGTTATTGTAAAGAACTACGGTAGTGAATACGGTAGAACCACCCTGGGACTACGGTAGCGTGGTTACGGTATCCGAATCTCACCCGTCGCTGCAATTCGATGTCCACGGGATTGTCCATTGGAAGGAGGGAGAGAGGGCGACCGACCACCCGGGACGGGCAACTTTATTCGAAATGAGGGGGAAGGAGAATGAAGAATGGTGAAATTGCATTTTCATTACTAATTTTCACTAAATCCTCAAACTTCTCCAATGTAAAATTACTGCATATCCTTTCATCGTGCGAAACGAGGGCATCGGAAGCATTCTTTATTCATCTTGAACACAAACGAAGCAGCGTAAAAAAATCGATCACATCTGATTTACACATTAAAATCACTTCAATTTACTGATGAACATTCCGATATTTGAGCATACTCTAACGCCAGGAAAGGAAAGCCATTCAACAACATAGCGTACTAGAGTCCGTTGAGAAAGAAATAAGGAAAACGTGAGGAAAAATCCCTAAACCGAGTAGTCTAAACAAAGATAAAAGAAAGAGAAGGAAAGGAAAGAAACGAAGAGACTATTTATTTAGCGAGAATACTTATTGCAAGAAATTACTATGAACAAAACACATAAAAACAACACGAAAAAAAGCAACGGGATAACAGGGAAAACACAACGAGATCACAGGGTGGAGGGCAATAAATATACCGATGGGGATATGAACGGCGAGGATAGGTGGAAGGCACGGGGGAGGATGGGAGAGAGGCACCGATCAAATTGGTGGTCTTGGAGACTCAGGATTGATCTTTGATCTCTATGGGTGGAAGACGAGTAGAAAAGACGCCGGGTCTCTAGAGCAAGAAGGGTTCGTTGAAGACCTTGTTTTCTGTAATGGTATAATTTTAAAATAGTTTAAAATAAAAGAATCAGTGGCCAAACTGCGATTTCCCGCAGGGCGCAAGTCCCTTGATTAACGGGATGATTTTTACGTTTACAATTAAATAAATATTAATAATTAATTTAAAACTCGCATCTATTCCCCCTTCGGTTGCCTCCTCAATCGTTCCTTTCCTCTCGCCATCATCATTCATCTCTTCTCTTCCCCTCGGGTGTCACTCGCGTTTGTTGTCTCTTCAATCGATAATTAATCGATATTTCCTCCGATCGATAGTGCTTGTTGTGTGTGCGGGGGGCGAGTCGGGACGGGCCAGGGCCGGGGAGCTGTGGTGCGTTAGCCGCGGGGTACGGTAGCATGGCTACCATATCCAGCTCAATTCTGACTGAGCATCAGCGAGTCCACGCCGTGCAGAATGTGCTCCTGCTGCGAGTAGAGGTCGTCCTGAATTTTTATGAAATTATAAAAAAATTTAAAAAATATAAAAATGAAATTTATAGTTGACCATTTCCAAACATACCATTGCATTGTAACCGTCCCTACTTCTAGTCACTAGGCCATGCAACCCCATCCCACCTGCTCAATATTTTTGCATGCTGAATCGAATGTCGTTATGTGAAACTAATATCAGCTTTTTGAACATATAATTCGCTGTTAACATTTTCTTTCCATCTTCATCGCAAGTCACTTGCCAAAGAAACTCAAATCTTACATGTTCGTTCTGTTGCCATTACTTCTATACAAGCTTGAACAATTTTAAGCGCCTCAACTCTTTGTGAACATTTTGCTCCTCTTTCCAATCTCTAGTCACTAGGCCATGCAACCCGATCTCACCTGGTTCTGCGTCATCTGGCTCTGGCTGGCTCCGCCCCTTCTCGGCGCGCCATGCTGCATCTGCTGCGAGGCCATGCCCAGACTGCGACCTGCAGCAAACAATTTATTGATTTGCTGATATCACGTTCTCTACAACTAGCATTTTTCGACTTCCAAACCAACCAGAAGAACTACAAGTGTCCCCATACCTCCGTAGTCATGCTGCGACTGCGAGTGCTGCGTCCAACCGGACAGCTGCGACGGATCTGCAAAGAGATTTTGTTATGTTTTTAAACATTTCGACTTCTTCGCCAAACTTGGAATGGCTAAACAACACATTCTAGGGTGTGTTAGGTTTCACCTATTGGATACAACTCTTGTGAGCCACTATCCTTCACTGGTAGTCACTGGTGAGCTTCGATGCCATAGTTTCCCGGGGATCCGCAAAAATTCCGGGTTCGGGGATCCGCAGTCGGAAGAAATAACACTACGCAGACCCGCAAAGGGCGCGGAGGGCCGAATTTTTTGTCACGAAAACCACTCCGCCGAACCGCAACCCAAAAAACTATGACATTGGTAGATCATCAGTGCTGGTAGTGATGATCATTCAACAAAAAAATCAATCCATAAACGCTTCTCAACTATTACTACTGTCCTGATAGTCTATGTGAAAGACAAAAAAGAACATCCGCGTACCCGCGTACGCTCCGGTTCCGCCCTCGAGCTGGGACGCCTGGGACGCGTACGCGTCCTCGTACGGACCGCGCTCCCCGACGCCGCCGCCCGTCGTGCGCGCGCCCACTCCGTATCTGAATATTAATTGTAACTCGTGTTAACCCTAGAATAATCAAGAAATGGAGCAATGTACGGCACTAGTAAGTGGGCTGAAACACAAAGTTCCCTAGACACCTAACCCTCATGAAATCGATAGATCAACCGTAACAAAACACCGGGCCATTTTGATTCCGATTCCAAGTTGAATCTAGCTATCTAACTTTCGGATACAACTCACCTCCCCAACCCCTACTATCCATCTCTTTTCTATTGTAATATCCCACCCTATTAACAATTATCCCTATTATCCCATCTATTATTTCAAACAAGAACACTGCCCCCCCCCCTCCCCTGCTTACCTTCTTCCTCCGGTCGTCGGGGGCGGTCTGTGTCCGCCGGGAGGGCCTCCTCCGTGCTGCATGGGCGGCCACGCAGCCACCGGCGCGCCCCTCGAGCGACCCTGCTGCTGGGCTGCAACGATCGGAAGATCAGGAATGGGAACAGCTAGTTCTTTGCTTTTGTTTACGTCTCGGACCTCAACCCCATCGACCATCACCTTCTCTAGCCTACTTCACATCACGCTGAAACCCCAATCTCCATGAATTTAGCGAATCTTTACTCCCAATAATTTTCTAAAATAGCTGTCACAAGCCATGCCCCTTTTACCCCTCACTTACTGGTCGCATGCAGCATATGCAGCGGGACGGAGAGACCTGCAGCCGAGTGCTGCAGATTGTGCGCGTTGATCGAGCTGGCGGGGTCGAACATGTCCATGTGCGAGTTGCCTGCGATAATTTCATAAGGTAATTCGGATGATCAGGAATGAGAACAGTTAGTTCATTTAATTTTTCATACACACCCGCCTCAACATCATCATCACTTTCTCCAGTCTACTTCACATCTCGCTGTAACATGCAATTTTTGCCCTTCTCGTTTCTAATTGCAATCGTGAACTTTTCTAGACGTAAAGTGACAAGGCAACTTTTGTCGAAATAATTGAATGCTCGTCGCATTTGATCTACCATCAGCGCACAAGGAAAAGTCTACGCATAACCAATTCATGAATCGTCAATTCACCAGCCCTCATCTCCATCGACATTGGTCGGTTCTTGATCACGTTTTAATTCTAAATTTATTTAAGTGCTGCATCGTTCTTATCTACCACTACCCGCCCAGGGATGGACTATGGATAAGCATGCCATGAATCGCCAATTCATTGTTCTCTTTTTTTTTAATTTTGCACATTCCCCCAAGTGTCAATTTTCAGTCAAGAGAAGCACAACTTAACCACTTCAGACGAATCGCCAATTCACCTGTTCTCATCACCATCGGGACGGGCCGATTCTTGTACTCTTCTAATTTGTAGCAACAAAATCCCCAATTGTCAGACCAGTTAGGGCCTACTCATAACGCTCTCATGAATCACCAACCAACCTGTTCATTTCGAGAAAAACAACAATAACCATAACAATAAATACAATAACAATAGTAGGCCCTAACTGCAAAAAACAAACCTGTTCTCATCTCCATCGGGACGGGACGATTCTTGTACTCGGGCAGCGTGTACTGCATGCGCTCCGGCTTGTGCTGCCGCTGGTGCAGATGGGACTCCTGCGGATCCTGAGAGGAACTCAAGATTAGGTACGGTAGTGCAAGCGCAAGATCAATAACCCAAAGCGTAACCCAAAAGTAGGTACTGAGGGGAACACAAGAATGGATCGGTAGACTAATCGCGAGATCCTGATTCCCAGAAGCTGGTTCAATTATAACATTTGATCAAAAAGTGGTCATTATTCAATGCAATGAAATTTTGCCTCTTAATCATGTAAGGGCAAGAGTCATCAGTACACTCTATCCAAACACAGCTCACTTCTCGTCGCTTCGGCAGGATGAGCGGGGATCTCGTCAGGTTGTTGAGCGGGCCCTCGACGACCAGCCCTCGCTCGAGGAACGACGAGAGCAGGTCGTGCCACAACGGTTGAGAGGACAGCACCTGCGATGGGTTTTGGCAACTTTTATTTGAGAAAAACAATAACAATAACAACAACAATACCTTTGCATTGCCGATGACGACGAGGCCGTATTTGGCACGCGTGATCGCCACGTTGAGACTGCAAGCAAACAAAGTCAAAATCTAAATGTCAAACTAGGCGATTTTGAGCTACTATGCTGGACCATATACCGTTACGCGCACTTTGCTTTATTTAACTCAACAATTCTGTTCAAAAATAATAATATTCATGATGAACTAGGTGGTCACAACTATATAGCCTAATGCCCTCCCCACCACAATTTTCTACTTTAAAGAATATCAGAAATGGGCATGGTGGCTGCAAACATAAAATGTATATATCCTGCCCCCCCCCCCTCCTTCCCCCCATTATCATCAGGGTCCTTCTGGCCCGCACCGTCGCGGGTCGTTGAGGAAGCCGACGCCGTTGTTGTCGTTCGAGCGCACGCACGTGACGATGATCACGTCCTTCTCGCGGCCCTGAGCAGGAGAGCAGATTGAATTTACAAATTAAACATTTTTCGGTTGGTAATTGCTAAAAGATCTTGGCGAGATATCGTTTTACCGAGTTTCACAGTGGATGATAATGCAACCGTGCAACATCAATCGTGCAAGTAGATCACTTCTGGAATGAAGTCAGAAACGAACATAGATAAGCCATCGTCATTCCTTACCCAAGTACCACTTTTTCATTGCTAACCGGGAACCGAGAATTGCGTACAAACTGGCTTCATAGCAGCGGATATAATGTCGCGCGTCGATGCATCCTATTGAATATAGTTGCGAAAATGCATGATCTCGAGCCCCCCCCCCCCAACTTCCTCAATTTTGTCTCCCTCTCATCTCACCTGGAAGGCGTCGACGTTGGCAATCTCCAGGTCGAGCAGCAGCTTCGTGCTCAGCGAGCCCTGCGTCTGCAATTACGAATATTATTTTTTACAATTACGAATTTTTCCATCCAATATCTTCCAAAAATTGTGATTCAACCCTCATTTCCAAATTGAAGCACTCTCTGAGACCTCAAAGGAGCTGGTTAGTAACGTTCATTGGCTCGTAAAGTTAATTTAATCTATAGAATTGGTCTATTCAGAGGAAATCAATAAATCAACAATCCCCGCACCTGCATCTAGGCTTTCATTTGCCATTAACTTGATCTAATCAAATAAATCGGTGTAAATCCCAAGCTGATATTTACCTGCATGTACTGCACGATGTAGGCGCGCTGGCCCTCGTACGGCGTCACGATGCCGATCTGCGACGGGCGCATACCGCCCCTGCACAATGGTTGGGGTTCAGAGGTGAAACAGGAATCTTGAGGGGAGAGGGGATATCTAATTTTAGTCAATAGTTTGTAGCACAACTGCTATTATTCGACACCCTCGTTGACGCCCCCAACATAGCCACTTCTAATTTTACTACTTCTACGTCAATCAAATTGAGATGCATTACCGCCTCGGTATTGCGGTCCCCTTTGATCCATAACTGAAACACCGATGGTATTGCGTACCCCTTTTCATCCATTGGTGAAACCACAATGCACTAACTTTTTTTTTTTTTTTTTTGTAAACTTTTATGGCAACCAAGTTGAGAAGATTACCACCTCGGTATACCGGCCCCTTTTCATCCATGGATGAAACCGCGAACTCACTTGATCAATCTGCTCGCAATCTTCTCCACGTTGGCCGCCTCCGCGCGATTGAGGAACGACGTACCAGACGCAGACATTTCCTGATAATTACAAATATTCATTCGTTCATTATTTGTTTATTCCGTCAAATTAATGTACGTGAAATTGCGATAGTTTCGATAGACGGATGTCCGTCGACGCGTATGAACAACATGTATTTCTTCTTCTGCTACTATACCTCATCTAGTCGTTAATCTACTCGGCTTTGGCTTATACACCTCAGCATATGTCGATAACCTAACAATAAATGCTCACTACACCACTCTCCGCAACAGAACAACTAAGTATTTGTAGTAGTGGTACTTGCGCAACATCAATTCACTAGGGTGATTCGCGCTTCACAGGGAAAATATAAACCAAAAAAAACCCTTTCACCTCCTTGCCGTAGCAGGACCAGAACATCATCGGGCGGTCGGGCACCGGCCAGCGCCAGTCAACCTGCGAAGGGATCGGGAATTGTAGTTGAGAATTACGGCGTCTCTTCATTTTTCACTTTCTCGCCGGTCAGAGAGACGAGAGTGTGCGCAAAATGAAGAGATTCTAGATGAAGAGAACCCGTATTTCGAACTCTAGATGGAATGGTGTGATACGACCGATCAGTCAGATTGGTGATAAGACAGTTCGAAAAATAGAATTCGAAAAAGGACGTTTCGAAAAAAGACACTTCGCAAAATCCAGATTTCGAAACGTTCCATACGCATTTTCATATAATTTTACTAGCATTATCGGATTCTACTACTCCATACGAACTAGAATTGATATTAATTAATTAGAAAATATTGGTTTATTCTTTTTTCGAAATGTCTTATCACCGTCAGATTGAAACTACGGAGCCATATCTATCTTTGAGAATTCTGTGCAACACTAAACTAACTTTCCAAAAATTTTCCTTTTCGACGGTTGCGCTAATACGCGCTTCAATTGTATTCAATCCCTTCGAAGTCGGGATGCAAAAATAAATAAATAAAAATTAGAAGTAGGTCGAACAAGTATTTGACCTCTGATTCCATATACGAGAGAATTGACTACGATAGAAGAAATTTTCGAAAAAAGGACAAGTGTGGAGAGCAGATTTGAAAGCGATAATCATCCTCACCCCCTTGAGCGTCCGCTCCGCTTCCGTCACTCCGTTCTGCAGACTGCCCTCGTAGAAGACGTTGGACGGGAACGCCGACAGCACCGGGTGCATACGGTATTGCACCTGGGCGATAATTGACTTTGGTTACGATAGATAAAGCAAAGATATTGCGCCCGGTTGAGCAATTCGCCATATCAGTAAGCGGTGAAACGCAAAACTGGTTATTGAGATAGCGAATCGCTCACAGTAAGATATTGGTATTGTAACCTTCGCTCTCGAGTTCGCATTGTGTACAATCGGCAAACGCTCCACTAGACCACATCATGAAACTCACAACTCACGGATTCGAAACGCGAATTTGGAGGAGAGGTGTGCAAAAAATTTCTCGACCTCCAGCTCAAAATGAAATTAAGTTCGCGTTCTTAAGCCTGAGCAAACCCCTAAGCACTAAGCCCGAAACCTTAGCAATAATCTAATGTAGCTAATTGTAAGGATGACAAATAACGAACCTGAAGTCGGATGGGTCGATTGCCGAGCATGACGAGCCGCTCGAAGAGGGACTGCGTCAGGCCCGCCTTGGCCGCCTGCAATGTTCCTGTTTCACCTTCAGATCAATATCTCAAGGCAAGTCATTACACAATAAGACTCCGACCGATCAGGGTAAAAAATTTTTTTAAATATCTTAGTCGGATATCTCCCACGAGCTGTATAATAGATCTCCCCAGTTTTCTCATAGCTATCTCAACAAATCTGCTGGAACTCTCTAACCGTATCTCTCTCAGAACAAGGCCTAATATTCATGCTCGAATAGTACTCATCACAACGAATGAGCAATGATTTTCCACCAGTGTGATCCGCATAACTCCCACTCTCCTCACATCTAACCCGACCACTCTCGGTTTCACCCGCCCCGCTTACCTTCTTGCTCATCACCACCGGCCCGAGCTGGCAGTGATCGCCGACGAGGATGAGCTGTCGCACTCCCCGCACGATGGGAATGAGCACCTCGGGCTCCGTCGCCTGTGTCGACTCGTCCACGAGCACGCATCTAGAAGGACGGTTTAAGGGGGAATATGGCGCGATAATTCGAACACCACCGCGTAACGTTGTGATAGTGTAGCCCACACTACTTTAGCACACATCTGAGCAGGAAAGAGTTGTCCATATGATCGTGATCATATGATATTAGTTCCGGAAGTGGGCATACAATAGTGAGCAAGAATTGAGCTGGGAACCACTAAGTACCACAACGCGCACTAATAACCAATCAAATAACGAATTAATCAACTTTGTATGGATATCACATATATGGTTTGGGGTTATTTGTCGGACCAACGTGGAGAACACTGCCTCAGTGTAGACACTGCCGACTATGTGTACGTAGTGAAACCTCAGAATACCGGGGAAACTCTCAAAAAATCAGGGCGACCAAGTCTGGGTATAAAACAACCAGTTAAAAACAACAACAACAACAACAACAAAACAATCAACCCACTTGATCCTCAGCTTGCTCACTCTCGCGTCTGCAGCCGTGCTGGCCGTGCAGCAGATGACGTCGGCTGCCATGAGCAGCTCGGCTTCCTGGGGGAGAGAAGAAATAATCAAAAATTAGAGATAAAATGCGACTTTGTTCGTTTTTTTCCTGGAAAAACTTCTACACGCAAAAAGGCCCACTACATTTTGTCAAAAACAATTGCTTTCCCGCATCATAAATTTTTCGTCTGATATCAACAAAAACAAAAAATTATTTTAACACCAACCGTGAAAAACCTTGAATGCCTACATCACCACCTCACCTGCATCACCGTGCATAACTAAATGACTAACAAAAAGGTTCAATAACAACAACAATAAAAACAACAACAAACCGTTGCCCGCTTCAGCTTCGTGTACCGCGACAGATCCGCTTCGTCCAGACCGCCCATTTCGTCCTCAAATAAATTTTATATTATTATTACTATTTTAATGTTTATTGAAGGTCAATACAATCACCTTAGCTCTCTCGCAGGAATATTATCGCAACACTCAAACACAAAATCACCTTTGATGCTTTGGCTAGGAACATTTCCGAAACTGAATTCATTAGTATTAGCACAGTTTTCTGGTAGGGATATTATCGCAACAAGTGAGCACGAATTCACCTTGAGCTGCTGCAGCTTCTTCAGCTCGGCCGCTCCCTTGACGAACTTGAGCTGGTTGTGCAGCGTGAGGAACTCGATGTTCGTCGCCAGCGTCTCGCGGGAAACGGCGCACACGCGCACCACCTGCAAAATTAATTAATTTTTTTATAGTGTGTAACCTGTGAAAATTGGAAACTACATCATTCTAATGAATTAAGTTCTCCGTGAAACCGGCAATTGTGGGTTTTAAAATATTGTTCATGTAAATGACATCCTCATTTCTCAGAGATTATCTCTCCTGGAAATTTAGGAACTTATCTCAACTTTGAATCACGAATCGTGTTAGGCATTTTGAATACGCTATTTCACCAAATAGAAATTTTTTTAGAGAGATTCGTGCTACCCTTACAATTCAGCATGGTCTCCATCATCCAATCACGACGATATTTCACCCGTCCCATTCATGCTTCCCCTCCCCTCCTCTTACCTTCAATCCGGTCGCGTGGATCTTCTCCGCCAGCTGGTCGACGGCCACGTTCGACGGCGCGCACACCAGCACCTTTAATCGTATTTTTTTTTATTTGAAAAATAATAATAATAATCATAATATTCATCTCAGACTATCGTCCGGTGGGTCAGACAAATATGATCATATTTTATTGTTTTAGCACCACAATTTACAAACTATATTCATGAACACTCGAGATAATTACCATCCATCGCCTCTACGAGATAACAAGGCCACGGTGAAACTCGAATCTCACATCCGATAACGAACGTGCAACCGTAGAGTATGGTGTTCTCTAAAGCCCTGTTGTCAAACGCATTGCCATCCATTGTCTCTCCAAGCTAACAGAGCCATCGTGAAACCCCCACCCACCTGTCCGCTGGTCTGCTTCGCGAGGTGGTACACGATCGTTGCCGAGGTTACGGTCTAAAAATAACAAAATCAATAATTGCCAGCCGGAATTAAGTATTTTAGCCCTTACCTTTCCGGTCCCTGAATCAAATAAAGTATTTTATCCAGCGCACCCAAACAAATGAATTGTCTCCCGCACCTTTCCGGTTCCAGGCGGTCCCTGAATCAGGGAGAGGGGGCGCGGCAGGACCATCCTCACTGCTGCAATCTGGGATGGGTTGAGCTCGGGAAGACCGGGCGCGGAGAAGCGGCCCGGCAGCTTGATCTGAATACAGGATAGATGATATTGTTGTTCTGATAATGTTCAATACAATGCAGACCCTGAAACCCGAATGTTCCTCTCTATATGTGATCGGCGATACAATGTGACTGCACCCTCTAGTTTCGCGAGTGAAGCTGGCTGACAAATTGTAGCCTTTCTCTCCATTCCGCGAATTGATTCTAGATGGCTTTTTACTGCAACTTGAATTTGGTCGTGGTCTAGTCAAAAAAACCAAACACGCCTCTACTAATCAGTTATTGCGATCCATCTACCGCCCTCGACTACCGTAACTTGAAGTCAATCAATACTACTTGCCATCTACCGTACCGTTACCGTACCTTGAACATGATGTCGTCCACGTCGTGGCCCATCAGCTTGTGGTAGATGTAGGGGGACACGCACTTCTCGTCGTTCTGAAAGTTTCAGACTGAAACACATTTCTAGCCGGATAAATTATAAAAACATATGAAGAAGATACAATGGAATAAATAGGCGATCCATCATAGGAGCACCATTGGTACGCATGACATGACCAGAGAAAAGATTGCTGCAGCCCTAGCAGCAGCTGTAGCGACACACTCACCTGCAGCAGATTGAGTGCGGACGTCTGACGGAGGAAGGAGGCGCCGTTCCAGACCACCTGCAATTTTCATGTATTGCACATGGAACATTACTGTTTCAGCATTTCTATTATAGTCAACCTTCTGCGAAAAAAATATGATTTTAGCAGTGATATTACGCTATTACAAAATATTTGATTTCCATCACGATACCACCTTGTAGTTTTCATGAAATGAGTGTGTTTGGTGGATTCCATATTAGACATAATCAATATTGTAACCCGCACTTCGCACGTGTAGCTGTCACGAAGTGCGTGTGGTTTGTGAAAGCTATTGTAATCATAATTTTAATTATATTTAATTATATAATATTGTAAACCGCACTTCGCAAGTGTAGTTGATCCTGACGTCCGTCGGCATACGCTCCTGGTAGCCGGCCCGGATCTCCAACCCGATCTCGTCAGTGTGATCTGAACGTATTTAGCATAATTAGGCAAGGCATCATCGAAATTTGGGTTTCCAAGAGCAATAAGATCGTCAAAACAAGATTAACTGAAAGAAAAAGCGATACACGTACTATCGGGAATCTTGTGATCGTACAATGAATAAACGATAAAAAAAAATTTTTCAGCCCAATGCACGTAGCCCCAGCTTAAGGATTCGAGAGAGTGCGACGAAAAATTTTCTGGCCCAGTCACCGGTGCAAGGGCCCTGGTTTCGAGAAACCTTGGCTACTGTTAGCTGGAGTATAGGCTATAACTTAAGGGCGCAATTTCGATCAAGAAACAGAGGAAACGTACTATCGGGAATCTTGAAGACCTGTCCAGTCTTCTCCCACGGCTGCCCGTTCATCGTCTGCAGGTGCTTCAGCCGCAACTCGTCACCGATCATCAGCTTCATACCTCAAGTTTTCGAGTTTCACATCAATGGTATATTCTCGCGCTTGACGCTCGCTGTGATATTGTTAATATAAAAAGAAAATGTCTGTCGATAAGAGATAAGTGAAATCTAGAGATAAGTGAAATTAACACCTAGATGTCAACATGCAATTTTGCAGCTTCATATTAACTTAATTTAACCACTTCAGCACCAACAATGGTCTTTCTGCTATCAACATTCAAGCTTCAACCTAGCATCATAGTCACGCAAAAACGTTTCAGTGATCACGATTGAGAACTGATCAGTTTACAAAATATATTTTAAAAGAACCCACTTCCTTCCTGGAATTTGGGCAGCTTGAAGTAGGCGATGTGCTTCTTGTTCAGGCCCACATCCCATCGCACGTGGCCCACCGTTTGCGTTTGCGATTCCTCAAATTAGTGGTGTTTGATATTCGGCGATGAGCACGGGGTCGGATATAGGGCTACACCCCCGCCTTTACCCGTGGTTTGAAGCTCATTACCCCCGACTTCTATACACAAGATATTTCACCGTTTTACTCTAAATCCCCGATGTTAGTCGTTCGTCTGGTGCTCCTCACTGTTGTTATTGCTGAAGTGTATGCGAAATGCAATCATCCAGGATCACAACATTCCATTTCATAATCCGCTAGATGGATTAGTCCAGGCGCAATCCCGTTGCTTCCCTACCTTCATCTTCCTATCGTACTCTGCCTCCTCCTCGACCAGAGCGGCGAAGATGCGGCGATACTGGAACGCATCCTGGTATCTGAACAGGAAGCATTAAATGAATATTGGTTACAAGTGTGTATTTGCGATCAGTTCTCGTGTCAAAGACCTCGTATACAATCTCTATGAAACACAAATGTTCCTACTTTATGAATTCGTAAAAATGGCTGTTTTCCTTATGAAAAACTCACGCCAGGGGCACAGTTTCCAGCTCGCTCGTGTATCCGACCTTCTCGATGTCCTCCAGAGTGGCGTTCGGATTCTCCTTCCACACATCCTCCAGCTTGAATATCTGCGCCGCCTTGATCTGGAAAAATCAATAATTTATAGTATCAATAAAATATAGTATTCTGGATAGAAGCTCTTCCTATATTATTCGCGAAGCGCTTCTATAGAACGGAGGGTCAAACTCGGTAGAGTTAGGACAGACGAACACATTATATCTGTAGAAGCTTATGCCGAATTCAGTAATCATTCATTAGAGCGTGCAAATTTTGCCTATAGTCTCGCAAGGATGGATAGGAAATTCGAAGGTTAATCTCGACCAGCTTGATTGGCGTTTCAAGGCTGAATCAAGTACCTGTCTTGCTCGCGATTGGACTGACTGTGTGGGCACGGACACCAGCCACGGAAGAAGTGCCTTCTCTTGGATCTGAAAGCGAATTCATGACGTCTCAGAATCAAATTCCGTGAATCAAATAGCAGAAACAAGTCTTCCACGTCGTTTTTAATGGAAAAAAGGTCAAACTATTAAGAAATATGGCCTAATTGGCATATAGAAGGCACTAAAGAGACTATTTAACTGGGGTTTTTAATACCAGCGGAATAAAACAAAAACTAATTAATTAAACGTACCAGCGGAGTCCAGTCATCGCTGACCCAGTTCTCGCCCATCTGTGAGGCCTGTTGCGCGCACGGGGAGCGGCAGAGAATCACCAGCACGTAGTCCGCCTTAACATTAGATGTTTGAAACATGAAACAACCTTGTTAGATCTACATCGAGGCACAAGAAGTGGCCTTAACATTAGGTAGGCAAAATGAGAGGTACAGATGGATGGTCAGACTCTCTCAATTTGCAACGCTCTCTCGTTTCTGTCTGACAAGAGATCAGGCAAAATGAAGAGACTAGAACGTAATGTTCTGACCACTGATCCCTTATCATTAGATAAAACACTTGGAACATAAAACAACCTTGTTTAATATAAATTGAGGGGAACTGAGGTACAAGAAGAAGATGTATACCTTGGCCGGAATGAATCCCAGCTGGAAGACGTTCCTGGCTCCGCACTGGAAGCACTCGAGCTGCGTCTCACCCAGCTCGTTGTCCTTGTGGAGACACATCTGCATTATCGATTGATGAGTGATAAAAGGCGGCAACCGTACCTCCTTGTGCTGCGATCGCACCATGTGGTGCACGAGGTGCGCGCCGGTGGTCGCTCCCTTCCCGTTGCAGAACCATTTCTTGCACACCGAACACTGCGCGACCGAGGCCGTCTCGTGCACTCCGCAGTAGCTGCAATGCAAAAAAGGTAAAGGTGTATCCACGTCAACCGATTTTACAGTCATAAGACAACGCTAGGTAGGACCCACTGGTAAGGCCAGCAAGGCAAGAATTAGGTAACAATTTCAAAACCAGATTAATGGTGGGTTTAGTTTTCATGGTTTCATGATGGATGTAAAAGGTTAGGTACCTGCACGCGTGCGGAGGCAGATCGACCGGCATCGCTGCTCCGTCCTCGTCCACATCCTACATTTAGATCATTAGCAATTCATCGGGACGCTTCTATAGAACGCGGGCTAAGTCAGAAACTCGGTAGAGTTTGGATAGATAAGGACTATTCTTTCTATTGATACTATAGATGCTTATGCTGCTTAGGGTCTGGCTGCAAGGAAAGGAGGCGATACCTGGAAGTGAAGGTCGTCCGTTTGCGCTTGCGTGCCGGTGCCGCTGCCAACGTGATCCGAGTGGTGACGATGGTGTGGCTGCAATTTTAATCATCTGTTATCATCCGTTTTGTGACGAAAGAAAGTGAAAAGTGCTCAACAAACCAGCGTGGGCTGAGTGGCGGCGGTGAAGTCGCGGTAGTCGAACTGCGAGTCTTGTGTGGCGGCCGGAAGGTCGCCGCAGTCGTCGACCGTCTCGATGAAGGTGAGGGCACCGCCCCCGTCGCCATACACGTCGTCCAAATCCGCCATCGAACTAGTACTAGAAAGAAACGAATTAAGGAGTTTTCGACAATGAAATAAAGACGAAAACAAGTAGTTATCAAACGATTAATAAGTGTAAGCGATTGTAACTACTAGCCACTAGTTGTTGCTAGAAATATATGTAGGGAGGGCAGCGGCTAATTTTTAAAGACAAGAAGTAAATAATCAGTTGTGCTCGACCTATGCATATTATATATGTATCCAAATCAGCTAAAAACACGTGTTTCCGTCATGAAATTTCATTAAAAATGAAAACACCTTGAAAATTTACAGTCCGCCGCAGCATACTAACGGATGTAGTCTTGATTCACCAAAAAAGCAGCAACTAGTTTTTTTTTAAAATTATTTTCAGATGTGTGTTCAAAGTATATTTCGACAACATTGTAAAAATATTTGGTCGCAAAATACGTAAACTTGCAAATACTTTTAATAAAATAATATAACTGCTCTGTTTGAACGACCGTGACGCGTGCCGCGACGCACCTACCGTAATCTCCTTGGCAACAGGCCATCGGGTTCGTTGATTTTCCACGTTTATCGATTGATTTGCATATTTTCTCATTACCATATTTGATCGTCGCGCTATTGATCGCTCGCGTTACGCGTTGGCAGTGCGTCGGGTGCGATTCGTTTCGTGCTCACGCCAGCTGGTAGCTGCATTGTTGCTTGCCTAATCGTGCAAGAATGGAGCCTTCTTCAGCGCATTCAGCCATGGCCACTGCAATGGAGATGGCCATCGAGAAGATCGATGAAGTAAAGTCCAAACTGGGCAGGTACGACTTACATTTCATTTCCTAGCCTCTCTTATCGGTCCTCAATTGCTTGCCAACGCGCATGACACACGTGTCGAGTTTCACAACATACTTGATAGATTCAATTCCTTGGGTTACGAAGTGAAAAACGCAAAATGAGGTTTTTGTGATCAAAAGAGAGTTCATTTCTCCTCATCCGCCGCTAGTGAGGCGGTCTCATGTTCGCGCTCGATTGGGCTCTGCCCGAGGCGACAACACGGCGCGAGCGGCCGCGCGGTCGTGCGCGCGCGCACGCGATCCGCGCGTGTATACGCGAGTGTATCGGATCGGCCTCCATGGACTGGCTGCAGCATCACGGATGCCACGATAACAGACAGGAGGGCGCGGTGAAGGAACTGTGTGAAGAATTGGCTACGAAGTTGGGCCTTTTTCGGTGTAGGAAACTAGAGTTGGCAATGTATGAGGATCGACAAGCGATTTTGGACGTATTTTCTAGTTATCATTATGACAAATACCATTGCAGGACGCTCGGCACTCCCATGCGACTCCGGGACCTCATCAGACAGGTGCGTGTTTTTCCGTGTTTTCTATTTTTTGTGTTATTGTTTTTTTTATTTTATTTTGAAATCAAAATTATTCAGGTGCGAGCAGCGCGAACGATGGCCGAAGAGCGGGCTGTTGTGGACAGGGAGAGCGCGAATATTCGAGAAAACTTCAGGTTCGCGAAATTGTTTTCATTAAATTATTAGCAACAACGATTGAAACATAATACAACCGTGACAAGTAGAGTTACAATAAAGGATTCAATGCCTGAACAGAAATGAGTTCTTGTGGCTTCTCCTTGACCGCTTCCATCGTTATTCCGAGTTTAATCTTCACGATTAATGTCGACCCCCTCTCAGACCCTTTAATTCCTCTGAAAGCGACACTATAACCGTTACCATCGTCGTTCCTGGTGATCATCAATGTGTTTTATCGAACTTTTTTCAGAGACGACGACTCACCATGGAAGTGTCGCAACATCGCCAAGTTGCTGTACATTCACATGCTCGGATATCCCGCTCACTTTGGCCAGATGGAGTGCATGAAGCTAGTGGCGCAGCCGAGATTCACCGATAAGAGAATCGGGTGAGTGATGAAACTTAGTAATCAAATCATTATGCCCTATATTTGAGAGGGTGGGGCGGCGATGACTTCTCTGTTCTCATTAACGTTAAACGTGGTCGGGAACAGAAGGAATGATGTGAATAGTAGCTTTAATTCTAGAAACTCTGTTTTGAAAATAGTTGAGTTAGAACACGACACATATGTTTGCTGCTTCTACAGCACTAAGTTTCTAGGTGTAATGCGTTTAAAAAAAATTAAAATACAATTTTAATTAATTGTAGGTACCTGGGAGCGATGCTGCTGTTGGACGAGCGCAGTGAGGTGCACCTCCTGGTCACCAACTCCCTCAAGAAGTGAGGATTTAAGCAAATTTAAATTTAGGAATGTTCAGAAATTTGGCAGTTTTGAATTGTTACTTTATCATTCATTACTCTAACACTATACTTTAGTACCATATCTGAAACCACAATCCGACTTGAAAGTTGGCTTGGTTCACGAAGTAATTTTGGCCAATTATCTCCCGCAGAAACCAAGGTGCATCATTCATTGCGAGCATGCAATACATTATTTTACTTATTTTCGAAACCACAATCTCAGTTGAAGTTAGGTTTCACGGTGCGAGTATGGTCAATTATCTCTCTCGCAGTGACCTCGGTGGCTCGACGCAGTTCGTTACCGGCCTGGCCCTCTGCACGCTCGGCTCCATTTGCAGTGCGGAAATGTGCAGGGTACGGTATCAGTTATCGATTTTCGGACCTACAGTAACCCAGATTGTATGATATTGTTCTGTGCAGGATCTCGCGAACGAAGTGGAGCGTCTCGTCAAGAGCAGCAACACGTATCTCAAGAAGAAGGTGAATTTATGGTACAATTGCAAATCTTGTGATTTTGGGTTTCATCCTGCATACGAAGTTGTTGCTAGTGGGAACAAGGTGCTGACTCTTCGAAACGCGATCCATATCAAGACTGGGAAACATTTATCAGATCTCTCATTGTACAATGATCTCTCACCGGTAAGAAACACCAAGAGTGAGAGCATTGCGAAATGAGAGATCCGTTAAATGCTTTCCCAGCCCTGCTCCATATCCAACTCTTACTAATCACAGGCGGTTCTGTGCGCGTTCCGCATCATTCGCAAGGTGCCCGACCTGCTGGAGGTGTTCATCCCATGCACGCGCGCACTGCTCAACGAGAAGAACCATGGTGAGTGATTGGGTATTTTTTCTCCTCTGATTGTGTCTGAACGAAAGAGAGCAACTCTTGGCTGATTTATGTGCCAAAATTAGGCCTTTTGTTCATACTAGACTTGTGTAGTATCTGTCAATCAATCGGATTGCCGGCCGATTGGATAAATGGAAAAATCGTATTTTGACAATACCAGGTGGCTAACGGTTTCTAGATTACTTCATGAGTACAATGCTGCCCTCAACATTCGCTATCTCAACGAAGTTTCGTTTATTAACCCAATTTTAAACCCAAAAAAGAATCAACATGTACTGTTTGCCTAAATTTATCAATCCATGACCCTCATTCTTACTTTTTCCTTCTTGCAAGAGTGCTCATCGATCAATTCTTTTCCTTTCACTTGTGATAATTGATTGACATAGGCTTGGAAATACGCATTCCTGTTAATTTTGATTGTTCCATTTTCCTCATTTTTATTGTTCCTTCTCTCAGGAGTGTTGATCGCGGCAATCACGCTGGTGACGGAGATGTGCGAGCGCAGCCCCGACGTGCTCGACCACTTCAAGCGGGTATGAACGGGGATCACAAATGATATAATGCTCTGGGCTTACTAATTGTGAGAAGGGAAGGCAAGGCTCAATTCGATGAATACTATACGAGGTGGTATGCGGTTTCACGATGGTCTGCCGATCTAGTTTACACTTACTACTAATACTTGTTTAAAATTGCATTATGCCGATATTGATATACCATTTGCACTATTCATTGGGGCGTAGCTGTAATTCAAACCTAATATGCTAGTGCTGAAACACACTTCCGATAGGTCGAAATAGTCGCATAGAATCTCTAAATTATTACTCCATGAGAATTGTTCATTGGAGTGTAGTTGTGATTGAAAACCTAGTATGCTTGTGCTGAAACTTAAATTCGACCAGCAAAAATATTCAAAATTCGCAGCTGGTGCCGAACCTCGTGCGCATCCTGAAGAACCTGCTCATGTCGGGCTATTCGCCGGAGCACGATGTGACGGGCATCAGTGATCCCTTCCTGCAGGTGAGAGTACAGTGCAATGAGATTTTGGTTTCATCAATATATGATCATGTTAGTGATAAGCTCACATGTCAATCTTGTATGTTAGAAGTGAAATCCATCAATTTATTGAATAAACTGTATAGAAAGAGCCGAAAGAGGCGGCGGACGACAGTAACTCTCCGGTCATTGCAGGTGAAGATCCTGCGTCTGCTGCGCATTCTGGGCAAGGACGACGCGAAGGCTACGGAGGAGATGAACGATATACTCGCACAGGTATTGTTGTTGTTGTTTTTATTATTGGTGTTGTTGTTATTGCTATTATTTTTTTTTGGCTTTGTTATACACTAGGTAGATTCAATTCAATTCAATTCAATTCAATTTTTATTCCGTTGCATGTATGGTATCACGATAGATTTTGACATAGTAATAGGTGATCGCAGAAACGGAGGTCCGTCGATGTAGTCGAATCGGTTGGGGGGGGGGTGCAGGGGTGCAGCAAGGGTATGAGAGGGTAAGGGGTGGTTGG
This sequence comes from Pristionchus pacificus, assembly GCA_000180635.4. Lineage (NCBI taxonomy): Eukaryota > Metazoa > Nematoda > Chromadorea > Rhabditida > Neodiplogasteridae > Pristionchus > Pristionchus pacificus. The sequence continues at coordinate 314,579 of CM026579.1, read as the reverse complement.
ACATTGGGTGGGGATCAAAGATCAAGCCATTTGTGGATCACGGATGTAGGGAAAAGGGTATTGAGTGATGAGGAAATAAATTTGCGGAAGGGATCATGTGGGAGAGCTACAGATGAGGATTCTAAAGAATTCCAGGTAGAAATAGCTCTAGAAGCCAAGGTTGACTGAGAGTTATGGGGAAGGAAGGGTAAAGAGATTCTTAGGGGATGACCATTTCTCAGAGTACGGTTGAGAGGCGCGGTAATGAGAAGAGAGGACACGTCAAGTAAGTATCTCTTATGGATAATCGAGTGAAAGAAAACAATATCGGTGACAAATCTACGTTGTTCTAGAGTGGTAAACTTGAGGTCGCGCAAGCGCTCACTATATGAAACAGGGGGGAGACCACAGCGGGAATACAATCGGCGAGTGAAGTCTCTTTGGACTCTTTCTAATTCCTTAGTTAATTTAACAGAGCTTGTTGGGTTCCAAATAACAGAACAATACTCGATGTTTGGGAGAATGAACGTGGTAAAAGCTTTGGAATAGATAATAGGGCATTTACTATGGAAGGACTTAAACATTAGGTTCATCTTAGTGCGAGCTTTTAAAACGACTTTGGAGATGTGATAAGAGAAGGACAAGGTGGGTGAGAAATGAACTCCTAGGTCTTTGACAATAACTTTCTCTACATTTCTGTCTTTTACAATGGGTTCGGCAAGGGGAACATTATTAATAGTGAAAATTCTACGGGGATTGTGTAATCCATAGTGAACAATGTTGCATTTAGTCTCGGATACTCCTAAATTCCATTGGGCGGACCAGTCGGATACTATATCAAGGGCACACTGCAAATCATCGGAACAGTTTCGGGCCTCAGCAAAAATTTTAAGGTCATCGGCATAAAACGAATAATGAATAGATTGTGGAAAGCGAGAGCAAATGTCGTTAATGAATAGAATAAAAAGTAGGGGGCCTAGACAAGAACCTTGAGGTACACCGGAGCGAACAGGTAACGGAGGGGAAATAGACGAATCAATGAAAACAGATTGAGTTCTATTGGAAAGGTAGGAACGGAACCAAGAAACAAGATGGTCAGAGAGTCCTAATTGCGATAGCTTGAACAAAAGTAGTCTATGATCGATAGAGTCAAAGGCCTTACGGAAATCTATATACACAGTGTCGAAAGAGGATCGTTTGGACAATCTCAAATAATGGGAGTAAGTCTCAGCTAGATTGGTAGAAGTAGATCTACAATTGCGGAAACCTGTTTGGTGCGGGTCGAACAAACAGTTGCTATCTAAGAACGCTGTTATCTTCTCTATTAGAAGTTTCTCAAACACTTTACAAACGGAAGAGGTCAAAGAAATGGGTCTAAAGTCAGTGACAGAATTGCTGATTTTCTTAGGTATGGGTTTAACGAGAGCTTGTTTCCATAAGGAGGGAACATCGCAAGTTGTGAGAGACTTGTTAAAGATAATTGTGAGAGGTGATAGTAAGGAGAGTTTACATTTGGAAAGGACGATACTAGGAATGTTGTCTGGAGTAACGTTGACTTTGGGTGAGAGGCTACGGAAAGCACACAAGATGTCTACTGGGGTGACAAAGGGAATGTCGAATATGGAAGAAGGGGTAGGTACGGGAGGAAGAGGGGAGTGCTGTGGGTAAGTGAAGGCAGAACAGAAAAATTCGGAGAAAACACATTTGTCTTGATTGGTCAAAAGGGTGGCACCACTTGAATTAATAATTGCAGAGGGAGTGGATTTGGGTGCCTTGAGTTTACCGCTACAAAACTTGTAAAAAGCTTTAGAATTTGAGGTGGCCACAATTCAATTTTCTAAGTAACAATGGACGTTTCAAGAGTTCTATGAGGTGCGAAACTAGTGTGATTCAGTGATTGTACCGGCAATATGGTTATAGACACACTCACCCATAGTAATCATGAACATTTTCAAATGTAGCTGTAGGTTTGCTGGGGTTTCATAGCTGTAGGTTTGCTGGGGTTTCACGGATAGCATGAAGCACACGGGATGAGTGATTCAGCGATTGTATTACGGAAAAACGGAGAAAAAACACATGCTCACCAATGCGAATCAGGGAATGTTCCAGATGTCTCTGTGCGATGAAAAAATCTATATCTGTAACTAAGTAATTGTTAATTTACTAATTAATTGGACTAATTATTTAACTGAAATAACGATTAATGCGCAGGTGGCAACGAACACGGAGACGGCGAAGAACGTGGGCAACGCCATCCTCTACGAGACGGTCCTCACCATCATGGAGATACGATCCGAGAGGTACGTTATCAGGAACAGACTTTATTGGACAAAGACATCGCTGACTTTGGAGAATTATATGGAGAAAATAACGAAATAGTTCCTATTTTTATGCTATTAAAAAGAATCCTTTAGTTTTGTTAATCAGGGACATTGATGCTCGTGTTTCAATGATCCTCGGTATCATGGTGCATTTGCGTTACGGTTGATCTATGAGACACCTGCTGATCAGTAGATGGTAATGGGCCTTGATTGGATAATGGACTAAACCAAAATAGCTAAAACAAACTGTATTTAAATTAAAAGAACATCTAACGGTAGGGCTTTTTTTTCCAACTCAAATAAAAGAAGAAAAAATGACATAATGGGCACTGGACTCGTCTCTCCATTTTGCCATATCTCTCGTCAGTCAGAGAAACGAGAGAGTATGGGGAAATGAGAGAGGCAGACCATCCATTTTTAATTGTCAGTGGTCTGCGCGTGCTCGCAGTGAACATTCTCGGCCGCTTCCTGCTCAATCCGGACAAGAACATCCGCTACGTCGCCCTCAATACGCTCCTCAAGGTGGGGTTTTGTTTATGGTTATGATAAAGTAGTCGATACTGTTTGTTTGCTAGTGTATTGAAAATGCGCGATAACTGCAATGTGCTGCTCAAGGTGAATTGGGATTGCATGCTATCTATGTGAGATAATCAGATGATTAGCTATCGACAATTTATTGGTCGCTTAGATAAAAATAATGATGTTGAATATGTGCGGTAGCCTCAATTCACTGCTCAAGGTGGTTTGGGGTTGCTGGAGATCTATGTGATACTGGTCGATATTAGACGTCAATGTGTTTCGTCTGAGCTATCAATCAATATGCGCTAAATGTTCAATAAAATGCTCAATGTAAAGGTTTGAGTTTCAAGTGATCCATGTAATCCTTGAAAGTCATACGGATATAATGGATCTTTGTTCCAATGGATTTGCAAGCTAATTTAAGTGTAAGTTCATGGTGAAGTTCTGTCGCGTTTTATCTATGAGAACTCTTCTGGTCAAATTATAATAATGAATATCTGAACATTAGCGGTATTGTTGAGACTAAATTATCAATATATCTCCCCTTCTGACTAAAAGTTGCTAATCGGCGATGGGGTGAACAGCCCGCGCTTGCAGGAATAATGTCAAACCAACTTTAACTTTCAGACAGTGTCCGTCGACTACCAGGCGGTGCAGCGCCACCGCACCACCGTCGTCGACTGCCTCAAGGACCCCGATGTGTCCATCAGAAAGTGAGTTATTCCTAGTTTTATTGCGGTTTCAAGGACTCGTTATTAGAATTTGTCGTTGGTTTAGTAATACATAGAAAGTGAGTATTTTGGCCTGCTTTATTGATGTTCCTAGGGCTCAGTAAGGACAGGAGATGGTAGTACAGACAGCAGATCGTCCAATTTGGATAATAGAGTTTGTTATATTGCGAATGTCTCAGATAGTGAGTAGATTGGCATGCCTTTTTGCAATTTTACGGATTCTTCATGAGCATTGATAGTTTTTTTATCCATTCGGTGGTGTATAAGAAAGTGCAATACGTACCAGCTTTATCACGGCTTCGAAGAGTGGCAATATCAATTCAAGAGGATTCTAAAGTCAGCAAAGAGATACTTCAGCAGATAAAAAAATTACTAAATAACGTAACACTGTTTGGTGATGAGTTCGGTCAGCGAGAGATAATGATAAATGGTGAGAGTAATATTCGTCTTCTCCAGGCGCGCGATGGAGCTGTGCTTCGCACTGATCAACCAGACGAACATTGCCAACATGACCAAGGTTTGATTGTTTATTATTTTTGTTATTATTATTATTGTTGTTATTGTTATTATTGTTACTGTTATTGTTGTTATTATGACAATGTCAGGAGATCCTCATCTTCCTCGAAACGGCCGACCCGGAGTTCAAGGCGGACTGCGCGAGCAAGATGTACATCGCCACGGAGAGGTGCGAGAAACACCTTTTCTATTTGAGTTTCGATGAATATTCATACTTATATTTTTATCATGTTGAACAATAGAAGACGAGAAAGACAATATTATTGAAGACTAGGAGTTTTGACAAGCTCTTTTTATTTAAACACATAATTTTGCAAAAATGCATTACAAACAGTGAACTTAGTTTACCTGCATATTCACTTTTCTCCATGTGTTTTTTTGCAAATATGAAAACGCTGGTGTATTTGCGTTGCTCTGGTTCTTCATACTTGCATCCTGATCTGCCATATTGGTTGACGATATCCCTGAGTGTGAACAGTATTTTCAAATTGCAGATATTCTCCCGCCTCCGACTGGCATCTCGACACGATGATTACCGTACTGCGGCTGGCCGGCAACTACGTGCCGGATGAGGTGACTTATTTTTTCCGATTATCGATTTTTCCATGACTCAAAGATCTCCTGGACACTTCTTTACCTTGGTTCCCAGAGGCAGAGAGCTATTTTATTCCTCGTTTGCTCGACCTCATTTCTCACTACCCACAAGTAAGAGCGCCGTCGTTGGGCGCTAATGTAAAGAATGGCCGATCGGGCAGATCGATCAACCTTCCGTATTTCCCTCTCTCTCTCTCTCCTCTGTCAGGTGGTCTCATGAACCGCGGATTACTGTAGTATCGATCCATCAAACCTACCGTATCCCTTCAGGTGGTCTCGTGCATGATCCAGCTCATCTCCTCTCACGCCGAGCTGCAGCACTACGCCGCCATCGCCCTCTTCCGCGCCGCGACCGCCGACGCGCAGCAGAACGCACAGCCCCTGCTGCAGGTTGGTCCCGACACACCCATAGGTGCCCAGGAGCGTGCCCGGAAGGGGGGGGGTGCCCATACAGTATGGGTACTGGGCACCTATGGACACACCTGACATTGAGCGCGCTTTTCCCTACGGAGAACGGGTCTCCGCCACCTCGAGGTAGCTTGATCTTGAGAGGGATTGCTCTAGGCGCACCGGGTTAGAGGTTAGAGGTTAGAGAGAGCGGAGAGCCTCTTGGAGACGTGAAGAGAGACACTATTAACGGCGGTCTATTATTCGTCAGATGCCCAGGTAAATCTATGCCACTTTTCTCTCTCTATTAAACACAGACCTGCCCGTGTAATAAGATGAGTTTGTGATTTTATTTACTAGTGGCATTGGTACCAACTATTTCTGATTTGTAAATGAATGTACATAGCCACCCTGAAACGGAACTCTTCCCAGGTGGCCTTCTGGACGATTGGCGAGTTTGGCGATCTGCTGCTCGTGCCGATCAACGACGAGTCGAACAGAGTAAGTGGTTTCTCGAATGTTGGGGGAGGGCTAAGCTCCGCCCCCCTTTCGACTTCGCCCACTTTTGACCCCCTATTTTGGCTCCGCCCCAAGCATCCTTTTTTCACACAAAATCGCACACAAACTAATAAAATTAATGTCTCGAATTAAACAAAAAAAATTTTCTTAAAACGGAAATCGTATGTCCTATCGGGCCACTTAAAGTGACTCAGTGACTCATACACAATAAGTCTCATTCGATAAATTTTCCTTGAGTACCTACCATCGCCCTCGTTCAGATCGACGAATCGGACGTGCTCACGCTCTTCGAGGCGGTCCTGCCCTCGACGCTGACCGGCCTTCAGACCAAGTGCTACGCGGTTACTGCCCTCACGAAGCTGGCCACGAGATTCGGCAGCACGGTGGATAGGATCGTGGCGCTGATCAAGGTACGGTAACTAGGAGATGGATTACGGTACCTGGCGTTTCTATAGAGGGGGGGGGGGGGGGAGTGTTCTAGACGCGCCGGGTTAGAGAGAGAGAGAGAGAGAGAGAGAGAGCGCGCGGAGGGAGCGTGAGAGCTGGGGGCTACGGTAGCCGTCGATAAGATCGTCGTCCTGATCAAGGTACGGTAACAAGGGGACTACGGTGGCAGGTATTACGATGTGACAGAACTGTGGGCGTTCCCACATCATTGAGAGATAGATGGTCCATTGATGACATAGACACACTGGGACGGAGATGTGACGGGTTCAAACGGATCTGTCTCTCTCGTCTCGCTAACTGACGAGAGATATGGCGAAATGAAGAGACGAGAACATTGCTCATTAAGATCATTGCGCATTTCCAGATCCACCAGGCGCACATTCACCTCGAGCTGCAGCAGCGGTCGGTCGAGTTCGCCAATCTGCTCGCCCAGCCACAGCGGTATGTTAGCACCGTAGTAGAAACTTGATTGACACCAAGTCGCGAAAATATCGGCTTGAAAAGGTAGATGGGTCTATACTATATGAACGAATTCTCGTGTCTCGGAAGTGAATGGTGAATGGTGAAGTGAATGGTGGAATGAAGTTTCGCGATATCCTGGGAGCAAAGATGTGATGTTAAGTAGGGATGAATTGACATACCCAATTCATATATATACCCAATTCTCAGAGACAATACCAATTAATTGGGTAATTGGTATTGGGTTGACCAATTCATTCCGGGTTCTCAAGTTAGTGGCGAGCGGTTGGGTGCGATTTTGTCCCGCCGTTTTCCCTACGCCCGGCGTCCCTCTCCCAGAAGCGTTGGCCCGCGGGAGTTGCATCGCCACCACGATGAGTCGCCATCTCTACATCGGCACCATCAACGCCAGGACGCTCGCCTCCCGGGACAAGCAGACCGAACTGGAGCTTGCCCTCGACCGTATCAAGTGTGACGTGCTAGCAGTGCAGGAAGCCAGGATTGTGGGTTGTGCCTCGTTCAATCTTACATCCTCAGGCACTCTAGTCTTCCACTCGGGCGGGCCCACTGCGACCCATGGCGTGGCCTTCCTGCTCCGGCCACACCTGGCAGGCGGAGCTGTGTTTCGTGGCCTCTCCCCTCGTCTGGCAACCCTCCTCCTCCCCAACCAACGACTCTTCCTGGTCTGCGCATACGCTCCCACGTCTTCCTACGATGACAAGGAGTACGACGACTTCATGGACCAGGTTGAGGCTGCACTGAGGAGCGCCCCTAGAGGCCACACGCCAGTTCTGGTCGGGGATCTCAACTGTCGAGTCGCGAGGGAACCTGGCAATGAAAGATTTGTCGGTGAATCCGCTTCTCCCACCCCGAACTCACGTGGGCGGACCTTCACTGAAGTCTGCGTGAGGAACAGACTGCGCATCTGGAACACGTTCCCCAAGAGAAGACACGGGAGAATTTGGACTTGGCGTTCCCCAAACGGCTCTACCTACCACCAGATGGACTTCATCGCTGCCCCTCCATCAGCGCGAGTTGTCAACTGTGGTGTCGTGGGCCGATTCGACTTCAACTCGGACCATCGCCTCGTCCGGATGTGTCTCTCTCTTCCCGACAAGGTGAAGCACAAAAGATGCAGGGAGCGGAGAGATCTTGACCGATCCGCTTTTACTGTCAACGCTAATCTCCTAGCGTCAGTGCCCCTTGCTCGCCCCAACACTGCCGCCGACGCCTACCGTACCATCCGGGCCTTCACTGAGACCGCGGCAACGGACTGTTGGAGAGTGCGCCGAACACCCCCCCCCCCCCCCGGATCTCCCCTGCAACCCGGAACCTCCTGCAATCACGAAGCCAATTGCAATCCAACCCTCAAGCAGCCGTTCAATACTCCATTGCCTGCAAAGCTGCCCGATCGAGTCTCATCACTGACATCAAGAACCGAAAGGAAGCACAAGCACGGCATGCTGCAACGATGGGAAGGAGCGTAACACGGGTGATGCAGAATCTACAATCTTCAAAGAAGCGCCTTCTCGTCCCCGACCCTGCCACTGGTGAACTATCGCAAGAAGTCACTAAGGCGGCGGTTCAGAGCTTCTACGAGGACCTCTACACCCCGGCAGTGCAGCTCCCCCTCGGAGTCCCCACGAGAGTTCCCGACCCGTTTCCTCCCTTCCTACCGGATGAGACAAGGCATGCGATGTCCCTCCTCAAATGCGGACACTCCCCTGGCTCCGATGGCATCCTCCCCGAGATGCTCTTCCACTCTCGAGACCACCTCGCGCCCATCATCGCCCTACTCCTCAATCGCTTGGTAGCCGGTGACCTGGTGCCTAGTGAGCCGACGGAAGCCGTAGTCTCCCTACTACACAAGAAAGGAGACCCCACCAACATCGGGAACTTCCGGCCCATAAGCTTGCTTACCGTAACCCTGAAAGTCATCACCCGATGCATTCTGAAAAGATTCGAGGCGATGCTAGAAGAGACTGAGTCGTCCACCCAAACCGGTTTCCGGCGCGGGCGAAGCACCCTCGACAACCTGCACTCCGTCAAGCAGGTCGCAGAAAAAGCATCGGAGTACGGTATCCCGGTCTACCTCGCCTTTGTGGATTTCCGCAAGGCATTCGACACCGTGGAATGGAACGCATGCTGGCAATCACTCGAGAAGTATGGAGCCCATCCCATCCTCGTCACTCTACTCCGTCGCATCTACGAGTCCTCCTCCACCCTCATCCGAGTCAATGAGGATCTCGTTCGCACTACAGTCAAGAGAGGAGTCCGTCAAGGGGATACCCTTTCTCCTCGCCTCTTCAACGTAGTTCTGCGAGCGGCAATGGACGAAATAGACTGGGAATCCGATGGAATCCGCATCGATGGGAAGAATCTGTGTCATCTGGAGTACGCGGATGACGTCACACTCATCGCCAAGAACCGACCGGAACTGGAAAGGATGTTGAAGAAATTGATGGAGGCCTGCAGCCGAGTGGGACTGGAGATCAATGCATCAAAGACCCATCTCCTCACCTCGTGCACCACTACCAGAAGCCCTATCCTGATCGATGGAATGAAGTTCGACTTCGTCTCCTCAGCAACCTATCTCGGAGGAAGGATTTCCCTCCCCCTGGATCACTCGGACGAGATTGAACACCGGATTCGACTGGGATGGTTCGCATGGTCTCGTCTTTCCTCCCTCCTCACATCCCGCCTTCTTCCCATGAAGACCAGGACGCGGCTTTTTGAGAGCTGTGTGACTTCCACCGTTCTCTACGGGTCGGAGGTCTGGGCACTGAGAGCTAGTGACAAGGAACGACTAAGTGTGACCCAACGGAAGATGGAGCGGAAGATTCTTGGAATCTCTCTAAGGGACCGCTGGACAAACGAACGCGTGCGGGATTGTACGAAGCTACGGGACTGGATCCGGGAAGGACTGAAACGCAAAGCGCGCTGGGCTCTAAAGATCAGGCAAATGGACATGGAGCAATGGAGCCGCGCCACCACTGTTTGGACCCCCTACAACAGCAAACGCCCAACCGGCCATCCTCGGACACGCTGGCGGGACGACCTAACGCGAGCTATTGGCGCACATTGGTGGAATGCAACTTATGAAGAATTTCGACCTATCCTCATCTGAGCGTAAACGCCTGACATGAATAAATTATAATTATAATTATTAATTGCCTTTTATTCCTCATTTTCCGAGGGAGCGAGCGGCCGCAAATTCAATTAATTGGGTATTGGAATTGGTCAGCCAACCCTAATGCTAAGATGCAGTTACCTTTTATAAAAAAAGCATTTGCAAGTTCAAATTTGAATTGCTTCAGAACGGCGTACCTCGAGCGGATGCCCGTGATCACGCACAACTCGCTGCAGGACTCGGCTGCAGCTGCAGCCGTCGGCGCACCCGGCGCAGCAGGTGAGGAATGCGCACCCCCGCCCCCTTCTTTGTCGAATGTGCCTTGAAAAGTATGACAGCGGAGTTGGCAACCGAGAAGAAAGTTCTCTCAAGGGTGAAAATCAAACAAAAAAGACTACGAGGCGGTTCCGCAAATCTATAATTTCTCCTTGGGAACCTCGCACTCACATATAGTCAACAGGGCGATATAGCCCCGGCAATTCCCAGATCACAGCATTCTTACCCCCCATTGTTCTCTCCAGAAAAATGTGAACAAGGGGATTAACTTTTGAATTTTCCCGCCACACCGTAATCGGACTGCCAAAATTCAAAATGAGCGGGGAGAGCGGCCGCTCCCTCCGCCCAGGCCTTGTAGTTCGATTCATGCAAAATGCGCAAGTACATATGTAAAGATCTCCCCCTTCTCTGTCGGAGAAGAATGCTGTGAGATGGAAGGGGACTTGAAAAAAAGGACTGAAAGAAATCCCGGTGATTCCAATTTCGAAAATTCACACGTGAGATTCGTGCTACAACTACCCTTTGATATCACAGCCCAGAGTGGTCGGCAATACGTAGATGCACTGATGGGCTAAGTCCCGCCATTTGGTCGGGGGCTCCGCAATTTTGGCAATTTTACTGTTAGGAGGCTCCGCGAAAAACGTTTCTGATAACGAGGGGGTTCCGCAAATTTCCGAAAATTTCTTCTTGGGGGCTCCGCACTCAGATGATTAAGCGGGGATATAGCCCAGCAGTGCGTGGATGACTACACAATTATGCTTTTTTTCAACATGATGAATGTGCAGGCGTCGCCATTCACGAGGGCGCCAACCTGCTGGATGTCGCAGCCGCGCCCGCTGCAGCTGCTGCAGGCGGTGAGTGAATGGTGGTCTTTAGAGTGCCCAATACGGGTCGTCGTCGCTTCATTGCAAATACTCTCTCGTCACCCGACCGGTCGAGAGTGTGTGAGAAATGAAGAGACGGCAACCCGTATCGTGCACTCTACTGGTATTGTTGCTGCAATCTCTGATGCGATCTCGGGCTCTCGCTGATTTGTTAGAGATTGTGTATTTCGATTATATTAGTTTTTTTGGAACATCTTGTTCTTACATTACACTATTAGTGAAACATGAAGTGTGCAACTCTGATTCTTTGGTGGATTCCGCGTTGAATGTCTCCTACAGGCAACGGTGCGATGGACGACCTGCTGGGCCTGATGGGAGACGTCGGCGGCGTGGCTGCACCCGCCGCACACCACCACGGGGCTCCGGTCGCAGCAGGCGGACTGGGCGGTCTCGACGACCTTCTCGGAGGCCTCGGATTGGGCGGAGGAGGTGAGACAAACACTCTGATGAGCACCATCATCGGGGGAAAACAGCAAAAACCGGGGGGGGGGGGGGGGGGGGGGGGGGGGAGTTCAAGATGAATAGTGTTGAATTTCGCGGGTTGTGCTTCAAACGCAGTGCAAACTCGGGGGTACAGTCCTAGATCAGACCCAGTGCTCATCACTGTGAGAAAAATATCCAACAAGCAGCACCTATTACTGCAGATCGAGAAAATTCGAAAAGGGATGATTTTTGTTGACCTGGAGAATCGACGTTTCGTGCAGTGCTCATTAGCCTGTCTGCGGTTGCTTGAGCAATAACTCTGTTGGTCCCGAGCTATGATCACCAATTCCAATCCCTTGCAGCCCCTGCAGCCCCTGCAGCTGCTTCGTTCGGCGGCGGCGGCTTCGACCTGCTCGAGGGATTCGGAGCTGCTGCACCTGCTGCAGCAGCTGCGTGAGTCGCAAGCCATTATTTTATTCTTAATCTGATAACAACGTCGAATTAGCTAAGTGTTCTGAAAGTGGCAGCACGGTACTTCCCTGTTCCAATGCACGTCCAAATACAATTGTGTTCCGCTCTATCAATAGAGATGCTATTGCTATGTTACTTTTAAAAGCTAATAAGTGAATCACACCGCCAGATGGTGTAGTGAAGGTCGATAAGCGTTTTCTCGATTGCGCTTCCCCTAATAAAATCCCCTTTGCAGCCCGACGGCGCGCGGGTCGATGGCGCTGAACACGGGCGGCATCGAGGGACAGATCTACGTGGAGAGCGGATGGAGTGGAGGTGAGGGGGGGGGGGGCGACGCAGAGACGAGCGAGAGTGCACTCGAAAGTGAGAGTGTTTAGCTAACATGTAAGGCATCGTCGCGAAGGCGACGCAGCGAAATGATATGCTCATTGGCTATTTCTGAAATGGTAATATCTTACTGGATCAGTGAAACGTGAAGTGAGCAGCTCTGGTCTGTGGAAGTCAGGCATTTTTGCAAGGCATTCCGAGGGAAAAAACTGTTGAATGATTCGGTATTCCGTTAATGGTTTCTTCGGTCAGATTCGTGCTCGCTCAAGCTGGTCGTCACGAACAACAACCCCGTCGGCGTGACCAATTTCGCCGCCCAAGTCGCCGTCACCAAAGTTCGTCTATTTTTAAATTGAAATCCTTTGAAAATTCCTTTTGAATGAGTTTAAATTTACCTAGATACTGTTCCTTTGTTATGTTCTAATCCTTTAAAACTTCCTTTTTAATGAGTTTAAATTGACCAAAATATCGCCTTATGAAGTTTCGCTAGGCACCTGGACACTTCATGTTGCATGGACAGGTCGATAACGAGGTCCACATGGTTGACTAATGGAAGGCGAATGCAGTTGGCTAGATACAAATAATAAAATGCGCATTTACTGTTGGCATGGCATCGTGCCGACTTAGACAGCGCTTTTTTGTGCTTCATGGATAGGTTGTTAACGAATTCTACGTGGTTGGTTAATCACTTCTGGACTTGGTATTTAAAAAAATCTCTTGATAAATGCTCATTGTCAGGGTTTTTCGATAGAACATAGTTACTTGATTTACTTTTGACGAAATATTTTACATTATCCTTTAAAATACAAATTAATTAATTAATCTCCTCAGGCGTTCTCGATCGAGCTGAAGTCTGCGTCGTCGTCGATGCTCGCCGCGAACGGCGACACGTCGATCACCCAGCAGATGGTCGTGAGAAGACTCGCCCAAGGGGGACAGGTAAAATTCAGTTTCATTCCCTACCGGGGATTTAAAAAATAGTAAATGGTCTGATATCTGAATTGGTATCGATCATTGTTGCATAACCGATAGGCAAAGAAGCTAACTAACTGGTAATGCAATAGCTGATACTGGGATTGCGAAGCAATGAGATGGTGATCGCCCAAGGAGGTAAGGGAATCCTTCGAAATCTGCGTACCCTCTTGGGAGATTAATGAACGAAGGGGTTAGGCTATTGCGGAGGAAAGTATGACAGGCGAATTGTGGCTTCATTATCACAGGAAAAGGCGTGAATGCTTATGGCGTTGATTTGATTTTCACCATTTGTTCACTATCAGAAAGTTCCCTTTGTTTCAGTTGCGAATGCGACTTCGTGCAACGTACGAGCTGAACGGGCAGTCACGAACGATCGATGGAGACTGCTCGACGTTCCATGGACTATAATAACCCCCTCACCCACTACCTTACCCCCACCCACTACCGTAACCTCCTTGAGAAAAATCGCCCCCCCCCCACACTCCTCACAGAAGCTATAGAAAGATCGTTGACTAGATCTGTTCTAGAGTTTGAAATTCGGGTAATCGTCTCTTTATTTTGCACACTTTTTCAATGGTCAGAGTGACGAGAGAGTGGAGGAAATGAAGAGACGGTGAGCCGTATTTTGAACTCTATGCCCAACCTCTTTATCGTTTGTGCATGTGATTTGCTAACGCCCCTTCGGATCATAAATACCGAGTTATAAATATGCTATGTAGAGTTATTATTATATGGATTTAGTCGATAGTAGGAGTTTTATCAATATTCGTAATGTATTATCTCTTTTTTTAAATGTGAATTCGCTCTGAACTGGTGTGGTTTATATTTGGTTGTGTCGAAAATCTTTGTCAGTTCAGATTGTCAATTAGAGTACCCTTTGACGATGTATACCTATGCCGTACTTTATTTGCAACTGTAACCATAAGTAATATTTCTCCCCTCTAGTTAGCTTCCCTTATTCGAGAGCTTTCATATTGATTTTTCCCCGGAAGCTATTTGTAATAACGTACATATTTCCAAAGGATTTTCTTAGACGTTCCCGTTTCAATGCTTCTTCAAAAACTCAGATTCCTCTTTTTTGTATGTCCCGCAATTCATTTGTTACTTCAATTGTGATATCTGAAATAAAATGTTATGCGCACCCACTCTGTTGGCAACTCTCTACAATACTCACAAAGGAGATTAAATTTGCACATTTTAATGAAAAGATTACACATTGTAATTTTGAAATTGCAGATGAGAATATTATTGTGGCAAGAAGGATGATCGATTCCCTCATTCATTCGTTCACTCTGAGCTCGTCGCGAGTGGCCCCTCCTCCACTTTTCACTTCTCGGCAATGGCTCCAAACCAAGGTGAGGCTCCCCGTCGATCTCAATAGGGAGACCCCCGTACCCCTTATCGTTACCGTATTTCCAATGATGTCACTTTGCGATCGCCCATCAAAGATCAAAGGGTTACTGTATCTATCCATTTATCGATTTCCAGAACCCGATGACGTTTTCAAGCTCAAGCGATTCCGCAAGATGTTCCTCGACTACACGAAGGAATTCAAGGCAAGACAGTTTTCGCGGAAAATCGATGATTACCGTAATCTACCGTAATCCCGATATATTTACAGGTCGGAATGACCAAGATGACGGGAGCTCCCGCAAGTCCTACTGTGTCCGAGGCCACGACGCCACCGCAGAGTACGTTTGATGACCTACCGTATCCCTCATCACTACCGTACCCCGCCCGATACCGTACCCCATATCGCTACCGTACCCCGCCAAATAAAGCATCCCTCAGCGATACCGTACCCCACGAACTACCGTAACCTGCTTTCTACCGTGCCCCTCAAACTACCGTACCCTGTCCCATACCGTACCCCCTCCAGATGGATCGGGCAAGCGAGGCCCGCCGAAGCCGCAGCCCTCGTCGGCGTCGTCAAGCGAGCCATCGAGCGAGAATCAGGGATCGGGGTACGACGATGACGTCATTGACCGTCTCTTCAATCATTCCACACACTCTCTCACCGGTCAGAGAGCCGAGAGAGTGTGGGAAATGAAGAGACGACGGCTCATTTCTTGAGCTCTACTCTGAAGCCACAATGATGACGTCATCAATGAATACAATTTGTTTTCCTTTCTGAGAGGGCCTGAAGGGATCGAAGGAGGGCTCGAATGAGTGAGTGAAGAAGCCGTCATCTACAAGAGCATCAATAACTGCCGAAGACGGATCGATACTAGATCTCCAGAATTGATACCTTCGTCTCTTCATTTTGCACATTTTCTCGCCCGCTCAGTCGTCGAGAGAGTGTTTGAAATGAAGAGACGGTGGTATCGTTTCTCGAGATCTAATCGATACCTACCGTAATCCTACCGTATCTAATTGCAGGAAGATTGCGGACGCGAAAGAATTTGCCAAAGCGGACGACGAAGAGTTTGAGAACGACGGGGGCAATACGACCATGGCCCACACGAAGATCCGCAACAGGAATCTACAGTAAGCTAGCGAAATACGGGTCACCGTCTCGTTCATTTCACGCACTCTATCTCGCCTCTCTGACCGGTGGGAGAGCAATGAAGAGACGGGGACAGTAACCCTCACCTACCGTATTCCCCAAATATCGATTGATTCTCAGGTGGAAGGAGGGCGACGACAAGAAGGCGAAGGACCACCGCAAGAAGACGTCGGACAAGTATCGATTTTCTAAAGTATCTGGATTACGGTAGTATTGATTCAGGCAGTCTGGCAGTAGTGGAACGTCGAAGGAAAAGGAGGCCACATCGCCCTACATGACGGCAAGAAACAAGCAGAGCCCCTACGAGGCGTAAGTAATTTAAATTAATTAAATAATTAATTAAGATTAATTAACTAATTTAATTAATTTAATTGCAGCAAAGCGGTCAACCTCGACGAGGGCATTCGGAAGCGTCGCAAGAGCGGCAAGCGGAAGAAGAGTGCGGACAAGTGAGGCAGACGATTACGGTTGTGGTGTACCTACCATATCCAGGATTACGGTAGTGGTGTGGTACCTACGTACTCCAAGGGTTACGATAGTGGTCTGGTACCTACCGTACCCAGGGTTACGATAGTGGTGTGGTGTACCTACCGTACCTAGGATGACGATAGTGGTGTGGTACCTACTGTATCCAGGATTGCGGTAGTGGTGTGGTACCTAGCCGACGATTACGGTAGTGGTGTGGTGGTGTACCTACCGTACCTATTCCAGGTCCGGCAAGTCGGGTCGCTCGGGCAAGACGGAGAAGGAGAAGCGGAGGACCAGCAACCAGAGAGTGCGTTTGAGGTCGACGATTACGAGAGTGGTGTATCAACTGTATGGACTACGGTAGTGGTGTGGTACCTACGGCACCCGCGATTACTGTATTACTGTATCATACCGTACTCCTTGCAGCGCAAGGGCGTCGTCCCCAACACCCGGACGGACGACACTACGGAGACACGCAGTCCGGGTCGCAGAACCAGCCCGGCCAACACGAGTCCAGTCCAGAAGGTTTGATCTTTGATCTCTAGACTTAAGTCTTTGATCTTTGGCCATTACTCTTTGATCTCTAGTCTTTAGCCTCTGATCTTTGGTATTTTATCTCTAGTCTTTTGTAATTGATCTTTAGTCTTTAGTCTTTGATCCCTAGTCTTTGATCCTTAGTATTTGATCTTTGGTCTTTGATCTTTGGATAAATACCCCAGTTCAGACGGACAACGCCGAGTCGCCGGCGCTAGAGGCAACGCCGCAGAAGAGCTGCGAGTCGCTGGCCAGCAGAGAGTCGCTCAGCCGTGAGACACTCAGCCGTGAACAGGTATACGGTACACGTCGATCGGGGTTGATCGAGGACTGATTTTCTTCAGATCGAGCCCGTTGGCCCTGCGGCTGCTCCAGCTGCTGCGGGTGCTGCAGCTGCTGCTGCAACTCCTGCGGGTGCTGCAGCTGCTGCTGCAACTCCGGCCAAGCCAGAGGAGAAGAAGATTGAGTGCCCGGAGATCGATGTGGGTTGATCTTTGGTCTTGGGAGAGGAGATGTGGGTTGAATTGAAGAGCCCGTCTCTTCATTTGACGATTGAATAAGCAATTTCTTTGGCTATCATTCAATTATTAAACGTTACTCAAGGATCTATATTTTGGCTCTTATGCAAGGGCCATTGTATATTTTTCAACCTTTAACATTAGGCTATTACTCCATTTTGGCTATTGTTGTATTCAAGGGTAGCGACAAGGGCCCGGATATGTACAATTGAGTAGATGCAAAGATCAAAGATCATTTACTTCCAGACGACCTCCCACGACTTTGTGATCGCGATCAAGCTGATGGAGATTCTGAAGAGGAACAACATCCTGGAGAACGCGCTGTTCCCGGCGCAGAACGAGACCCTGAGAGCCTTCTTCGAGGGCGGCATGAAGGACCCCGATAGAAAGGTTATTTAAAATTCTCTTTAGTCTTTGATCTTTAGTCTATGATCGATAGTCTTGTAAATGAGGAATTCTTCATTCAATTCAATATTTATCCCGGGCATGGTGTCACGGGGAAATGACCACTTTCAATATGGCAGCCCTACTTACAAAGCTAATTCGGTCTCTTTCAGATCATGGAACTGATCTCGAAGGCGATGGACTTTGTCTTGGACGCAGTCTTTTTCAAGGGAGAAGATATGGATTGCTTCATCGACAATGAGCTCAAGACGTTCATCGTCGATCGATTCAAGGTATCTACCGTACTAGATTTGATCGTCTCTTCATTTTACGGACTCTCTAACCGATCAGAAAGACGAGACAGTGTAGGAAATGAAGAGACGGCGAGTACACGTGTCCGATACCGTACTCTAGACTACGGTATCTTTGCAGTCCAAACCCATACTGCTGGATGTAATCATCTCCCGGCCGGAATTCCTTCCCCAGTCTTGGGGAGGTCGCACCGTGGTCCTGCGACAGACGGAGGCTACGGTACTGGTGCAGCCTGATGTGAGTTATCGATTGCTCTCTCATTTCGCCATACTCTCTCGTTTCTCTAACTGACGAGAGACAAGGCAAAAATGAAGAGACGAGAACATTGCTCAAGTCATCGATTGATTCGGACTGATGGCTCTGATTCAGAAGAAGGAGAAGAAGTAGCGAGAAGAAGATTGAATGAAGAAGATCTTCTCTGCGCTGTCCGTTTTACACCATAATTACGATATTTCGATCAATAAAGATTACGATCGAGCCGTCTACAGTTTACATTGGACAAAATTATCAAGATTACAAAAATATGAGACTATTTGAAATAGTGAAGAGGGTGATGAACAGGGGGGGGGGGTTGATGAACAATAAATATCAGACAACGATAAGATAAAAAAACAAAAGAATACAGTGTGAACTTTGATCTCTTTTTAGAAAAGTTAGTTTCCGATCACGAAATTGTTCGAGTACGGTAAGGAGAAAAGTCAATCTTTCCCTTTATCCGGTGCACTACCCGGCTTTTTTTTCCTTTCCCCAACGTTGTCCTCATTAATTGTCCTTGTTCTAGCTCATTTTCGATGATTATTTTCGAAAATCGATGCTACCCTAGAACCTAACCTAGAAGCGTTGTACCGCAGAGTATTGTAGTCCGTCTAACAGCTGGCCTTACCAGCGGTTCCAACCTTGCTCTTTTGACTGTAAAATCGCTTGACGTGGATATCCTTCATCTTTTGAAATCGTTGCAGCCCTGATCGCGCCGCGAATGCAATGAAGAAGCGCAGCGACGATGCGGAAGTGCTGCTGCTGGACGATGTGGAAGACGGCGGGAAGAGGAAGGACGCGCCCGGTCCAGTGGCATTCGATGCACGACCACAGGTAAAATTGCCTCTTTTGGCACTTCCATAGAACGCGGGGCCAGGGGTAGACTAAGCACTGAGCCTAAGCAGCCAGATCCTAAGCAGCCTAAGCATCATCATCTATAGAAGGAATAGAGTCTTCGTCTATCATAACTCTGCGGCGTTCTATAGAAGCGCCCCCTCTTTTTGATGTTTTAGTACGGTCTGGTAAACTAAGTTTGCGTGAATAATCACGCCAATAGCCCTTGAAATGACGCCAAATGTCATTTTCTTAATTTAATTAGCAAAATATATTTTTAGTTACAATTAAAATCGGCGCAGGTCTTCAACATCGTCAACTGCATCGTGGGCGTGAGCGTGCTGGCGATGCCGTACTGCTTCCAGCAGGTTCGCCTCATTTACCTGTATTTGGCGCTTCTTCGATGTTTGGACAGGTCTTTTATCGCATTGTATTCCCTCCCTATCATTCGTATTCCCTACTCCCTCAAAAATCGAAGTAGTTCCATGTATTTCTCGCATCAAGCAATTGAGCGAGTACAGCCAGTAGCCATTAGTCATTACTGAATCATTGTTCTCGTTCCACGTAGTACGACATCAACGTGATTCAATTGCGTCGCCTTAAAAAAAGGCAAAAAGGGTAAAGGTGTATCCACGTCAAGCGGTTTTACGTCGTAAGACAACGCTAGGTGGGATCCACTGGTAAGGCCAGCTGTTAGCAGCTGCCGCCTTAAACTTCGATTTAACATCTGTCCTTTAAAGGAAATAATACTAAATAGGAGCGAGGAACCAGGGAAATCCCTGTCCATTAACCCCTAATTCCAGTGCGGTATTCTTCTCGCGGTAACGATGATCGCGATCAGCTCGGTGATTACGAAGCTCACCTGCCACTTTCTCTTCCAAGGAGCGATGAATGTGAGGTTAGAAGATGGGATGAATCGGGTTTGAGTAATATTGGAATAGATCTTCGACATATATTTGCAAAATACATATGGGAAATTCTACTACTGTGAAGAAACCAAAACATTCTAAAGAAATGAAAGAAATGTGAAGATCGACTTCAGAGTTCGCACGTACGAGGCGTTGGCTGCAGCTGCATACGGCCACTTTGGCAGGAGAGCGGTCGAGGTGTGCACTATTTCGCAGCTTTCTTCATCACAATTTTAATTTTAATTTAAAAATTAAAACATAACTGTTGTGTTCGATTGTTCTCCACACATGCCTGCTATTACTATTCAACCAACTCTCCTCAGATCCTGCTCCTCTTCTTTCTAATGTCCTCCATCGTCGCCTATACGGTAATTTAATTTTAATTCATGCAATTAATTAATTTAAATTAAATTAAAGGTGGTTATCGGCGATCTCGGGCCGCACATCGTCGCTGACTACCTCGAGCTTGCGGCGCCCACGGAGAGACTGCGAGTGCTGGTCATGGTAAGTACAACTGAAACATTTAGAGGAGAATAATCTTTGAAAACCGTGTTTATGAGAAATCCCTCGAAAACGAAATGTTTTGTTATATGTTTTGTTTATTATGACTACCGAAGATATTTCTGACGTAGAGCATACGGAAGTTCGATTCGGTCAGATTGATCACCGTAAACAGAATTATAAATGATCCATTCAGGTGGTCGTGATGGTGTTCGTTATCATCCCGCTCAGCACGATCAAGGATATCGAGGTGGGAAATTATTTGCTTTTGAATTGAGCAAACCTTGAACCTTATTGTTAGATCAGTTTGTTAGATAACTAGCTCCTAAAACCGAACGTTGTTTTGCGACTGTAGAATAGCTTGCTTTTACCTTTACCTTTTACGCCTAGCACTATAAACGAATAAAGTATTTTAAAGATTTTTGGGAAAGAATTATCACATGTCACTTATATCCTACTCTTGTTATGAGTTGGATATATCTGTTAATAAATAACCATTAATATTGTCGCTCCTCGGGAGTATATTAATTATTATTATTATTGCATTCCAGGTGTTCTCGGTCGTCTCCTCCGTCGCCGTCTTCTTCTACGGCCTCTTCGTCCTGCACATCATCGTCGAGAGTCTGGAGAGCCTGCTGGAGGGCACGTGGAGCATGCACGTCGTGTGGTGGCGGCCCGAAGGGTTTCTGGCGTGGTGAGTGGAATTGAAGAGTCAGCGAAGGGAGATTATGTTAGAATGCGAGCCAGCCCTCGTCTCAATTGCCTTGATAAATGTATCAAAAATACAGTCAGCCAGACGATAATTGCCTTACCTAAGCGAATTCGTTAAAATTAAGTTATCATTTCGAAACTCTACAGTCTGCCGATAGTAACGATGGCTCTGGCGTGTCAGACGCAGCTGTTCAGCGTCACCGAGGGACTCATCAACCCCACGATCGATCAGGTATACGGTATCATCGATTTACCGGGCGAAACGGTTACGGTAACTGATCTGACGATCGATCAGGTATACTGTAGCCGGTTTCCCCCAGTTCAGCTGTAATGGGTTACCGGGCGAAATGGTTACTGCTACGTGTACTTTCACCACCTGTTGCCTCCCATTTTCCTGCCCACTTCCGCACGTTAATCGAGTTGGTGAATTTATGAATAAAGAATACTGTAAGTAAAATACTATATCGACAATTTTGAGGTGGACGGCGTGATCTCTACGGCGGTCAACCTCTGCTCCGCCATGTATGCAGCCGTCGGCCTGTTCGGGTATGGTATCTTATAAAAGTTACATGATAGTTGAAAAATTGATTCCAGAAGAATTGATCTTTTTTCTTTCCTCGTTGTCAAGCTATATGCAGCAGGAAATATGCAGACTTCATTATCATTACCAAAACCAATTTCCTTGAGAAAATTGTGTTCAAAAAGTCAGAATCCAGGTTTCAATCGGCGAGGATAATCAAAGTAGGCGTCTTCAGATACGTTGCCTTCTACAATCGGACGCTGCACGGAGACGTCCTCGTCGAGCTGGCGCCCACATTCTTCACTCAAGTAAGTTGGAGTTACTTAGAGAATAAAAAAGGTACAAGTGTATCCACGTCAAGCGATTGTACAGTCGTGAGACCCAGACAAGTTTGAGTTACTGGGAATATATTCAATGACCTGGGTCATCTTACATGTGATATTGCGATTTGTTCGATGTATGATATAACGTCTAATTTCCAACGATGTTAGATCATCCGATTCCGTTTGACGCTACAAAGAACGTAACATAGTTTCACTCGTTGAATATCCCCTGCCGTATCCAATCAAACCCCATCTCTTAGAGAGATCTCCAGCTGCTCAAGTTGGCGTTACTTTATCAGAGTAGTTTACCCTTCTCACATTCGATGACCACTACCGTACCCAATCAAACCCGTTCTCCAGCTGCTCAAATTAACCTTTATGCTGTATATCACAATTCTACCGAATCCAATTGGGAAAGTATTCAGCTGCTCAAGTTGGCCTTCATGCTGTCCATCGCCGTGTCCGTGCCGCTGATGCTTTTCCCCGCGCGCCACGCCCTCTTCAACCTCTGCCTCAGACCGGTGAGCTGTTTGAGTTATCAGTTTTGTTATTATTTCGGCAATTCTTCAATTTTGGGCCCACCCAATTCTCGCAGAGTTGAGAGCACATTGAGCGGGTGTTGCCTTGGCAATAAATAGAAGAAGTTCCGGGAGTTTCAGTTTCCAAGGTTTCAACAATATTTCGAAAATATTCTACCCTTGAACTTTCCCGTTTCACAATCGTGAGAAAAGCGATGGCCATCGTATTTCTTCATTGATGCGTTCAAAAGGGGTACAATAAAAAATCGAAACAGATTTTTGCCATTTCACTTTCATGTTTCACCCATGACGTAAAGGCAAAGTGCATCGCCTTTGATCAGTAGTAATCGGCCATACTTAGAAAAAAATCAATTAATTAAGTTATATATCTAATTAATTAATTACCAATTAATTCAGAACGGTTGCGAGCTGCCGATGGCGCGAATTCAGCGGTCGACCTTCCACTGCCTCACCATCACGATCCTCTTCCTCAACCTGGTGGTGGCCATTCTCATTCCGAATGGTGAGTGAACATGTGGCAGGAATCAAACTACAGTGAGCAGCAGACAATTATGTTGTATATTTAACCCTTTTCTTAATTCTAGTCGTATCTACTCACAAAGTGTACGTTTCTGCCAAAATATAGATAAGTCGTGATCCTCACAATCAAGTCTTGGGTTCTCGTATATTAGAGATTAACCGATCCTTCCAGTCTAATTCATCCTCGGCCTCACGGGCTCCCTCATCCTGTTAAAATCAATAACTACCGTATTCTTAGGACATCAATAACTACCGTTATCTGATGAAATCAATGATCAATCCCTACTCGTTTCAGTCGAATTCATCCTCGGTCTCACGGGCTCGCTCATCGGCTCGCTGATGACGATCATCTTCCCCGCGCTGCTCTTCATCCGCGTGGCGAAGTCCCACCAACAGGGCGTCGTCAACTTCGCCAAGGTACCGACTGATTTGTTATTATTTTTCGACCGCATGATGGAACGTCACTAGCAATTGGGCCGCTTGTACAGCTTAAGAATGCACATGAAACACATAACCATATTTCGAAATTCAAAATTTGTAATGCGGAAATGTTCGAATTTAGAGCTTAGCCTTTTGCTATCTAACTAATCTGTAAGATGGAAGATCATTATCAATGTGTCCGTCTGCTCGGTTTAAACATGTACTTGAAACCCAAAAACACTTTTTCGAAATTCAATCTTTAAAATTTCAAAAATATACTTCAGATCTGCCTCGTGGCTGGGTGCTTCGTGTTGGTCGCCTGCACGTACGTCACGCTCACCAAGGAGCAGTGAGTAGTTTTTTTATATTTCGTCGTAGAATCGAGAGATATCAAATCAGCTACATACCTGTGCCACGTATGTACTTGGAATTTTTGCTACCTATAAGAACGGGTAGCCGCAAGTAACTAGGATTTTTTTCTACCGGTAGCCGACCTATTCATCCCTAAAACCCTCGTTTTTGTCCAAATTTCTCATAAAATTCAATATTTTCTTACGGGTAGCCGACATTTTTCTAAATTTTGATTTTTTTTCTACGGGTGGAAGCTTACTTAAGTACAAAAGTACTCAGGTATGATTTCACTTGGTATACTAAAGCTGAAACGTGCGACTTCCTGGTGAAAAAACAGTCAATCACGGCGTTGTCATCTGTCGAGGGAATGAGTAGCATTATTCATTTTATTTTTAAACATTTCGATTCCAAAGGTGATATCAAATCAGCTATCGTGATCACCTGGTATGCTAAAGCTGAAACTTGAAAATTAGATCAAAATTAGAGCTTTAGAATCAAAACAATTTTCTTGCTCATAGCTTGATTTCACAATACAATTCAATCTGTAACTCCCTAAATCGCAGAAAATCCGCCATGGCCGCTCATCCGGAGCCGAAGGATCGCGCGGATTCGCCGGATCTGAAGGCGCTTGAGCACCTCGAGCAGCTGGAGGAGCGAGTGCTCGATGCGAATCTCAATCTGTCACAGGTATAGTTCAGAAACATCCAGACGCATTCACTGATGGGCTAACTTCCGCTAGTTGGCCGGGGGCTTAATTTTCGAAATGTCTTCCTGGGGGCCCCTCACCATGGTGAACAAGCGAGGATGTAGCACAGCAGTGGCCGCATTACTTTCGAAAGTCTCTTTCTCTCTCTCCTTTACTTCAGTTAGCAGATTCTTCATTTTTCTCAATCCTAAACGAAGATTCTTACTAATTTTGTATTCCGGAATTAATCTATTCCCACCCGGTTCCCACTCCCTGCTTTTGATCGCACGTTTAATCGTGTGGTAACTTGTCTGGTTAGTGTTGCTTTCGGTTTTCATCAAAGAACAATATATAAATCCCATGCCAGAAACGAGATCGCATGAGGAATATCATGTTTGCACGTTGATAAGTTCCTACAAAATGATGGTTTATTGCTAGTAACGTTGGAATGTTAACTGAGGAAAGGGAAAAGAGAATGTTCATTCCAGAAATTGAGCGACATATCGGAGCTGGCGGCGCAGGGCAAGGATAGCGAAGCGAAGCTGGTTTGTAATTTATTTTAAATATTTCAGTCGTCCTCAGATAAAGAACATTGCACCAGTAAGAAAACACTACGAATCCAACTCTGCAATCCAACTGCGAGATTGAGGCTGCATCACTGATGTAATATTCATTATTTGTGTCGTTGTGGTTGTGGTGTACGAATTGAACATTTATTAACCTATAAAATAACCTCAAATTGCAGGTAATCGAGGAGATTCGGCAGCAGCAGGAGGAGCAGCGGGAGCTCATCCAGAAGCAGGTGATTAGAACAGTTGGTATAATAATATCCACTAGATAATGGGGAAATTTATTTGCTACTGACAATGAGCGAGTCCATTGGTATTGAATAGGCTGGTAAGGTAAAGGTGGATCCACGTCAATTGGTCAATAGGCGTCTATTGAATAGGCTGGTCCGACTTGTGTTATTATACCAGCCTTCGATCGTCGTACGTATAAAATATACGCGTGAACTTGACTTTCACATTCTTCCTAAAAAGCTTGACGGTCTTTCGTTGCGATTTTGTTCTACAAGACGACAAAAATGATGAGAGAGGTATATTTTCGAGGTCTAAATGAGCAATAACGTTATTGTTGGTCGATTCCGGAGCAAATCACTGGCCTTACCATTGGGTCCCATCTAGCGTTGTCTGACGACTGTAAAATCGCTTGATATGGGTATTCAGGAGCAAATCACTGGTCTAGCATTGATCTCTCGCAGTGCCCTGATTAACGGGATGACCTTTACCTTTTTTCCTATTCAGGAGCAAATCGTGGAGAAGCTCGACCAGCACATCAAGGACCACGAGCGTCTGAAGTCGGAGGAGAAGCGGAAGGAGAGGGAGAAAGCGGTAGGGTTTTATTATTTTCGGGATGAATGGTCTGCACCTCTCATTTCAAAATGCTCTCTCGTTTCTCTGACTGTCGAAAGATTAGGAAAAATGTACAGACGAGAGAATGGCTCGGTTTTGTAGGTTGCTGTAGTCTATTTGGGCTTGACTCTCGATTCGATAGTTTTTTTCCGAGGTACCTGCGGCAGCGTAAATTATGTTTCAAATGCAATCGATAAACCTGTTTTCAGGAGGGAAATGCTTCTCCCGCAATGGATGACGCGCCGAAGAAAGAGGAAAAGAGGGAAGAGACGGAGATTGGGGTGAGTTTGGATCGATATTGGGGATACGGTATCTTCATGGTACGGAAGCCTTCGAATACGGTGAATCGGGATACGGTAGCCGTAAAATAATATCGATTTACAGGATGCGAAGGAGAACGATCGTGCACCCGAGAAGAAAGAGGAACCTCAAGAGAAGCCTGAAGCGGCGGAGTCGCACCGGCGAGCTCCCGAGTCGCCCCAAGTAGCCGACCCCAAGAATCCCGATGCTAATGATTCCCTGAAACCCCACGAGCCTGTAGATAGCTTGCGGCCATCCGACCCGGTCAAGAATGTGAAACCAGTAGTTAAAAATGCCTCGAAGCCCGTTGTGCGGCCAGCGCGACAGCCGGCCGTTAGACCGCCCAGGGTGAAAAATAATGTTAGTGCTAGAGAGCCATAGATAGATTATGATGCGTTTGCATGCCTTGTGTTGTGCCATGACCGATCAAATTCCAATAACATATTTCATAATATATTTTGTACGGGGTACCTCTGATTCTAACTTATCCTTTCCTTTCATTTCCATTTCGATTCGCGTAGAATGGAATTTTCTCCTTGTTGCCATGCAACTTCGTTATTGGTGGGTCGATGTTTCCCGATTAGTGTAATTTCGCCTCGAAAGTATTACTGTTGCTGTTTGCTTGTTAGCAAATAAAAGATTTTAAGCTAAAAGTCTTTTTCCATCTTATAAACATATTTATTCATGCAATTGGAAAGCGGTAATAACACAGATTCACAGGGTATTGAAACATCAAAGGTGTGATTTATATTACAAACTCAAGCAGATATCTTAGTATCGAGATCACTACAACATCATGAATAAGGTAAGGAGCGAGCTTGCTAAACACCGTAATGATTCTCGATCGCATTTACTACCTCATCCTTCTTCTTCGCTCCTCCCAGCGAGATTCCCCTCTCGGTCGCTGCCGCCTTGAGCTGCGGAATCGTCCACGACGAGAGCTGCAAAATCACGAATATAACTTCGCAACTGTAGTTTTATTCATTTTTACCTTTCCCGATTTCGCAGCTGCCTCCAGATCGGCTCCTCCGTCATCTCCGCCAGCAGCAGCCTTGCCGCGTTTGGGCGCTGCACCGCCGGCCGTCTCTGCAGGTCCGCGCTTGGCTGAATTTCGACAATGAGCCTTACAAAAAGTAATAATAGTCTCCTAGTTATTGTCGACTTTCCGGGGTGATCATGATTCAGTTGGTTTGCCCTCAATCTTAGTAACAGAAAATATTTACCAATATTCTCACCACATTTTGAGACCAATCGAAACCACATGTAGAGCAAAAGCATGCCTTCAAAACAATCTCACCCTTGGCCGGCGCTCCCGACAGATCGCCAAACGCGTCCACCACGGCGTCCAGCTGCGGCTGCACGCGCGCCAGCGCCTTCTCATTGGAGAAGTACGGTTCTGGAAGGGAGGATTACGGTGTCATCGATTTCGTCATCAATCGACAATCTCATCATCAAGGAGGATTACGGTATCATGGGCATTTCCCATAATCAGTTTCGTCATCAAGGAGCATTACGGTATCATCGATTTTTGCCGTTCAATTTCGTCATCAATCAATGGTACATACATCAGTCAACAATCTCGTCATACAGGTAGGGATGGCTTGCCAAGCAAGATTGCAAGATCTTGAAAAGAAATAACTCAATTATCCCTTCTTGGCAAGAACAACGAGTTGTTTTTCAAGATCTTGGTTCTTGAAATGATCTTGAAATTCAACACTTTTCGTCATTTTTAACGGATAGACCGGTCGAAGGGGGTAGGTGTGGGTGGAAAATGATCAACCAATCTTGAAAATCTTGAAATACTCTTGAATCTTGAAATGATCTTGAAAAGAATTGGCAATTTGCCAAGTCTTGCCAAGATCATTCTGCGATATTCCAATCTTGAAATGCGGTTTCAATCTTGACAAGCCATCCCTACATACAGGTGGATTACGGTATCATAGATTTTTCCAACCAATATTGTCATTCTGTCGATTACTTTCCCCAATTTATTTCGTCATCAATCAATGGTTGTCTCATCAAAGAGGATTACGGTATCCTCGATTCCACTCAATGCACTCACTGATGCCGTCCTCGACGACCCTCGAGTCGTCGCCCGTCGCGTACTCGATCAGCATCGAGTAGAACCGCTGCAGGTCTGGAAATTTGACTAATATTAAAAATTTTTACAACACTAATACTACAGGTTTACGGTAGCGATAGTTGATCAGTGTCTCTCATTTCGCAATAATCTCTCGCGCTTCTCTGACTGACGAGAGATAAGGAAAAATTGAGAGCCGTAAACAGTACTTACTCGGATTCTCGAACGGCTCAAACTTGGCCGTGAGCTTGCGCACGAGGGCGCGCGTCGCGTTGCGCTGCTCTTCCGATTCTGAACGATTTGCACTGATTTAGGTCACAAAGAGTGGCAGATGAAGCATAATTTCCGTTATGCATCATTAGATCTTTGGTTTTTTTAACGTTTATCAGCATTTATTCCCATTCACCCCGCTTCATTTTCCCGTTCTATCGAGATCTAGATATGAAACACCAACATCACGGTTCGAAAATAGGAATTTCTATGTATTTTGGTCGAGGCTACGACCAAGGAATATAAATGATTGGCAGGGGATTGCGAGATGGCTGGGCCAAAAAAAAACAGAGAAGTCCCCGAAAATAACCAACCTTCATCATCGAACTTGGGCGCCTTATCGATCTCGCTGCCGTCCACGCAGTCATCCGCCAGCGGAAGTTGGACGACGTGGAAGCCGTCGCACGACGAGTCAGAGTTCTGACAATGAGATGGAAGTCGTTACGTGCCCCGAGAAACTACAGTAATAGCGACACAGTTTCCCTATGGTATTGATACTACAGCAGCGTCCTGCCACAAGTTTATAATATGGAAACTAAAGAAGCACTGTTACCGTATTCCTAATCAATACCTGCCACCGTACCCACTACTCACCCACGACGTATTCCCAATCAATACATGCTACCGTAACCCTACTCACTCTCGACGGGACCAACGTGACGAGACGCGGACGCGTGTGCGCCGCCGTGTTCAGGTAGCACACGATCATCTGCAAATTGCATTGAATTAAAATTAAAGGGTCGCCGTCTCTACCTTTCGCACACTCTCTCGCCTCTCTGACCGGTGAAAGAGCACGTGAAATGAAGAGACTGTGACCCGTATTTCAAGCTCTATAATCAGATAATTTACCTGTTTCCGCTCGGAGCATCGCTCGAGCAGCGCGCGGAACAGCTTGCGCGAGCCCTCCGTCGTCTGCGAGAATAATAAAATTATTATTTAGTTCACCAACGTAATTGTGGGGCATGCCATAGACCACTACACCACTTTACCCATCTTTTTATCTAATAGTGGAAACGCGGATTCAAAACATTCGTATACCAATTTTCGCAAATAAGCTGCACATTTTCTGCTCAAACTTTAGCATGAAAGAAACATTAATGCACATTGTATTAGCCGCCGAATCCGACTGCCCTTCAATACCTTCTCATTGGGGTAGATGAAGCGGGGCGCCTCGACGTGTCGGTCCACGCGCAGGTTCGCGATGGGCTTGAACCCGAGCAGCACCAGGCCTGTGAGAATCATTTCATCATCTCAAGATCGATATTGAACACTCGGTTTGTTTCGGTTTCAGTGAGTCAAACTATCCTTGAAACACGGGCATTGATCAATAGGATGGAACTTCTCTGTTTTTTTGGCCCAGGGTATTTTGCACGAGTTTCTGCAAATTGCAGAACCCCATTCTGCAAATGCAAGATGATCTCCCTTTTGGGAGATCCCAGTCCAAGGGAGCCAAGGCTTCCCGCACCCTCCTCCAAAGTGGAGAGCGCTGAACTGTGAGGAAAAATTGGAGAGCTAGGCCTTTTATAGGGGGTGTGTAATTGAATTAAATCACACTATTCAATCAGATAATTGAATGGCAGAATAATAAAAACCATTCATTTCGACAATCACGTTTCGTATGGCGGGGTTGGCTCGCTCCCCGAAAAAGTTGAGTGTGCCTCAAAATCGGCTCAACCACCGAAACTTTCGCTGCCTCCGCATTCAACGGCACTTCCAGTCTAACATCTCGCACCTCCTATTTCACGACGCTAAATCAAAACTGACTATCCAATGGATGCAAACTCGATTGTTGTGCGTCTACTCACCCATTCTACAACGAGTGACCGCGCGATTGAGTGTGATGGAAGAGAAATGATGGAGGGGGAGAGGGTGAGGGAGAGTAATTGATTTCTGCATATTGCAGAAACTCGTGCAAAATACCCTGGGCCAAAAAACAGAGAAGTGCCTACTAGGCAACCACTCACATTGATGGAGAGCTATGATAGGCACCGCACAAAATCACACCCGGGTCCAAGCCGCCTTTGGGAATGAGTATACTGGATGAGCTACCGAACTACATGAATAGACTGCGTGAAACACACCATCGCCGGGCCCAATTTACTTCAGAGAACAGTACCTTTCCTGAACCTCTTCAGTTGGATAGCTCCTTCTGGCTGAAGATGATCTTCTCTCTCTCTCCTTCCTCCGCTCTCTCTCTCCCGGCACGTCTAGCACTTACCCTCCAATAGATATAGCGACTTCGAGGGGACCCGTTCTCCGTAGGGAAAACGCGGGGACCCGTTCTCCGTAGGGAAAAGGGCGCTCAGGTATGGAACTATCGTACCTTTCCTGAACCTCTTCAGTTTGGCCAGCTCCTCCTGACTGAATACGATCTTCTCTCCTCCCAGTTCGATCGCCTGCTTCAGCTCGGACCGCGCCCGATCCGCCTCGCCCACGACGAACGGCTTCACACCTGCAATTTATGCATTGTTAACGTTCGGCATCATTGCGGACTGTTCTATCCCAATTGATTATGTGCGAGCATCGTGCAATCAGTAATTGGCCAAACTAGAATATTCATGCTTATTAGAGAACGTTGAAACCTATTTGTGTTAGGGTCGGAACTGGAGAGGATTCTTTTCTTCCCAACTGACCACTTGTATTCGGCTTCTGCTCCTCCTCCTTCTCCGTGAACTCGTCGTCGTCGACAGCGGAGGCTGCGGGCTCTTCAAATATTACATGATACAGAATAACTCAACCTTCAGGATCGGCGCCTTCTGATAATGATAATGATAGATAAAGTCCATTTTTCATTGGTGTCTCTTCTACATTAATTTAATAATTATTTCCAAAAACATTTGTATGCAGCAAAGAACAATGCCACATTCGCTGAAGTATTCTCGGTTAATTATCATTGAATCGGTGCAATCTCAACCATATTTCAAGAACTGCTTGATAGCGAAGAAGAACAACAGTTGAAACGCCAATCTCATTAGGCTCCCCTGTATCATCCCTCTCACACGGCTCCTAGTGCTTTAGAATACCGGTTGAAACGACAATCTTACCTGCCGCCTTGGCCTTCTCCGCGGTTGCCGCAGCTTTCGGCTTGTACACCGTGCGCGACTGCACTGACTGCAATTAACTATTTTAACATGCAACATCAGGTCAATAGTAAATCAACATCGAAGGTCCGTTTATAATGCAACGTCGAAACGCCAAATCAGCAGACAAATTTTTGAATGAAGTACACATGTTATTATGATATTATTCTACATCAACACCATCACCGACCAAAATGCCAACCCAATAATAAAGTTTTGAACGCGAAACTTCAATGCACCTTCTCCGTTTCCGCATCGACCCACTTGGGCGTGGGCCGCTTCGTCTCGGCTGCCAGCGTGAATCTGCAAATTAGCGAAATGAAAAAAAGTATAATTAATGTTCCACATCGTTCAATTGTAAAGATTTTTTTTATATAGAAGACACCGAAAGTCCTGTGCATTGAGTACCACCATTCACTCGGGTAACTCGGCAACCATGAAGCGTCAAACTGACAGTCCACACATCTTGCACTGTTGCCTAATCATACATTTATCGGATTATTTTTTTGTATACATCCGCTCAATTCATTGAGAACTTCCATTCTTTCGGTATATTCAGGTAACTATGAAGCATAAAACTGACAGCCCCAGATCCAGCTGCATGATATCCTAATCATACATTTATCGGAATAATTTTGTACACAAAGACCACTCATAGCCAATACATTGACTACCTCCATTCATTCAGCAGTTCAACCAACCATGAAACTCCAAACTCACCGTGCTCGGTTGCCTAGTCCTAAAATCGCCCGAATTTTTATCAAACGATAAGGAACGGTCAATATACGGCGTATCATTAGGATTATTAACGCTTGAAACATCAAACTGACAGTCCGACATCCAGCTGCACGCCGGGCGCGATCTCGAAGGGCAGGATGGAGTAGGCGCGAGGGGCAAACGCCTTCTGGTACACGCTGCAATCAAGGGGGATTGACTTGGTACAATTGAGTTTCACGGTGAGCTCAAGTGATTGAAAAAAGTCACGCCAAATCAATGCAATTTGAGCACGGTAATGCAAGATACATTCGAAATTATGATAAGAAATATAAATGACAAAACTCACATCGTCTCCAGCTCCTCGAACGAGTCCAGCGAGAAGTTCGGGTCCAGCTTCTGCTGAAAAGCGTAGTTCATAGCTGGTCAGGGTATTGGAAGTTTAGTAGTGCTAATATGCAATATTGGAAAGAAAAAGCCAGTTCTTAGTCGAATGGAACGTGCGCCCAATTAAAATAGTGTGACTGATGGTAGTATCAACAATGATGCTTTTTGTATCGAATATTTCAATAGTGCAATATCGTACAAACTATTTTGGATAATAACTCACCCCCAGAACCTAGCTTTACACCCAACCTCTGAAATCCCCTCTCACCAGGCAGTCCATCTCTCGTCAACGCAAACGGGCCCACCATTATCGCGGTCACGCAACTCTAGAGCGCGCCGACGTCTCTCCATTTATCACACTCTTCCGCCTCTCTGACCAGCAAGAGATTGTGTGAAATGAAGAGACGGCGGCTCACAACACTCACCAGGCAGTCCATCTCCGTCTCCGCTCTCGGCTCTCCGATGTACAGACACGTGAACTCGCCGTTATCAATGTCCCGCAGATCCGCAATGTTCTTCAGCGCAGCATTCTGCAAATGGATATCTCAAATCAGCGACCCCGTATTTTCATTCAATCCATGAAACCTCGAAGCACCTGATAACCTCACTCTTTCTTCACGTTAATGTTAGCTACTCTGCTTCCTTCACGATTGATATATTTTTCTTTCAAACAATTCATCCGCACATTCTATCCGACCCAGACTACCATCCCCTACTCACCACGGCAGCTCTTCCTTTACAGCTGAAAGAAACCCCTCTCAATAGGATCCACCCTCAATGGGCTCTAAGAAGCCGATCCATGATTCCATTCCCATTATCATTCATTTAAATGCATCAACTCCCCCCCCCCTTTGTCTCACCATGGCCGCCCTGCCCGTGACTCCCTCGCCGCAAGGCCGCGTGCTCGCCGTAATGTAGTACACGGCCAGCTGCCGGGCCGACTTCGCCTTTCTGAAAATAGAGAGGGCAATGTGTTTCAAGATGTATCCATTGCGATGTATCCAAAATCGTCATCGATTCTTATAGAAAATCATTTGTTTTCAGCAACAAAGAATGCTGGAAATATCTTTGGCAAGGAGGAACCATGCTTGTCACTTAACCCACACTGCTCCGAACCAATGATAGGAAACACGAATCGAGCCGAAGAAAAAAATACTATGCCAGAGGAACCGTCACATGCCCTTAGGCTCCCATCCCTTAGGCATGCGAATGTGTATTCCCAATGCAATGTACAAAGGAGTAACAAGTGTAATAATGGTGCGACTGGATAATGGTCCTAGATGATTACTTGAAAGAGGGGAATGAGACACCTCCCGGGGTCAGGGAGCGAGAGCGGACTGAGGGAAGGGAGTGCGGATTACTCCGCCTCCCTCTCCTCACTCCCCTCTCTATCCCGTCTCACGATAGATGCAACGGAACATCAATAGGATAAATATACCATATCCTTTTCAAGACCACTCTGATATCTCACCTCTTGGCCATCTTCCTCACGTAGTAGATGATCTGCGCCAGGTCGGCAGTCGCGTGCCCACCGAATTGCTCGTCGAACGTCGACGAGATGTCATCTGGAAGGATACTAGATTGGATACAAACATTTGAAAGCGGTTGAAAATTATGTCAGAGAATATTGAGTGCGATGCAATAAGCAGTGGAGGAAATTGGAGGCCCAACCACCAACCTTCGCGAAACGATATTTGTGCAACACCAACCAATCAGGGGGGGGGGGGGAAGTATTCAATCAATATCTCTACCGTACTCGCATTGCCTAGAATCACTAATCAATCAGGAGAAAACAATCAGTCAATATCGCTACCGTACCCGCATTGCCCAGTTCCTTCATGGTGACCGCGGCCTCGCCGGAGACGAAATCGAGCGGCAGCACCTAGAAGATAAATGTTATTCACCTTTCAACTTCATGTTTCACTGGTTGTACGTAATCATCTGACCTGGTTGTACGTAATCATCTGTTAGTTGATCTCTAACATAATTCTTCAAAAAATCTTTTGTTCAAACCTTAATCTAAATGTTTCACTAGATATACGTACTCATCTGATTTATTTGTAATGCAGATGATATCGACACCGAAAAAAACAACAAAATCAAACCTCGTGAAAGTGCTGTACCAGGCCGGACTCGGGTTTCGACGATGCCTGAAGAGCATCAATTATTCCTCCGATTCGATGGTCACCATGGATCCAAAGGATAGCCAAAGCCTCTCTTACTTATCGTACAAGAAGCATCTAATCGAAATACTTTCAGCCTACTGTAATATAGCCTACCGTGCTCCCTCTTTCTTCACTCACATCTAATCGATACATCCAATCAATGCCTACTATACTCCCCTTACCGTATTCACATCATTCTAATCGATAATCCTACCGTACTTCCCTCCTTACCGTATTCGCGACGATGACGCTGACCATGTGGTGCAGGCCGCCGGCCGAGCTGCAGCCCACCTTGAGCACCTGCTCCGCCACTGCCTGCCAAATATCGAGATTAATCAATGCCAATCGATAGATAATCAATAGAACGAGGTCATACAGTAACCCATAGGTCGTCTGACGATATTCGGGAGATACAAAAGAGAAAAGAGCACATACTCAAGTAACATCCGACCTAGTGCTGGATACTATGAGACAGAGAGTCGATTGATCCTTGATCCCTACAGTACGCCGCCCCTACCATGCCCCCCCCCCTTCCTACCGTATACCTTGGCGGCCCTCGTAAAAGGCGGCTCGCCCGTCTCGCTGTGCGGCTCCAGCATCGCCGCGCCGCCGTCAATGATGTAGAAGGAGAGCTGAGGTGGGGGAGGATTACGGTAACGTTATTGCGAAATGGTTTATTTTTTTAAACTTTGGGATTCGAGTATGTGTGATCTCAGCATCCACATTCCGAAGGCTTATATGAATACTGAAGCATGATCCATCCCGTGCAACCGAAAGATATTTGCTATTCCCAAGTTAGGACAACTGTTGAAAACAATTGCACCAACAATATAACAGCTGATTATGGACATCTAGCGAAACGTAAAGTTTGAAGGAGAAATTTTTCACCATCTAAAATATCCGTTCCAAGTTGCAACCCCGATTCATTATTGTAAACACAACCTCAGCATTTATCAGATGGATATGGTAATGACTAGATGGTGATTTTAGTGGCATGATCATCGGGTATTTGAAACCCCGACCCACCTTCTTATTGCTCTCGAACAGCCTCCCGCCTCCATCTATTCCCTCATCAAACTCGTCGAACATCGGCTGGCCTTCCTCATCGAATTCCATGGCTTAGTTCTGTTTCTGAAATAGTTAAAAAAAATCAGTTAAATTAAGTTACCCTTGAATCTGCAAACTCACACTCCCACATCCAAATAAACACACTCACTAATCAAAATCTAACATGAAAATCAGTGATATTGATAACAAGAATTGAACACAACGCGAAGAATGAATGGAAGAATTGAAACTAATGAAGAATTCGCGCCCCAAAGCAAGAATAACAAGCAGAGCGGGCGCGTTTTGTCGCGTTTTCCTCTACTCTTCCTCCTCTTCCGCTCTAACCACACAACACAACACACCTCCTCCCCTCTCTGCCCAGTTTCTATCGCTCCCTTTCGCTCTCTCGGCACAGACGCGATAAGACACGAAACTGTTGAGTCATACTGCCACGGAGATACTTTAACTGGCTTTTTAGGAAATTTAGCCCGAGAAGTGGATGAGAAAAGGAAGAAATTCTTGCTCACAAAGAAAATTATGATTTCACCCCTCGGAACTTTCGTTTCCCTTCTCATCTTCAAAGTACTCCATTTCAGAAACAATCACTGATTAACCACACACTTCAAGTTCTCCAAGTTACGTATTTATCCGAGTTAGATAAAGCATCTTACAAAGCAGCGATCATGAATAAAATGGGTTGTTAGATAAAAGAAATTGTTTGAATACACAGAATAAGTCGTTGTAGAATTAAGAAATCTAAACTGGTCACAAACTATTAGCAAAAAATATCAAAAAGTTAGATCAGAATACGAAAAAATGAAGAAATACCGGGAAAAACAATACTAAAATCAAACTTGGGTGAGGTCAAACTGTCAGGAAAGTAATGCCTAATACCGAGATCCAAGGAATGAAGTTATCTCTCGCTGGTTAGATAAGGCGAGAGAGTGTGTAGAATGGAGAGAGCGAGAGAGCTGTGCTCTCTCTTACTTGGACATCATCGGGCCGAACACGAAGCACAGATCCACAATGTTGTACGAGTTCTTCGTCATGTACGAGTCGTTCAGGCGCTGTAGATACGAAATTATTCAGAAAAATAAATAAATATCTATCTGGCGCTTCTTTATTTAGTGCCCAACAATAGAGCGCTATTGTCTCCCGCTATTGTTTCTCGATCGTTAGATTTTATCTCACAACTCACAAGTTCCTTGGTTACTAATCTCAACGCCCAGAATACTGGGTGCCACTTTGAATTTACAAGAACAACAACAATCCGAGGACAATAAAATTCACTCACTTTCAAGTCATGGTAGAGAGCCTCGACGGCCTTGAAGTTGGGACGGAACTCGATCGTGGCTGGAAAGAGCATTTTAGAAATTATTTAAATGTAACCTTTTTTTCTAAAAAAAAAGAACTTCTTTGGGTTTTGACCGAGTCAACAACAGCTCCGAATGTGGGGGAATGGGGGGAATGAGAATGGTAGGGAGGGAATACTCTGTGAGAAAAGGATGGGCCAAACATCGAAGAAATTCCAAAAATGGCCAAATCGCCCCCTCACTTCTCTGGTCCTTGTTCTTGATGGCCTTGACGGCGGTGAAGAAGTCGAGCAGACGGTCGAAGAACGTTTGCTGTTCGAACAGCGTCTTCGCCGTGTACTGAAATGGGGAAAATCGATAACTACCGTATTCTGAAAGTCGATAAAGCTACCGTAATGTCATAAAATCAATAACTACCGTACCCCCCTCCCTAACTGACCTCCTTGTGCATGAAGTTGGTGCGGCACTTGGGGCACTCGAGCCCGTCGCGGGTCACCCGCAGCGGAAGGGATCTGTGTGCGGGCAACATATTATTACCACGAAATGAAACCAGAAAAAAATCAGGCCGTTGAACTGTGCAATTGACATTAAAAAAACGGCTGGATATCGCCGTGTTTTCCATCGAAATAGGCGTCTAGAGAAATAAAAATAGAAATAGAAATAGGCGAAATAGGCGTATAGAGACGGCAGGCTCCGCCCACTTCGAGGGGACCGGGAATCGCTCAAAATCTGCGCCGCCGCGGGGCAATTCGAATACTGAACCGATTTGGACAAACTGATTTCGGTAGCTATCCACCCCCTCTACAAATTATCTCTGGCGCATCTTGATCCGACAAGTTTAAGTTGGTCAAACACACGATAGTAATGTCCAGAGTAGTGCATTTACAAGGTTCCAGTTATCGTGCACTTTTGCGCCTCTGGTCAATGGTTCTCCTAGTTTTTAGAAGACGATACCAGACGAAAAAACGAAAATCCAACTTGCCTCCGAATTGCCCCCGAATTTATAAGTTTTAGTACGCTCGTATTTATTTCATTCCGATTAGCGCTAAACACAGTGTGAGCTATAGTCAAATGAGGGAAGAGGGGTGAGAGACAAAGCTCTTCCCTTCTCCCTCCGCCCTCTTTCCCCGCTGTTTCTATCCCGTCGTGACTAGCACACACTCTCCCTAGACAAGAGGGAATTTCGCTCCTAATTTGTCTCTCACGACTGAGCGAAGCTATCGCCGTCGAACTTTGGGAAAGAGCTCGGAATAAGCTCCGCCCCCTTTTACCTCGTCCTGGTTTCGGACACTCCTCTGTTGAGCCCCGCGCGCATGGTTTTCTCTCATAACTCGGTTCAGAGATAAGATATCGACAAACGGTAAAAAGTATGTTCTTATTCAGACCAAGAATGATACGTTGAGAACCAAAACATGGTATTATGTTAGATTCGGTCCACCTCGTTGCGGTCTCTATCTATAGAGGTATCAAATCGAAGGTATAATCAGGGGCAATCCGATTGTCAGTTGAGATTTGAGATCAAAGATTAAAGATCAAGAAACGACGACGACGTACCGCATTTCGTGCGCGCAGACGACGTCATCGCACACGTACGCGGCCAGCTGCTGCTTCTCCACCAGCGAAGAGAGCTGACTGAAAATTAACTGGTGAAAAAAAAAGAACCACCAGGCGATTTCAAGTTTGACATA
Organism: Pristionchus pacificus; assembly: GCA_000180635.4. Classification (NCBI taxonomy): domain Eukaryota; kingdom Metazoa; phylum Nematoda; class Chromadorea; order Rhabditida; family Neodiplogasteridae; genus Pristionchus; species Pristionchus pacificus. The sequence goes on along the minus strand of CM026579.1, from coordinate 275,877 downwards.
CTCCATAAGAGTCTAGGAATCACAATAGCTGCGATAAGAAGCACCTTAAGACCTCGATACAATTATTTAAGCGCTATGGAACTGGCAGTTGGAGATTCACGAAATTCTGGAACTTTCAGGTTTCACTATGACCCCTTGAGAAGCGACGCACCATAGAATTTTCAATAAAAACGAAAACATTGCCAATACTAACAATCAACACACGTTCCAGAACTAATATCTCAACATTAATAGCATACTCGGCTCATTGTGGTTGCAGCGTCTCATCAATATAACGTAAATTGCTCACCGACTGAACTGGCGCATTCGAATACTTCTTGATATTGTATAAGTCAGTCTCACTAACGTTCCGGTATTATCATGAATCTAACAATCAGAGATTCACGAAATCCGGGCACTTTCACGTTTCACTGACTTAAACCACTCACCGACTGAACTGGTTGTACACTGCAGCTGCTGCCCTGTAGAAGGGCGCCTCGCACTTCTCACAGCAGTCCAACGCACCGCGACGATCCATTCCCTGCAAGGGACAACATTATCATTGATCGAATCGGGAATCTCAATCGGCATCATAATCTAGTTTATAAGTCTAAACAATCCCTGCAGTGGTAAGTATGATTTCATCTAAACATTCGTTCTCAATCCGGAATGCATCAAAGTCGGTCGATTTTCCTATCTATTTCCTAGCGAAGAAAGCGTTCATAAAAAGCAATGGTTAAATAATATAACTTATTGAGAATTCGACAACGGCTCATAATCAACTTCTCTTTGAGCGCGGAAGTACTAGTGTTCACGTGAAACACGAATGCCCACTCTAACATTCATTCCCTAATTTGAAACCACAAACCTCTCCCATGAACATCTCGCGGATCTCGTTCAGGTGCTCGCACGAGGGGCAGGTCTGGAAGTAATTACATCAATTAAATGATTAATTAATTAATTAAATTTAAAATAAATAAAACGAAAAAACCCACAATCTTGATGCCCTCGCAGTGGTCGAACGTCTCTTGCCAGGCGCTGTCTGCAAAGAATTCGAGGAATGCTCTGCCTCTCTCACTTTTCCCTAAACTCTCGGGCATCTCTGACCGAGGAGAGGAGCATGGGCTGGCTGCATGGCGAAATGAGAGAAAGTCAGACTATAGTTCAATTACTCACTAATTTTGTTATTTGCAAAATATGAAAAGTAATAATAATAAAAGTAAATAATCTCACCATTATCAGCAGCGGCACTGGAGGCCTTGCTGCGGTAGTGCGCGCCGTCGAGACCTGCAAAGAGATCCTCAATCAACTTGCCTCCACTATCTTATCTACCACCTGAAACCCCGATCAAACTTGTTAGAAGCCACTAGAGCTAACGATAGAATCAGAATTAAGGAGTCGATCTTTAAGCGCTGATCAGGTTAGTCGTGCCCATTCTTATCGAGCTAAAGTTAGATAGCCTGAAAATCAATAAATCCCAAATCCACCGTACCCAGTAGCTCGGCGACCCTCACGGCGTCCAGCTCCTCGATGGGCGCCGTGAGACGGGAGACGACCGGGTGCACTTGCTGCGACAGGTAGTACTGGAAGTCTGCAAAGCGGAGCGATTAATTCGAGGCCTCGCTCATCCTCAACACTTTAAAAAGTTGTGCGAACGTTGCTGAACTTTACGCTGCTATCTGTGCATGCAGGTTATTTTCGGGGAGGTGACAACTCGGCAAAGACGATTTTCGAAGTGCCATAACTCGATTCAGAATCAACTTGAGTAGTCAATCATGGAATAATATTAATCAGAACCGCAAGGGCTTTCGAAATGACTAATTAGAAAATTGATTAATTAACTAATTAGCTATATACTGTAAATTTCAAAGTGATCAGATCCGGATGAAAATTTGGGAATGGATAGGACTGAGATGCGGAGGAAAAAAGTTGTGGCTGATTCCTCAACTTTGACACGAGTTTCCGTTGCCGTTGCCGAAATGTCGTTGCCGCGTTGTCACCCTTCCCTATTTTCATGTTTCGCTATCAATGCAATTGCAGTGCTAAATCAACAACCTTACGTCCTGGAAATAACAGTTCTAAAAAATGTCAGTTGTTTTATGTTTCGGCCTACTAGTATAACAGCCGTAATCACTAAGCGTAGATGCGGCTCCTGCTTTCGATTTCTAAATCACAACATATCCCCTCCTCCATCCGCAGGCCTTTCCCGGACTGTCTCATGATTCACGCTTTGCATAAAACAACCAACTACTCTCAAGCTCGGATCCATCTGCTTCTTGCTTTCTCAATGTATAAATCCACTGTCCTATTTTCATTCACCTATCTGCAGCCCCAACTCGGGTTTCTCATGTTTCGCGCGGCCCATGTAACAACCATAAACGCCTGACGCGGATTCTCCCTACCCCTCTTCGTGCTCCTATACCCAATACCTAAAAATTCATTCACCAATCTGCAGTCCCTCTCTCGTTTCCCCATGTTTCATCGCTACCATGCCAAACATTTCAACATCCAAATTCAAAAATCCCCTTGATTCACTCTACATGTGCTCGCTAGGGTTTCTCATGTTTCACACCATCTTTTTTCACACCATCAATATAACAACCACTCACCAATCTGCAGGTCCTCTCTCGCCTTCATCTCCTGCTTGTGGTAGGCGCGCTGCGTTGCCGAGGCCGTCGTGCCGTCCTAATTATAATAATATTAGTTGTTTTTTTTTCAATATAAATATTTTGCAAATGTCTTGCGACCCCCACTTCACACACTTGTATCGAAGGGATCCTAGGATGCCGTTGTACCGTCCTACGATTTGAAATATTGAAAAACGAACCAGCTGATTAAATATATTTACAATTGCATCGACAGATGATGGTCCATTAGTTTTCTCTACCACGGCTGATACTGTTCAAGCAACCATGATGCACCAATACGCTATGTAAACGACGCACTCTCTATATTTTTACCCTTTTCTTTCACAGCTACCACAAAACCCCAACTCACCGTGCATATCGCTTACTCCACAATGCCTTCCTACTTGACTACACAAAATCAGTTTCGATTGTTTTTTCTACTTCCCTCCTTATCATCTAGCTGAAACCCCAACTCGCCTCGCAATCACCATCAAGCCAGACCAGTAAGCTCGGGTTTCACTATAATGGCTTCTACGAAGTGTTACTCACCGTGCAAATCGCATACTCCACAATGTCCCCCTGCTTGTACGCCTTCTGTCCGCTCTCGTTCATCCTCTTGGCGACCGCAGCGTGCGGCTGCTGCTGCACGTTCTCGTACTTGGACGGATCGCGGGTGAGCGACTGCAATTGGAATGCATTTATATTTACTTATTGAATCCTCAATTCACTGGGCATAACAGTCAAAAAAGAGATATCTACCCATCGCGAGTAAGGGACTGCAATTCGAATATTTCATGGCTGGATCGCAATCATAGCTGAGCCCCGATTTCCCTGGGGAACTTCGAGGTGGCGGTGACCCGTTCAAATAGGAAGATATTTCGAAATTTTGAGCGGAAACCCGTTGATTTTGAAGAAAAATAGTCGAAAATTGGACCATAAAGGGAGGTGACCCGTTCTTCTGAAGCCGTTTTTGATCCCGGAGACCCGTTCAATTCGTACAGAAAATTTCCAAAGAGCACCCTGGCTCACGTATGATCGCAATCAACGGTCAACACAGCGATATCTACCCATGGTGAAACACCCCTCCTACTTTGTCGAGTGAGGAACTGCAATTCGTATTTATATTCGTTAATACATTTTTGTTCGCTAGATAAACAGCTACAATCGCAATCAACAGTCAACAGAGTGGTATCTACTCACAGTGAAACGCGAAGCTTGCATATGAAAAAATCACGTGCCTAAAACGACGCAAAGCGAGGTATATATAGGCATATACTTCTCTAATATTCCCGCTCAAAATCGATATCGCCTCTGAGTAACATTACATGTACGCACGATGAAACGCGATTCTTGCGGCTCATTTCACCTTTTCTCGATTCAAAACTCTCTTCTCATTTCTTTCCGATTATGACTAACATTAAAATAAATGGCATTCTCACCTTCAAGATGCTAAACATATCAACGACATCTACTAATAACCACGAACAAGGGAATGGAACCCATCCCCTCCCCAATAAGACATTCTGATCTTCCCACCGTACCTTGAAGATGCTGAACATGTCAACGCTGACGATGCCCGCATCGAGGTCCTCCCTCAACGTCGTCAGCAACTTGTCAATCTGCTCGACGAGCTCCTCACGGGAGAGGGAAGGGTCGAGCATCACGTCGACGACGTCGGATCTGACAGGATGAGATAACTTTGATGATCTATCAACTCTTTCCCAATTTTTTCAACGATGTTGCAAAGGAAACAGTTGAATATGATCGAATTAAATGAATCTGAGGATGTGAGGGCGGGATATTTTGAGGTTTTGATGCAAGGAGGTACGTGCAATACGATCGAAATGTGTGAAATTAGTAAAAAAAACTTTTAAAATACAAAAATATATTATAAATAATAAATATATTACCCAATCTTCTTCGCGAGCATCGACCAATCGCGTCGCACAATGTCCAGTCCCTGCAAATGCGAGCTATGACTTTCAGCTTCTTACTGAAGCTCAAATATTGCTAGTATTCTTCCTATTTGGTAGCCACGTATTCCTATCAGAACCAAAGAATTATCTATATAGAGCGATAAATGTGATAATTGGAGCCTAGAACCGCCGGGGTTTTTATCCGATGTAAACCATACGAATCTATGTTTCACTCTCACCTTGAGCTCCTTCTTCGGCGCCATGCCCGGCCGGGGCGGCATGATGAGCGCCGCGTACTTCTTCTTCTTCAGCAGCAGCATGCGCTGGAAAAAAAGCGAATCAACAATATATATTGTAAGTCGAAACAGCAAAAAAATATGGACAAAAAAACCGCAAAGTGGGCGAAAAATCAGACAAGTGCCCTCTAACAAGCCTATGTAAGTATTTGTTTATTCCTGTTAAGTTTTCAAAATAATAACAACAAACAAGAACAACAACAACAAAAACAATATTCGCTCACCCTGAAGGTGCCCTCGTGCTCCAGCTCGATCTGCCGATACCGCTGGTTCACCATCTTCGTGATCTGTGCAATGAACTAATTTTAGTACCACAAAAAAAAGAACAACAAACTCGATGCATTCTGGTTTCAACGGTTCCATACAAGTAGGCTGCATAGGGGTTTGCGTGATCATACAAAGGCAGCAGTCAGATAAAATCACCCCTACTGTATCCCCTCCCTGTACCGAACCTAAAGTTGGCCCCTCATTACGATTTGGTATCAGCATTTAGCAAATACAGATACCTCACGGCGGCCGCTACGCCTTTCAGACCCTATTCGACTACGCTCCTACCGTACCACATTCATCCCCCTACCGTACCTCCTTTGCGATTATCCTACCGTACCCCCTCCTCCAACCGTACCTCCTATGCGATTATCCTACCGTACCCCCTCCTCCAACCATACCTCATATGCGATTATCCTACCGTACCCCATTCATCCCCCTACCGTACCTCCTATGCGATTATCCTACCGTACCTCCTATGCGATTATCCTACCGTACCCCCTCCCCTCTCTAACGTACCTCCGCAGCGATCTTCTTCGCTCTCTCCTGGTCGAGGTCACCCGTGTTCACCATGATCGAGTCCGTGTCGCCGTAGATCACCTGTCAATCGGGAACAGTGGTGAGCGACACCGCAAACTTTGATGTGTACTCCCGCAGGGATACAGCCTGTATACCGAGAGGGTGTGCGCTAAAGCCACCGGGTTAGAGAGCGTAGGGAGAGTGTACACGATTTCGCGTGTACCCCCGCAAGTTAAAGAAGAGCGCTCGCCACTGATCGGGAACAGTGAGATTCACGTTACGACACGATTATAAGGTTGCTTTCAATCGCAGCGGATTTGATTTTATCTACTGAAGTGAGGGCAAACTCAAAATTCTCTCAAATTGGATCCTAAGAGATTTGCGTTTATAAGGTTGCTTGCATGCGCCAATTTGATTCTCGTTGTTTGTATCGTTGAAAAATGATAACATAATACCCTCGCCAAGGCTGTTTAAAAATGTAACGCACTCCTCATTTCACATGATCTCTCGCCGGTCAGACAGAGCGAGAGAGCATGGACAAAGAGGAGTGCGGGATCCTCACCTCGTAGGCCAGCCGCTCCACCGACGTCTTCGTCTCCATCAGAATCTGCAAATACGCAATCTTTAATTCAATTATGAAAAACCACCGTGTCCAATGGTGAGATCGAACTGTACAGTGGGTCTAGACAATCCCTCGGGCATCCACAAATAGAGATCTGTCGCCTCTTCGAAACGGTGACAACAATCACCAGTGCCTAAGCGGGCCCTTCCTAGCCCACCTACAGTAGTGATTACCGTACCTCCCTGCCCTTGGCGGTGACCAGCGCCGCGAGGGGTTTGGCGTAGAAGCGGGACTGCGCGAACCCGAGACAGCCGTACATCGAATTGGCCGTCAGCTTGAGCGCCTTCTGCCGAATGTCGTACTGCAAATTAGTATTTCATAACAACAACAACAACAGTAACAATAACAACAACAACAAATAGCTTATTCTGCCCCAGACCATGATCAGATCGACATTCTGCCTGTTTGCATCCCAATGATTTAGTGATTCAGGGATAACCAGTGTCCTTTCGTTATTTCGCTAATTTTGCGTAATCGGGTTTTCGTGAGAAGTTCTCTGTGCACAGATACGTACACAAGGAGGATGTTACGCGTTGTATTTTTTACACACACCAATGTTGAAATCATTACAGCGACTAACAAAAGCAGCGTTTAGCCCAACTCAGAAACGCAACACCACCTGATTGTGAAAAGCATGCATCTGCACTTAGATGTGTGGCCAATATCATAAAGGCAATCGGAAAAAGCTTTTTTTTTAGCACATCCCTGAAACTCGAACCCACCTGCTTGTACTTCTCCGGGTTCTTCTCGTTCTTCATCAGCGCCTTCACGCTGAATCTGCAAGGAACAAAGGGGATCAAATAAAACACTCAATAACAAGACAGGAACCCACACTCCATCTATACCCTGTGTAACAAATTTCATCAAATATCAAATATTCTTAGGTTCTGGTAGCCAATAGTTCATTCAGAAATTAAAATTAGCCTCGCCCATCACTATTCACTAATCTCCGAAACAACAACGCGCCTCGAACCATTCTTGCCAGGGACCATATTCAAACATTTATGTACAGACAGGCAGTCATAATTGTATGAATCTGCGCCATCCCGATTTCCTATTGAAACCTTGATCCTCCTGGATAATTAGTAGAGCTCGAGAAATGATACCGCCATCTCTTGATTTCACACACTCTCGCCCGCTCTGTCGACCAGAGAGTGTGTGAAATGGAGAGACGGCGGAGTCAGTTCTCGATACTCCTAGAAAGCTACCGTACCTCTGGGAGACGAGGTTCTCAATCTCCGTCGGGAGGATGCCCTTCGCGCTCACTCCCTTCGGCTCCTCGGGCAGCTCGTCGCCGTTCTAGGAATATTAAAATTAAGAACATTTAAGTAATAAATTAGAAATTATAAAAACAATAATCACCAGTTCATGTAGCCTATTCTTATAGAAATAGTTAATATTACAAAACACTACAATTGCACCTTGTTTTGGCAAATACGACATTAAACGGATTAAGTAACAACAAAATATAGTATTTATTTTTAAAAAAATAATATAAATCACGCCTTATCACATCTAATCGTGATGAAGCAGACATTACAGGGATTAAATGAGTAATGAGTAATGAGTTTATCAGTATCGCTTTCTGGGCGCTGATCAGGATAGGCGGGAGAGCCATTCTTCGTCATCGATACTCCACCAGTCAGAACCTATCTTCCGTTTCAGATCGTTCCGCCATCTTTCTTTAGGTCTTCCTTGTCCGCGTTTGTTTGCATAGTTATAAGGAATCCATGTTGTCATTTTTCGGGCCCACTTCGTATCGTCCATCTTTCGAATTTTATTCGCCCAAGCCAATTTCCTTCTTTCGGCCTCCATCACCCAATCTTTCACACCTGTTGCTTGTCTTACTCGTTCGTTAAGGGATTAAATATCAACATAATAAAGTATTTATGATTAAAAATAATTTAAAATCGCACCTTATCATGTCTGATGGTGGTGAAGCAGATGTTGAACTGCTGAATGATGGACGGGTAGAGGGAGTTGAAGTCGAGCAGGAGCACGAGCGTGTCGTACAGACCTGGAGTAGTTAGGTTTCAACAAGACATCATCTTTCCTCTTCCCCTCATACTCTTGATTTTCAGAAGGTACTTTATCAAATGGAATTGTTATTGCACCAGTGTGTTGTACAGACCTGGCGAAGCTATAGGTTTCTAACATACATAGCCTACATGATGGATGCCTAAGCCATTTTGATATGAAGATCATGTCGTAGAGGCCTAACAATTACAAGTTTCAACTAGGGATGGCTTCGCAAGCAAGAAAACAACATCTTGTTGGGATCTTGTTGGGATAGAACAAGGATTGATGGTGAACTTGAAATGGAGAGTGAAAAATGTTCTGATGGCTCAGTGGTTAGGCGCTTCACTACGGGTGTGATGCACGCTGGTTCGGGAACTATTTTTGGGTGATCCTATTGCTTTCTTTTTGGTCACAGTCATTATTCTTAAATGCATGATGTGTTATACTTAAGTGCATGATGTAACGTTATGGATTGTTTCACTGTAAAAATGTGGGGTGTCATCTGTGCTACGTAGAAGAAGAGAAGATCTTGCGTCTACATAAGTATTGGAAATAGAGTTTTGCGGGTCCCCGACGGAGGGAGGTCACGTTTTTGGTCCGCAACGAAGCTACGAGGGGAGAGGGAGAGGATCCCGCAATTGTTTAGCCAACCCTAGTGTACATGTTTCTGCCCGAGAGGAAAGCTGCGAAACATCCAGTAGAAATGTTCAAAATCTTTCAAGATTCTTGAAATGAAGCAAGAATCTTGCTTCGTGGCAAGATTCTTGCCTCGGCGCAAGAAATCTAATTCAATTATCTCCCCAGGCAAGAATTCTTCAAATCATTCTGCACTTTCGCAAGATCTTGACTCGGTCATTTTTCTTGCGAAGCCATCCCTAGTTTCAAACAAACATCATTTTTCCTCTCCCCTTCATCATAGTGATTACACGAGAAATTGCATTACCAAAATGCAAGCAAAGCCCGGTAAATCAAGGCTTCAACCAATCATCATCTTCCATCTCCAGTTTATCGCCGTGATTTTATCCAGCTAACGTAGCAGCTAGATCTATGATTGCTTTGACATACTCAATTACTCAAAGGATACCCTCTCCCCCCCCCCCTCACTCACCCTTCTTCGGTTCGAGCACGAGTCCTCCACTGTACTGGGCTCCTCCGGTTTTGGCCGGCTCTCCCGCCTTCTCCTCTCCTCCCTTCTCCTCGACGTCGTCCTCCGTCTGCGACGACGACTGCGTCTCCTTCTTCACTGCAAATGTTTAAATCAAATTAAAATCAAATCATCAACGACTTTTATTGTATTATTCGGCAAATTCCTCTGATACAAACACATGATCTACCGCTGAAACACGAATGAATACTGAGCAGCACCACTGATTGTGAGCTCCAAAGAATTCTCTCTTCCTTGGCAATCACTTTCTGCACAACTGGTGGAGCCGCCATGCATTGTGCAGATCAAGCAAGTTTAGAATTTACGATTAAAAATCAATATTTTCAAAGAATAGAAAGTTACGGTAGCAATAATCAATCAATAACCCTCACCCTTGCCCTTTCCGGCCTTGGCCTTGTCCGCGAACACGTGCTGGTACTTGTCGGGAGCGATCAGTTGACTCCTGGCATAATAAAAGAAATAATAATTTATTCATGTCAGGCATTAATCAGATGAGGCTTAATATTAGTCAGTACTCTTCATAAGTTGCATTGCTCGTAGAATAATGCCATATTTTATTCAATATGGCGCATCCATGTTTCACGTGCACCTAGTATCAATCGAGAATGAATTTTGGTAATAGGCTATCCATTCATCACTGCAAAAAATACTAAATAATAAAAACTGCGAGGAATTCCAATTTCAAAGGCGTGCCTATGTTTCACAAGTACTAGGTATTATCCGCACTTCACATATTGTAATTACTGATAGTAATCCTTTTAAAAAAAGTCAGCGATATCCGTCCGCCTTACAAGACGAATGTTCTAGAGAGATTCTCGCTTTGCCTGGCAAATGGAGGCTTAATCCTCAATAGATAGATAAAAAATGCATTATAGAGATTACGGTAATTGTCATTCCTGTCGCGTGATACAACCGTGCGGCTCACCTGTGGAATGCGTGCAGCAGCAGCAGCTCATTGCGCTCCGCCCGACCGCCGAGGAGGGTGCGCGACTACAAGGAATATTCATATTTTATATCCTCGGAATACTCTTCATCTATCACCCAGAGGGGACCACATTCAAAGATGGTATGTCGCTGAGACACGAATAAATCTAATGAACATGAGACGAATTGTAGGAGATTGCAAGCAATTGTTATCACCGAAAAGAACCTTTTCGACATATGAGCTGTCATTGAAACACGAACAATACTAATGAACATGAGGGACATGATAAGCTATCGTAAGCAACTGCAACAAATTGAGCTCAATTTTTTTACTACTACCAAGCTATCACCCAGAAGATCCCTCTCGGCCTATGCACTGTCGCTGAAACACGAAAAATATTGATGACGGATCCCAAAACCCCACTTACTTTGATATTATTCTACCAGATCAACCCGATTATCATCAATCATAAGATTTTGATCCTACTTATTATTCATCGCTGAAACGCGAATACAGCAATTAAGATTCACTGGGTAGAAACGACGAGAAGTCACATATATAATCGATATCCCACCATGACTCCTCCGCAGATGTTCGTGATGCCGCGGAACAGCGGGATCGCCTTGAATGATTACGGTTGTTTTCGAAAACAATAACAACAACAATAACAAACCTGAATCTGCTCGAGGATGCACAGGGGGCGATAGCACTCCTGCCACGACTCGCTGAGCAGATTGATGATGCCGGCCGACGAGCTGGCAATCGATAAATGAGTACCGTACCCTCTCCCATCGCATCCCCGTACGCAACGCGCTTCCGTATTCCGAGGGTACTGAAAGCTCTAACCGAGACGTCCCTGCAGCCTCGTTACAACACAAAGTGCTCGTTTCTTTTACCGTAGCGCTACCATAATCCGTCGCTACTGTACTCACCCGCAGCGATACTATCTCTAATCGCTAGCCGCGACGCCTCTCAGACGGGTTGCGGTCAACCTACCGTAACCCCTTTCAACCGTACTCACCCGCAGTACTTGGCGATGACCTCGTGCGGGGCGACCTCGGTGCGGTCCTTGTTCAGCAGCGTCCGGCACAGTTCGGTCAGGTCGTACTGGCGGGAGGGGAACAGCTCCATCGCGGCTGCTCTAAAAATCAAAAGGTGATTTGAAGTTTCATGACTACGACATATACGCTCAAAAGTATGCCACTCAATCGATAGAGCGGAGCTGGCTTTTAAAAAAACAAACAAATCTGTTTCTAGAACGCATAGCGAACTCAATATAATTTTTTGGTTTTCGTTACCTGGCGCATCCAAATTTCACCGATACATCATACATGCCCACTCACCATCTTTCTAATAGATTCTTAGCCTGGACAAACAATCTAATACAGCTAACAAGACCGGCCTTTATCTCAAAATAGACCCTACGAATCAAACGTGAAATTCTCACCTCGAATCGAACATGAGCCTGCCGGCGGTTGCCTCCCAAATTGCTGCCTTCGAGTGGCCCAGCTGCTTGGCAGCAGTGCTACGACGCAGGCGAGACAAGCGAGACCACGCGCCGATCTAAGAGCAAATACATAATAATAATAATAATAATAATAATATCAAACAAAAACCACGACCACTACTACCGAATACTATGGAAATTACACTGCGCTTTCAAAGACCTCTTTGCCGCTCTTCAGTCTCATTACTTGTAATCACTTGTTCAGTCTGACAAGTGACATGATCAGCCCCTGAAACACCAAGTGTGTAATTCGAATTCTCACCTTGTGCTTCTCGCACTTGGCCATGAGCAGCGCGATCGTGGCCTGGAAATAGCAATCATTATTTATACTGACTCTGAAACCTAGAATCAACTCTACTTTGCGGCATAAGGTTATTCCGACAGAGTGTATTCACTTCCAGTCTCGTCCTACTTCCTCCACATTGTCAGAGATGTTGTCAGGGACGATATTATTTTTCCAAAATAAAAGAGTTTTTGCGTGCCCCTCTCTCTCTCAAACCTAAAAATAGTTACGAAGCCCATCTGCATCCATCGATTCCTCTCGATTTCTTACCCGGCGCTCCTAGGTCATACTCCCTACCCAAATCGACAGCTCACCTGTAGGTCGTGGCCCACGTAGGCGTCCGGCTCAAGCTCCTTCTCCTCGCTCGAGAGAAGATTGAGGAATTGCGCGAGGAGCGCCTCAAATTTCACACATTATAGTGACCAGTCAAAATTGAGTTTCAACGCTGGTTGTAATGCCCTCCAGAAGTTCGACATCTTGTGAACGAAGTACTTTTCTTGTACAACACAAAATCCTAATCCGGAGCTCCAAGCACACACAATATCGAACCAAGAGCATTCACGATACTCAAGCCAATACAAAATAATGCTTCAAGGCAGATCTAAGTTTTATGATCACTACAATCCTCACCTTCTCCGTCTTGACAATCTTCACCCGATCCTCCCTCAGGCCACGCTCGTCCAGCTTACGCTGCAGGTCGAAGGGCAAGGCAACGCCCGTCGGCGGCTCGCAGATGACTGAGAATAAGGAAATATTGGACTCTAGGAGCGCCGGGTTAGAAAGAACAGTTTACAAAATAGTAATGCTACAATCAGCAAAGGTCGCAATGAGATCAGCTTTGTTGAAACCCAGTACGCACAACTTGCAGTTGTTTCAGTTGTGCGCATTTGAGCTTCATCAACATAATAGATACGAACTATTAATTTTCCTTTTGTTCAAGTGAAAAGAATAGGAATTTAGCTAAAATCAATCCAATTTCACGCAACGTTCAGTTTCTCGCGCCATGATTATTCGTGTTTCACCACCACCTCATCCACTCACAAGCCTTGTTCCGGTAGTACTTCATGTCGGTCGACGGGCCCTCGATCGAGGCCGACGTGTTGACGAGGTACGAGAGGGCGAGAATCTGAATATCTTCCGTATTGCAAGATCCGCCCTCTTTTCCTAACCCGGCGCCCCTAGCGCACACCCTTGTTCGAAAAAACCCTCTCACCTCGGGCTCCTTCTTCGCATTGAGCGCCGTGACGACGTTGAGGCACATCAGGCGGAGCGGTGGCGCAGCATCCTGTGCAGGGATCGGTTAAATTTGTCGCGGCAAAGTAGGCCGTTTACTATGCCGTGAACTATACTAGTCGTCCGCAGAACTCTTTATCATAAGGAAAGCCAAAGAGGGAGAACGCTCCCTCCTTTTATACACGTTCGATGACTCAGACTCGTACATTTGGGAGATGAGAAGAGATGGATGATTGTATACATGGTGGAATCACCACAAAATTAAAGCAGGGTACTTGTTTAATAATATGTATTGTTTCCCACACTCATACACGAAAAAGCTAGTGGAAAACTACCTGGAAATTGAAAACATAGGCCGCATTTAAGGTTTTCGTTGACAAGGCATGTTACTTACGATTCGCAAACATACGCCGCATTCATAGAATTAGTCGATTTCCAAGGTCTTTTTCATAAACATACCCCGCATTCGTAGGCTTTTGACACATAACTTTTTCATGCACTTATAGCGATGTAATTGCAAGATCATTGCTACCAAGAAATATGGCCTACCACTGAAACACAAATTAGGTAATGTGAGAATTCATCGTGGACTTCTTGCATTACTATTGGTTATCCGGCATATATCGATAAAAAAAATATATGTACCATGGTAGCCGTGTCAAACACGATATTCTTCGGTCGCTCCACCCCACTCATATCATCCGCCATGTCCAGCACGAACTCGTAAGTGCACCAGGAGACCTTCGACGTCGCGGGGGCTGCAAATCCAGATTTGCCACAAGTAAAAAGTAATCGATGATAGATAATAATTGAAAAATAATTATAATTCCAGAATATCCAGTGTTCGTTTCAAAAGTATCCTAAACATTACATGTTCCACACGTAATTCTTACCCAGATTGGTAAAAGAGCGATGAATGAATGAAATTTATTTAATACATAATTATCAACCCTCCTCACCGCAATTGGCGACATTGATCCACCCCGGTCCCTTCATTCGGCACTCGACGAGCAGTCTCTCCATCGACGTCGTCGTCGCATTGTACACCCGGGTGAAGGACTTGCCCTCGTACGCAGGGGCGATACGCGAGTTCTTACCCTGCAAAATCAATATATTTGTGTAACCGTTTATGCACTTTCTTATCATAATCACTAGGTCGATTCATGCTCCAGCCACAGAATGTAGGCCCGTGGGTCGGTCCCCTCTTCTCGCTAGTAAACACGAACAGGTCACATTTCGCAATACTATAAGGTCAGTGTGAAACTTCGAATCAATAGCATACTCAGGATCGACCCACAGAGCCACGCCGTATACACCGATAACTGGGCGTAGCTTCCAGGTTTCACCCTCTAATCCCACTGTCTTACCTCAAAGTACTGCACCTCGATAACATCGACTTCATTTTTTATGCTGTTTAGGATCAAAGCTTAGAGCTTAGGCTGCTTAGGCTCAGTGCTCAGTGCTAAGGCTTAGGCTGCGCTTCTGGCCTTGGACCGCGAATTTGTAGAAGTGTCCTCACCTCAAAGTACTGCACCTCGATGACCTCGACGTCCTCTGCCGGCTCGGGCACCGTGCCGTCGTTGATGAACCGACGCTTGCTCGCCTGCGAGGATATGATTGGTCTATGTAACGTCCCAACCCAACGTAATCACTTCCTAAGTGTTTCAGTGACAGATAAGCATGGCATGAAACATCAGATCACAGGGAGAGGGTATTTGGTCCATGAGGCTGAAATTCGCATGTAAAGTTCGGGTGCATGTACCATAGTTATGAATGCGATGCTAATTTAATTCGAAGTAGTCGAAAGACCATTGTACTCCAAGAACCTTGGCCAGGATATGGATATGGATATGGTGAAACATCGGACCGCATTGATGGTGACTCTCGTCATTAATTAAAGCAAATCCCAGCAAGAATTATAGTTCAAGAACATTCAATATTGATATGAATGTGGTGAAACATCAAAAAAGTGACAGTCTAGCCAGGTCCTATTCAAATTAAATTCGCGAATCGACGAAGAATTAGTTCTCAGGGGGGTCTACACTAGGGATATGCATTAGATGAAACACCAACTCAATTTGATTGTTAGCCTTGCAAGTCGAAAAGGAATTAGATTTCCCGAACCTTCATCCGGGATATGAATCGGGTGAAACACAAGATCAAATCAATATTTTCCGTCAATTAAATAGAAACATCTACTCTTCTTCCCATCTATCGCTCTTCTAGCGTCATTAAGAAGACTGTAGTACTTCTCCACTACGACAAGAATTACCGAGTATCGAAAATGTAAATCGCAACACTCACCTTGCACTTGACCTCCTGTATGCCGTGCGTGTTCATCAGCAGGTCCTTCACCTCGTTGTACACGTCCAGCATCGGGTACGGCGTGCCGTCCTCCTGCAAATGGGAGAGTAACAAGATAACACTGAAACCCGAATGGTGCATGCGATTTGAATGATATAGTGATAATAAATTTAACGGCACCGCCATCCTGCAAATGGAGGAGAGTCAACACTCGTAATGGGAGAGTCATGTAATCCCACTGAACCCGAATTGGAAGAGTGACCGGAATTCCAAGAAAAAAATGGTATTAGGGCGTGCCGTACTCCTGCGAATGTGCATCGATCAATTATTGGAAAATATTTTTTTTATTGGAAACGTGAGTATCGAGTTCACTATTAGACGCAGTGAAAGAGTCATATAATGCGACTGAAATCCGAATGGTACTTGCGACTTGAAGGGTAAGGCAAATACTGCACATAATCAGTTGCCAGTTGAATGATAATTGCATCAAGTCGCTTTTCGACCACGATATCCTACTATAGTATCACAAATTCCGCTTGTGCCATTCAGCAAAACTATCATTTTCCTGATTCATCCTCCATTGTTGCAAGCAACTCTTCGGTTTCATAGCGATCCCATAGACTCGCCTGCACTCTCGGGAGCAATCAATCGATAGCTTCCATTTCAAACAATCAACATTTTCCATTTATTGGTCTGATTCTTGAGTATCTCCAAGCATAGGTGCCCACGGAGAGTGGCCGGGGCATCTATGTCTCCAAGGATCATCTCGGTTTCACCGTTCCTATTACCTGCACTCTCGGGAGGAAGAACAGTTGTCGTCGGATGTTCTTGACGACGATGCAGATGGAGGAGGAGCGACCGGCCGAGGTGAACACGCGCCCGAACAGGTAGACCACGCCTGAGAGAGGGAATTATAGGGTGAATAAACCTCCCGTGTCGGAATATTAAACAAAATTAAAGTTGCGCATATATACAAAGTGTCTCAAAACTACTCAAACAATAGCTATTTGAAAATATGGAATGAATGAAACTCAGAAATTACAGTATAATTTCAACATTAAAACGATAAAAATACATAGATTGAATTTCTATATCATGGAATTGCATTTCCCAGTATCCCTGCATTAGCTATTCACTCTTACAGAATGAATGAAACTCGAGCATTCCCAGGCAATCTCAATTTAAAAAAATCCCTTACCCGGATGCTTTCTGTCGTCCTCATACGCGTCGAGCCAGAACACGCGCAGACACTGTCGGCCGTCACGCTCCTGGTAGAACGACTCGCTGCCTTGGGCGATCGACACGACCGAGGGGGTGGGGCTGCAATGAAAATTAATAATTATGGACGCGGAATGACTAAACAACGGTGCAAGTAACTAAACGTCTTTCGGTTAAAGAATATTCCTTCCCACAAAGCGATTGGCACAAGTGCGATTTGACGCTTATTTCCCCTCTGTAACAAACATTCAGCTCTTCCCGTCCACATTCAATCAGAGAATTAATTTGATTTTTTGTACAAAGCAGCCACAGTTCAATTGGAACATGCACAATCCCACGCCTGTACTGCACGCGTGAAACACTAAACAACTCACAATTCCATATCGAGAAGATCAATTGAATTCATTTTTTTGTACTAACAAAATCAATGAACAAAACAAAATTGGTGTATTTTGTGCGACTACATTCCCACTGTAAAACCCCAATAAACTCACTCTTTTTGTTCCAAATACGATATCTTTTGAATCAATTTTTTTTTTGCAAACTTCGTTCGATCGTCCGATCGACACATGAGTCACTTTCACGCCTATACCCCCTTTGTCAAACCCGAACCAACCCATTCCCAATTCACACCCCAATGTCAAACCCGGGAGATCTAGCAATCTCCCTCTTCCCAATTCACTAACTCTTTCTGCTCCACACTCCAATCGTTGATCATCGTCTCCTGCTCAACCCTTGGCTGCTCCATCTTCACCACCGGCTTCGACTCTACCTTCACTGGAGCGGGCGCGGCAGACTGAATTGAATTGTATACCGAATAAAACACTAGCTGAATCAGCATCAGAAATTCTGATTCAGAATACGAACAGTCAGCTTTCTAACACCGTTATCTGGATGATTCTGAATCAAAAGATTGTTGTCTCATTCCGCCAAATTATTGCCTAAAAATTATTGCCAGTCTAAAATATCTGTCTATGTAAGGGAGTGAAAACCGATATTCTAGGCTTTTTTTCTAGAATAAAGGCCGTTAATCTACCGTACCTCCTCCATCCGCTCATCATTATTGGTCATTCCGACGTCGTCCATGTCGACATCGAAGCCCGTGTCGAAGTCGTCGTCAAATGACTGCAATATATTATTATTTTTGTTATTATTATATTACTATTATTATTATTATTAAAATAACTCCACTATATAGAAAGGAGATATCCTCCTCCCTAAAGTAACCATCCTGCAGGCAGGCCACGCCCGGGGCCGAATCTAGTTAATATTATAATATCCATGAAACCCACCTCCTCCTTGTGCTTCTGTCTCTTCTCGGCGACCGGGGGCGGGGTCACGGACATTGTGGCGGGTCGCTTCACCGGCACTGTCTTGGCTGCAGCAGCTGCAGCAACCGGCGCGGGCCGAGGAGAGGAGGCACTGCAATGCAACTATCACAGTCAGCGTTACTTCATCGCTACAAGCAATTTACTCACATAGTAGACATATTTTATTCAAAGGGGGGGGGGGGAGGAACAAAAGTATAAAGTCATCCCGTTAATCTAGGCACTGCCACGCCAGTGATTATTTCTGTGGTTATGTGATTAGTGAGCATTTATCGAGTAAAAACAGCGTAAGAAATAAGGATTCAATCCTCCACTTGAAAGTGGGGAAACGAATAACACCAGTGGAATCGGAGTTTCTAAAACCAGTGAAAGACGACGAACCTGAGTGGGACACTCAATCTGCTCCGCGGGATCGCCCTCGTCATGATGCGATCTGGAGAAGGCGCACGCGCCTCGGAGCGCTGCAAATATCACGTTGAAAAAAATTTAAATTTAACTCTAATAGGGCTAATTATATTGGTAAATAGCGAGATCGTAGCATCTAATCAACGTCAATCATAGGCCGCGATGAATCGGTTTCAACCAGTTAAAGCTCGGTTTCGAAATGCTTCCAAATAAACGATTTGAGAATTGAATATAGTAATTCAGACAGTAGTGCTTCAGCCGATATAGTTGGGTAAAGAGATTGGTCTGCAGAAATTCTTCTTGTCTACACGTCTTCTATTGGATTATCTACTCGACAAGACTCACAATAAGATTGAATATGAAGATCCCTCACTCATCCCTCATTTCCCTCTCACTTTGACTCGGTCGCCCCTCTATATAAGGGTCGACCTCCCCCTCTTTCCTCACTCTCATACCGAGATAAATCAGTGATCGCTCTCTCTCTTCTCGCCTTCCACACGGCACACTAACTGGCGTTCAGTCTTCGAGCTACGCGGAGGATATCTACAGTAACCGAAGGCAGTTTGGATCAATTCCCGATACCCCCTCGAATTACTGTAGTATTTCTTGGAGATTGATCTCCACCCCCCGTATCAAAGGCTAGTACCACATATACCCAGATACCGTACACCGAGATGAGCCAGCGCACTCAGTCAACACCGAAATCGAGTTCAGCCAAGTCAGCGTCGAGGACACCGTCTCGCCCGAAGGAGAGTCGGTATTCCCCCTCGACCCCTACCGTATCCATGGAGATGACCCATGGCGGGGTACCCAGTAGCTCGGGTACCCAGCCAAGCACAAATGGAGATGTTCTTCCTCCTGGTGCTCCTCCTGGTAATACCAGACATGATCCTGAAGGCGTTTCCGGGTTAGTACCTGACGGCGTTACCAGACATGAATCTGAAGGCGTTCCCAGACATAGCACCGAAGGCGTTTCCAGGGTAAAACCTGATGGCGTTCCCGGGCATGATACTGAAGGCGCATATAAACAAAATGCTGACATATCTGGCTCTCGAAGCTCATCCAGTGATTCTAAAACATCCACCTTAGATACGTACAGTACTATGAGAAGTGCTTCAACACTGGATGTGTTCAACGTTGACGCTCCACCCCAGCAGGCAGCACCTCAGGCGGTGCATACTACGGTAGAATTGGCCCCCTACCAAGGTAAGCCGCCAGGTGCATACCTACCTGGAAGTGATTGGCGCATCTGGCTCAAGCGTCTAGAGAATTTCATGAAGCTTAGGAAAGTTCACAACGATTCTAAGAAGTATGTGTTCCTAGACGAAATCGGTGATTTAAATTACGCTATCCTAGAAGGACTCCTTCCAGGAAAAGAGCTAGAAGAGTATTCTTATGATCAGTTGAAAGAAGCGATGACAGAAAGGTTCCAGTCCAAACTTTTGGTGCTATCAGAAAGGTTCCGATTGACGCAACTGACTCAGAAGCATACTCAAAACTTGGCAGAGTTCCTTGCGGAACTCCAGAGCGCGGCAAAGACCTGTAAGCTTGAAACTGTGAAAGATGTCAGGGATGCATTTGTCTCATTGGCATTCATCTCTGGTATCAAATCGGACGATACTAGAAAGAAACTAATAGAACAGAACGATAAAAATTCACAGGAATTACTGTCTTTAGCCGAAGCTCATGAGAGAGCAGGTAAAGGTGCGGTAGACATCCGCCACACCGGAGAGTCGGTCCACGGAGTGGACAACGCGAAACGACCCACTCAAGTTCGTTTCGCGCCCCAGAACAAGTCGTATCACAATGGCAAGTCAAGGACTCATCACAAGAGCCATGATAAAGGTAATCGTGGTTTCCAAAAGAAGAGAAACTTCTCCAAAAGTACGACCAAACCCAATTCCTATAACCGAGGTCCGAGCTGTACCGTATGCCACAAAGGAGGTCACACCGCGGACAGATGCTGGCACAAGGAGAAAAGACCCTTGAAGAATGCCCATGGAGTATTTTCTGACCATGACCTGTCTGATAATGAAGTGACTCTACAGTATGGCATTTTCGCAGTGAACAGTGTGAAAGGGTGTGAATACCCTAAGTGTATGATAACAACAGAATTAGAAGAAAAGACACTGAAGTTCGAACTAGATACTGGATCCAGTTTGACTATCATAGGGTCACAGACATGGGAGGAATTGGGTAAACCTTCGTTGGAACGATCAAGTCATTCGGCTAGTGCTTACTCAGGAACGCCTCTTCTGTTCAAGGGAACGTTGAGGGCATTGGTCAAATGGAAGAACCTGAGTCGACTACTAGAGATCGACTACTAGAGGTTCTGGATCGTCCGGCACCCGCCCTGTGGGGCCGTGACGCAATTGCAAGATTCAATATGGATCTAGGCCCGGTCTACGAAAAGGGAATTCACCAGGTCACCACAAATAAAGTGGAACTAGCTAGCAAGGTGAAAGAAATCCTAGGAAGAAACGCTGAAGTTTTTGGAAAGGATTTGGGGAAGTGCACTGTAGCGAAAGCTACCCTCAAATTCAAAAAAAAAAATCCTCAGCCCAAGTTCTTTCGAGCAAGGCCAGTGCCATTTGCACTGAAACCTAAAGTAGACGAAACATTAGATAATATGGTCTCTCAAGGAAGTTTGAAATTAGTGGACCACGCCGATTGGGCGACCCCATTAGTGGTCGTACCAAAACCAGGCGGAAAAGTGAGACTGTGCGGAGATTTCAAGGTAACAGTAAACCCAGTACTGGACATCAATCAATATCCGTTACCTAAACCAGATGATATGTTTCATCAACTTAATGGTGGAAAGAAATTCTCCAAAATCGATCTCAAAGACGCATACACACAAGTGGAGTTGGACGAAGAATCCAAGAAATATCTCGTATTGAACACACAGAAAGGCCTATTTCAATACCAGAGACTTCCATTTGGAGAGGCGTCAGCACCGGCAATTTTCCAGAAAATAATGGAACAAACGCTGGTGGGAATTCCAGGAGTGCTAGCGTATTTGGATGATATCACCATTACGGCACCCACTGATGAAGAGCACTTAGATAGATTGAATCAAGTGCTAACAAGAATGAGAAACGCAGGTTTCCGTCTTAGCAGAGAAAAATGCGAATTCCTAGTAGAAAAGATGGAATTTCTCGGGCACATCGTGGATAAAGAAGGTAT
Organism: Pristionchus pacificus; assembly: GCA_000180635.4. Taxonomy (NCBI): domain Eukaryota; kingdom Metazoa; phylum Nematoda; class Chromadorea; order Rhabditida; family Neodiplogasteridae; genus Pristionchus; species Pristionchus pacificus. The sequence continues at coordinate 254,078 of CM026579.1, read as the reverse complement.
CCGATCTTCTCCGGAAAAAGTAAAAGCAATGCTAGAGATGCCAGAACCACGAAATATCAAGCAGGTGGAATCGTTCCTAGGAATGATTAATTACTACGGTAAATTCATAAAGGACCTTTCCACACTAGCAGCGCCCATGAATGCACTGCGTAAGAAAAATGCAGATTTCATCTGGGGAAAGGAGCAGCAAAAGGCTTTCATGGAAATACGGAAAAGACTGTCTGAAACAGATGTGCTGACTCATTACGATCCCGACACTCCAGTCGTATTAGCAACCGATGCATCAGATTACGGTATTGGAGCAGTGATTTACCATAAGTACCCAGATGGAAATGAAAAGGTGATAGCATATGCATCACGATCACTCACGAAATGTGAGAAGAACTACGCTCAGATAGAGAAAGAAGCCCTGGGAATTGTCTATGGAGTTGACAAATTTTCGCAATTTCTCTATGGGCGAAAGTTCACGTTACTGACATACCATCAGCCGTTAGTCAGAATCTATGGTCCGAAGCATGAACTTCCGGTAATCGCAGCAAAAAGACTGCACCGATGGGGACTGAAATTGATGATGTATTCATTCGATATTGAGTATCGTAACACAGAGGAATTTGGAAATGCTGATGGATTATCCCGACTCCCACAGGAAACTGAGTTACCAACCATCCAGAGTGTAAAGGACGACGACGAGATAACCGAATGGGATAAAAAGACGCTTCAATGTCTTCCCATATCGGCGTCAAGCCTGGTCGAAGAAACACAGAAAGATCCCATTCTCAAGGAGGTAAAAATCAAAATGAGAAAAGGTTTCCGCCCAAAAGAGAAAGATATAGAAATGAAGATTTTCGCGGATAAGAAAGAATTTCTCAGCCAGGGAGATGGATATCTCATGATGGATGGCAGGGTCGTGATTCCCACGAAATTGAGACTGACGATACTCAAGAACTTGCACGCAAACCATTATGGTGTGGCAAGAATGAAGGCATTAGCACGAATGAAAGTGTGGTTCCCCAGAATTGATACAGCCATTGAGAAGATGGCGAAATCATGCCCCGTATGCGCAGTGTTAGGGAATGGTCTAACAAAGACTACCCTGCACCCGTGGGAAATACCGGAAAGACCGTGGCAAAGAGTTCACATAGATTTCGCGGGTCCATTTCAAGGGCACATGTGGTTAGTAGCCGTAGATGCCAAAACAAAATGGCCTGAGGTAAAGAAAATGAGTAACATTACTACGAAAGCTACGACCCAAACACTCCAAGGAATATTTGCTACACATGGAATACCAGAGCAAATTGTGAGTGATAATGGACCCCAGCTGACTGCCAAAGAATTCAAGGAATTTTGTGCGGCTCAGAACATTGAGCATATTCTCACTCCTCCCTATCACCCGAATTCGAACGGTGAAGCTGAACGTTTCGTTCAAACCTTCAAAAGAGGAGTGGAGAAAGGGATCCGGGGAGGAAAGAAGGTAGACGATATCTTGTGCGGGTTGTTACAAGAATATCGGGCTACTCCTCACCCCGCAACGGGAATGTCTCCCGCGCAGATGCTGATGGGACGTCAAATTAGAACAAACTTGTTGCCCGTTCCGGCTCGTACCAAAGAACGAAAAAATAAGAGTATCAGTGAGAGATACCAAGAACAAATGAAAAAGAACCACGATAAAACCACTGTCTCACGAAATTTCGAGGTAGGAGAAAATATCTTCATGGCTAACCCGAGAGATAGTGGAGATCGTTGGATTCCGGGTATTATTACCAAAAAGGTGCGAAACAATCAGTTTGAGATTCATTTTGGAAATGGTCAGAGAGTTTGTCACGCAAACCAGCTAAAGAAGAGGACCCTAATAGTACTATGGGAAAACTATGAAGACTTCATGCTGACCAAGAAAACTACGAAAAAAGAAGTGAAAAGACCAGAACCGGTGATCAGAAGAGAGGTTGTCAAACGCCCAAGTATGACACCAGTTCAACCCGAAAGGGCAGGAAAAATACCAAGAATCGCACCACAAGAAGTTCAGAAGAAACCAGAAGTTACGGTAATCAGACAGTCGTCAAGACTGCAACAGAAGGAAAAAGTAGATTATCGATCTATTGCAAGTGGAAATGCAAAAAACCCCAGTTTCTAATAAGATTCTGAAGAATAATAAATTTCCACTCGTACTATGCAAATGAAATTTTTAATCAAAGGATCACAGTTCCAAGGGAAGATTGGACAAAGGGATTATCCCACAATTATCCTAGTCAGAGAATTAATAATGACATGTAAAGCGACCTCTCGGAGAGTATATAAGAGATCGCTGAGCGAGGGATGACACAGTCACCTTCTTCTGTCCCTCGCAACGAATGGCACTGCCGCACGGTTTCGGATGCACCTGCAAGTCTTGCCGGTACCCGCGTCGCCAGGGACCACAGCCCGGAGGTGGTACACATCAACGCCCTCAACAGAATTTGGTCAGTTACCCCAACCCCGATTTGATCTGACCCCAGTCTGATATTACCTTATCCAGACTTTGGATGGAGCTACTCTTGCCTCGCTCGCTAATCTCCAGGGTGGTCAGTGTGCCCTTTCTCGACAGATCACGGTACGATACATAGTCACCAAGATTACGGTAGTGGACTCCCCACTGAAACTGATACCGTATCTTCCAGAATCTGTCCAACCTCGTGTCGCAGATGATGGAGCGTATCGAGAACAACCCGCCCCTCGCCTCATCCCAATTGGTCGCGATTACGTCGCCCGCTGGCCCACAGTCACACATCGCTCCTATTCCGTACCCTGCTGCAGTCACCTACCAGGCGGCGCCCCAGACCCTTCACCATACGGCCCCGTCTGTACCTATGGCACCGCCCCCGCTGGCTAACCAGCTGCAGGCGCAGCTGATGGCTGCAGGTCCCATTACTCCCACTAGGGCGGTCGAGTCCATGCAAATGGTGGCAACCGCCATGCAACTTGGAGAAGACCCGGCTGCCTACTTCGATCAAATGGAGAATAACAATAACAACATGGAGAACTGATGCCCTACTCTATTGTAGACTATAGTAGATGTGAAATAAAGATTTGTATGAAGGATGTGTACAAGGGATAGGGGATCTTGGGAAAACAGATAAAGTGGAAGAGACCACTTGGGGAGGAGTTGGGTAAAGAGATTGGTCTGCAGATATTCTTCTTGTCTACACGTCTTCTATTGGATTATCTACTCGACAAGACTCACAATAAGATTGAATATGAAGATCCCTCACTCATCCCTCATTTCCCTCTCACTTTGACTCGGTCGCCCCTCTATATAAGGGTCGACCTCCCCCTCTTTCCTCACTCTCATACCGAGATAAATCAGTGATCGCTCTCTCTCTTCTCGCCTTCCACACGGCACACTAACTGATATCAAATAACGTTAATCTCGACGCAATTCTATTCTATTAACTGATATCACTCTAATAGCCGAAAACAATAGAATTCGACCAGTCGAATCTCCGCATCTAAAACCTCCCAAATACCAATAATATCTCACAGCGAATGGATTCCTCGAGGGCGTCTCCATCTCCACGTTGTCCGCCTCGTTCAGCAGGTTGTTGAGGTCGTCATCGTCGTCTTCCAACTTGATGTCGTTCTGGAATGGAAGGTCGTGGTTTTCAAAAGAAGAAAATCTATCAAAAACACACGATAAAAATCCATTTGTAGCCGTATAATCTGCGACAGATACAGGCAAAGATATGGATTTATCCTGACACAATCTGCGACGAATCAATTAAATATTAAAAAAGATTTTCAACACGTACATCGTCCTTGGCCTTCGATTTGATCATCGAGTTCGCGGCGGAGAAGAAGGAGTTGATCGCACCCTTCTTCGGCTTGTTCTCTGCAAGAAAGTTTATTATATTAATATAAATAATTAAAAATAACAAAATTAAATAACCTCTGACTACTCCTTTTCTTCACAAAAATAGTTTTCCTCAAAACAATTAAGAGCGAATCTATTTTTAAACACTAATCTCCCGATTCGATTCTACGGTCACTAATCATACTAGTTAATTGCATTGTAACTACAACGGAATAAATAAACAATGAATGATTGATCTCACCCTTATCCTTCTTCTGCTTTCTCCTCCTCTCTCCCGGGTCCTCTTCGTCATCGTCGAAGAAGTCCGCGCCGTGGTCGACGTAGCCGGCGCCGTCTGGAATCAGCGCATCATTCTCAATCACTTTCTAGGGAATGCTGACCGAATTAGCAGAAAAAAATACAATGATGAAGTGCTCGTGCGACATTGACTTCGGTCCGAATTACACAATAGAGCTACGGAACAGAACTAACAGCTGACCATACCAGTGCGTCCCACTTAAAGTTGTCTTACGATGTAAAAACGCTTCACGAGGACACACCATTACCTTTTACAGAACTAGAGAGATTGCACTTTAATATTTAAAATCAAGAACAAGGAAATCAAGTAAATAGATAACAGCACCATCATCGACGACGAAGTCATCGCGCTGTCGCTGGTTGACGATGTCGTTGTACTCGTCCTCGTCCACCTCATCGTACACATTCTGCACCGTATTGTCCTGCAAATATAGAAATGGGTTAGTATAATCAGCTTCAATTATAGGCACCATAGCTTCTAACAGCAAATTCTTATTAATTTCGATTTTACAATGTTATTTGACGTAACATTATTCCATTAAACCGATTGTAGTACTAGAAAAGTGTGTTCTTATAATTAAAAATGTTACATATTCACGCCGATACTACCTACTGATAACACCATGGTTGTTTTATGTTTTAAAGGCAGTTCGTTTGAACCACAAATTGTTTGAACCACAAATTTACACCATAGTTGTTGTATGTTTCAAATGCATTATACTTAGACGAAGAGCAAAAGTCTAATAGAAACCAGTTCACTCACCGCGGGTTTGTGCGCTTTGCCGGACTTTCGGGCCTCCTTGAACAGTTCGAGGGCTGATTTCCGCTTCTCCTGTCCCTTGCTCTCGCGACGGCGAGACGAACGACGCTCGTGCACGCTGTCTTCGTCGTCGCTCATGCTGGGGATGGAGTCGTTGGTGGACTGGAAAGAGAGTTTAGGGAACTAGAACACAAGGACAGTCAACAAGAAGCTGTGTTTAGTGGACTAGAAACTGTTTAGTGAACTAGAAGGAATGGTTGGTGAACTAGAAGGAGTGGATGGTGAACTAAATGGAAAAGCTAGTCACTATAGCGAACTTTAGCGAAGAAGAATCAGAGTTTAGCAACCTACAAGGGCCGGTGGGTGAACTAGAAGGAGTGTTTTTTTGTGAAATATTCATAAAATGAATACAAACTATAAACGTACAATAGCAATAACAACGAAAATACAATGCGCGAAAGTTTCCCGCGCATTTTCAATTTGGGCGAGTTCGTCGGGACACTTCTTTATTGTTGGGACGAAATATATTTTTGACTAATTTTTCAATTATTTTAATATTTTATTGTATTTAATTCTTCTAATAATAAAATAGTGAATTTTCCGCTGAATAATTTCGGTAAGCAAATTTGTCGGTGGATTTTATTACAAATTTGTCATCTCCTGTACCAAATGCCATGAACGTTGCGTACATCTCCATTGAAATAATTGTCGATCAAAAATTGAAATTCAATAATTTGCGAAAATTCCCCAAATTCATATCGTTATGATTGTCGCTTTGACTTCCTTTAACAGGAATAATCAGGAAGACCATATCTTCAACTTTTTCTTTCTTTATCATTTTCGCAAATTTTCCAATTATCTTCTTCTCTTGAATTCTATTGGACCTTTCGCATAGTAAAGTTGGACATTTTATCGGTGCAAGAAACGCTTTAATCAAGACAAAATGACCAGTTCTCATGATTCAAAAGGGTGTTATCGATATGCAGTGAGTACGGTAATTATGGTGCACATTGTTATGCTGGCGTAGTGTAATGAGATGGTCAGTCAGAATAAATAGTGAGTGATACAAATGTGAGGTACAATAATCTCGTCTTGAGCGGCAAGACAAGGTGGACGAAATACCCTAAGATTGATGAACGATCTACAATCCCTCCGATTCCCTCCACAGTTTCTGCAGTTTTCCACGAGAAGTGCAGATGGCGGCAGTTGATGATTCACTCCTATAATGATTTCATTTTGGAGCTCATACATTATTCTCAGGTCTCCTACGAACAATAAAAGTACCAGGTAACATCTTATTCAAATCCTTCTAACGGCTACCTAAGGTCTTCTAAGTATTTCAAGGCCGAAGGCCATCGACGGCCGTCAAAAGGACTTCTAGATAAGTATTTCAACCCCTAAGGCCTTCTAAGGTCTTCTAACAATAGGTATATCAAGGCCTACGGCCTTCTAAGGTCTTCTAAGTATTCTAAGACCTAAAGCTTTCTAAGGTCTTCTAGGTCAATCATCTCACCGTCTCATCTGGTTCATCATCATGAACCTCGGCGGCTGAACGACTCCGTTCTTTCTGCTGCCGGGCGGAGAATTTGATGATAGTGAAGAGGAGGATGAGGAGGATTGTCTGCAATATCTTATCTCTGTTTTACAGGTACTTTTTTCTTCCCGAGCAGAATACAAACAGGAAGTTCTATGCTTTTTAGGCACAGGATACGACAGCTCGGAATGTGAAGAGGAAATGCAGAGCCAAAAAACATGAAAAAACACACCTCGATAGCACTTTCACAGGCCTCGCATGGAAGATTCCCGTAATCTCCTCATCAGGAGTAATCCCGATACGGACTTCGTGAAGAGATAGCGGGCGCGGCCTGAACTGATGGTTGCTGACTTATCCAGACGAGTGTTGTCGAAATCGTACGAAAGATCATATATCAAACTACACTGTAGCGATACTCACATCCTTGTCTTCGTTGGCGGAGTGCGAGATGCGTCCGTTACCTGAAATCAGCAAGACTAATAATCAAAATATACGAAAATGTCATCCTCTCCACGTTGTTCATCGAACATTGAACCATCGAACCAACGAGCACTCTTCGGGCTTGAACATTCCATCTTTATGAATTCCCACCTCATTTCCTAATCTCACTTCACTTTGGCTGTCACGTAAGGGGATCGGGAAGCGAATGCACGGAAACCAACGAACCAAACGGACCCAAACCCTGAACACACATGAAACTAAATAAGGCAAATCATCTAAATGATCAGGAATAACAGAACTCTGGTTGCAGTGAACATTCCGAGGCATTTTTTTTATTTATCGTCCCGGATGAGGTCAGGGTGAGGTTCAATTCTATGATAGAATCCATATTTTTCAGGTATCTTTTCAGATGTTAAAAATATATTTAGTTTCAGATAAAATAAAATCTCACCCTAGTCGCTGTGAACACTCCCGATATGGGCATGTGCGCGGATGCGTGCTGCACACTGCGGGGAGGCGTGATTTCGGCCTTGATTGGCTGCAATTATGGGAACATCATGGTAACATCTTGTAACGTATCTAAAATGGAGTAACTATTGAATAGATTGGAATTGAAGTCAGTAATGGCAAACTCATAATCACGCATCTCTTCAGAGAAACGGGAGAGCATGGTTGAGATGAGATAGATTTATCAATTAGGGCGTACATTTTCCGGTGATAAACGCATGATTCAAGATTTGCAACTTCTTCGATTTTACGTGCAATCTCGCAAGCTAATTTCACAGCTAAGATTGCTTAGAATACCTTACCGTTCTCAGGGGCGCCACATGACTCGATGAAGAAGAGCTTCGCGGCTTGCGAAGGGGCGGAGAGGTGTGGAGTGCGGCTGCAAAGACCTTGTTGAACTTGGTTTGTTACAAGCTATCAGCTCCTTGAAAGACATTTTGAAAATTGTTTTGAAACAATAGGAAGAATGTGCCACATTTACGCACACAGTTTTATCAGCTTTATTCGGACTAATTCATCCTTCTTCTATAATCGTCAAACGGTCTATTCAATCTCACCTCTCGGAGACGACGTTCCATTCACCGTAGGAGGTTTGCTCACAGTTATCAGCTTTGGCTGGGGAGGTGCTGCTGACTAAAAAATACGGATTTCTTAGAAATCTCTGCTCAGTCTTCACGCTTCTCAATTGATGTAGAATATCTTTGTTTTGAACTATAGATTAGAGTCGCAAGTGGGTTTGGATTGATTAAAAAAAGCTCCTCATTTCATTGCACTTTTACCTGCCATGGGTGAGAGATTCTCAAGACGAAGGGAATAATTTCTTGACAGACCATCTCTAATCGCAAGTGCATCGTATCTCAAGGCCGACCGACCTGTGCCACGCCGAACTTCCGCTGCACTGGAGGTGGCGTAATCTGGCTGAAGGACATGGAATCAACGAGAGCGGGCTCGCGCGTGTAGCTGCGCTCCTGGAAAGGGTGAATTTGATTGCGCATAAAACTGCTGACAAGAAAATGACACACAGTGTTCCATAATCAACAACAGTTCGTCGTAAATTCATTGTTGATATTTACAACAAAGCTATTCAGAAAGATAAAGCATTTAGTTTAAGTATTCTGTGAGATTCAGAGGAAGATGATATATTACGGAAAGCACGAGTAAGCTTGCAATATCCGGAATAATCTGAGATGGAAGATTTGCGTTTTACGGGTGGGATAAACCCGAATCTAGTAGATGAGAAATCTAGTAGCATGGTCAAAAGAAACCCGGCTGTTAGAAAGATAGGAATGCTCAAAACGCAAGAATTCGGAGTGAATCAGAATTGTTAGGTAGATAAACCTGATTCCAGGAAGCCGTGGCAATATAATTAAAGTGAAGTTGCGGGAATCTAGGGTGCATTTCTTTGAATATAGTGTACAGGAATGTGAAGACACAGAAATAATCGTTAGTTACTGGCCACAGACCTCAGTAAAGCGAGGCTTTGAGTTCGAAATACGGGCAATCGTCTCTTCATTTCGCACACTCTCTCGCCTCTCTGACCGGTGAGAGAGTACGAGGAATGAAGAGACGACTACCGGTATTTCGAACTCTAACTGTTTGTTACTGGCCACAGACCGCAGTAGAGTGAGGCTCTCTCGTGGTCTAACTCTCTTGCTCGATTCTCGACGATGTAATGGACGATTCCCTCTCCCCCATCATCGATGACTCTCTTCATTTAGCCTGCTCTCTCGTCGGCCACAGCGCCGAGTTAGCACGCAAGATGAACAAATCGTGCCATCCCGTTACCTAAGCAACGCGCAGGAATATTCAGCAAGAAGGGAGAAAACAGAAAATATGAGAGCGAGAAGGGGGAAGCACCACGCGTATAGGGAACTTGAATAGAGAATCTGGTGATGTGGAGAAGCCGTAAGTTGTGCACTTTCTGGTTCAAATTGCCGAGGAAAGTACAGCCATATTTCCGACATTAGCCAAATTGAAGATGTGTTGTTCTCAAAAAAGAGGATTTCAAAAAAAAGTGAACATGACCGTTCCCAGAAGCCGTAAGTTAGGTGGTAATATCGAGAGAGATGTGGATCAGGGATGGAATGAAGCTAATGCAGCACGAGGTCTACTCAATCTCTGATTTTCTTCCGCTTCTAGGGATTCGCGTCGCCGGTGATTCAATCTCTCGAGGGAATGTCGAATCGACCGTAATAACAAATTAGAAATGTGTTATGCCTACGTAAGAGTGGTAATCCCCCCGCAACGCAATAACATTAAAACAATATTATCAAAAAAAAAATAAAATAAAAAGCACACCAATCCCATCGACAGTAACCTTAGCTTATCCAAAAATCCAGGTTTGGTGCGATGTCCAAGCCGATGAAAACTTGTGCACATTTTTCTTGGCGAAGCGCAGAAGCTGGCGATAAACGTAAATGTTGAATTCAAATTCCTAACGTAAAGCATTACCAAAGTTGCATTTCGATACGCCTCATGCGGGTTGAATGCTCCACCTCCTCCGCCCGCTCGATTCTCTTCCCGTTCTTCGAACATTGATCTGTAATTGGATGATATTCTGTCCATCTCATTTTGTAATGATCTCTCGTTTCTCTAGCTGACGAAAGATCAGGGAAACGGAGAAAGGTGAACGCCTATAATTGGATGAATCATCATGATTCATTTCTCTGCTATTCGAGAAGGAAGGTGATTCAGCAAGTAAATGAAAATCTCAGATGTTAACATCCGCATGCTATTTCTTCTATCATAGCGGAATTTCAACAGAGTGAATTTTTTAAAAATCTATCTAAAATTGCTAACCTCGGTCTCTCAATCCTTCCCAGTCTCCTCATGGATGGGGCTCGCATGGAGGTCGTTGACTCGATTGTGCTTGCCTGATAATTTGAAATATAATTTTACTTAATAATCAAATTAATATAATGTACAATGATACAATGTACAATGGCCTCACCACAATCCTAAACGAGTCGTCCCTCTTCTCTCTCATCTGTGCCTCTAACTCCTCGTGTAGACTCGCTCTCCTCAGTGAGTCGCCACGAGGAGGCCGAGGAGGGCGATAGGAGAGACTGCAATGAGGGAATTTTAATTGGTCAAGCTAGATATTTCATTGCCGTATTTTTTTAGGACAACGCTATGCGAGAATCGCCGGTAAGGCAGTTTCGAATGAAGAGTAATTGAAGAGGCAATGTAATCATTGAAGACACACCCATATTTAGGGGCCACAAGCTCCGCCCGCTTTTGTGAGATACGATTTCGCCAAAAAGCGAGAAACAAAAGCCCAAGCTTCATTCTAAAGCAAATCGCTCATTCTAAAGTTCGTTGGATAGCTGCTGCCGACCCCAATCGATTGAGCACTGCCCAAAATTAGCATATCACCGCTAAGTAGATTAAATTTGCATTTAAAAGAAGGGAAGAGCCGTTTTGAGGCCTTCCAGTGTGAAAGTTTTGTTTGGGCAGTGTTTATCTGACTAATACGAATATTTTAGGAATTTTAGAGAAAAATTAGATTTTTATCATGCTTCAAAAGCTTGGGCTCGAAGCGCGGGGAGAGGCGAGCGAGAGGGCGGGGGGAGGGCGGGGGGCCCTCTCGTTTCGCCTTTCCCTCCTCTTCCCCAGTGAGTCGCGCGTACTTCTTGAGCTCTAGCGCGACTCAGAGTCAAGATATCAACAAACAGCAAAAAGCATGATGTTATTGGGTCCATGAGGGAAAGTTTGAATATACTTTTGAGCCCATCGTGTGAAATCGGCTATGAGCATTGTGGCCCCTACCCATATTTTATTATTTTCTGTCGATTTATTCCGAGATTTCTTCAAAATAAATGTACTTTATGAATGATTTACCTTCCATCTTCAATCTGAGATCGGTGTTCGAACATCCTAGCACGTTCGGCGATCGGCTTGTCGCGATTGCGCATGACTGGAATCGGGCGTTCCGGATCCTCAGTTCGAGGTGGATTCGGGTTGATTGAGGCCTGGTTTCGGGTTGATTGAGGCCCTGGATTCCGAATGGCTTCATGGTTCCGGGCTGGTTCCTGGCTGGGCGCCCGGGGCGTCCAGGACTTGGGCAGATCGGGAAGAGGCGGAAGGCCTCCTCGAGAACCTCAAATGAAATTATTTTCGCACATCATATTCTTAGTATTTCGGATATGTTTCATTCATCCTTCAACTTTAGTGAATTAGGCTTGACACAACACCTTCCATTGAGATCTTTCGATACGTTGCGTACGGCATTGGAGCAGTGGATCTGAAGTAATTTCATTTACAAGACGGACAAATGTATCAGCGCAGTGTCGGGCAAATGAAGGGCAGGCACCAACTGCTTACCCCTGCGGCGAGATTCCTCCATCGGATGTGTTCGTGGCACTTGTGATTGACACTCCACAACCGGAGTCGATGGACACGGAGGACCTGTGATTGATATTCAGAGAAACTCGTTGCGGAATTGAAAGCCACATTATTTATGATTCTGACGAGTAAGAGGGAGGTAAATTGAGAACGATACCTGTGTGAGATGCAGACTGGCGAGTCCGAGCGGTTAGGCGAGGATTGGGCTGGAATAAATTCATGACTTTCCTTGTCAGCCATTTCATGTCTAGTACTCTTACTCTGGGGTGATACGCTGCTGCTGTTTCTCGACTGTGCTTGCTGCCTGGACAGAAGTTTATCCACTGGAATCAGCAAAGATTCGGCAGCATGCTGAAAATATGACAATATGTTTGCAATATTTTGCAGGAAACTTAGTGATATTTTTTACTGTTACTTCCTATGTGATGCGGCCGCACAAATATTTAAATATAATATTTAAAGGAGGCGTATCACGAACCGCGCGGAAGACTATGCAAAGTGAGGCGAGAGGGCGCGCTCTCCTCACTTTGCATAGTCTCCCGCTCGTTGCCGGATCTTTAGGGTCATTTGGCACACAGCCAAATGCTCATATCTCAGTTCAAACGAAAATTGAAAACATGGGAGTTTCGGAAATCTGTTATGGTTATGGATTGCTACAATGTGACTTTGACAGATTAGTCACCAAAATATTCATGTTACTCCTCCTTTAATCTGGACAAAAAAAACTTGGAAGCACTTTTACTTTTTTTAAAATTGTTTCATGAATATTGCACATTGTAGGTCCCTCATCTGCTCCATTCAAGCTTTCGAACCCGACCTATCATATCAAATCATCTTCCTCTCTCGAGGTTGCGTGTGCGTGAGAAGCAGCAGCCTTCGAATGTGCCAACCCTGATTTATTCGCTCTCGATGAATGGTCTGTCTCTTTCATTTCGCCATGCTCTCTCGTTTCTCTGACCGACGAGAGATCATGCAAAAATGATGAGACGAGAGCATCCCATTATCTCCCTTAGGGGTGAAATGGAGGAGAGGGCAGCAGGGGTGAAATCCCGTTGACCTTCGAGACAATGGGAGATAATTTCCTGTCCGAGCTTGCAATCTCCTAATGATCACTTGCAATGTTGCAATAAAAATAAACGCAGATTTCGCAATTGCTTAGTCGAAAATCCGAGAGACTGTCTAAACAACGGAGGCTAATTAATTACCTCACCATCTTCCTACCAGTTACGCATTCCCATCCTGATTGAGTCTCTCCTCTACTGTCTAAATTAGGCAAGAAAGAGCATCATCCATGCACACACTCTCTTACTGTTCATAGAGACGGCATAGCACGGCAAAACATTTGACGGAGGCATTCTTCCTTCCCATCCCTCTCTCTATAGATCTCCTAATCTGATATCGCCCCTCAAACTATTGTGCAGCTGCTATCCCAAGGCTACATTCCTCACACGCGGGCACTTCTGCCTAGGTTTCCTATTGGAAAATCTCGAATAAATGATGAATAGGGAGATGATAGCACTTCGAAAAACTGCATTTATATTTTGCAGAAAGTCTTTCAAAGAACTTGCACTTGACACACTCAGATTTTTAGATAAAATTTAAAGTAAAGTCTACCCGTAATGTAAGACCCAACGGGGATCACTGACTTTACCATTTTCATAAATCTAACCTGATAGGGTTCGCAGTATCCCTGATCCTCATATCTGCACCTCTCCCTGCTCTTCATCTCCCCATTGCCGTTGATGTCTCGTTCATAAGGCTGAAAACAAAAATAATCAACTACACTACTTCACAAAATATCATGAAACATCCATAAGACAGAAATAACTGACAGAAAAAATATAACGTACCCTGGTTTGAATTTCTTCCACATCTCTCCTCTTTACTTCTGGAGTTGGCGACAGCTTGAATCCGCAGCGCATTGCCTGAATATTTCTCATATTTTCAGGATACCGACAAGGGAAAAAGAAGAGTTCTTGAATGTGCATTGCTTTACTCTTGATGATGAGTAACTCAAATACGATAATCCTTAGCGAATTCTTCATTTTGCTCATAACTTTGGGATAAATACACATGTGTCAAATAAAAACAACAATAAAAAATTACTGACCTCCATGAGCTTCTCGTGCTTCTCCCGGAGTGCATCCAGTTGGGCCATTCCGTCCCTGCTCGCACGCAGGCGGGCGCGAATCCGCGTGTCCGGGTCGACGTCGGGCTCTGAATTTGAGCTCTGGGAAACTGATTTTTTGGATCTTCTCTGTTTTTTGGCCCAGGCAACAACTGCCATGATGAATGCGAAGGAATGAGAATGATAGGGAAGTAGTACTTTGCGAGAAAAGGCTGGGAAAAATCGAAGCCGACATTTTTATAATACAAAGAGAGCGAAATATGTTTCACAGGCAACACTAGTACAATATCCAGAGTAATCGAACGATTATTTATCAATCATACCTTTGGATTTCGCAACAAAGCAACGCGCACCCATACACAGGTACGGTAAGGCACGGTACGGGGATACACGGACCCCCTCCCTCTCAAGAGTGAAGTGAAGCTTCAGATCGCTATCTGCCCCCGTCTCCCTCTCGAGAGATGCCGAGATTGATTCTAATCGCTAGTCGACCTAATCCTAAGGTCACTTTTGGATAGGATCATAACAAAAACATATTTTGCAAACACCCTCCTCGCCGATGTTTTTGCAGGCTTGTTTTACGACTCTGGTATTGAGTTCCTACTAGGCCACCTAGTGAATGACCATTTTCGTGCGTTTCCTACTAGGTCACCTAGTTCATTTCCTACTAGGTGACCTAGTTCATTTCCTACTAGGTGACCTAGTTCATTTCCTACTAGGTGACCTAGTTCATTTCCTACTAGGTGACCTAGTGTCCCATGTCTTCCTACTAGGTCACCTAGTTCAACTCCTACTAGTTTCCTAGCTAGGAGCCTAGTAGGAAATTCACTAGGTGGCCTAGTAGGAACTCAATACCAGAGGAGCTGCCTCTTCATTCCTCATACCCTCTCGCTTGTCAGAAATACGAGAGCTCATACGGAATCAAGACATTAATTCTTCATCCTTGCTATTCACTGGCCTAGCAGTGATCTTCCACAGGACGCAAGTGTTTTGATTAACGGGATGACCTTTTACCTTTACCTTTTCTAGAGGCAAGAGAAGTAAGAATTACTCGTATTGGAAACATGTTTCAACCATCGCGTAATATATTGTCTAAGATACCGTACCCGAACAGCCCGACCGCTGCATTCATGGCGGAGCAGTCCCTTTACCTTGCTATTTCGATTTTTCCCTGTGTCCAAACTCACGAATGCCCACTCCTGCTCCTGCTGCTGCACCTCCTCCCGCCTCGGCCAGCAGTGCGACGAGCATCGAGGACATCGCCTCAGGGAGTGATGGGAGGGCGGACTATCGAATACCCTGGAAAGATCAAAGATCAAAGATGAATATGAGCTGATAAAGGTGGGTGCGGGTCCGATCACGATACAGCGATATTGTTAGCAGTGAGAACTGGCAATTAAAGGGGAAGGAGATTATCGGATACCCTGGAAAGATCAATGATCAATTTTAACTGTACAGCGATAATGCAAGCAATTACAACTGAATTGCGATGAGAACAATCGAATACACTGGATAGGCTGGGTTTTCTCAGCAATGGTTCAAGGAATATAATCCATCGATCAACCTACGAGCGCACATGGAATGGGAAAGGGATTATCCTTTCGATACTATCCCGAGAGGAAAATCGGATGCAAGGGGAAACGATACGGATATCAGGGATGAGCGAAAAACACCGAGTGATAAGGATATTCTTGACGTGGAAGATTGCGTAGAGACCATTAAACTATTGGAACCATTTCTTCTTCCCTCAGGATCATAGAAGGGGATCTCAGGAATACACAGCAATAGGACACAAACAATCATTCAAACTTGAAGGGAAAACGAGAGTCCTATAGTGAGCAAGGCAATTTCCCCAGTAAAAAACGGATCTGGGAAGGTCGGTTACTCGAGGAAAGGAGATGGTAGCGCGTAAAGCTATAATACAGATCAGGGATGGTCCGTCTCTCTCGATTTACCATGTTCACTCGTTTCTCTGACCGCCGCGAGATAAGGTAAACTGAATACACGTTAAGATCAGAGGTTAGCGGGCGGTAGGTAGGTCATCCTCATCATTCAATTGATGCGGCTATAAGAAAGAAGGAAGCGAACGAAAGTGAGTTAACCATACACGAGCATTACCTCGTAAGTGTCTGCAATTAGGCAATTACCAGTAGCAAAGCTGCACGATTTAGCAAAGAACTCGATTGTGAGACGTTCCTGGACCAAATCCAAATGAACGTTCATACGAATTTACGATCGGCGATTAAGGCCGGCCATAAAGGGAGGTAATCGGGCCTTTTCGAGAGTGAGTTTAGGGTGAGCATGCTAAGTTCTGAGCATGGGGGGGGGAAGAAGTGCGATAAAGCTGGTTGGAATAGTGATGAGCGCGGGGAGGGCAACAAACGGGTATAAGGTGGACGAGTGATATTCTCTCCCTGAGAGTCAATCATTGCTCACCCCTTTCCTCAGGGACAGAAGTGTCTAATAGTATCTAGAAATGGAAAGGACGGGAGGGGGATATTAGTGATGTGCCTCCCCCTGTCTGCCTCTCTCTCTCTCTTATGAGAACAAAGATCTAGGGGAGGGCTATTGAGGGGGGGGGGGGGGTGATGGTGACATGTTCCATGTGTTGGACAAACCAGACATGAGACAACTCCTTATTCTTTTGTGATGCTCGATTACATATTCTTCAGAATTCCTCGAGAACAGTTTACATTGCATATTATTTTTAGGCTGCGATACGGCACAAACTACAGAAAGTGTAGAGAAGTTCAGAAATAACTATTTCTTAAGTGGTGTTTGTATTCCAGTTCTATGTCTGCTGCGTGATTCCGGTCAATTTCAATGGTCCCAAAGAGGAAGTTGCCGTTAGATAGAATGCGAATATGAACACCACAGCACAAATAGTTAGTTAGCTTATTCAGAAATTCTCATCACTTTCGCTAGTTCGTACCGTATCGTAGTCATTGGTCTTAAAAATATTATGCATGTGTAATGATTGAAGAGAAATTCAGAACGAACTATTTCCGGTGTGGTGTTTGTATTCCAGTAATGATAACGATAACTTCCGTTCCAGTAACGATAACTAATGATAAGTTCCGCTCTGGGACCATTACAATTGGCCCAGATCTCGCAGCGAACTTCACTTGTCCCCTTCACATTTTTGAAACAGGCCGCTTACTACATATCAATAAATCAGAAGTCAATTTCATTTCCGTGACTTTTTTCTGGAATTCAATTCTCATTGACTGGAGTAAGTAATCTGAACGCCGACACTGTTCGCACTACAATTATTCATAAAAGGGGGAGGGGCACGAATATTTTCTCACATAAGCTGATCATGTGTGGTAATAGGGATGCTATACCCGATCACAAATCACTTTATCCGAAGTTCTAGAAATGCCTCTGAACCTCACTACGGATTTTTGAAGTGTCATTGATTGTGTAGGCACAATTTGGGGTACTGTATTCTTGAGCAACAGGGATTCCGTGGTGGTCACTCAACAGTAGACGGTATTTTCATCCTAAACACTCTCATCGCAAACTGTCGGGAATTCAAACGCCCCCTCTACCTACTCTTTCTCGACGTAAGCAAGGCTTTTGACTCTGTTCTATGCGATTCTGTCCTTACTGCCATGGAACGGGATGGAGTTCATTCTACTTTCATTCGTTTCCTCCAATCACTCACAGTTCAGAGTAAAAGCTCTGTGGTCGTCAATGGGAAAGGAGTAGAAGTAGACATCGGGAGAGGGGTCAGACAGGGGGATGGTCTAAGTCCGCGTCTATTCGTTGCCGTCTTAGATACAGTATTCAGGGGACTCAACTGGGGAAAAAAGGGAATTTGCATTAATGGAGAATATTTATCACATCTCCTTTATGCAGATGATTGCGTCCTTATTTCACACGACCCGCGCCAAATTCAATCCATGGTTCGGGAGCTGGAACGGGACCTACTAGCGGTGGGACTCTGTCTCAACGGAGCAAAAACTATCGCTCTTTCAACTATTCCTAACAGCAGACCGGTCATCGTGGCAGGGGAAACAGTAGTAGTAAAAGACAAAGTGGTTTATCTCGGGCAAGAGGTCACAATGGATTCAAATCGATTCAAGGGGGAAATTCACCGCCGAGTAAGAAGCGCAAATTGGGCTTTTTCCAAGTACTCTGAATTCTTTAGGAAAAGAGGTTGTCCCATGGTATTAAAAAAGCGCCTATTCGATGGTGTAGTTCTCCCTGCATTCCTATACGGAGCCGAAACATGGTATCTTTGTAAACGAGACAAACAAATTCTTTCCGTTGCCCAGCGTAAACTTGAACGAAAAATGCTCGGCATTACTGTACTTGATCACATTCGGAATGAGCACCTGCGTAGTATTACAAAACTGAAGGATGTTGTGCGAGAGGCGGAAAAGCGTAAATGGATGTGGGCTGAAAGACTCTCGAACTTCTCCCACGAAAGGTGGAGTCTAAGGATTCTCGAATGGACTCCGCAAGGAAGAAGAAATCGCGGGAGGCCACTGAAACGTTGGAGAGACGACTTTGTCAATGCCGCCGGTCCACAATTTCTTCAACTCGCACGCGACCGTACTCAGTGGAGAACTCTTATGGCAACCCAGCTGAGATCCCACCAATAACCAGCTGATAAAGTTGTTTAAATGAAAAAAAAATGAAAATGTATTCTTGTATTGATTTCACTAGATTGGCAGTCGAAAATAGCAGCAATAGTGAGGTTTGCACACTGCGGGAGTCGAACCAGCGTGTGCGCAGGCAAGTCGTGATGGGACCCACCAATTTCGATTCGTGCCCCTCCCCCTTTAACGGGGATCTAAATGCATCAAGTCGATCCGGCACTTGAACTCTAGTTCCATCGGATTATTGAACTCACGTGAAATTCTAAATTCCACGTTGAGTTCCAATCAATGGCAGCGTAGTAAACATGTGCATTCATATGTTATACGCAACTCAATTATCGCTTTATTACCACTCGGTTCTTGTTCACACCACATTCGAATCATTCAGGTATTGCTTTAGAGCCGGATAGGTAGCCGTTCTCGGAACGGAACTGCACACGCTTCTGTAACTGATGATTGACACCACTATTAATTTTGTGTGTTTCGAATGTTTTGCTCTGTTATTGATTCACCTCAGTTTCGACTACGCCGATTACTAAACACATATTCTTCGATGTCCATGCTTTCTGCAACAGCATGAGGGAGCCCTTGACACTCTACAAGAATTATTACAAGAATGTAAGCATTTTATTTTCAATTTACCAAATAATTAATTATTTTACAGATGTTCTACCTCATCTTTCAACCCATCGCTATTGGTATTTTTTAAAATATAATTTTTGGATTAAGAAAAGAAAAAAATGTTTATTCAGTCCTGTCACTAATCCTGAACGGAACCCTAATCGCACTTATTCTCAAAAGCAAGAAAAAGGAATTCGGGGCTTATCGATATTTGCTACTCTCCTTCGCATCCGTGGACATTTACTACGGAATCGTACACTTTCTCGTGCAGCCTGTAAGTTTCCACAATTGCTGCCAGAATGAAGAATCCGACTCTTCATTCTCCATTCTGGAATGAAGAGTCAGATGCTTCACACTGTTAACCATGGTTACAATCTGACGACAAGAATTTTTCACAGATTCCGGAATGTTTTGCTAATGCAATGTTCATGGCAGGACACGGATACATTACAGGTATGTATTTTATTGATGCATAAAAATGAAAATCGATTTCAGGAAAAGTAGCTGTTTGTTTCTACGCCACTGCACACTCACATTCATACGTTGTGCTCGTTTTTCATTTCCTTTATCGTCTTCTTACAGTCAAAGGGTCAGAATTTATCACCAAATGTGTAAAAAAGCCAATTCAGATCCCGCTACGCCCAACTGTTCTGGAAACCTCTGTTCTATCTCGTTATTGCCGGCTGTGGAATCGCAGTCGGCGCTTCATGGTAGGTTATCCGGAACTTGTCTATTTTTTGGCCCCGGATGCGACAACGGAGGGTAGGATAGGAAAAAATATTGTACGAAAAAAGATGCACTGAGAAGTGCCGGTTCTCCGTTAGATTTATCACTCACTCAATCTTACCCACGTCAAATAGATATGTGCCTGATTACGCAATTTTAATCATGATACCGATTTATTTACAAGGGGTGCCGTAATGTATTGGCTGTACGACACCAGCGAGTTTACTTCATCCTACTTAGAGCCGATTCTGAGAGACCATGCTATTACCTCGAATCAGGAACCGGAGCAATACGTGATTGCCGTGTTCTGGGTGAGCTTCTCAATCTTCTACTCGGTCTGGATCATCGTTATTTAGAATGGCTATCATGGATAGATTACGGAAAAATTTGTAAATAAAAAAATTATTATTAAAATTGCGTCACCAGGAGCCGTGAGCAAGATGCGTCGAGCTTAATATTAGAATTTTTGGTTTTCGGAATTCATAATTCCATAATTCTTCAGACCAACGGCACGTTCTCCGGTCCTCGATGGAAGCCCATGATTGGCATGGTTCTGATGGCGGTGACTATGGTATTCTGCTACGGATACATGGTGTGGGCTTCATATGAGATTTCGAGGTAGCCATTTTCTCGCAGAAAAATTTGGTAACATTGGTCTCATCTCCAAAAGCTCGCACGAGCCCAAAAACCACCTGTTGCTACCGAAAAAACTGTCGAGTGGTGAATAACGAATCAAGAATAAAATGATAATTTCAGCCACATGCATCTGAATTCCGATATTCAAAGTGACAAAACGCATCAGATGACGAAACAGTTGATGAGAGCGCTCATGTATCAGGTTAGACTAGGAGACTTGTTTTTCCGAGATCGGATCTCTCAGCTTTGATCTGCTGACTGTGAGTTGTTCTTTTGTTCCCTTTCAATCAAATTAATATCTGATCGCTTTTACGATGCAGTCTGATCTGAAATGCTAGAACATTTTCCATGAACTTTCAAATATTCACATGTGATCGTTTGTTTATTCGAACTTTCGCAGACAATGCTGCCCGTGATAACCGCCTATTCGCCTCCCCTCATCGCCCTCTCCGTTCCCCTGCTCGGTATCTATGTACCTGGAATGTGCAAAAATATTCCGATCTCTCATTTCACAATGCTCTCTCGCCGGTCAGAGAAACCGCGAGAGCATTGCGAAATGAAAGATCAAAAACATTTTACACATGCCAGGTCTCTACTTTCCCTACATTGCCGATATCTCGCCCTTGTTCTTCGGCATTCATCCCCTGCTGGATGGATGCGTGCTGATCTACACGATCAAGGAGTACAGGTGATAACAACAAAATATGGTTTATGGAGATGAAAGAGGTAAGGGTCACTGCTGGGAAGCTAATAGAAATGCAACACTTCCTAAAGAGATGCGGCTGGAAGTTTCGATCCATTGGGTCGTCCGCCTCACGAAGGAGTTGTGACTAGATAGCTCATAACATTGCATTTTTGACAGTCATAACAGAGTAGCTCCGGGTTAGATTCCCGGTCTGTGCACTAACCCTTTGCTATCTCTAATGAAAGTGCATTTCTGGCGTGGATCTCGGATAAAAATGATTTTTTTTTCAGAAAATTGCTTCTCAAATGGCTCAGGTGTGGCAAAAGGCCAGCACCAGCAATCTCTGCCAGTCATGTAACGAATACTTCGATGTACTGAATTTCTTGCAAAATAGATAATTCTATCGTATTTCCTTCCTTGATGCAATTGTCTTGAAAACAGGAATGAAGGAAATTGAATACAGGAAACTGTGAGAATATCAGCATGAAATCACTTTTCAAGAAGTTCCTATACTTGGAAAGAGCTGGAATAGAGCTCAACAGTTCAACAAAACGGAAGTAATCAGGAAAAGCTCCACTCTTTCGTTCAAAATATAGCGGGAACTGCAAGGAAATGAAAGATCACGCTTTACTTCTACCCACAGTTTCCGATGTGTGGTCGAAACACGGAACTTTTTGAGGGGAGAGGAAAAGAAGTGCAAACACATGTACAGATCATCTGTTCACACTTTTTCAAAAGTGCAAACTGTCAGTCGTAAAAAGACCAGCTGGCACCATCCCTCCTCCTCCCCCCCCCCCCCCCCCCCCCCCCGCTCTTTTTACCGCCCTAGTGGCTCTCTTCCGTTTGAAAATTGGCATCCGGCCAAGTGCGCGAAAAATCGGGGGCGTCCGATCTTTTGTACACTAGACGATTGCACTAGCCCTTGCTCCCAATCTTTCACTAGACCGTTAGTGACACTTTAGCCCGTGGGCCGAAAAACCGTCGTCATGTCGTATCGTTCCCATTCCCTTGTTTTCGGGGCCAACAACCGTGCATCATTCAGTATCATCGTCTTGTTTCATTCTAATACTATTTTTACATTGTTTTCACCGTTATTTCCTTGAAATGGCATAAATAATATCTCTTATCCAGTATCATCCTTCATCATGGCCTCGTCTTCTAACGGTGCTTCATCGACCCAATCCGAGGCGCGCGAGGGATACTTGGAATGGGACGAATACTTCATGGGCATTGCCATCCTCACCGGGCAGAGGAGCAAGGATCCGAACACGCAGGTACCTTAATTTACCACATATTACATATTACTTTTCTGTGATATCATTGTCTATCAGACCTCCATTCTTGCGCTCGCGACGGGCGGTCCACTCTCACCCTCGCTCTCTTCCATCCCCAGTTTGGAGAATCCTCGTCCGTCAGCTTGGGCAACCCGACGAGTATCGTCCACTTGGATCATCAAGAGGAGGACTCAGGACGGATTCTAATCGTCTCAAGTGATCTACGGTCAAGAAAAGCCCCATTCAAGAAGACTACTTCGTGAGTTTACTCTTAACCACGCAAGTCAGGACTTCGGCGGCTGGATGATCTACTTCTGGACTCAAGCCATCGACTAACATCGACTTGTAAGCGCGACGGGCCACCGACAACAAACAGCTAAGAAGATACCATCCCTTGACCCTTTGATACTGAGCACGAAGATCCCAATCCCCTCCCTAACGATGTTTCTTCCTGCAGGTATCAGGCCTTGATATCAGGATAAATCTGTATTGTCTATCATATCAGCCTTAATAAAAGTGCAATGTTATCATTAAGTCGGCACTGACCACCCTTGATGTCGCTAATCAAATCTCACAGTGTTTTCTTGTATCTAGCCTGTTAGATGACTCAATTTTCTCGTTTTTCGACTTTCTCATCCTTAATTTTTTTTTTTTAATTTTGACAAAAAAAATTATTCAGGTCGGATGCGTGCTGGTCGATTCGCGCTACCGCGTCGTCGCTGCGGGATACAATGGCATGCCGTGGGGTGAGTTTCCTTTTTTCTACGGATAACTACGAATATGGTTGAACACAATGCGCGCTATTACGGCATGCCGTGGGGTTAGTTTCTTTTTTTTCTCGGCTCGCAGTCTAGAATGTGGCGAGCGCATTGATTACTAACTAACTCATTAAGAGTACGGTAGAATTTTGGATTTATTACTGATTTATTTCAGGCTGTCCCGATTCACTGATGCCGTGGGGCAAAGACAACGATGATCCTCTGCAGGTACCTTTTATTTTTTACCCTAAAAATTGTAGGGCACTAGTTTTCTCTACATATTGTCTCTTCCATTCAAAAGTTTAAATCCGACCTATGGCAGAAAATTCAATTGGGAACGGGCATTGGTATCATCTCACTGCGTTTCTACTGGGGCCCCTTTGCAAGGAAAACGTCAAGAGACCTAGCAAAGTACCGTATACGACCTCATTGGGCGGTTCTATGGCGTACTTTCGTTCTTCATCCGGCGTACAGTTTACCCAGAGTTCCCCTTCGTTCTGACTTGCGGATTCACTATGAGCATGTCTATCTGACGTAAAATTATCATTATCATTTACAGGACAAGAACACGTACGTGTGCCACGCGGAGATGAATGCAGTGATGAACAAGAACTGCGTGGATCTCGAGGGATGCCGACTCTACACCACACTCTTCCCCTGCAATGAATGCGCCAAGATTGTTGTGCAGAGCAGGGTTAAGGAGGTTACATATTCTATTAAATTTTTTCAATCTTTCATTATTTATTTATACTTATTTATGGTAATGTACATGAAACTACGTTAGAGACGACCATAGACGGATGTCCGTCGACGTTGTCGATCGGTTCTTGCGGCAACAAGAGTAGGGGGGATAGAGATCACATAGATCAAACGCTGTATTTCGTGTGTTGTAATAGGGGGAAATATTTTTGTCAGACAATTAGATAGTGAATGAATTGCCCTAATTTCGGGATTATGGCTGCAATTATTCAGGTGATCTACCTCGCGGACAGAGAGAGCTGGAAGATGGATGCGTCCAAGAGGCTATTCGACACGGTGGGAATCACTTACTCACAGTTCAAGCCGAAGAGAGACACGGTCACGATTGATTACACGAAGCACTTCTGATTTGATCGTTAAGTAATTATTTGTTTTAATCGTGCCATACGTGTCATGTGTTTACGGAGAGTCAGTAGGATAAAGTTGTTTCCTAATAATTGTTGTTTTTTGTCTTACAAATAAGAATGAAAATGGAGAAAGAATTCTAAAGACTTCACTATTCACCACATTTTTAATGACTGTCCATGTCCATCGTTCTCTCCACGCGATGCGCGCGCGATTGACCGGTGAGAACGCGCGTCAATCGGTCCAGATTTGAACCAACCTTAGCGTTCTTCGTTGTTGTAAACAAGACTGATGTCGATTTTTCAACCTGGAATTCTTTTTAAACCTTTCTTCAGCCTTCTATAGATACGATTAATTATTCTTATGTGCCAATTTTGAAACTGAAGAGCTTTTAGAAGATTCTCATTTCAGAATGATCTTCTTTCCTTTACTTCTCTTTATGCTTCCCGCAGTTGCTAGCTACGTGAGCATAGCTTCTGAAATGGTCAATGCAGCAAAGGAAGTCTGTGTAACTGAATTATTGTCTCAATGTAAGCCCTATCGTACATCGCTCCCATTACCGAACAAACGGCCTTTTCTACCTTTTTGGCCTTTTTTCCCTTTAAGCGAATTCACACTTAATATTCTTGTTTTTTGTTTCATATTTTTTATCCACCCCCATAACTGGACGAATGCAAAAATTGGCCGGTGAAATATTATTTTAAATGGGTGAAAAATTACAGCCGTAATACAGAAAATGTACGGAAAATTTGTGATGACGGTAGAGCCGTATTTTAATTGAAAATAGAGGCAACGGCTCTCATTTTTCACCTATTTAAAATAATAGTTTACCGGCCATTTTTTTTTATTCGTCCAGTTATCGGAGTGGACAAAAAATATGAAACAAAAAACAAGAATATTAAGGGTGAATTCGCTTAAAGGGAAAAAAAGCCAAAAAAGTAGAAAAGGCCGTTTGTTCGGTAATGGGAGCGATGTACGATAGACGTTCAAATAAGGCGTCTCTTTCTCTAAATTTCAAGAGCAAATGAGAAGGTTCTATTTTTACTTAAAATAACACATTTCATTTGACAGGTACGTCTCATTCGAAATCAGCGATGCGTATGAAGTGACTAATCCGTTCGAAAGTGAGCTTTTCTCATTGCCAACGATTACCGGCTTTAGAAGAAATCGTTCAGTGATTTTTTTTATTGTTAGTTGACTCTTCGTTGAGATTATCAATTTCAGTTGCGGATACGATCGTCGATGACTTGCGATACACGTACGGCATCGAATACTCTGTGCCCACTGACAAGTACCTACTGAACAAGGAGATCTATGCTTTCCTCGTGGAGCCAAAGAAGAACCAGCTGGAGGTGAGAAGCGTTCCAATCTGAATATGGATCTCATTCAAGCGTGTTATTTGCTTCTGGATTCACATACAAACATCATTAATATTTTAATTTTTAAATTTTTTGAAAAACAAAATTTGTAGATCTACGAGGGCATTCGCGACAACCATCAGGACGGAGTAAAATTCGCCGTTTTCACGAACGTTCTAAAGTAATTGAAAATGATCAAGCAAAAGGAGCTGGACAGAACCGATATTGACCAGAAAGAGAGGAATATTCTGAACAGTAATCATCATGTAAGTGATTGATTATTTATCTTTTCAATGGGAACTTTTTCGAATTTGCAACCCCTTTAAAAAATAAAAATAAAATTCTGCAGGGCGACTTCTTTTTCGTCTATCACTTCCACATCAAACCTATCGCCAAGCTGACGAAGCAGAACAAAGATCTCTTTTTCGAACTGAATCTTGCTACGGAGGAGAACATTCAAGCGCATATCGTAAGTTGACATTTTAATTATTCCTGATAAGCTAAAATTAATCCTGTTTGGATCACCGTCCCCTGCCTTACCTGCTCACAGGGCGCTTCCCTCACTCTTGTTGGGAGGAGATTTGAATAAAAAGGCTCAAATTGTTGACCAGTTGGTACGGGTACTGTAGAATCAATTTGCTTGTGGATGCAGCATTGTCATTTAATCATGAATTTCAGAAGAAAACGAGAGACGCGATCGACATAAATGGCGCGGCGGTCAGGAGATTGTTGATAGGGACGAATTGTTCAAAAGATTGGAGAAGGCTGGCTTGAATATAACCGCATACGACCGAGGAGAAATCGACATCCTTGGAAATTTGATCTTCAAGGATGAGCTGTAGTCTGCATTGCACCCTCGACGAATTGCTAGAAGCTCAATATTTATACGGGTCGTAGGTTCAATGTTTGTTCAAGGACGGATATGTAAATAACGAACGCATATCGATAAAGATTCTCGCAACAATCGTGCAATTGTTCTGATTTTGCAAATGCATTTCAAAGGTTGCAATCGCTGAGGAGTGGTGCGTAGAAAGTAGGAGAGATAATGAATGAATAAAGAGACTATCAAGAACCAATTGGGAAGACACAATCGAGATAGTCTCGGGCTACCTTCTTATCTCGATATTACACTCTCATCCCTATATCGAAGCAAGCGCTGATTCATTCTCAGCACTTCTTCATTGCCCTCTTTCGCTTCGATATTTCTGTTATTATTCGCATATTTTTGGTTGCCTAATCCCTTCAGCACGAATTGTGTCAGCGTTTTCACAACAGCTTGGCGCCCATTCCCCTCAAAATTTCACTCTCTGAACAATATTCGATTCAGCGATGGCTCGCATTCTCCCCCTTCTCTGCATACTATCGTCTCTTCCCATTCACAACTGTGGCAATCTACTCGAAACAATTTTCGATGACGGTCATTTCGTCGTCGAAATTATCGAGCGAAATATTAATGAATTCGCGAGCGTCCCTGAGAGTAAGGTTCTCTTCGTTTCCTTCTCTCTTCATTTTTATCTGTGAAAGTGTTTTAAATAGAGGGTCGGCGACACCTATTCAAGTTCTATTTATGTTTTTTGGACGCATTAATTTTCAGTCGTCGATACCCTTTTACAAGACCTTGTTACTGATTACGGTCTCACTTTATCCAGTGACGATTCGGACTTCACCTTGCACAATGAACTCGTCAAGTTTCTCTTATCCAGCGAAGAAGCTCAGAGCGAGGTTAGATATAGATAGTCAGCATAGCTTTCGAAGTTCGGATAATCGTCATCGGTCAGAGAGGCTATCTAGAGACCCGTATTATCGTTTTCTAAGCAGTTTCTGTCGTTATGGAGAGCCTATATTATTATCTCCACAATATTTGAGGTCCTAACTGGATTTCCGAGCGAATACCGGGCGATTCCTCGATTGCTTCGAGAGCTGAAAGTAATCGAGAAGAGGGAAATGGTCAAGCTCGATGAAAATGATCAGGAAGTCATGAAGGCGGTGAGTATTTATTTAATTTAAATTTGACCTAATTTGGAAGAACTGTTTACTTTTTTGTTATTAATTTTGTTATTAATTAAATTATTAATTCGTTTTTTTAAGGTATCTTTTTTCAGGTCGACATGTTCACTAATTACGTCCTGCGAATCAAACCGATGGCCAAACTCATTCGGAAAAATATCGCTAGTTACTCCCAGAGAGATTTGAGCAAAGAAGAGATTCGGCGAGAAGTCGTAAGTGACCTCTTCATTAATACTTCATTGAAAATGAAGATACCATTCTTCATCCTGATAATCCTTCTCTTCAGCTGAGTTCTGAAATTCTGAAAATTCAGGCAGAAAAGCGAGATGAACTTCTTCGATTATGGGACAGTGATCTGCTCGGGACATTCGGTGATTCATCTCCTAACGTAAGCTACGTTGACGATGATTACGATAGCTGGTTCGACGGAAAATTTGATCATTTCAACATGGGCGATTTGTAGTACTTCTCCAATAGTTATATTGCCGTTTTGGTGTTCTTGTCATATCTTTCGCAACGCAATTCGGGACGATAAACGCAACTTCCAAATATTTATACATTATTCACATGGCAAGATCGATGTCAATGGCAAATGGTCATCGGGCGCTGTTTTGGTTTCAAATATTAGATAAAATCCTATCGATTGTCTATCAGAATCTGTCACAATTGAATGAGGTGCTGATTTCCCTGCAAAGGTAGTCATAAAACGACTAGAGAAAAAAAACGACTGTGTGGGTACTTTGTCTAACAATGAGTGCGTGTCACTATTGATAGCAAAACGGGTTAGCTCCGAAATTCGAAAATTATCCGTTGTGGATACGAAAACTGAGTGGATTTCGAGAACTTATCACCACCCTAGTCACTGGTCGTTCTTAACAGCCCCTGAGGTAGGAATGGAAAGGAGGAAGGGAAGATGGAGGGTGGAGGAGGACGAAAGGTGGGCATGGGCCAGATTGAACTGGTTGGGGGGATGGGGAATGAAGGTAGGGGCAGCAGGGGAGTGGGCGCGGAGAAGACATCGAGAAATATCTCGTTTAGCTTGCAGGCCTGGAAATGTGCGTTGATTTTTTAGAAGATTGATTTGTTATCAATTAAAACAGTGCGTACCTCCCCTAGAACCGCCGAAGCGATCTCATCCGATTTGAGCACTGTCCGAAGTGATGATATTATTGATTGAAGAGTGTCAGCACGGTCGATCTGATGAAGATTTGTATTGGTCGTATAAAATGAATAATTGTGTATGAGCAACAAAACGTAATATTTGTATGCGATGTCAAATGAGTCATTCTCACCTCATCGTCTCCTCTCCTCGCCCTACAGTACTCCTCCAACCCGGTCACCACTCGCTCCCGCATCCTCTCAACGGCCTCTCGAGCTGTGAGTCCGGGTGTGTCTGCACATTACGATTTTTTCTTTTTTTAAATCTATTCTCGACTTAAAGCCAATACGTTCAAGGCACAGTGTGCCCGGCTCACGAAAACCAGCGATTCTTCAAAGTCAATCTGCTTTATGACACATGTCAAAGAATTCAGGCTCCATGTTCGCCCCTGTCCCTTCCAACACCAAAATCTGCTCCATGAAAAGTCGTTCCGACCCGGGGCAGGAATCACTCCCCCTCTAATCCCTCTTCCATTGCTTTCCCGCTGCTCCCTCACTCAAACGAGAAGAGAGATGGGGAAAACGAATTCACAAAAAGGAGAAGAGGGGACACACACATGTCATGTCAAGATAGGGCGATAGATAGGAGAAGAGGGAGCGGGTATGGAGTCAGTCAGTGATAGATTAGGAGAGGAGTGAGGGTGAGAGAAGGGGGAAGGAGTACGGTAGGGATAGAGTAAACACTTCAGGAATACAATGTTTTGGAGCGCTTGCAGCTTTGAAAATTTTTCCACTTTGAAAATGGAAGCATCTACGACTGCTCATAAATAATCGAGTGAATAAGCACTTCTGTAGGTTCTGGCAATATCTGAGTCATTCCACAGACAAATTAGCAATGTTATTCCAATGGTAACCGAGATGGTGATCTATCTACGTGCAGTGAAACTCTCGAAGGACAACTAAAAGGGAAGAATACCTGAATGAAACAGCGCCAGCCCCTTGCACGCCGCAGTCTCCATCATGTCCATGGCGCACTCGTTGAGACGATAAAGTTGATGATGAAGCAACTGAAATGAGTACTTACTCCTTGTTCAAACGATAAACTTTCTTTGTTTACTGGTCCGGCTTTTCCTCAATGAGTCTAAAATTGCTACACTGGAAACACACCTTGTCCTCTTCCGCCTTTTCATCGTCCCTTTCATTAATTTCGAGGGCCTCGTCCAGCTTCTTTTTCCCAGAATCGGCTAGCAGGATCTGCAGCGCGGTCAGTGCTCCTGTGATAAATATTATTCGAAAGAAGTTTGACAATGATATAGTCATAATTGAGCGGAGAACGAACCGGCTTGCTTCAGCTGCAGCACGAAGAGGGTCGGCCATGCTGCATGCAGTAGTAAAGCCTCAAATGTATTCAGCTTTTCATTCGTTTAAGACTTTAAGTGTATGGCTCAATACCGACGTCTCCACATCTTTCTCCACATTTGCCTCAGACACAGTTCAGTGAACTATAGTGCGGATAGCAGTGCGAAATTTTTCGAATCTGTGATTCCGAATTTGTAACTTTATCGCTTTTTCACCTGCTCAATCTGCGGTGCTTCCTGCCCACTCGACGCAAGGATTCTTCGCGACCAGACGAGGGTCGCCCGCAGCACCCTGCTGCAGATCTCCATGGCTGCATCCGGTGAGAGGTGTGCTGCATCTGCTGCAAATTACTACCGATTGGTATGAAGAGACACTTTTTTCCAGCGTCGGCTGCGCAAAGTATTCGAGGCTGTGTAAGTATCAAAAGGCCCCATAACATGCCTTCATTATTGTGGCATGCTCATGTGCTTTTCTCGACTACGATAAGTCCCGCCCCTTCTTCTCGTCTCACCACTTTCTTCTACTCGGCATGAAACAAGGTTGAAAAATAACCTTACGGGACATTTAATCTATCCAAAAATGATTCCATCTGAGTGTGCGCTAAATCCGAGAAGTATTCTGCATTATTATGACGTGTTTGTGACTGCCCCTGACTACGGTACAAGCTCTCCTACTCACCACATTCAACATGCCCCGAGGGCGGGCCTTCTGCTAGAAGTAGGGGCGCGAGAGAGATCGGGAGGAGGGGCAGATGAGCGGGTGGAGGGAGGAGAGGAAGAGAGGAGGAGGAGTGGGGAGAGATGTGGGATGGTGGAGGAGGAAGGAGACCTGAATGGAGGTCTGTGAACATGGAATAAGCTGCAAAAAGAAGATTATACGAAAAAAACACTTGTCAGGATCAAGAAATACTTGTAGGCATGACAGCTCACGAAGAAATCAACGCATGCTCACCAGGAAAGGAAAATGGAAAAGGCGGCACACCAAGTCCCGGTGGTAGTGGGAAGCCGGCAGGACCACCATTGGCAGCGCCTGAATGTGCATGATTATTTTAGTGCATAAAAAAGTTCAATAAGCTCTAAATCCAAAAATAAAACAATAACAATAGGGTCTCTCAGAATGAATCAGACCAGCACATTATAGAAAAAAATTCCAAGTTCGAAGAATAAAAATAAGAGATCAAAGATTATAAGATCACCATTATGTGTTAGATGGAAGAAGAATGGCGGAAGCAGATTCGCGCGACCTCGACTGGCTGAAACGTAGAATTATCGTTTTGCCATGATAGCTTTTATTCCGGAATCAAGAATGTTTGCCCCTGTCAATCATAGAAATTGGAAGTGAGTAGACAAATAAAAATGAAAATAAATAAAAACTGACTTCTCGACCCCTCCTTCCTCATGCCCATCTTGAGACACTTCTTGAGACGACAGAATTGGCATTGATTCCTGCAATGTTTCCATTACAAATTTGCTGTGTAGGCAACACAATTCAATCAATTTCCGCAATATTGCGCTATTGCGAAGCCATACATGTATTTAGCCGAACGATTACAGTTATGGAATCTATGTTCCTGTAGCTCACCGATGATGGATGTCCACCGGACAGGTCTTCGTTCCGCGACAAGAGTAGGAGAGTGAACGACGGATGGATCTGATTGAAAAATCAGAAATTCAAATAAGCGTAAACACTATCAAGATTAAGAAGTAGATGATAGTAGTCTTTTTTTAAACGATGCGCACGCTCGATCAAAAAAAAGATCCATTCATTTCTTTGAACGTTCTGTGAAACTCATTCAATTCCTAGCCTCTTGGATAAAAATCAAAATGTTGTATTCGATTTTTTTTTCAAAGGATTTCATGAGTTTCATTCAAACTAATACGGCAAGCGTTGAATCAGATATATAGTCGACAAGAGGAAGACGATGGAGAAAATACCGCTTGAAGAAGCTCTTGCATCCCTCGCACGAGAACTGCCCGTAGTGTTTGCCGCTCGCCTGCCGTTGGGCGATCATTACTAATCGTCGCCTTTCGCATTTTCGACGGGGCGACCTTTAGTAAAAAGTACCTTGTCACCGCACACGACGCACTCGATCACGGGCACCGGTTCCTCCTCAGGAGGCTGCTGCGGCCGCTGAAGCATTGGATACTGCGACTGAGACTGCGCCGGGATTTCCCGGCCCGGAAACTCTTACTTTTTCAACAGCTTTCATCTAAGTAGAACCTGTTCATCCGTTGTTTGTCAAGTAGGGCCAAATCTTGAGGATAGACTTGAGGAATCACCGAGATACACCCCCATATAAGCCCATCCTTATCCACCTATCCCCTGCC
Organism: Pristionchus pacificus; assembly: GCA_000180635.4. Classification (NCBI taxonomy): domain Eukaryota; kingdom Metazoa; phylum Nematoda; class Chromadorea; order Rhabditida; family Neodiplogasteridae; genus Pristionchus; species Pristionchus pacificus. The sequence goes on along the minus strand of CM026579.1, from coordinate 221,663 downwards.
CCCTCGGGCCGCTCAACTACTTAGCCCCGACTGCTCCTAGTAAGCCCGCTTAGCCCTTCCTCCCCCCGAGAGAGGGAAGACCCGGAAGCCGGAATATCAATCCACTGAATCCGATCCGCTTACCGTGCTGGAAGTCGGAAGCACGCCGGCTGTAGCAGCGGGGTCTTGGTCCTCGCTTGAAGCTGCAGCAGCTGCAGCCGCTGCTGCTGCAGACCACTGCGCCAGCTGCGCCGCCAAGATCCTCTGCAGCCATTCGGCTTGCATACGGGGAGATTACGGTAGTGATGGAAGTACGGTAGATACTCTTGGTATACTGTAGTCTTGGCGTGCAATACGATTGAAATTTTGGAGTTTACGATTGAGATACGGTAGGAAGCGGGGGATACGGTGGCGTCAAAGAGGCGAAGTGAGGCTTTGGGTGAAGGTATACTGTAGAAGGCCGTTGGGTACAGTAGAAGACCCGGGGTTACGGTAGCGTCAAAGACCCTTCGAGGCTTAGAGAGTGAGCGAGGCCCAAGGGCGGGTCTCGAGATAGATGGCCCAGAGTGTGGTGCCTCGGGGGGCTTTGTGTAACTCCTCTTCGCTCCGCTCCCCTCGCTCCGCTTTCTTCATGGCCCGATGCTCCCGACACAAAGGGGGCGGGGCACTCTCGACGAAGAGAAGAGAAGAAGACGAGAGGGGATTACGGTAGGCATGAGACCTGCAAAAAGCGGGGGGAGATTAGTGGATAAATATCGAGTATTCGGTAGAACCACATAGCTATAATGCGAACTTAGACAAGCGAAACTAAAAAAAAGCTTTCTGAAATAGATTACGAAGAATCAACCTTGCTTTTATCAACTTTGCTAACATTACGAATCATCATCTAGAAGAAAAGCAATCAAGGAAAATTTGTAGAATATTAGAATTTATCTCCCACTTCCATACGTCCCAAATTTCAATCATCCTTCTTGTGACTCATTGAGTACAATAATCAGGAAAAATAAGAATCGCAAAGTATCGAAAGAAATAAGGAATGAAGAGGAAGGAAGCGCTAAGTGATGCGGGGTCGTAATAATGGAGACGATTTAGTGGCTGCGCGCTTTTATGAGCTCCCCGATGGGTGAGATATCGACATTGTGTGGTGTCCCTACTCTTGGGATCCATTCAAATGTGAGCAGTGCGAAATGTGGTCGCCGGCACACATTGATATGAGCAGGCAATGAGCGCGCGGAGACAGGGAGCGGATAGCAGAGATGATTCCGAATTTGCCCCAGGGGTCGCGGATACTAACTCAAGGGGTAGAAGTAGAGACCCCAACGGGGTAGACCGAATCTATCGTAAGGCGATGTTTTACTCTACCGTAGAAGACCGTGGTTGTGCTTTTTCTGCAAACGCAAATATGTACGTCGCAAAATTATTCATTAAGCATAGATAGATGTCATTCATATATGTTAGTTTCACACAAGTTAAGTTTCAAAAGGAGCAGTAAAATCGGGATGAAAGATTCGACGGCTGGAACTCTTCTTTGCAAATTCCATAAAAAAATCACGACATACATCTAAGAAATCGGCTTGTGAGGTTTCAGTCTGAGCCCTGACCGGAAAGCGTCAAGAAACCGTCCTCAGATCGCGATAAAATCTGCGCCTCCGAAATTCATCTTTGCCCATTGTTAGAAATCACAGCAGGACGCCCCTTTGTCCTTTTACTCTTCCTCTCCGTTTCTGACTCCTCTCCCTTTCCTTATTCACTCTGGCTGGGGAGACAGAGGGAAGGATTGCAGCTGCTTAGAATTATCGCGCGGTATGAGAAAACGGTTTAATGGGATTTTCATTTTGACCCCCCCCCCTTCCCTATTTGTAGCGTTCGTTCTCCCCATTTTCATGCAATCTATTCCCACCTTCGAAATAGATCGAATTCTTCAACACCTTTCGAGTTTCAGATAGGTTTCAGCTCGTCTTCTTTCGTTTGTATATTTCTGTTCTAGTATTCCGTTTTTTTCTGACTACCGTAACCTCTTTGTTGTCGTCTTCTCAAGACCCGAAAATCTCGATAAGGACCAGCAAATTGACTTACCCCCTACTTCGCGCCCACAAAAATCATTGTCTCCTCTCTGTCTACTGCCACTTCTCCTAACAGGCGAGCAGCCCCCTTACAGCCCACCCAACGACACAATACGCTTTGTCGCCTCTGCGTCTCTCCGTTGTCCATGCTATTTCCCCCTGTGTCTAACCAGGCCCTTGGTCGGACGTAATTCGATTGGCACCTCTCTCTCTCTCTCTCTCTCGAAAGGGGCTGCTGCAGTGCCATCTAACGAGCTCCTCTCACCCTGTCAAGGGGTACGGTACTTGAAGCCGGTGAATGGTTGAGAGCCGGGAGGATCTAAAGCGGAAGAGGCCAAATTAGATCATGTGAGGCACCACAACAATACTTGAACAGGGGAGCAGGGATACGGTAGATCAAGAACCAAACAAAAGCATGAAGCTTGCAAAAACAGTAGTAAAAAAATATTTTTCTAGTTATCAGACGCCTTTAATTTCATGTTTCCTTCGTGTGCATTATCATCCTCCGATTGCAAATCTTAAGTATCACAGCACTTTATTACGAAGCTTCTGAGGAGAGTGGCGCATACAAGTACAAAGGGAAAGTAACAATAACTTATAGACGACGGGTTACTGTAAGTATTATTAGTTCATGGATCGGGCGTATGGGAAACACTTCTGAACGGGGAGAATTTGATGATATATCTTGAGCGATTCGTCGGTCAAAAAGTGACACAACGTAGACAAGCAAGAAGGCGGACACACATAATAAATCGATAATCTATGGACATATTATACGGTAGGCACCCGTGGATGTATTTCAAACCTAATGTGAAGCGACACAAAGAAAAGGAGATGTTTTGCAAGAAGTGACTACGGCTATTTTGATCAGCGGGGAATTGTACACAAAAACAATGGGAACGATTGGAGGATATTTCGATGCCGGCATGAGGAATCCGTCGCCTCTTCACGCTATTCTCAATCGTTCAGGACGACAAGAGAGCACGAAGGATGAAGAGACCATGCGTTTTCCTGCTCTTACTTTCGGTTCCCGGTTGGTAATGAAAACGCATGGGAGGGACGGATTCCTCACCCCTGCAGTCCCCCATTCTACCGTACTCGTACACTATCGGGCGGCCTTGATGGCGGCGCGCAGCTGCTGCAGGTACGCCTCGAGTGCGCCCGGCTGTGTGGAGAGGAGCGGATGCGAGCGGACCGCCAGACCTGCGAGAAGGGATAGAGGTTTCATCTCGAGTCACAATTGTATCTTTACATTAGCGTACTTACCTTTGATAAGAGCAATCACTCATTGTCAGAACAAAATCATTTCCAATAAAAGAGCCCGCATTGAATGGAAGCCCAATAACGGTTTATTTTTTGCAGTGTCTACTAAACAAATATTGAAACTCCTAAACAAAGGCCAATTATGTAGCGCTTGTGAAACACAAGTAGTGATGGACAAATGAAAGCCTAAAACTAAACGCTGTTGTCTCTTTGCTAATACTCGAATATTGACCAGGCAGATTCGAGTTATCCACATGCATCCTTAAGCTCCTACTTCACTCACCACCTAGATTTCCAGGATACTACGTTTTTCACAAGACTTGACAAATAAATTGTACGCGCGTATGGGGAAATTGACGATTATCGGAAAAGGCGCCCGACCACACCAAATGCTTATAAATGCGTTCAAATAGAGTTTCATGGTTCCAAAACTGTTTTTAATACTTCGTAACAGTGGTTTTTAGCTGTCTACAATGAAAATCATGAAAAAATATTGATTGAATGCATAGAAATCTGCTATAAACTATTTGAGTACGCGGAATTTCGTTATGTCCGGACTAATTAAAAAACGTAGTATATTCACATTCCAGGATATAATTCTCACTTCTCTAAACTTCACTGACCAACAAGATGGCCCAACTCGACATTGGAGTACTGCTTGCTCGTCTCCGGCACGAGGGCGATGATGCGGTCCACGTCAGACGAGAGCAACTCGTAGAAGCCGCGGGCTCTGCAAAACAAAGAGTTTTACCTCTTTTCTAAGGTATTTTTTTTTTACTTTTTAAGGTGAGTTTCGAATTGACTGCTCTGCAGAATTTGCATTGAGTTATCAGGAGTGGTGAGTGATTCAGGATAAGCAGGTGAAAGCTGAGTTGATGTTCACTATTTTGCCTGATAGGCCTTTTCTTGTTTCAGTATTCTTACATAAAAAGTTTCAAGCGATATGTAGCAATGAGATTTGCCCAACTTTTCTAAAAACTATTGCTCCATTATCGCAACGCGACAATAGATTTTCAATAACTCTCCAGCATGACAATAGATTTAACCTCAAGCCCAATTGACTTTACCATAATATTTCCGATACTTCTCTACCCTACTAATTCTACTTTATGAATGCCAAGTAAAGGCGAGTCTCACCTCTCCAGCTGTGCCTCCCTCCTTCCCGTCAGCTGACTCAGTCGCTGCTGCACTCCCCAGATGTTGCGGCACACGCGCTTCTTGCCCGCGTCCGTGAGGCGGGGCATGTGCTGACTGCAGTGAATTAGGAAGTTATCGGTGATTATCGGTGATTATCGGTGATTATCAGTGATTATCAGTGATTATCAGTGATTATCATTGATTGTCAGTGATGAAGGCGCGTCATATATTGTATACCAAGTATCGTCCTACGCTCATTAGACTATGATTAGATTGCTACAATCACAGGCATGTGCTGACTGCACTATACGGAGAATTAAGCAATCTCAATTTTGAAATATGTATACTGTCTACTTTTTCAGCACTTGGTCAGTAACGAACAAGGGCATGTGTATGATATCGCGAGAAAAGCGCCCTTTTTAGACAATGCATTCATTTGTTTACCTCGAGTGTATGAATATCGCTGCGCACAGATGGCCCAGTCCATCAAAGATGTAGTTCAGCTTGGGCTGAGCGAGAATCTCTGCCAGCAGCTTGTAGAAGGCCGCCATGTCCCGGCCGAGATCGTGCACCTATAATTTATTAGCACTAACTCAAATTAATTTAAAACATAGTTCCTACGCCCAATTCAAATAAATCGACTGCTCACTAGTCGTCGAACAATAGAGACACGATGTATGGGGGAATGCGATGGCGGCCTACCGTTTATCGTTGTCAAATTAAAGCCGCTCGCTATGGCCTATCGCAGTTGCACGAATTCACCAGCCACCAAAACGCAATTTCACTCCTACCGTAGCTACTAGGGTATACATTACAATTTTCAGTATGTGTGGTTCGAGTACGTGCACACGTGAGTTTTGCACGCAGGCACACTTGTTGTGCAAAGCACAGGCTGTCATATTTCGGACCAACCGTACCCCTACCATACCTCCTGGTCCACATCATCTCCACTGCCGCCCCCTCCCCCTCCGCCTCCTCTCGGTCGGGCGAGGGGCAGGAGGTGGTAGAAGCAGTGGACGCGCAGCTCGAGGTGAAGCATCAGTAGACAGGTGGCCGAGTTGGCCTCCACGCCCGCCACGTGACGATCGATAAGGGAGAGGGACGCCTGAGAGGAAGGGAAGGTATTATCAAAGTCATCTACAACACCCTATTTTTGAAGATTGCATCCCATTTCCTAATACCTACACGTGAAACCGCAATGCGATAATGAGGGAGAGGGACGATTGGTGAATGGATGGGATTATGGAAAATACAGGATTAATATTGCAGCACTATGATTTTATATTTAGAGCGGAACCGGGATTTGTATTATTGGGCTCGGTATCGCATTTCCTAATACCTACACGTGAAACATAAAAGTGACAAAAGGAGGAAAACGGGACGATCGAATAGGGAGAGGGACGCCTGATGAAGGGATGGAAGATTAGAATTTTTAGTCGAAAAAAATGGGTATCGTAGCACAATACACACCATGCCATTCCCTAATGTCTGCGCATGAAGCATAAAAGTGACAAATTGGGAAAACAAGAGACGCTCGATGAGGGAGAGGGACACCTGAAGGAAGGGATATCATTATGCATTCGGTATCGTAATAGAAGATTCACCATGTCATTTCCTAATACCTACACATGAAACATACACGTGAAACCACAAAGGAAAATTACATTATTGGATGCTAACTCAAGAGACCATTATTCGAGATTCATATTCTCACATCCTAATACTTACATACATGCGAAACCAAAATGTGACAATCAGAGTGGGAGGGGCTAATGTAAGTGTGCTACCTCTGGTGTCCGGAATCAACTTGAAATCAAGTAGAAATGGGTTTTCAAGTTGGAATCAAGTACAGTACCACTGACCCATTCCCACAACTTGGAATCAAGGAGGCTTACGTACCCGCAGCGTCCAGCACAAACATCGCCTATAAGGTCCCTTTTTGCAGCCCTAATATGACTGCCTTCGGGCACGAGTGCGCTTGACTATCTGCGGACCCCAGTTTGACCGCCTTTTGGATGTGACCTCCCCATATGGTCGTACCATGCGGGGCCTTTGGTTACTGTGTGAGGGAACTCATGCTCTCTATCAATAAATAATAGAGAAAACTACCGTAGTCCTCGCGGATTTCAAACGATCCCACAAGTTGGAATCAAGCACTTCCCACAAGTTGCCATCAAGCTTGATTCCAATTCCCCCCCCCCCCATTCACTCTTCTCGGATCACTACTACCATGTTGCTGCTTGCTTCATTTTTTTCTTTACAGCCCCTTCTTCTAACCTCTTCCTCATTGCCCATTCCCCCCCCCCCCCCCCCCACTCACCCCCTCCTCCCTCGTCCCATCGCTCCGCTCGTACGAGTGCCGCACCGCCTGCAGTGTCGTCTTGATCTGCCGAGGAATCGACTCGAGCAGGCCACGGATCTGCGAAATAAACGATATATTTAAATCACACTTGAAAATATTAATGTGGTTTATTTTCCTGCATCTGAGTGGACCACATCGTCAAGCCCCTCACTGACGGACTGTAACATCCTATTGAAACAATAAACATCTTAGTTTTTTTTAAAGCATGCCGCGAATCTACAAAAGAGTAATACATTTAAAAGTATAATTAATCTACACGTCGAGATCATTGTCAGCTCAGCAATCTTGGAATGTAACCTGCTTGAGTAACCACAAACAGCGAGGATATTTTTTAAGCGAGCCCCTCTTAAAAAGAGCGCTATTTTAAAACACATTTAAAATTATTTTCAGCCATACGTGTGGATTGTATCGTCAATCCACTCCCACTTGGAATGTAACATACCTATGCAACCACAAACTGCTTGGTTGATTTTTTTTTAGAAAACAGACCACGATCTATTAAAATCTTCCAAAAAGATCCCTTCTATAACTAGGGGCCACAAGCCCCGCCCACTTTTCTCCTACAATAAAAACGAGACGAAGCAGCACAAAGTTCATTCTAAAAGAAATAGGTCGTCCGATAGCGCGTTGGATAGCCACTAGCACCCCCTTTCAGAAAAATATTGTAGGTCTTGAAAAAGTTTTCAGTGAGTAGGTCAAAATCGATAAAGAAGGTCGCGAGAGTATCAATTTGACCTATTCTTGAGTATGTACACCAAACCTACAGCAATTTATTGACTAATTAGAATATTTTAGGATTTTTAGAATTTTTTTCAGATTTTTATCATGCCCCGCTAAGGTGTGCTTGGAACGCGGGGAGAGGCGCGCGAGAGGGCGGGGGGAGGGAGAGAGACACACGCAAATGAGACTCCGCCCCCCTTCCCTCTCGTCTCGCCTTTCCCTCCTCGCCCCAGTGCGTTGCGCGCGTACTTCTCGGGCTCTAGCGCAGCTCAGAGACACGATATCGACAAAAGGCAAAAACATGATGTTGTTGGGTCCATGAGGGATTGTTTGAACACTAATTTGATCCCAGTGCATAAAATCGGCTATCCCCTTTATGGCCCCTATCTATAACCCATTTCTCCTTTCACATTGGCAGCCAGCCTCTTGACTCTAACCCGGCGCCGCTAGCACACACCCTATCCCCGAAATACCTTAACCGCCAGCCATCGCAGGCTCTCGTGCACTATCGCCAGTCGACGCACGTCCTCCATGTTCGTCATCAGCTCCGCCGTCTCGATCGATCTGCAACGGTATTTTGGTTACTTGGGTTACCGTAGTGCAATTTGGTAAACTTTTTTGGTCGACCCACGACCCATGTTGAACCATGAGCACCGGGTCATGGGTCTCGCACTGCCGTTCGGCGGTATTGCGAAAAAAAGGTCAGCCGCCGCCAGTGCTGGACAGGTATGATTTACAATCACGAACGGGATGAAAAATATAAAACAATGGGATCAAAAATAGGTTGTTTTGTTATACAATTCACTTGGACACCACTATCGCACAAGTATTCCAATCATAGTTCAAGTACCCCTGAAACATGTGCCCTCCACGAGCGAATAGCGAATTCGTCCAAACGTAATTGTAAGTTATTGCAACATTAAATCTAATGAAAAAAATCAATGTAAGGTCAATTTTATAATGAATTTTTTATTTGTCTGCAACCATTTGGCTGATCGAAGAACCGATACTAGAAGCAGATATCAAGCGCCCATGAAACATGAATGGTCCAAGAGCGTGCAACCGTTGCATTTTTCGACGATAACTTCACAAAAACTAGTAGATATTGCAACTGAGGAACAATAATACACTATTGAAATTAAGCATAAACACCAACATTTTGAGTGCCTTGATTGGGTACCATCTTGGCTCAAAACAACTACCGATTTTCGGCGATATTGGAAGCCTAATAAGTCGAATTGAAAGAGTAAAATCAACTCGCTTCTGCGTCGCCAGATTCCCGATGAGAATCTCCGATTCGCGCTCGTTGCGCTCCCGGATCTCCTGAATTAAAAAAAATTTAATAGTTAACATATTATTTAATAAAATACTTAATTTATTAACTAATTAACTAATTAATTAACTAATTCACACTATCCCTTCTCCACTCCAGTCCAATTTTAATTCTAAAATAATATTAATTAACTAATTAAGAGCAATGTTCTCGGCTCTTTATTTTGCTTTATCTTTCGTCAGTCAGATAAACGAGAAAGCATTGCTGAATGAGACAGACGATTCATCCAAACTAACACAATCACCTTCTCCGAGTGCACTCCGGTCATGGGGCTGACGACGGCGTCTGAGGCGTGCGCCAGCTGCCAGTTGGGAAGGGACATCAGCAGGCCTGAAACATTTAATTAACACTTAGTCGCATCCTTGATAACTGAATCAAACCCGGCGAAATGGACTGTACTCATCAGCAGGCCTGAATACAGGGAGAATTTCATAGAGCGAGAAATGCGTTTCAGGATATGTACAAGAAGAGAATGAATTGGTCAGGATCGATTACACGTTTTCATTCTCGAGAAACCAATCAAATACTATTCCGAATCATCTTGGTAAAGCGATTGTATCCTATCCCACCGGCTTCCATCAGCAATCAAACGAGATTGGAAAACCCGAAGGTATCGCGTTTCAGCGAATCTACGAGTACAGATGAGGTTGTCAGGGTTGATTACATCTTGAGTGCCACCCGAACAATCCATTAAACGATACCGAATCTTCAAAGAGCTTATCAGTCAATCTGTGACTACGGTATTCTCCTACTACCGTATCCCTCCTCTACCGTATCCCACCAACTACCGTATTCCCTCCCAAACTACCGTATATTCACCCCATCCCCCCACTACCGTATCCCACCAACTACCGTATTTCCTCCCAAACTACCGTATACTCACCCCATCCCCCCACTACCGTATCCCTCCACTACCGTATCCCCACCCCCCTCCCAACTACCGTATACTCACGCGAGATGTCCTCATCGGCAGCCCACGCGGCGCTGATCTTCTTCTGCTGCACCGTGACGCCGTTCACGTCCAGGAAGTGCACCGTCGACTGTAATACTCGGAATTAATTTTAATTAAAACCATTATAATGTGTGACTGCTATTAAAGTAAGTTTTGAAAAACTGTCACTCAAGTCTAGCCCAGTTTCAATCACTTTACAATAGCTCCAATACCATAACCCACTCATCTTCTCATTGAATATCCTCGAGGGATTGGTCCTATGCTCCCACTCACTTTGCAATCACCCCTTCACCGTGCCCCCCGCTCACCTTCTGGTTTATCGTTACAGGTTTTTTTTCTGATTGTTAAGCAATAACCAGATATTTCCCTCCCCAATCAGTTCGTGATCGCCCCTCCCCTACCGTACCCCCTCCTCACCCTCTCATAGATCATCCTGACGTGGGTCGTGTACTGCGTGATGACGATGAGCCAGAGGGCGGCCAGTTGCGGCGCGTACTGCTCCATCGAGACGAGCAGGTGTTGCACCTGGAAGGAACACGGATCGATAAATATTATCATGCGAGGCATGGCAAGGATCCTAACTGACCAATTCTCCTTACTCGTCAACGGCAAAAGGCGTCAGAGCCCTTACACCCCCCCTCCCCCATAATTTGTGCGGATAAATTTATTATTATTGTTATACTATGGTGCGAGAAAATCAGGAATTTACAAGATCATATTTCCGGAGAAAAATATTATGCTACCCCGTGCGGTTTACTTATGTAAATGGAAGAACGTGAATCCGCCTAGCTGCTCAAATTCCATTTCAAAAATTCTCCTGTCACAATTACGTTTTACACACTATTCAACTCGATTGAAGACCTCCGGAGAACAATCCTTTCATTTTCTAATCTACCGTATTTCAATCACTTCTCCAATATCCAGTTCTTTGTATCCTGCCACAGTTCAGTTCAAAATGCTACTCAATACTTTTGTCGATCCGCGGAAACCAAGGATCCACCTTATCGATTGCATAAACTACCGTACATCCAAGCACATCTCGCATGTACTACAAGTACCTACTATTCATTTCACCTTTCCCTGTCACAAATGTGTTTCTCATACAATTCAACATGCTCGAAGATCTCTGGAGAACAATAATACTTTCGATGCATTTCATTACCTAATCTACCGTACCTCCGAGCACGATCCCTACAAATTAATTCAACGTTGCCCTGTCACAGTTCAGTTTCACACACTATTCAATACACTTGAAGACCTCCGGAGAACAATAAACCCTTCTTTAACAGCAATAAAACCTTCTATGAATGAATAATATTATGAAGGAAGTAATCCTTCAATCTACCGTACCTCGGAGCACATTTCGTACGCCTTCTGGCTGCCGTCGAAAAGGGCTTCGGCCGACCGGGCGCCCCGGACGATCGTATCCAGACGATGCGTGAAATCGTCCTGAATATATATACAATCAGTTCGCGAACGGAGGTTACGCGAGATTTATCTGTTCTTGTAGAAAAACTGGCAGTAATGGCTGAAAACGATCGATCAGGATCTATTTTTTCTCTTTATTTCAGCTTCGTAGAGCAAAACGAATCAAGAGCAAGGATACGGGTGTAAACTTCATTGGGTGTAAATACAATCAGTTTGCGATCGCAGATCGCCGTAGTCAACTTTTTAAAGCAAAAATTGGCAGTAATCGCCGTAAAATCAATCAATATGCCATCGGGACGTCATTTTTCATAGAACAATCAGTTTGCGATAACCATTTACTTCAATTAGTATAATTTATAACAAGAAAAATCCAGCTCACATTCAATCGCGTGATGAAGTTCTTCATCACCACCAGCTCGACGAAGCTCGACAGCGTGCACGGCTTGACGCCTGCAGAAAATATCGTGCCGTATTACCACTAGGAATGCCAAATCGACCGAGAGCCTCTCCTCGATTTAAATGCTCTCTCGTCGGTTAGACAGATGAAAGAGCATGAAAATTGAGGAGAAGCTCGAGCCGAATTGTCATCACTAGATTCCACTGTCATTTCATTTCTTCAGCCCCGTGAAACTATGGCTTCACCCATACATCAAACTAAGACGTGGGGTCGATTGCTAATATCGTAGACGAGTCCCCCCCCCCCTTAACTTATCATTATTCTAATGCAATACCTGAGGACTCCTCAATTGTGCTGATCAGATGCTTTAGCCACGGGTAGAGGGGCACAATGTTGTACACGTCCGGCCGGCAGATCACTCGATTGTTCTGACAATCGATTTTCATATTTATAATTTTTAATCTTAAAAGTACACTTTTATTACAATTCGGTATTCTAGCAGAGATGTTTACCCAATTTTATTCAGTCTCGAACAAATTCCGTACGAACAAACCTCGAACGAACAAATTCAGATAAGCCAATTTGTGAATTCCTTGTTTCGAAAATATCTTATGAGCTCTATGTATTCAAACTGTGATGTCTTGAACATGGCTCATAAATATTATCATAAAATGTTGCAATGACTACAGTGCCCCCGATATACCGTAAAATAAAACTTGTGAATTACTGATTTCACAGATTCGTTATGAACGATGATTACAGCACTCACCGTACTACTGGATACGAAACTCGCGTAGGCGGTCCCCTCGAAGCGGAACAGTCTAGACGCCTGATCCATGGTCGACTTGAGGCCGGAAGAGGACAGGCCAGTGTGCTCGGACACCACAGAGTCCACCGACGTTTGGGCGTGTCTGAATCGGGAGGATTTTCATGATGAGAATCTTATGAGATTTATGTTTCATGAATCCTGTAAGGAAAATAATTCAGGGTCAGCAACCAATCGTAACGTAGTTCCATATACACCTGAAACAGTCCACCAAGTTTGGGCATGTCTGCGAAGAGACAATTCATATCAGGTTTACGTTTCATGCATTTCGTAAGATTGCATATTCTACTGCCAAACAATCATGGGATAGTAGGCACCACCCCCATCAGGTTTTTTTAAAAGCGCCCATACCTCCGCGACCGAAAGCGCGATGGAAAGATTGGCTAAAGCTCTCGTAAATAACTGGGCAAGTGTATGCCTCAGCGACCTCGAACGACGCTTGACTAAAATATGACATGGTGATGTGGCTATGGTACCTCCAGAATGCCTTGAGCACCTCCTGCTGCCGCGTCCGCTCAGCCAGCGACGCGTGCGCGTCGCGCGACGCTTCCAATTGACGAAATATCTGCAAATTGTTTTTTTTAAATAAATAGGTAAATCACCCATAAAATCGATACTACCCAGCGATGAATAGCTTCGAGAGCCCAGTGCAATTTCGAGGGGGGTACGACCTATCATCAAGGAGATCAATCAACCCTGAAGCTACCGCAACCACCATCTAAACGTACCACTTTGATCATCTACCATTTACCGTACCATTTAGCCTATCTACCGTACCCCCAATGAGAGAGTGTCCGCGGGGGGGGGGGGGGGGTGCCCATACGTCCCGGGCACCTATGCTGTACCCCCAATCTACCGTAACGCCATGCTACCGTAACACTTTTATCAATCAACGCTCACACTACCGTACCCCCCTCTACCGTAAACCCAATCTACCCTACCACTTTGATCATCTGGGCGAGGGCCTTGTGGTCGGGCGGATGCGTCTCGTCCGTGTTGTTGCGCACGCGCACGAGAGAGATCGTCGCACGGATCTGGAAATATTAACTTTTTAAATTTAAAAAGAATAACATTTTGGAATTGAGAATCTGATTGCGAGACGATGTATTCATAAGTAACTGTTGTTGTTTCTATTAAAAAGAACATTTACTACATCAATTGTCACTCTCTGCGATTCGACTATAATGCACATCCATGAAACTCCAAGTACGCATGTCTCCATCAAACAATCCTTGTACATCGCTGGATCAGAAGCTAGGCCAGTTTCCTGATGCCATGCAGCAATAATAGGAAATAAACAGTCACTATCTTCTCGATGCTCGCGGAGCTCATGTGATTCAGCATCCTTTCTAATATGTATCTATGAAACCTCAAGTATGCATGCGTAAACCGATCGATCTTCGTACAGTGATTGGAACCTAGGTCAATCGCTGATTTAGTAGCACACAAATAGGAAATGAACAGTTACCAATGGGAACTAACCATCTTCTCAATACTAGCCGCACTCATGTGGTTCAGTCTCTAAGCCTGTGGCTATTGACTTTTTTCGGATAAAACTATCGGAAACTAGACCACTGACGAACCGGAGCTATCGTAGAGACCATGGAAGACAAATAAAAGCTAAATGATTACCATCTTCTCAATACTGGCGGCGCTCATGTGGTTTAGCCTTCTGTGCCACTAGGGCGCTCCGCAAATACTTCCCAATTTCTGTTACGGTGCCCCACCCCCCCCCCCTCCCCCGTAAACCCGCAGCATAGCGGAGATGTAGCCCAACAGTGATTAACAGCCTACCATCTTCTCGATGCTCGCGGCGCTCATGTGGTTCAGTCGCTCGAGCACGCGCAGCTCCTTGTCCAGCACTTCGAGCGCGCCCACGTCACTGCAATATTTTATTTTAAATTTAATTTAAATCGCTTTTTTTCAATGCTCATGATCTGCTCATTCCCTTACAACTACTTATCTATAAAATCGCATTCACCCTGGCGCCTGCGCGTTTCAGCGAATCCCCGAATATTGGAAATTCGTACTGCGACAATAAAGAAGACATTTTGCAATAGCTCACCGATTGATCCTGATCACCAGCGGGTCCTCACTGACTCTGCCCTTCAGCCGGGCCGCCAGCCCCGACAGTTCGGTCGTCGACGCGATCCGCTCCTCCGGAATGCCCGACAGCATCTCTGCCATCTAAATACTCATTTAGATATTCGTGATATACTAATAAATTACAATCCCCAGCCAGAAGTTCTATTAGCTCATATTCGCGAATTTTTATTTTTTTAAAGACCGTGCATTCATGCCAATGCGTATTCCCATTAATGCCATTCTATTAGCTAGAATCGAAGCACCAATGCTACTGGGCATGTCTCGAAAATATGCAATTCAAATTTTCTGTATTTTTTCTGTCTTTTCCTTTCTACTTTCGACCTTCGGATTCAACTACTGCATTGCCCTTACCCGCTCAGTATTTATATAAGCCTTGGACCGAAGCACCAATGTCGCATGGCGAAATGGTTTCATCAAACCAATTTCAGGAAGAAAAAACTTCGGAAAACATCAACTAACATTCTTCTCGAACGGCTCGTCCACCACCGCCGTCACGATCCTCATCATGATCCTCGTGGTGAGGTCGTCTCTCAGTTCCTCCAGTCGCGTGCGCACCCCGCCCAGTCCCTCGATGCACTCCACCTCCCGCATCTCCACTTCTACAATGGAACATTGTTTGTAATCGATTCATTGATAATTAATCATAAACACCAATCACTAATCGAGACGCATCTCTGCAAGACTCTGGTATTGGATCACTATTAGTACACTAATAAAAGGGGGCGTGTCCGGTGATCACTAATAGTACACTAAAGAGGTGCCGGTCCCGAATAGTACATTAATAACCCCTTGTAGCACACTAATAACAAGCTCTTAAGTGTACTAATAGGGACAAGGGAGACCACCCACGAGAATAGTTTCTTACCCGTCGTGAGTAAGACGCATGCTGCCTATACAAGGCTGTAACGAGACAGCTCGCTAGCATGTCTGCTCTACTCGCCTATATGTGCCCACTGGGCTACTTTCTCACGATCTCATTCGAGGTTGTTTTTGGATGTAACTTCGGCACATGGATGTTCCATGATGCCCTTAAGTTGCTAAATGAGGTTCACCATGTGAGCTTTTTAAATACGGGTTTAAAATTTCTAATGAAGAATGGAATGATTCGATTTTTTTAAAAATTAGCGTGACAATATCGATCGATGCCGATGACGCGATTGGTTTATCCTTATTCTTTATTGATGATAAGCATGTAAAAATATCACGATTAGGAACAACACACACCCCACACAAACCCACTACAGAAATCTAGTTCACTATTAGTGCACTAATACGACCCCTCCCCAACCCCCCCCCCCCCTCTCAATTCACTAATAGTGCACTAAAGACGGCTCGCGCGCGAGCTCGCGTCCCTATTAGTACACTAATAGTTTCACTAATAAAGTACTAATTCGTGTGCTATTAGTGAAACTATTCATTCATTCATTCATTCATTCATTATTTATTCCGTCAGGTTAATGTACATGTAATAGCGATAGAGTTGTTGGCTAGAGACGGATGTACGTCGACGTTGTCGAATCGTTTCTTGCGGCAGCAAGGGTAGGAGAATTCGGGGGGGGGGGGGGGGGGGGGTGGGGTAGAGATCAAAGATCAAGCCAAGATTTAATTATAGATACAGGGAAAAATGAGGAAGGTTGGGACGAAATGTTTAGGCGGAAGGTCTCACTTCTAGATGATACAGTGGTGGAGGGCAATGAGTTCCAGAGACTGATAGTGCGCGATGCTACTGTGGTCTGGGAATTGGAAGGTAAAAATGGCAGGGAAATGCGTAGGTTGTGTGAGTTTCGAAGAGGACGAGAGAGAGGGGAAAGGCAAAGAAGGGATGAGGTGTCGAGAAGGGTTCTATTGTGCACAATGGAGTGAACAAAAGACAGGTCGATCATGACTCTACGGTTCTCTAGCGTCATAAAGTTCAGGTCAATCAATCGCTGGCGATACGGTACATGTGGGAGTTTACATCTAGCATAAAGTCTTCGTGTGAAATCACGCTGAACTTTTTCAACACTTCTAGTCAATTCGACACTATGCACGGGGTTCCAAATGATAGATCCATATTCTAAATGGGGTAGGATGAAAGTTGTGAAGGACTTCGTATAAACAAGGGTAGACGTGCTACGAAAGGATTTGAACATTAAGTTACTTATAGACCGGGCCTTAGAGATTACCTTGTTAATGTGGTCAGAAAAAGTTAAGGAAGGAGAAAAAAGCACGCCTAGATCTTTGACAAACATTTTCTTATCGGGAGGAGGGATAAGAGGGATACTGTTAATGTGATACTGTATGCGGGGGTTGTTACTACCGTAATACATAACTGTACATTTGGTCTCGGATAAGCCAAGGTTCCATTGTGAGGACCAGGAAGAGACAATGTTGAGAGCACTTTGAAGGTCATCAGAGTGAATGGGACTTTCAGCAAATAGTTTAAGGTCGTCGGCATAAACAGAGTATCTAATGGTTTTAGGGAATTTAGAGGAGACATCATTGATGAAGAGAATGAATAAGAGAGGGCCTAAGCAAGAGCCCTGAGGAACTCCTGAGATCATTTGGGAAGGAGGGGAGAACGATGAGTCGATGAAAACGGATTGGGTTCTATTTGACAAGTAAGATCGGAACCAGGAAACAAGGTGATCAGAGAGTCCTAATTCAGACAATTTGTGCAGCAACAACCTGTGGTCAATAGAATCAAAAGCTTTCTTAAAATCAATGTAAACTGTGTCAAAAGCAGACTTTCTATGCGCGATGCGCAAGTAATGCGAATATGTTTCGGCAAGGTTGGAAGAGGTGGATCTAGAGTTTCTGAAACCAAACTGCTGCGGGTCAAACAGATTGTTGCTGTCCAAAAATGATGTAATCTCTCTGATCAGAATCTTCTCTAATACTTTACAAGTCGGGGAAGTGAGGGAAATAGGACGGAAATCCGATACTGAGTTGCTAGATTTCTTTGGGATCGGTTTTACAAGTGCCTGTCTCCAAAGTGATGGAACTTGGGAGGTGAGGAGTGACTTGTTGAAAATAATAACAAGAGGAGAAACAATGGTGAATTTACATTTAGAGAGAACAAGGCTGGGAATACGGTCAGGGGAAACATTGATCTTAGGTGAGAGGGTACGAAATGCACACAAAATATCTGTTTGTGAAATAACGGGAAGATCAAAGATCAAGTTAGGTGACGGGAGGGGGAGTGGGGATTGCTGGGGCACAGAAAAAGCAGAAGAGAAAAATGAGGAAAACGCAAGACATTTCTCGTTGTCAGTGAGAAGAATGTTACCAGAAGAGTCAATTAAGCCAGAGGGAGTGGACTTAGGAACTTTGAGTCTATCGTTACAAAGGCTGTAGAATGATTTTGGATTGGCCAAAGAGACAATACGATTTTCTAATGAGCAATGGAATTTGTAAAGAGCTTTCTGGAAACGCTTAGACATCATCATACAAGAAATACTATTTGGGGCAACTCTAGTTAAAGATTTACATTTACCATAAAGAATTTTTAAGGATCGTGGGTATCTAGAGTGAGGAGTGGTCTTAGACAATGGAACGAATTGATCTAGCAGCCTGTTAATGAATTGTACAAAATACTCGTAAGCACTATTCGCGTCAAGAGAAGAAAGGGCAATAGTCCAATCATGGCAAAGTATGTGGTCATTGATTGCATCCCAATTTGCAAGTCTGTACATTCTAGATGGTGCAATAGTGCGAGAGGGAGGGGAAGGGATTCGAAGATCAAAGATCAAAGACAAGTGGTCACTAAGGGGCACGGAAGGGGCTAGATTGCATACAATATCGGAGTTACAGAAAATGAGATCTAAGCAACTGAGGAGACGGGTAGGAAAAGACACAAGCTGGGTGAGATGATGGTCACACGCGAAATCGATAATGTCCTCGTTATTGGGAGATGTCATTGAGCTCCAGTCAATACTAGGGTAGTTGAAATCGCCCAAAATAATACACGGGAAGTCTTGAGGAATCAAAGGGGAAATGAATGCTAGGAAAGATGTAAATGCTAGAGATGGGGAAGAGGGTGATCTATATACAATGATGACTCTAACTTTACGAAATGGTAGTGAAGTACAGTAAGTGAGGTGAAGGTCTATGATACACGATTCTAACAGGGAAGCAGTGAAAGTGGAAACAAGGACGGGGTTGAGGGAGTTGTGAACGATGAACGCGACACCGCCACCACGACCAGAATCAACAGAAAGAGCGCGATCACAACGAAAGGAATGGTAATCAGGGAAACCACCTATGAGAAGAGCGTCACTATCAGTCTCAAGTAACCATGTCTCGGTGAGAGAGATCAATTTGTATGCAAAAGAGGAGAGGAGGTAAGTGATCTGGGGAACTTTGCATCTAACAGAACGGCAATTAGCATAGAAAGAAGAGACAGCGGAGGAGGGAATCGATAGCGCACGTGTACTAAGATGGTTTACGGTACTAGATGGACTTACGGTACTAGATGGATTGGTCATGGGAAATGAAAGTGATGAAATGGGAATGGACATGAGGGACGGTATACCCTTGCTGCCGATGTCCTAGGTGGCTGGCTGCTGCGGCGGCTGCTTGTCACGTCCTCCACGAACGGTCACGTTTGTTGTCTTCGTAGAGGGAGCGGGAGCGGACGATGAGGCAGTAGAGGCAGTAGTCGATGGTGCACCAGAGGAAGATGCATCTGTAGAGGGAATATCGGCAGCAGAGAGATAACGGGAATCCCGAGGTGTTCCGTAATTGGGGGGAAGCGCGCGGGGGTGCTTGTAAGTGATCAGGGAGAAATCGCGGACGCCGTAGAGAAGATGTCCAGCTTCGAGGTTCTTCTTGACAGCTTCCTGTCTTGCTTCGCGTTCAAGAGCCAGCTGTGTGGGAGTGAGGTCAATTCGGACGAAGGACGAGGGAGAGACGAGTGGAGGAGGTCGACCCTTCTTCGATCGAATCCCTTTGAGGAACGAGTCACGAATATCCTTCGACTCAAACTTGATCTTGAGAGGTCTCTTGTGTGCAGGGCGATCGATTGGATGGCGATGGTGGGTCACTTTCCCATCAGCAAGAGCCTTCTTGGCCGCTTCAGATTCCGAGTAGTCGATGAGACTGGCGACCAGTTCCTCATCCTTCTTCAGCGACTCGGCAGGAACCTTCGACTCAGTGCTCCCGATGACGACTGCCCGAGTCTCTTTATCCGCATATTCATTCTTATCCATCACTGCCTTAGTACACGCCTCGTAGACCTCCCTAGCCATGTTGACAACGGGAGAGAGAGCAGGGAGAGAGGGGGGAGGAGTGGGGGAGGGCGTTTCAAGGATAGTGACGATCTTGGTCAAAATGCGCATCATCTTGTCCACTTTGCCACTCAGAGCATCCACTGACTCCTGGGATGCATAACGAACGGGGGCACGGGCCTCGGGAGGAAGCGCTGACTTCGTGGGTCCCTTAGGAGTCTCAACCATCGCGCAGTGGTGCTATCAAGCGATCAAACTTGCTCACCTCGTCAGGTGGGTTATTAACCGCACCCGTGCGCCGGCACCCACTTGCCAGCTAGCGACGACGAGGCTTGCAGCAGCTGCAGCAGGAGTCGATGGGGCAGTTGGCTCTTATGATGACGAGGCAGAAGCGGGCGATTTGCCAAATCCCGGAGCGGGGGAGAGACCGACCGCTCGGGACGAGGGAAGAGGGAATTAATGATATTGGTATTGAATTAATGATATTGGTATTGTATTGGATTAGTGTACTAATAGTGATCCAATACCAGAGGAGAAGGAACGATTAATTTTTATTCATTTGTTTACTTTACATTCCCTTCGTGTAGTATGTATCCCTTTCATAGAACTGATATTGCTTGGTATTAGTTATGTTGTTCGCCACTCAGGTCCACCTCGCACATTTTCGCTTCTGCGAAATTACAAAGGTACAATATTCAAACACTGTTAATACATCTGCGAACTACTCTAAAAAAAAGTAAAACACATATCTCTGATTTTTTTCTGTGATTCAATAACAAAACGATTTAGAAGTCAATCTAGATTTCAACCAATACTCAAATTCACTAATGATTCCCCTGATAGATGAGTAAACGGTACAGGTCCGTTCTCTGGGTGCTCCGCTAAAAATATTTCATTCATCTTTGAAAATTTCACAATGGGGGAGCAGCTGCATGACCCCGGCCCATCTAGGTTTCAACCAATCCTCATATCCCACTCACTGGCTCTCGTGGCTCTCGTGGCAAACCGATCGATTCAACAATTATTGAACGACCCCGGCCCATCTAGGTTTCAACCAATCTTCGTATCCCACTCACTGGCTCTGGTGATCGTCTCGGCAGCCGTCTCGAATGCGCCCTTGTCCATCAGAATCTCCACCTCGATCGGAATGTTGCGCAGATCGTCACTGACAATTCATTTATTAATTCGTTTACTTCCGTTGCTTTTCAAACGTACAAAGGATATTGCGAGATTATTCGACCCACGGATTCGCAAGGAATCAGTGTGAGCTACTGCCTTCTTCAATTGTAGGGCTTACGGGGGCACCAAATAAATATGGTACATCATAATACTGAGGCATTCAATGCAATTAGAGCTATTTCAAAGCCAAGTTCAAATCAATCAGCGCTCTCCGTCCTCTTTCCCTTTTTGGAAGCAACTGGAACACACAGTTGCCTGTTTGCAAAACGATAGCTAGAAAGGCTCTCCCAACCGCAAAATATTAACTTTAATACGAGTAAAATACCGCCTTTGTTGATGTATGTTATTTTTTCTCAGCTACTCGCAACAACCAAGCAAACTCGTGCTTCAAATAGACTATGTGCTCTAATCGCAACTCAGTTTTCTCAGTATATGCCTCTTTTCGATGCTCTCGATCCCACAAGCTAATCCTATCAAAGCCGCTTCATATTTAGGAAATGCTAGGCAGCCTAGATTTCATAACCTTGATTTTCACTATTCTCAAAATACTCAGTTTGTTCATCATCTCCACTACATGGTGCGGTTCGCTGCTTTCGATTCCATAAGTGAATCTTCTCAAAGTTTCCTCATATTTAGGATATTGAAGATCCCAATCCCTTCCCTATGTTATCCCCTACCGGCCCATTGAAAATGAGTAACGTTTGGATAACACTGTAAACAACAAACTGCATGAATTTTTTTTAACTGTTTAACTTTGTAATTGTAACCCACAGTTTGTTCATAATCTCCACCACATGTCGCTGCTCGCTGCTCTCCACCCACAGCTTCTTCAGGTCGTCCCGCTTGTTCTCGAGGATTTGCTTGCACTGGCCGAGCGCGTTGCGCACGTTGATCACGCGCTCGCGACACACTGCAAAAACATGCAGTTAAAGTGAGAACTTACTTTCATCTTTCACATATAAAAAATCAGAAAATGTGCATGAAGAATGGCAAATTTCAAATTTAATTTGAAGCGCTCGCGACACGATGCAAAAAGCAGGCGTCGAATACATTGTGACCAGTGATTAGCACTGGATCGGATATCGGACTGTAATCGAGATTTTCACCCCGGGTTTAAAACCAATGACCCCCGATTTTGGAAGCAAACCCCGAGATATTCAACAGGTTTCTTGTCGAACCGCCGTTGTTGTTCAATTGTCCGAGGATGGTGCCCAAAACTGGTGATCTTACAACAATGGAAGGTAAATAAATATACCTGATATCCGCGAGGAGACGTCCTTGAAGGTGCTGAGGCAGTTCTCGATGTCGCCTTGGTGTTCTGAAACAAAAGAAAATAGGATGAGGACACAAAGAATTTTTTTCAAAAACTAAGATTCCCCGTCAATTTTTTTTCAAAAACTACGATACCCCGTCGATTAAAACACACTAGTTAGCATTCTCTCAGAGTAGAGAAAGGTCGTCGAGAATTACCTAATCTCCGAAAACAGACACGGTTTTTGAGATTTAGTTCTATGAGACTTCTAGCGTACAATTCTGAAACAAACATGTTTAAAAGAGTTTTAAAGAATTTAGGCTTTTTAAAAGGTGTTGTGCACTTCACTTGTACATACCCTTGATGAGTCGCTCGATCATGTCTCCGCTCTCCTTGTATCCCTTCTCGAGCTTCTTCTTCTCCAATTCCCGCTGATCCTCATTCACTGACGTCGTCAACGTGCGGATCACATTGATAAGAAGACCAGACTAGAAATCACATTTACTTGTTGCACCCTAACAAATTGGCACTTCTTTACTTTAGTGCCCAAATACCGCACATTAAATAGAGGGTATCGAGAATCGAATATCCGAGGTAGAAAATATCTCTCTACCCTTGGAGAGAGCTTCAACAACTTCAACTGCAATACAAATTCCTTTAGCATGTGATCACTCAAATGAAACACACACATGGAAATGAAGGTATGCAACAACTCAGAAGTAGCCCAAACCAAGACACTAGAACAGTCGTCGAAAGTGAGCCCCTAAACTGACCGAAATGGGTCCAGAAGAGACGGATCCGTTGGCTATCGTGGCGGATGGGACGGACCGTCGAGTGGCCGGTACCGGTCGGTCGTCCGGTCGAGCCGCCATACTGATGCTACAGACCTGATAGAAACTGGGTTTGACAAGAATAAACAATGAACAAACTCAATTCAAACAAGTGGAAATCGACTCGCATGAAAAAACATTCGTAGTCACAGTTTGACGTTAGTTCTTACCGTATTCGGATTAAATTACAATCGAGTTCTGATTTTTAAATGTTTCCAAAAAGATTTTCCTCGTACCCCTGATGGGAACTGTAATGTGTGAAAAGATCCATATCCTCACGCATATTAGCAAAAACAATATAAAAAATGATATGCTTTAAATTAAATAAATTAATGAATTTCTGACTACGATCTTGCCTGTGAACAGTCCAACCATTTCTATCTTTAGGGGTCTACTAAACGGCGGATTCAAGTTTTTTCAATTTTTCGAGTTTTTCTTGATGTTGTTTGGTATTTGTTGTCGCTCGATTCATGTTTTCTTTATGGAAAAAATCCGTAAAAATGCGTTCTTTCAGATGAGCCCGAAGAAGCACAACAACAAACGAAAGCACGACTCCTCGACGTCTGCTGAAAGTGACGAGGTAAGCGAGTGCATTCTTGTATCAACCTGATCTTGCTTGTTATTGTTTTTTCCTAGTTCTCGATTATTAGAAAAGTTTTCCAGGATGAAATGTTCCAAGATGCCCCGGCTTCTAACCACTCATCGCCAAGCAAGCTGGTTGCTAAGGTCAGTTCTCGTCATTGTTCGTTGTTTTACGTTGCATTTATCTATTTTCTGATAATTATCGATATGTAATGTGTTGTTAATTATCAATTGTACATTATTCTAGCGAGAGTCTACCGACTCGGATGATTCTGACGAGGAGGGTGTTCAGATCAAGGGGAAAGTGCAGCTAATCTCCCCACTGGAAGCAGTGAGCCACCTGGAGAAAATCAAGGTTTGATCTGTTTCATACATTTTCGTAACTACCGTGCCGGTAATCATTCCACTATAGTTGATGCAATCTATCATCTGACCACAATATATCCACTATAAAATCGGGTTTTAAGCCATTAAACATCTTATTTTTGAGTCAGACCACTATATATTTTTTGCTGTCGGTTGGAATTTAAAATGTGAGATCTGTTTATTCAATGTCAGACAACTGAAATATTTGTATTGATAAACTGTCTACCTTTAGGAGAAGTGCAGTGGCAAGGATACGATGAAGAACGCCATTGCGGCTTACTGTGCTGAGATGAAAGGAGATGCTGGAAAGTTAGTTATTTTGTTTATTTCCTCAATTTGATGGGGGAAATTAAGTGAGGAATTATAATATCCATTTCAGAGAACTCCAAACCTCTCTGACCAAGTATCTCCACCTCGCGATTCAACCGGCCAAGCTCCCGTTTTCTACGGGTTCAGGCATGATGAACGAATATCTGAGCGGAGTCAACGCCCTCAAACACTTTCCCGGTATTCTATTTTTATTTTTTCACATTCTTTGATGCGTTCTTCTTTTTTAAAAAATCCAAATGGTGACTATCGAAACGGAGTAGAACGACCCTAACAACTTTAGTGCGTACCCCGCGATCGGAACCCAAAAATGTATTCGACAAACGCTAAATGGGCGAAAAAATATAAAATGTTCACATTTGTACTCCCGCAAACCCCCTCTTGTACCCACTCAAACCCCAAGGTTGGTTGGTCTCGCTCAATACTGTATCGAAAAGTGTAACCGTTCAGGATTCCCTCACAAGCCGAAGAACCTGCTGTTCTGCTATGCGGCGCTGAATGACATCGACAACGGTCTGGGCATGCTGAAGGTGAGCATTTCAAGTTTCAAGTTGTTTTCTGCATTTAATCATTTTATTAATGAAAATTATATATTTTTATTTTTGTGATTTTTAGGAAGCGGCCGATCGCATGAAAGCGGACGACAAGGGCAGAAAGAAGGCAGGAAAGGTACGCAATGTTTGGATTCTTCTTCGATGGTAGACGATTACTACCGTATCCGCAATTCTGCCTACCGTAACCAGTGATGAGCACGGTTTCGGATATAGGACTATACCACCGATTTTATCCTTGCTTTGAAGACCATAACCACCGATTTTTACAGCTAAATCCACCATACATGACCGTTTTTATTCTCAACCCCCGATATTGGTCGTTCGTCCTAGTTTAGTGCTCATCACTGACCGTAACCGGCGCTGTTCGTTGCAGGAAGCGGACAAGCAGAAGGTTGCGTATCTGGAGAATCTGCAGTCGTTCCTGGACAAGCACAAGGACCGGCTGAGTGAGGTGCAGATGAAGAGTGTGCAAAAGACGATCACGAGAATGGATAAGGCCGTGAGTAGCATTGAAAAAAATGTTTGCAGTACTTCCTGCTGGAGTCGAAAATATGTAGAAATCGATGGTATATAGTTGTCCGCTAGGTTGGCGCGAAAATTTGAGGTTATATCACTAGGTTTAAAAAAATATAATCATGTGATGGCCCGAATAATAGTATGCTCTCAACCATCCAACGATGGTTGCTTTTTACCTTTGTACTTATTGAATGAGCGAAGTGGTGTAGTGGTCTATGGCGCCCTCCCATTCCATTCTACTCGGGTTCGATTCCCGGCCGTGACACCGCTCTCCGCCCCACCAAGGCGCCCGAAAGGGGAATTGGGAGTGACAAGATCACGCGGTAAAGTAGGTCCGAAGAATATATTGGGCCCTACGGACTGAATTGGACCTATAAAATAGTCACTGGCCTAGCAGTGGGCTCCCGCAGGACTTCGTGTGCCTAGAGTACGGGGTGACCTTTACCTTTTACCTTACTTATTAATATTTTTATTGAATGTGGCTACAAGGTGCCCAGAATAATTCAAAGCGATGTAATCCGTTGCTTTCGTCGTTCGCACATCAGTCGACCCCTGACATGAGTTTTTTTATTTATATTTATATTTATTTTCTTCAATTTCGAACATTCTAGAAGGTTCCCGAACTTTCTCTTCAATTTCGAACATTCTAGAAGGTTCCCGAACTTTCTCTTCAATTTCGAACTTTCTAGAAGGTCCTGGAACTTTCTCTTCAATTTCGAACATTCTAGAAGGTTCCCGAAGTTTCTCTTCAATTTCGAACAATCTAGAAGGTTCCCGAACTTTCTGGAAGCTTCTAGAAGAAGTCGAACATTCTAGAACATTCTGGAAGCTTCTGGAAACTTCTCGAATAAATCGAACGTTCTAGAACATTCTGGAAGCTTCTGGAAGCTTCTGGAAGGAATGGAACATTCTAGAACCTTCTGGAAGCTTCTGGAAGCTTCTGGAGGCTTCTGGAAGGAATGGAACATTCTAGTCGGGTTACTGTAGGGTTACGGTAGGCATACGAAAGTCGGGTTACTGTAGGATTACGGTAGGTGTACGGTAGTCGGATTACTGTAGGGTTACGGTACACGGATTACTGTAGGGTTGCGGTACACGGATTACTGTAGGGTTACGGTACACGGATTACTGTAGGGTTACGCTACACGGATTACTGTAGGGTTACGGTACACGGATTACTGTAGGGTTGCGGTACACGGATTACTGTAGGGTTACGGTACACGGATTACTGTAGGGTTACGCTACACGGATTACTGTAGGGTTACGCTACACGGATTACTGTAGGGTTAGGGTACACGGATTACTGTAGGGTTACGGTACACGGATTACTGTAGGGTTACGGTACACGGATTACTGTAGGGTTACGGTACACGGATTACTGTAGGGTTACGGTACACGGATTACTGTAGGACCTCAGTTATCCATGTGAACCAAAAGTGGGCGGGGCTTAACAGACGGAGTCACTGCTGCTTTATTAATAGTGTATGATTTGTTATTCTTCAGATCCATCCGGAGAAGTACCCGAAGGTGGAGAAGGTGGTGGGCGGTGCTAAGAAGAAGGCGAAGAAGGAGCCCAAGTCGGCATTCGACCATTTCGTCTCCCTCGCTCCCACTCTGTAAGTACATGTCTTGCTTAGAGCTAATGTCAAGGCGTTAAGACCCTATTTTGGCATAGTTATTAACTCGATTTTTTGTATTGTTCAAATTTAGCTTGATTGGAGACCTTATCTCGGTATAGTTATTAAGTTTATTTTTGCCTCGTTTAAATTTTGCTGTGTTGGAGACTCTATTTGCGCATAGTGGTGCTTTCCTTGGACTGGTATATTGTCCGAATCTAGTTTAGCTATGTAAAACTTGAACAAAAACAAGGTTGTTGTAGCTACGCTGATCTCGATCCGGAGAAGAGACTGAAGAAGCTGCGCAAGAAATTCGACAATTTGGAGGATAGCGTCAAAGACGTGTATGAAAAATTAGCCCTTCGAGACTAATTGGTAGGCGGTAAAGAGGGATCACTTGAAAAAGACTTTTCATAATACAATCCAACCTTTCCGTCTTTCTCGATCGTTTCTAATTCTCGTGAATAATGACCTCAATGTTGTCTGTAAACGATAATTTAACTGTATTTCACTCGACCTCAACGTCTGTAACAATCGCTCCAGTTTTTTTTTTTAGGAATTTTCTCCATTTTTTGTATTGTTTCGAAAAGTTGCCCGAATAGATTATTGATAACCGACCCCTCCCCTTTGTTGTTATTACCTCTGCTCAGCATGGTGGCAATTGTAATCCGTTCATGTTTTTCTTCCTTGGCCTTTTGGGTTTCTCTCTATCATCTCTATCAGCCCAATACCTCACTTGCTATTGTAATGCCTCTATAAATTTCGATAAAGTTGTTACTGTTTACTTTTGGAGCACATAGAACATGTATTCTAGACATCAATGGCGTATCTGAAGTTGGCGTAGGCACATGATAATGAATAACAACACTAGTATGGCCGACGAGGTAATCCTGTTGTCGGACGATGAAGCTCCGCCCACTACCGTACCCTCGAAGGTCCCGAAGGGATCGGGTATCGATCGATCGACTTCATCCCGAGCCTCTCCCATCATCCTCGGCCTATCTCCTCTCCGATCGAGTAGTATGCGTCGGGACTCGACTGAGGTAGCGATTTCAGCGATGCGCCCCATCCTCTGACAATTCCACAAAATCGGGGGTTCGGCAAGAAATCTGCTGAAAATCGCGGGTTTTGCTGCTGAAATTGGGGGTTATAAGCTTCAAACCCGGGGTATAGTCCGATATCCGACCTCATGCTCATCACTGATTCATTTGCTGCTGGAGTTGTATCGACTCCGCTTTTATTTGTTCCTACGGACTAAATTTATGTAGCGATTGTAGCAAAGATGTTGTGATATGACGACGATAAGAATACAATGGTAAGAATACCCGTGTTCAGGTGCTCACCCTCTCCGCATCGCCCTCTCTGACGCCGCGCGCCCGCAGCACTGGAGCGGCTGCAGCTGCTGCAGCTCCGCCCCTCCGGTAAGGCTATTCGCCCCTGGGGTTCTTGGATTTCATTTATTCCTTCAAACGTGTGTTTCCTGTCCAGTTGTTGGTTGTTCCAGCAGTTGTTGCTTTTGCAACAGTGCTTGATTTACTAAACCACAACTGGCAAGTCAAAATACAATACAATATTTATCCCTGTCGCTTTCCGGGCGCTACTCAAGATATTAGAAGGTTGTTCTTCTTTCAAGGGGGTTTCAAATGTGTCCTCAATTGCGCGATGATGACACACAGTGTAGGCACTTCTATAGATCACTATTCTAAAAGTCATGTCAACTGCACCTTATTTCGAGCACCTAGGTGCCCGACACTGATTTCTAGAAAGGTGCCCGACAGCAATCGATTGCCCTTGCGACAGATTTTTTTCTACGTCTGGTAGGCTCAGATGCATGTAGGAAAAAAATTAGAAAAATTGATAAAGAAACGGCAGAGAAAACCACCTCGAAGCAGTTGACATGGGTTACATACTTTTCGATCAATGCTATAGATCCGCGCTCCAGTACCAGACTAAGCCTAAGCACCGATCATAAGCAGCCTATCTCATCAATTATCGATCGGCCGTTTGCAGTGGTGCCCTCCAGACGAGCAGCAATGTCAACATCGACGACAGTTTCGACAATGAGTCGATGGGAGGGGGAGGAGTACGGTAGGTGGTTTGAAGTGGGAATTGAAATTGCAAGCGTTGACAACCTGGTTATTCCACGCTGCACTCTACGTTCGTAAGGAAAGACTAGTCGAGATACTTTGATGTAATGAGCGGAGGGAAATATAGCCACACAAACGACAGCTCCTTGATGATTTGATTTTTTTTTGTTTACAAACAGTCACCAACCGCCCTTTTTACGGATGTATCCTAAAACAGGAAAAGGGCATTCCTAATTAGAACAACGGTATCAATGATTATCCTCCAGGAAATGGATGCCGTCAGTGACGAAGTCGTCTTCTGAAGGCGGCGATGGGAGGAAGAGAAAGGACAAGAGCGAGACTGAACAGGAAAAGAAGAGGTATATCGATTGCATAAATAGGGGACAATTTTTTCAAAAAAACCGGATACATTTGCAAGAAGACTTTTTTTCTTCTTACAGATTTACAGATTTATCCTGACATCAAGGCACTGGGCCTGCAGGAAGAAACATCGTTAGGGAGGGGAATGGGATCTTCGTATTCATAGATAAAGGGTCAAGGGATGATATCTTCTTAGCTTTTTGTTGTCGGTGGCCCGTCGCGCTTAGTCGATGGTTTGAATCCAGAAGAAGATCATCCAGCCGCCGAAGTCCTGACTTGCGTGGTTAAGAGTAAACTCACGAAGTAGTCTTCTTGAATGGGGCTTTTCTTGACCGTAGATCACATGAGGCGATTAGAATCCGTCCTTGGTCCTCCTCTAGATGATCCAAGTGGGCGATACTCGTCGGGTTGCCCAAGCTGACGGACGAGGATTCTCCAAACTGGGGATGGAAGAGAGCGAGGGTGAGAGTGGACCGCCCGTCGCGAGCGCAAGAATGGAGAATGGAGAATGGGAATTTTTTCTTCTAATTATCGATAATCCGTGTTTGTCTGAATCAATAATCCTACCGTAATCCGACAACAATCGCTACAGGAAACAGGAGGAGCGCGATCAGAAGAAGCAGGAGAGAGACGAGCGGAAGGCAACGGAGGCGGTACGGTAGCACCTTTCACTCCTGGGATGCTGTAATCGATTTTTATCCAATCTCATTCTGCTCGGATTGTTTCAACTATACAGCCCTTGCTGTCGTACAACAAACTTGTCTCGATTTCGAATGGTGAAAAAGGCATTTAATAAAGGAAAAAATGTTTCTTTCAGAACGATAAGAAGCGAAAGGCGATCGAGCGTGAGATCTCCGCTTCGAAGAAGAGCAAAGCGGAAGAGTTCCTCTACTTGAGAGTGGGCAGGGAAGCGATGGGCTTGATTCGTACGTTTGTTTTTGTTTTTATTATTGATTTAAATGTGCTAATTTAAAAAAAGATAATTGTAATTGTAATGCGAATGAAGCACTGCAAGGATTATGACCACTGAATATTTTAAATAATATATTTTATTAAATCATCAGTGCATTACTGCCCGATATGAATAAATTATTATTATTAATTTTATTAAATTATATTTAATTAATATCGTATTTAGCCGATTTCGAGGCGGCGCTGCTCGTGCTCATGAGCGACCGGAAGATTGGCGCGCAGCTGGAGGTGTGGATTTACCCTATTTCTTTCCGATGATATTCTGTCATTTTGAAGGACAAAGGTGGTGGGAGCATTTCAGAATTCATGGTGAAAATGAGGAAAATAGATTTTAGTGACAAAACCACAGAGATCGTACTCAAGTCTCTTGAAGAGTAAGCCCGCTTCAGAAGGCGTTTAGTAGCCTTCTCACGGTGAAAGAGATAACCGAGAGGACAAAGGGGCGTTCCTAAACGAGAATTCCTAAAAAATCGATCTCCGTTTCCAGAAGAAGGACGAGCTGGAGGCGCGGGTGGAATGGTGGAGGAAGAGCGTGGAGGCGATCGAGTTGGAGCCGGGAGCGGGTGTGGAGCGAGTGGAGAGCATGGTAATCTGAAATCTTCGTTCTTGTTACCTAGAAAACAGTGAAAAATAGTTCACAATCAGTCGAGGGCGAAAATGTTAGAACTTTTGAGCAGTAAATTTTATGCTCCAATCCAACATGACTCTCCCGTCCGATTCGAATTTCTAATTTCTCATAGACTTCTTTTACAAATACATTTTTGCGATGCCTTTTTTAGAAAGGAATGCTTCAGTGCGATTTTTTTGAGTAAATGTTGATAAACGATGAGCTATATATATTGCCCATTCCTAAAATTAGGGATCGCTTCGCAAGCGATGGTCTCGATCCACCCCTACCTAAAATGTTGTAATTTCGCAGATTGGTAGTGACTTCGGTCGCCGAACTCTGCCTGCCCTAGAATGCATTGGACAGCAGGGTATTGTAGTCCGTCTAACAGCTGACGTTACCAGTGGGTCCTGCCTAGCGTTGGGTTATGAGTGTAAATCTGCCCTCACCTTACCCCTACCCTACCCTTTCCTTAACCGCTCTTTCCCCAGATTCAAGAGCCGGTCGAGGTGATCGTCGTGGACGCCGTCGCCCTTGCGGCCATCATCAAGGCCGCAGACCTCGAGCAGCACGTCATCAAGCTGGTCAGTTGGCGATCCGGGAGGATTACGGTAGGCGGGTACTGTTTCCGGCAGAGTAAATCTTCTCCTGATAGGCTTCAAGCTGGTCAGTTGGTGATCAGGGGGGGGGGGTTACGGTTGTTGAGGTTACTGTATTCAACAAAGTAAATATCGTTTTGTCATCAATCTGGTCAGTTGGCGATTGGGAGGAATACGGTAGATGAGGAGGAATGGCCCGTCTCTCTCAATTCGAAATAGTTTATCGTTTCTCTATAGCTGCCTTGAGAATGAAGAGAAAAATTTGACGACAAAATGATGCGACGATAACATGAGCTTAGTTGAAGGCACTGTGTCATCAGCAGCTTGCAATTGTCGAACTTGTCAGTTGGCTATCGGGACATCATTATGGTAGGTAAAAGGTAAAGGTCATCCCGTTAACTAAAGTAATTGCGTCCTGCGGGAGATCTCTGCTAGGCCAGTCATTATATTGCCAATTCAGTCCCGAGGGCCTAATCTCTTCTTCGGACCTACTTTGCCTCGTGATCTAGTCACTTGCAATTCCCCTTTCGGGCGCATTCGTGGGGTGGGGAGTAGATAAGAGTACTGTATTTATCAAAACGTATCGATTGATTCAGCGCTCCTCCCTTGGCGTGTCCAACGCGCTGCTCGTCCTACTCGCGAACGGCAAGCTGAACGTCAAGGACTCGGAGGTAAGTGTCTCCACGATGATTGCACGTATTCGAAGTTGCCAGTACAAACATTTTTGTTTGAAACAAGGAAAATGCATGTTAATGGATACATTCGCAGAGGGACGCGCAGGCGGCAGTGCTGCACGAACGGTGGAAGACGCAGATCAGGGAGGTGCACACGGCGAATGTCAGTTTCATGTGGATCATAAGTTACAAGTGTTCCTACTGGGACTGATAACATTAGCCGGTTTAATCCTTTAAAATAGATACAACTTTTCATGAAAATAGGTATGTTATTCACGTAATTGCACCATGCAGAATCAGATTACGTGATAGGTTCATCTCAGTGAATGTGAGTTTCACTGAGATCATAAGCTACGACTATTTTTTCGAATACTGTTTTCAGAAAGATATAGCGGTGGGATGTATGAAAAAAATAGGAATGGTATGGCCCAGGCTGAATTAGAGAGATGCACTACGCGAATGTGAGTTTCAAATGAATCATATAGGGCAACTGTTCTTTTTGGGCCTAATTACATTCACCATGATCTCAAAAATAGATACAATTGGTGCTTGAAAAAAAGGAATGTTATTGGAAATGGCCATGCAGAATCAGAGAGGTCCGCTTGGAATATGTGGGATTCTCATGGATGATAAGCGGCTGCTATTTCTACTTGGGCTAATTACATTCATCATGGTACTCAAATGTGATACAGTGTGCTAGAAAATATGAATGCTACATGCCCTCCTGGTGAATCAAAGAGGTGCACTAGATGAAGTTGAGTTTCAACGAGATCATACGAGCCACGTATTCCTCCTGTCGATGATGCGAAGAGGTGCACTACGTACTAACAACTTTCCAATGTCGAGATTTCTCTGCTGTCGAAGTGCTAGCAAAACGCGAGAAAGACTGAACTGTATTTATCGATTTTCAAAGACTACCGTAACCCCGCTGAATGTAATTGCAGGAAGCGGTGCTGTTCCTGTGCCAGCTACACCGTGCGACCGCTCGACTGCACATGGAGCGCGCCGAGAGGATCATCGTGGACGTGACCAAGGTACGCTAGGGGTGTATCGATTCACGGTAGGATTATCGATTGATTGAGGAGTACGGTAGGTTATTGATTGATTGAGGAATACGGTTGGTGTATCGTTTGATCAAGGAGTACAATAGTGAAATTTATCAATATCGAAGACAATGTTATCAGTAACAATCACCGAGTGAAACGTGAATGAGCCATTGTAAACCCTCACTCAAAAAAGTGCTGAGATGCGATATCTAACAGCCGGCGGTTCCGGTGGGTCACACCTAGCGTTGTCAGAGATCAAATACCCCTCCCGAAAGGACCTATGCATGCCACATTTTAATGCTAATTTGAACAAATATTAGAGAAAAGTATGCCACTATTCCACGAAATGAGGGTAGATTACCCAAAACCTCTCCTCCTCACGCCCAAAAATCGGACAAATTCGGAAAAGCACACCACATTTTTGAGTTTCATGACCTGTGCATTTCACCCCTGAGCGTTGTCGTACAACTGTAAAATAGCTTGACGTGAATACCTTTGCCTTATTTACGGTATTTGACGACATTAGTAAATCGATATATTCGCGCAGGGTCAACGCGACCGCGTGGGTCTCGTGGCCGATTGGTGGGGCAAGATGCTGGAGATGATCCCGCGGGTAAAAGGTAGGTCTGCTAAAGTTCAAAGATCAATCCTTTTGTCTAAAAAACGCGACTTGTTCGGCCATAATTAATATCACATATACTAATTTAAAGATATAAAAGCACACAGTACTGTGCTCAACCATGAACTAGGTATTCCATGAGCGGTTACAGTATGCCAGAGATCAAAGATCAACGATTGATCGCTTCCTTACAGGAATTTACGCACGTGCCCTCGCCGCGGCCTTTCCCAATCCCCTGGCGCTCATGGCGCGAATTGATTGCGAGGTACGGTAGTTTAGAACTACGGTAGCTGATCAATCGATAATCAGGGAGCGGATACGGTAGAGCGGGCGCTGGCCGAGGTGCGCACGGATATCGGCAAGCGAATCGGCAACAAGCGCGCCAGGAAGGTACGGTAGGGGAGGCATCGATCGATTACTGTAATCCTATCGTATTGCAGGTGATCGAGTTGCTCACGACTTCGGACGGAATGGAGCTGTTCACTTGATCTTTGATCTTTTGATTTCTTGATCTCATTGATACTTGTATCTTTCCTGTTGCAACTTCGGGTGAAATTTGTTGTACAGAATAATCTTTTATCGCGAATAAACGCACTATGTACAACCGGTTCATCGTTCAAACATGGACAATAATCGAATTCTAGCTCACATACAGTTGGTCATATTATAGCACAGCATTCTATAGTAGGCTACTACGCATGCAATGTAAAGTAGGCTACCGTACTCCTACAGTGCCCCACAGTATCCTACCGCAACCTCATTCTACAGTATCCTACCGTACTCCTACAGTACCCCTCTGATCTCTTCTCCTCCAACCGCCTCGATGATGGCCAGCTCCTGCTCCGCCCGCTCGTCGTCACTCACATGCGCGACGTTGCGCACGTCCGAGATGGCGAAGAGGTGACGGAGACCTGAACATGGTGTTCTTTGATTCTCGTCTGTTTGTATCAACCGCGTAAATATCACCCTTTCTCTTTGATTCATTGTTTCAATCTAATAGCTTTCTGTCCATTCTATTGTCAAACCATGGCTTTCATCAATAGCCACACGCATTCGTAGATATCTTGCTTCGGGCCTATGCGGAGACGATGAACTTTTCGGCTGACTCGTGAATGAGATTGGTAATATCATACCTTGAGCAGTGGTCACGTCGACCATACTACGCGGTGGCCACACCTTGCCGCCGCCCACGAGCGACCGCGCCTGCCCGATGTCACTGTAATAAGGAAGCGATGATGATTCTCATCCTCCCCTCTCATTTCTCCCTTCTCTGCACGACAGGCAGTAGTGCTCATTGTGCGCCTCCTCATAACTCTAGGACTCGATAGGGGCACTGGAACTACACGGACAGGAACTGTGGAGGGGCCACATCCAAATATTATTGATGGCCCTCAACACTGTGATGAAGTCACTGTAACCTGATTTGATCGAGAACTGATCGGCTTTAGAATACAGTAGATCAAAAATCATTGATTTGCCCACCTTGCCAGCACGAGCGCGATCGATTCGCCGCTCGTCATGTGCCGCACGAGGCGACCGTAGAAGAACTTGCCTGAAATTGGGCTACCGTAATGCAATCAATATTTTGCGACTACCGTAATCTACCAATAATGTCTCAATGACGTAATCCAATCAACAGTAGAAGCAAGGCCTTCCGTAATCGTATAAATATCCTACCGTACCCTGATGCTCCTCGTAGAATCTTCTCGCGGCCGGCTCGCTCATTCGCACCCTTCTCGCTGAGACGACGGGAAGAGCCGCGGTGCGTATCCGCTCGAGAACTGACTGAGAAATGAGGGTACGGTAGCGAGAAAAAGGGACGGGCTATGCTTCCGGTTCTAGAATATAAAAGCAATACCTCTAGCAGTGATGCGTGAGCCACAACCTCCGGCTTCAGCAACAGCAACCGCCTCATGGTCGTTCACTAGAAAATTATCAGATTGCCGAAGAAGTTAAGAAGGTCCGCGACAATTTTAGGGGCATCAAATAAACACCCAGTTATACTTGAACTACGTAGCCGATAGTGCAGAATCATAGTACAGAAAAGAAAAAGCGAAAAGATGCGTAATAACAATAATAACGTTAATCATAAAAAGTAACTATCAAAAAAGTTTGAGAATAGGCCACTTACAGTAATCGTTATCCGATTCATCGAGTTTGCGCTAGGTCACGATAATAACAAAATATTTTAATTTTTCTAGATTTTTAATTAAAAAGTCCGTGAATGCATTACGGTTACTTGTCAACTTAATTAATTAATTTCTCCTTAAATACCGCCTTCAATCATCCAATATCCAGAACGAATTCACATCTTACAAACTCAGTTATGTCATTTTTTCCAAATACAAACAATTTATCACAATTATAAGACCAAGCGATTTGAGAGTTTGATAGAAACAAAAAGAGCTTATGTAAAAAGACACGGCAATGAACAACGTAAAGTATCTATGGTTTACAGTATTCGGGAGGTAGCACAAACTCTGTGGGGGAAAGGCACGATTCTATCGACGATAATAAGAGCAAATGCTAGTCGGATGCTAAGTGAATACTATACATTTTTATATCAATAAAGGCATCCCATGCAGAGAAGTGGTACGGTATCCGGAAGTACGGTATGATGCAGGGCTGTGCAAAAATTTACCGGATCCCTCATTTCGCAATACTCTCTCGCTGTTTCTAACCGGCGATATAGCATTGTGAAATGAGAGACAGTGTTCGCACAGCCCTGGTTCGGTATGATGAAGGTACGATATTCTCTCAAACGAGAGAGAATCCGGTAGGCTGCTCGATGGAGACACGCAGTCGGCGGAGCTGCTCCTTCCTAGAATTGTTAAATCGTCAATTCATATACCGTATGCTCTTTTCGCTAGCTGAATTATCAATCGCTCGAAGATCAAACGACGAACAGACCGTACTCATGATCGCTCCCTAATTTGTTTGTCGCTTACTCCCTAATCGATCACCACCTGTTCGTACCGTACTTCCCAATCAATCGCCAACTGATCTACCGTACACTCACTTATCGGGCATATCGGGCAGGTCGAGCAGGTTGAAGCAGGTATGCGCCACAGGGAGCAGGTGCGAGGCACACGGCTGAATCGCCGACTGGAACCCCGTGAAACCGTGCACCTGAAATCGGGTTATTTCACTCCGATCACCTCAGCAACAGACTAATGGAAAATTATGAGAATTAAGATACAATTGAAAAGTGAAGAATTTTTAATAGATAATCGAAAATATGTGAAGAAACTGGATAGCAGGACTGGTTGGAGGTTGGTGTTGAATTAGCGAATCAGGTGAATAAAAAATAGTCTCACCGGTAATCGATAGGTGCCGGTGAGGAACTGGAGGAAGGCCTTTCGTTCATCAAGGGAGAGCTCGAAGAATGCGTCCCTGCAAGCAAGCATGATGAGTGAAAACACGGAAGAAAATCCTATGAAAAATAAAAATATAATACAAAATCCTATGAAGAAGGAGTCGGTCAAACAGAAATATTTATGGGGTTCATCATGTTTCGTCAAGTTTCGTACCACTAGGATTGAATTATAATTTCAATGTAATTTGGGCAGTCATGAGGAAGAATCTGCACATATCGAACAATAAAGAGAGAAATTCTTCGTCTTGGCTGCCTTAGTTGCGATCTCTAAACTGACCAGAAAGCGACGATGGTCGGATGGCCCGCGTGGTACACGCCCTTGTACTGCATGTTCTGTAGTAGGTCATTCATTCATTTATTTCCGTTGCTTTGCAATTTTACAAGAGAAATGGAATCGAATCGGTGCGGGAGGTTGCTTGGCAGCAAGGGTGGGGGATACCAGTTTGCCGTATTTTCTAACAATAAGTCATTGCTCAATGCCAAGCAATGATTCGATCAATCGCTCATTTCTTTGATCATTGTCACCCCCAGTAATCATGTATTCATGAAGAGTGTTGTTTATTAACTGAAGAGTGTTGTTAACTGAAGACTGTTGTTTATTCGCTGAGAAAACATTAGGAACTAGGACAAATGAGTCTGACCTTTCTGAATAGAGTCCAGTCGTAGTTCTCGTTGCCAACTACCAGCTCCATGAACTCGCGCGGCTGCAAATGTTAACCTTTACATCATTTTCTTTCACCTAAATTTCTCCATTTTTCATTTTTTATGCATCTTTCGATAACCACCTACAATGTCAACTCTAAGACAACTTTGTAACATGGACATCAACTCATTATCAATTATCATCAGATAATGTCCCGAGGATTATCTACTCATATAACATAATCATACCTGGAACAGTCCGAGCACGTGATCGGCGACGATCGAGCGGAATCCATCGCAGAAGCGTTGCGACTGAATCGCGACCTACAACATGTTGTTGATTGAAGAGACGTCGTTGGCCTAATGGGATACTCAAAAACGGAGACGTGGAAGCGCGAAAGCGTCATGAGATCAAACACAAATTATATTTATTTATCTAGGGATGAAAACCAAAATGTAAAGAAAAACAATTAATATGTATTGAATACAAGAAAAGGAGAAGCTTCAGACCTGTCCATGCGGTCCCTTGGACATGCGCTCCAGCACGTAGAGATTCACGTATTCTTGTCGATTCGAATTCGTTACGGGTATCTAATAATAGAATTTAGTCACATTTTGATGGTATAACTAATGTAAAACTAGCAGGAAAAAGTCACTTTCCATCTACTTTAGCTTAAATAATGGCACAATTCAACACAAATCTGTCTGTAAAAGCATACGTAGGGGCCACAAAGTGGATAGCCGATTTTATGCACTGGGATCAAATTAGTGTTCAAACAATCTCTCATGGATCCAACAACATCATGTTTTTGCCGTTTTGCTATATCGTGTCTCTGAGCTGCGCTAGAGCCCGAGAAGTACGCGCGCAACGCACTGGGGAAGAGGAGGGAAGGCGAGACGAGAGGGAAGGGGCGGAGTCTCATTTGCGTGTGTCTCTCTCCCTCCCACCGCCCTCTCGCGCGCCTCTCCCCGCGTTCCAAGCACACCTTAGCGGGGCATGATAAAAATCTGAAACAAATTCTAAAATCCTAAAATATTCTAATTAGTCAATAAATTGCTGTAGATTTGGGGTACATACTCAAGAATAGGTCAAATTGCTACTCTCGCGACCTTCTTTATCGATTTTGACGTACTCGCTGAAAAGTTTTTCAAGACCTACAAGATTTTTCTGAAAGGGGGTGCTAGTGGCTATCCAACGCGCTATCGGACGACCTATTTCGTCGTCCGATAGCGCGGCTTGTGGCCCCTAAGCATACGAATCGGACATTTTCCGTCTATTATACTTTTAGCAGAAATATCTCACATTCTCGCCATCTTCCTTGAGCGGTACGGTGAAATTATCTCCCAGCATACTAAAGGAAATGGTGAACGTCAGGCAGAAGACCTGCAAATTTGTACACATTTTAGAAATTAATTTTGGTTCCTCGAGCCGTGCAAATTTCGGACGCACACAAATGTTCTGCAACATTTTGCCGAAAATACCGTGGAATCAAGGTTCATT
This sequence comes from Pristionchus pacificus, assembly GCA_000180635.4. Taxonomy (NCBI): domain Eukaryota; kingdom Metazoa; phylum Nematoda; class Chromadorea; order Rhabditida; family Neodiplogasteridae; genus Pristionchus; species Pristionchus pacificus. The sequence goes on along the minus strand of CM026579.1, from coordinate 182,185 downwards.
CATAGCTCACGCTCTTCGTGTGAATAGCGTTAATCTTCACTGAAACATCCGAGGCTAAAAATTGCAACGCGGATCTTTCAATCAACGCACTTGTTCCCTCCTTCTTTACTGCAGATTCAATCCCGACGGCCCGTGTTTTCATGATCTAACTCTTCGTCGCGCTTTCTAATGCAACGCCGTGAGCGCTTTTCATCTCTATAGAGTCTAGGAACTTTTCGCTTTTCTTGCGCTTTCAAAGCTAGTCCTAAAATGAATTTTCAAAAAATGCATCTCGGTGATTCTCGGGATAGTGAAGAATACTTTTATTCTGAGAATCTCCTAGTATCGTTTATTGAGAGTGCGGTCAAGCTTTGAAAGGGCAAGAAAAGCGAAAAGATTATCTGAACTATTGAATCTCAGCTCCCAACGATCCCTCGCTTACTCTAATGGACAAATGGAGCCTCCCTACAAGACTCGTGCCTGGCTACTACTGGGGTGCTACGAGGTACACTTTCTAGCCAAACCAGAATCATAACTCTAATATTAATCTAGAAATGCGTTATCTCTCGCGCCCGGAACACTCTCAATCATCTTCCTAAGCTTCGTCATCTACCGGCGACCGGGTATCTACCGACAGTATCAGGTTTTTCCACAAAATAAATCAGTTAGTGATCGAAGAGTTACAGTACACCGTCATGTTCATTACTTTCGAAGGGTTCGCCTTCATGCTGCCCGTGTTTATGTTCAACACATTCGTCGCCATTCTCGTATCGATTTACGATGGGGAGTGTCGATGGGGATTGATCAGAGTGATTAAAACGCTAGCTTTGCGTGAGTACTTTTTGATTATCTTCTCAAAGCAAGTAGCGTAGAGACATGTGCACATAAATAACACGCATGTCACCTATGAGTCGATCAAAATCAGGGTCTGTTAGGGGTATGTTTTGACCTATACTTTCTGTGCGATTTTCACTAGTCCTCAGAGTCCCTCACAAGACAGCGTCGAGGTTTATTCGATATTTTTCTAGCCATTCATTCCAAACCTCCGTTTTCGGATGCAGTCTCTCGAAACAGATAGTTACGGCGACTATGAACAGCAATTTCTGCATTGGATTTGTACGTTGCTTTCATTTTCCATTCTCATCTCGTGCTCACACTACTAACAATACCTAAGAAGACATCACAGTATTCTTCCCTATGCCGAGAATTACCGAGCATCATTTATTTCATTTTCCAAACATTTTTCAATTATAAAGTTCTTCCAGATAATCTCATTGATGCGTTACTTCCTATTGGCTGAGGATCAGCTTCTGTTCTTCGGTTGTTATGTCTCCCAATGTGGGTTGACTAGAGAATAGCGCCAAAAGCAGTGGCAAATGGATTTCATGCCACATTGCGCTGACTCAATTATGTAGTTCAAGTAGAGATCAGTCTCCATGAAATCATAACATGTGCTATCTATCGCTGAATCTCAATGCGTTAAATATTTCACATCCAATTTGATTTCAATTCCGTGCTGTTCGTATCGGAATTCCGGATGTAATACCACCAAGTTAACCCTATTTCCTGAACGTTTTATCGCATTTTTTCGTTCTATCCCTAATTGCACTTTCATTAATTCCGAAAAAAAATGATTTCATGTTCATATTTCAGTTCTTCATCCTCATCTTTGTCATGTTCTTCGGCGTCGTTACTCAGAACGACTGTTGTGAGCGGATTCTGGAGTTGCCAGAAGTGGATGTGCCCATTGTAAGTAGGGGGTTTGAAGAGCCCGTCTCTTCATTCCTCATTTCTTATTCCTCTATTCCATATTTCTTTGAACGTTTATGCATTCTACGCTGTCAGGGTACATAGAATGCAGAAACGATTTGTTTTATGAAGACAACCCTAAATGTGAGCACAAACATTCCGCGGTTAGGATGAAATACGATTTCCGTCTTTCGGAAGTGCTGTGCTATCGTGTGCACAACTTTTATAAAACGATTAGTCGCCCACGAGACATTGCTAGCGCATAATCGAGTTACTGTGACGCATTCGCGCCTGCTTATCCAATTTACATACTTCAGATGCAGAGTACATAAAAATCGAAAAAACACATAGAGATATGATAATCAATTACTACAGTACTACTACTCCTATCTCATGCTTGTTCCTATTGCGGGAATACTCGTGAATATTCGAACACTTCGTTTGCTGATGCGGCTGAAGAAGGATCAGATCAAGGAAGGTTAACAATTATCCCAAGGATTTTACTAACAAGGATCACGAAAACACAAGTAAACTGAAATGAATCGCAGGCTCCCTATCATCAAAGAAGTCGCAAAGAGACCAATTCCGTCTCTCATTGGGATTTCTCCTACAATCCTTCGCTCCATTTCTGTCCTTCGGCTCATTTCTCGTATTCATGGTGCTATATCTCAAGGGTTTGTTTTTATAGTACCTGATCCAAATGAGACACCTCGAATTTCGGACACTGTCTTTCTCGTCTGGCCATTTTCATGCTAACAGTAGGCAGAATACCCAGATGCCAAAATATAATTGAGGCATAATGGGCCCCGAGAGATGAATCGATATTACCTCTTGCCATGCTGAGGTAATATCGATTCATTTTCGCGCAGGGAGAAATAATGAGGTGAGGGGATATTAGCAAGATTAGATATGTGCTAAAAAATGAAGATAATGATAACTATGTTTCATCCTGGAATCAATAATGAAACATGCTTCTAGCTATGGTGATCGAGTATTTCGTGTATCTACAGTATCCCTATTCAGTTGTCGATCGGCGGATGCTCGACGGCAGTCGAGTACGGTAATTTGTACGCCGAGCACCCTTGCTGCACGAAGACGCTCGTCCATGTACCCGCAGAGCGATTGAACTTCCCATAGTTTTTCAAGAGAGACCACCATATTTCGATTGTACAAAAGAGTCAAGAATGAAACATTTTCCGTGTGAATTTCCCCTCAAGCAACCATTCGTTCCGCCGGGAATATTACCCACCTCCTCCACATCGTCTCCCTCATAGTCCAGCAGCGACTGCAGCCCTCTGCCCTCAGTCGGCGCCAATTCCGTCAGATCCTCGAGTGTGAGCTCGCGACGAAGCAACAGCTGGAGCAAGCGATTTTGAACGCGCATTGTTAGAAATATATTTCTCCCGGAAATATGATACATCAATATCACATTTTGACGAAAAGTTGTTTCTTGTTCCGCGCGTAACGAAATTGCTATTAAACTATCGTCGCGTTTAAAATTAAGCTTTAATTATATAATTGCTGCTTAATGAACGCGAAACCATACCAGAAATCGAGTTTTATCATTAAAAAATATGATAAAGTAGTAAAAACGGGCGAAAAACGCGTGAAAAGAAGTGAAAGTGGGCGGAGCTAACGCGTTTGCCGCGCGGAATAGTTTAGTAGGTGTGCAATTACCATCGTATCATTTTAAAAATGTGATAAAAAAGCATCATTTTTTTATATCTAGAAACAGCTAGAGCACAGATGAATTGATCTTGGATTTGAGGCGTCGGTTGAATGTTTTGAAGTAGGTCCAAAGCTACTACCTTGAACATGGCCAGCGGGAACGGGAACGGCACGAGGATCTCATTGTACACGGCGAGTGCGGTGAGAATGCCCACCAGACTGAAGGAAGATTCGTCGCCCTGAGATCAAAGATCAAATATCGAATGATTTCGAGCTAATAGTAAAATGAGAATCTCCAGAGATCAAAGATCAATCGATACAAATTCGTACCGGCACGCCGGAGAACCACGACAGCCGCGACTCCTCGTTTTCTGTGAACATACCGAAGCTGGAATTGAATTATCAATTAAATAGCATCTGCCGAACCTATGCCGACACAAGGTGAAGTGGCGCTCGAAATTATAGTGCTTTTCCGTTAGTTTTCTATCGAGAGATCAAAGATCAATCTGCAAAACTGACTCTGGATTGAGCAGCTTCTCGAAGATGATCATGAAGAATTCCTTGCGCACGCCGCCGTGGTCCTCCGCCTCCTCACCTTTGAAGGTAACCCTGCAGATAAAATTCAGTAGTGTATCAAAGAATACAGTCCGGGTTGGTTCCCCCCTGAAAACAATCCGGCCCGGCCGGCCCCGACCGGCCCCAAGCGGCCCCATGCCTTTTTGTGGCTCGTACAGAGAGAAATTTGATATAAACTCAACGGCGTTGTAAAGCTCGTGTAATATGCTATCGATTTGGGTTAGCAGATTTTTAAATATTTCTTTCATTAAATAGTAAATTGGTGGGAACTGTCATCAGTATTGCGAAAAACAGGTCGCAAGAATACGGTAAGTAAAATCGTCAACCTGATTCTTTTCAACTTCTTCACTTTTTCGCAAAAACTGACGCGCTTCCACACCAATTTACTATTTATTGAAAGAAATATTTAAAATTCTGCTAACTTATATCGATAGCATATTACACGAGCTTTACAACGCCGTTGAGTTTATATCAAATTTCTATCTGTACGAGCCACAAAAAGGCATGGGGCCGCTTGGGGCCGGTCGGGGCCGGCCGGGCCGGATTGTTTTCATGGGGGAACCAACCCGGACTGTAGAAAACAGGAGCACCCTCCGTATCGATGTTTGAGATGTTTAGTCACATATATTTATATCCATTTGTATCTATAGTGACAATTTAGATAGACTAAAGACAATTGAATTCCTTCTCACCTCATCGGTTTCTGCATCTTCAACGGATGCTCTTCCAGCAGAGCCTTCAGCGTATCCTATAAAAGACAGTGTGTACAATTCAATTCACTTGATGATCGCAAATATTCTTTTTTGGTTGGAAGCGATATGAGAATCGCTATGTTTGATGTTACTTCACTGAGCTAACGGTAAAGAATGAGAACTTACATCCAGAATGGTGTCCCGGCATACATTGATTGCGAAGTAGGGATCACCCACGACGATCCGAGTATTCATCCCTCGAAAGGAGACCGGAATGGACAGATTCGTATCCATTGTTGCATTCTGAAATATAGGAATGGACTTGATAGGATGGAATGAATTCCCTCACAATGTGAGAAGGAGTAAAGAGCGTACTAGAAATAAAACGGGTCCTACTCATTGTATGCGCATTAATTGAGTTTCATATCATCTACAAGTAAGAATGAATTCGAGGAATACTCGATGTAGTCAGCACAGGCACTGTAAAATAATCATAATTTGCTGATCCAGGTCCTAAACGTTGCCTTACCAGCTGCACTATCTAGCTGTTTTATATTCTTCCAAGCACCATTCTTGAATAATAAAAAAAATCTTGCCTGCTGCTGTATCTTGCTGTCTACATGTAGCAGCTCTTCCTTCGCAATGCCGTTCATGATGAAGGGGTATTTCATGAAGAAGAACTGCGTCTGCTTCTGCTGAAAAGGGAAAAAGGGATTCAAAAAAGGGTGTAAGAACGGACTACTGTTCTTCCGTGGTTCGGGTGAGCAACGCAGATACTAACTGTCATCTTTATCAACAATGAAAGAGGAAGGAAAACATAAATTCTTTTCAAAAATTCACTTATTTTGCAGAAAAATTCTCTATACGGTTCTCTCTGCTAAGCGACTCTTCATTGGCATCGGATTGCTATTTTTTTGTTAAACAGTCTCTTATTAACTGAAGTGATGCGCGCTATTAATACAAGTTCGCGAACTCATGAAGAATGATGAATATGAATAAGAAATGGAAAAGAAGTCCTGACCGACAGCTCAGCTTGGACCCATCGCACGTAGTCCTGCTTGATGTCTACGATGCTGGAGAGGTTGTTGATGTAGAAGGTGTCGTGACTGATCTGGATATTTTTTCATTGTAAAGTTAGTTCAGTCCTTGAATAATCACTGGCCAAGCAGTGATTTAGTGCCTATACGGGATAACTTTACCTTTAAAAATAAATAAATAGTTATTACCCTATCACTTGCTCCATTGAGCGAGTGCAGCAGCGACAGAGCACTCAGCAGAGTCTCCAGACTGAAATTTATATCACATTTCTACTTTTTTTATACCCTGTCTCTTGTACTCGCAGGGTCTGAATCTGACGAGCATTTGCAACCTATTCAACATTTTCCCATTTGTTGCGAAATTTCAACGTAAACCATGAAAAAGTGAATAAATAACAAAAATTGAGGTTAATTAAACGTACGCCTGCACATCCTGCACCCGCTCATCGATCAACACCTGCAGTCCGGCCACGAGACCGACGACCAGTCGACGAAAGTGGCGAACCGGTACGTCTAGCCACCATTGATCTACAGGAATAGGAATTCTCATTCGGAATGATGCTGAATACGTTTATTTCGAACTGGATCTTTTAAAATTTCTGTTTGAGATATCGGATAAATTGTTTTTGAACAGCGAGGGCAAGCATTTGTGAAATGCGTGAAACCTAGTTTTTTTGTTCGCACTTCAATGAACAATGTCTATTGAAAGCTTCATCATCGTGATTATTATCCTCTCGGACAATAATCACGATGATGAATCAAGAGTCATAGATTAATCGAGAATCCTTACTGAGACAGTCCATCTGCTCCTCCTTCACGTCCGCCATTTGGCCGCAGAATTTGACGTGGAATGTCTGCAAAATCATTAGATTTCATTGGTTTACTTTGCATGACATCTCTAAAGCGAATGAAACTTGATCCGATTTTGACAGCAGTTATCACATAATCAACTCTGATTCGATATTTACCTTGGCAATCTCTACCGTCGGGTGCACGAAAAAGTCCAGCCACGGGACAATGAGGAATATCTGAAGAATATTATTTAGGCTATCGTAATCAAGATCAAATAAAACAATAATTTCCTGGTACTGTAATACTGATCGAATCGATCAATTCGAAATAGCTACCGTAACCTACCCGAATCAATCGATGATATCTTCTTACCGTAGCCCCAACTCACCCTGAGACACTCCGGATGCATGTACTGTCGTGGTTGTATCTCACCGCTGAAGAGGGACATGTCCAGCATGTCGGCGCACTGCAATACATCCAGCAATAATATTAAATTCTTGTATTAACATTCTCAAATTACCATAAATCTTATCCCGGGGGGGGGGGGGGGGGGGGGGGGCTATAGTAACGCTGATGTACTGATCCATCCATGAATCCTTCCCCGAATTGCTTGCATTCGCTGTCACCTCTCTTCAATGAATTCCCATCACTCACCAGATCCATCAACGTCTTCCTGTCCTTCACGGACGCATTGGCAAGCGCGTTGAAGTACTCCATAGCGTCGTCGAGAGCAATGCCCGTGTTGGAGGAGGAAACGGAGAACCTGGAAGGGTTGAAGCTCTGACTGACTCTTTCACCGATCAGAGTGACGAGAGAGCGCAAGGGATGAAAGTTCGATTCTTCATGCACACTCTGACGAAATGCGAAAAATAAATAAATAAATAAATCAAACCTCCGATCATCTTTGTATAGAAATGAAGCGTTGATCGAGGACAGCGAGGAGAAGACGGACTCGAGTTGGCTGAAGATTCGTAGATAATCATCAGTATGGTTATTGATTATTTTGTTTATCGCTCTTCTTATCTGTGAAGAAAAATTTTATGCGTTATCCAATAGGCAAACAAGAAGGAGGCAAATGACAAAGGAAAAATGAAAAAAGAAATTCAAATGCAAATCAGAAGACGATACAAAGAGGTTTATGGTCCAGTGTCCATGTGTAGAGTAGTATGTGACAATCTGAGACGAGGGGATAGAGAAGAGAACAGTGGGAGGAGCTAGGATTGAGTCATCGTATCGTGGCTGATACAATCACCAACTCACCCAATCAGCTCCACCTTGTCATTCAGCATCTTCTCCGCTTCGCCGTCCCACTGCAGACTGCGAATTGATTTCCGATCTACTGAGGGACCAGAGATGAGATCCTGAAATTGATTGGAAGTAATATTGTAAACACAATAGTTTCTTTGATTGAATTTAACATTATAAAACAGAAGTAGAAGAAAATAAAGCGGAAAAATACAGCGACACCAGCCGCGCGCAGCACGAACGATTGATCCCAGCCGACGAAGAGTTTAGTGACGTGATCGAGCGACTCGATCTGGAATATAGACAAATATTAGTACCTCAAGGCCAGTACTATGGCATCGTTATCATAGACCCTCCAACCTGCATTTGCCATTAGAACGACCAAAGGAGCACTGGATGGAGAGATTTGCCATCGGATCAATTTGCGATTCCAATAACAACTACTCACCGGTCTCGGCGTGAGCAGATTCCGCGTGTGCCCCTGCCCCAATTGCCCGCTACTGTTCAGTCCGAAGGAGTAGACTCGGCCTGAATGAGAGCAACTAACCTTTTTGTTATTATAGGTCGGTTATCTTTTAAAGACACATGATATTTTGAAAATATTCGGAATTTTTTAGTAGTCTCTGCCTGAATGCGGGAAACAATTTTGATTGTTGTTATCTATCGAATCTTTCACATCTACAGACTCTACGAAAAATAATCAGAATTTTTTCGAATTTTCTATCAGTAGCAATCTCAATTTCCGCGTCATATTTTGAGGTTAGGAAACTGGATAATCTTCGAACTTCTCATATCTAGAATTAGATACCTCCAGCCGCGACCATCGAGTGAATCCGGCCCGCAGCTATCCGTGTTACGTGCATGCCCATCAGATCCTTAAAAACTTATTTGAGCTGCCAATAAAAATTAAGAGCATTCCTTAAGTTATCATTCCCAACTCGTCCTCGTTCAAATCGGTTTGTGCCCGTGCTAAAAAAGTAGAAACTCCCTCACCATAACAGCCTTGGGCGTGCTGTTGACTTCCGTCCGCTTGCCCGATCCGATCTGTCCGAATTCGTCCGCGCCGCACGCGAATACGCGCCCGTCGCTCGTGAGGAACAGCGAGTGCGAGTCGCCTATGAAATTAGAATCGTGATTTATTCACTAGTAAAATTGCTCAAATATTGCATATTTTGCATGCTATCCTGTGAATCCAAATATGAGTTCCAATAGCAAGATCTGATTCAGAATGTTCCGCTCACCGAGTGCAATGTCCACCACCTTCATCTCCGACAGCGACGCAAGTACGGTGGGCCTCGAGCGGACTGCAATTCTTCTTATTTCTAAGCACAAATAGCTCGATTATCCCTCAGGTTCCCTCAATCCTCGTCAAAAAACACCTAACTTCTGAATTCTTTACTCATAACTTTTTAATGTTTGAAATAAACTCAGTTTTCGATCACCCATAATCGTCCTACTGTACCCCCACTCACACATTGTATCGTTCGTTCCCAGCTGTCCGTGCTCGTTCTTGCCCCACACGACGACCGTGCCCGATGCAGTCAGGGCACCCCAGTGTCGGCCGCCAGCGTGTACTGTAACACCGTTGATTGTTTTATGTACTCTACGTTGAATAGACTGTTCAATAAATTTTGATCTTTACTACAGTCGATAACCAAAGGATGTAAAAAGTACCCGACACGATGGGCATGCCGATGAACTCCTTCACTTCTTGGGGCTCCTGCAGACAAGCGCCATCGTGCTGCTGGCCAAACGTGTAGATGCGACCGCCTAAATAATAAAAATATTATTTTCAAACTAATGATATGCATATGCGGAAAAATCTTGTTACGAAAAGCTGAAGTATTTTCATTACATTATCTGCATGCTATTGAAAGACAATCCATCGTCTAGAACTCAGATGTTCAAAAATATAATAATCATTAAATATTCGAAAACCATACTCTCAGTGAGGACGATTGTGTGGTCGGGGCCGCACGCGACCTGGATGACCTCGTTCAGCTCTTGCACGCGTCTGAAAACGATGAAACGATGACGAATCGTCAGGAACTTCAACTTATTTTCAACTTATTTTCTGAGAAACCTCGAATATCAGTCTCTGTCAAACAAGTCTTGTATGTACTACATCCACCCAGAAACTATAACAAACATCTTTCCTATAGATAAGAAACAGCGTGAAACACATTCCCCTTTTTTTCTGCAAGAGACTCTATTTTTACGCGAAAACTTTCTTCATCCGAATGTCTCACTTTCACACTTTTTTTTGCGCCACTCTAGCCGTTTATCAGATACTTTGTTTTATATCACTTTCAGTGCCCTATTGGCATGAGAAATCTATGCTTACTTTGGTTTCTCCCATTTCGCCGCGCCCTTCACCCCGCACTGCCCGTGCACGTTGCAGCCCCACACGAACAGCCGCCCATCTTCAGTGATCGCAGCGGTGTGCGCGCGGCCAGCAGAGATCTGTATCGAGATATTTATCGATTACTATCCACGCCCCCTCGAGATATGGCTGCACATCAGACCACGACTTTTAACATCTTTATGATTATGATATATATAGCTGCATTTAGTGTAATGATCTTCAATGCCTAATGTGTCATTAATCACCTGCACAAACTTGGAGCTGGTGGGCGGGGGTACGGGGTAGATTGTGAAGCTGCCCTGTGATGAGTCGCCCCTGCCAAGCTGCCCGACGTCATTGCCGCCCACGCTCCACAGCCTGAGTAGAGAAAGAATAAAAAATGAAGAAAAACACTTTCTCGGGGCAAGGATTTTGAGCTGCGTGAAGAAAAAACCACTAGCGAAACACGAATGCATTTCTTGCGACTGACACCACTCCTCAAAGCCCTTCACAGCTCTTTGAAGCTTTTCAAAGCTCATGGAGGCTACTCAAAGCTATGTAAGCTCTGCAAAGCTCTTCGAAACTTGTCAAGGCTCTTCAAAGCTCTGCTAATCTGTTTAATGCTCTTCATAGCTGCAAAGCTCTTCAAATTCTCCAAACAATGCACTCTAACTTTCTTGATTTTTGCTGACCATTAAAATTCATGCTCACTTGCCATCCTCCGCTAGAAACACGGTGTGCTTCTCGCCCGCCGCCACGTCCACAACCGTACACCCGTCGTGGCCGCACGGCGCGCCAACTGGAATGCAATTTTGGATGTCTCTATCTTTTTTGGCACCTTAGTAAACGACGATATGAATTGCGTTAGTGTTCCGATACAAGAGAAGATCTACTCATTCACCATTCATGTTTAGTGTAACCGTATGAATTATTTTAGATGAGATGATTATCTTTTTGAACTAGGATAAAGATTCGAGATGCGTGCTGTCTCACCAATGTGCTCGGGCGCGCTGACTTCATTCTCGCTCGTCCGGATGCCCAGCTGACCGTCCGTCGCCACCCCGAATCCCAGCAGCTCGGAGCGCATACTGAAATTGCCGGAGCTGATAATTGGCAATCTTGCAATCACGATTTCGTAAATAAAGCTCGGCAATAATTAGAGCAAACGAAGGTCATTGAAAGCATAGAAAAAGGATTTCTAAAATTAGAACAGAAAGAGTATAAATGCGGTCTGAAATCAGTTCTAAACCCATGCCAATGTGCTTATTTGCGACCTATTGTGAGAAGTAGGGAACGTTTGCTGCGATACCGTGATCTTTTCACACTGAGCCCCAGCCCCCCTCCCCCTAACACTGTGACAGTAAGTGCAACTCTTGTATTCTGTCAAGGAAGTCCGCTTTCGTAATGCACTCACACTCTAAACTAGAGGCCACACTCACGAATAAACATGACATATTTCTCGATGAATCAACTCTATGTTGCTGATATATTTTGATGAGAATTGGCGCCAAATTACACACGATTGTTGGCTTCCAACGTAAAACGCTTCAGTTTGCACAGAGTGTTTTTCATTAAAAAGTGAAGAATCATTGAAGAACAGTGAAGAACGCAATTTCGATAGTGGGGAAAGGTGCATGACTATGACTCTATTCGGGCTGATTTTACAAGTTTTAAGCCTGAAAATACATTAGTAACTGTTAGATAAGAATATTAAATGGAAACATGCGATGGAAACCACCCAGACTCAGTTATCGATAGCCTAGTGTGTTCGCAAGGGTACTGTAGGTTTATTTCGTGGAGCGTCTCCATTTAACCTCGCACACTTGCGCACAATGCATCATATTATGTAGGCAAGGAGGATGTCGTTCAATGCTAAGCTTAATATGGGCTTCATTAAACCCCTTTGAAAAAAAATCTTCAATTCTCTTCAGTATTATGAACCTCTGCACACTGAATGTGCTTCCCTAAATCAATTTTTAAACCATTGAAAATGCTCCAAAAACTTTACCTGTCACCCTAGGAATGTTAGATTTTTAAAAAAGTCTCTTCAGAAAACGTGACTTCTACAAAAACGTTTGTGAAACTACTTCAAGAATTCTGTATCCTCTTGCTCTGTAGTATGGAAACGCTGATCATTTATGAAAAATAAATGTTATCCAAACAACGAAACTGAGAGAAATTGCTACAACAACAACACCATATCAGTTCGGGTGAAACAATGTCTTCAATAAATTTCGGAAACAAACAACAAGGTAACAAAAAGAAACACAAATATTGGAAAATATGAATCTGTTGAACGAACGCTTATAACTTATAGAAATGTTGAACGAATCGAATAAGCGTCGCTTACAAAGCATACGAACGCTTATAACGGTAGGGGTAACGGTAACAACGTGTGAGAGATAAATTAGCAATTACTCCTCGTCTTCTGCTTTCAACTCATCCGCACTCTCGTCCAGCTTGATTCGTTTGACCTGCAATTGGACAATTAAAATCAGTTATCACTTATCAGATATCATAATGGTAATCAGATAGTCCCGTGTCATACATGCTCCAGTTACAGGTTCAGTATCAATAGTATTGATCCCACTGGTACGCCTCCATCCTGCCATCTCAATACTATTATGATGACAAGAGAATGGAAAATAAAAATACTATTGATAGTGAACCCCTATCTGCATTGCTAATAATAAGAAGAAGAATATGCTTCAGTTTCGATTCACAAGTCGACAATACTAGAATGATCATCACTCACCATTCTTTACCAACCCTGGAAACCCGGAACAAACCTGCTTCTCCTCCGCCTCGTCTCCTCCCTCCACCTCGATATCCTCGCCCTTGATGGCAGCACCGGTAGCCTCGTCCTCTTTCGCCTGCAGTTGTCGTATGTGTGAGTGTCATTATTCAAGTCACTATCAAAGGCTAGTATCACCCGTAAATACATTCCATTTGTAAAACACCAAACAGTATCCATTTTTATGCAAACCCTCCTACAGCAGACTACGGGTTTCACGCATAACTCAACAGAAAGCTCAGCAAGGTTGAATTGATCTGTCTCATCCATCCTCCAGAAGTAATCAATTTATCTCATTCATCCCCCAGAAGTAATCATTAAGTAATCAATAAACTCCTTCCCACCTTCTCCTACCTCGCTGCCACTCTCGCTCGCTTGAAGAGTTTGACGCATCAACAAACAATTAATTACCCTCTAATTAACTATTTGACTACACAACAAATACCTTCTCCGCCCACGCAGCCTCCCTCGCCTCCATGGCCTTCTGCTTGCCCAATACATTGCTTCCACTTTTTTTACAGCAGACTATCGGTTTCACGCATAATACATCAGGACTATCAATATGATTAGATATTGATTTCCATTCTAACTACTTACTGAAATAATAATCCTATTCGATAAACACCTCTCACCTTCTCCGCCCACGCTGCCTCCATCGCCTTCTGCTTCCTTTATTAGCCCGCCCAAAAAACTACCACTTTCGCATCACTAGACCTAATATCTGGTCTCTGATCTCTCATTATCAGATAAAATACACTTAAAAATATAAATACCCCCTCCCCTTTAACCTTCTCCGTTTTGCATTGTATTCAGTATACAATTAATAACACTCTAATTAATGAATTAACTGCAGAACCAATCTACCTTTTCCGCCCACGCTGCCTCCCTGGCCTCCATTGCCTTCTGCTTGCGCTTTGTCTTCTCGATAGCCTCCATCGAGTCCACGTCCTCGCCCAGGAGTCTGACGAATTAAATAATTGATTAAATAATTATTTAAATATTTAATTTAATGATAAACCACCGTAATCTCTCCCTAGTCAATCATCGTATGACTACTATCAAACGGCTTTTCTACGGCATTCTAGTAAAGTGTATGCTGTATTAATAAAATATTTAAAAATAAATTTAGTCCACCGAACCTCAGATGGTGGATGCGCTCCTCCTTGCCGATGTAGGGCGCGGCGGTGCGCTGGCCGATCTGCGAATAATTGTAAATTGTGAATAAAAAAAATATAAATTAAACTTCAAAAAAAATCGATGGACTATCCCCAGCCACCCTCAACGAGTCACACGACGCGGTTGATGTCAACTAGATAATATTTTTTGAAACACGGTACTTACGAAGCATTGGCTTCTCATCTCACAAACCAGTTATGATCACCCTGTGAAACACCGATCATATTTGTTTCAGAAATGTTCCAAAAAAACCCACTAATCCAGAAACTGCGCTCAAGTTAATTGTTGCGACAACAGACTTCTAAAAATAATTGTTCAAAAAAATTGTTCCATCTCCTCCCCTCAGAACAGAAAACAGTCACAAAGCCTCCGGGTCTCGGAGGAATCCCTCGTATTTACTAGCCATTGTTTCGAGAAAACAAACATCAACAACAACAACATCAACTCACCCAGGCGCAGATGGGCCGCGTCTCGTCTACGTACAGCACGACGCTGCCCGATTTGAGCGTGCGCAACTCGGTCTTCGACTGCAAAATTTGAGAGATTTGATTTTTTTTATAGTATTGATATTAGAATTTTATTTACAAATACTTGGAAAAGGCGAACGATCGAAACATGAAATTTATCCTACTTACCGCAACTCACATATCCCGATCCCCGTCATTTTTTCAGGGTAAGTAGGTACCCCTAAGGGAGTCTCAAAACCGTTTTCAAAAGTTGCTCAATGCATCTAGTATTTAAGTTATTTAACTTTATAAAATTTAACGTTGATCTCGCGTGCGATCGCTCACGCGCCTATCACTGCACCCGAGCACCCCCTCACTCAACTGGTTCGGTGGTGTAGTGGTATGAGAGTAGCGTCAACAGGAGGAGGGTATGGGTTCGGTCCCGCTCCCGTACAATCTTTTGCATTTTTTTTTGCAAATCGATCTTTGATCTCTTCCGAATTTTGATGAAATTTTATGTTTTGGTAGAACAGTATGTGCCACCTTCATGATTTGTGAACATTTGTGAACACTTTTTGTGAAAAATTTTTTCTTCGAACATTTGTCGTTCACTATGGTTGCACGTTCGGAATTTCAGGGAATGTCGGTATTATTGACAAAATTTCGAAAATACCGATCACCCTTTACTCTAGGCTCTCCCCCGATTTCTAATAGCCTAGTCCTCCGGAGGCCCCTGCCGGGGGCTGGAGCTCCGCGGTCGTCTCGCGCCATTCGGGCGCTCGCCGACCGCTCCGCTAGGCGCGCGCAACGCAGAATGATTTTCAGCTCTCCCCTCTCTCACTAATCCAATTTATTTCGCTCGATTCTGTGGACACGAAAAACGCGTCTAGGTATATGTGATCGTCGCGAGAGGAGTGGGTTGTCCCAATACCGAACCTGCAGAAACTGCAAGCCTACAGATCACTGGACTTTTTTTGGTCCGAAAATATGGTATGAACTAGTAAGTGATCAACGTGAAAGTGAGGATAACATGACTAATGGTTTTTTTTATTTCCTATTTTTTCCGACCCTTGTCACTGTCCAGTGGTTGTCAGTAATGTTCGAAGAAAAAATTTCATGAAGAGTTCACAAATGTTCATAAATCATGAAGGTGGCACATACTGTTCTACCAAAACATAAAATTTCATCAAAATTCGAAGATAGAGATCAAAGATCGATTTGCAAAAAAAAAATTGCAAAAGATTGCACGGGAGCGGGAACGAACCCATACCCTCCTCCTGTTGACGCTACTCTCATACCACTACACCACCGAACCAGTTGAGTGAGGGGGTGCTCGGGTGCAGTGATAGGCGCGTGAGCGATCGCACGCGAGATCAACGTTAAATTTTATAAAGTTAAATAACTTAAATACTAGATGCATTGAGCAACTTTTGAAAACGGTTTTGAGACTCCCTTAGGGGTACCTACTTACCTTGAAAAAATGACGGGGATCGGGATATGTGAGTTGCGGTCAATCCCGCGTTACCTACCACACATGCAACTCTGATCTCGCCACTTTACACAATTAATCAACATTTCTAATTTCCAGTTGTCTCACCTGCAGCAACTCCATGTCCACGAGTGCCTTCACTCCCTTCTCGTCCTGCTTGCCGGCCGCACGCAGCAGGATGAGCATGTCCTCCTTGGGGATGCGCATCTGAATGAGATTGGTTGATGTCGATGAATGGCGTGTCTCTCTCGTCTCTCTGTCTGGCAACATGAAGAGACGAGAGCATTATTTTTCAGTGATCGATCAGTGATTGATGACACAGTTGAATGAAGAAATCCAAGGTTCATCGCAGGAGTTAGTTTAATTTTTTCTATGCAAAGCGTGGGTCACATTGAGTTGCATCATTCTCAGGCCAGTATACCAAACAGTTGAAACCACAAACCAAATACCCTCTCATTTGTGAATTTCAGTTTGTTGTAAAATCTATAACCGAGCAAGAACGGGTTTTGTTGTAAAATCTATAACCGAGCAAGAACGGGTTCGAGAGGGATCCGATGAATAATATACCCCCGTGAAACAATCAGCCCTATCACTACTTAAAAATTTCAGATCACCCAAAATCTGAGTAAATATTTTACATAACACACCAACGTCATCATATCCGAAAGCGATCCGGACAACTTCATAAGGCTGTGAAACCACAAGCATTCTGCATCTTAACTGAACAAATTATCAAAAAGTCGCAGCATATTCAGCGCGATTATATTAACCCCGTGAAACCCCTCACCTTCTGGTTGCTCATGAACCGGTGCAGGTAGTCGACGCCCTCCTGCGAGATGCGGTAGCGAACCTTTAATTAAATAATTGTGTTAATTGAGTTAATTAATTTAAATAATTAACTTAATTAAATTTAAATTAACCCACCTTCTCGACCTTGTCTTTAAGTACATATTTATTTAAATTAAGCTAATTAAAATATTTAATTTAACCAACCTTCTCGACCTTGTTTTTAAGAACATGATCAAATTTAAATAATTAAAAAAAAAAATATACAAATAAACCGTACCTTCTCGAACTTGTTCTACTTTCTGCTTCCTTTTTTACATAATTTAATTAATTAAAAGGATTAAATAAGCTAATTAACTAATTAATTAAAAATTAATTACCTTCTCGACCTTGTTCTCGTTCCGGCCGAACATCTTCATGCCCGCGTTCTGGATCGACAGCGACTTCATGTTCTTCAGCTGAAATAAATAGAGCACATTATTATTCAATCAAGTGATTATTATGCTTAACACCTAAAAAATGACATTTCTTCATGTTCTTCAGCTGAAAGAAGGCAACCACATTTTTTCTCAAGGCAGTGATGATTTTCATAACAGCACATAATTGTGTTTTCCTAACAATCCTTTTCCTAGCCACCTTAGCGCACAATCTCGATTTCATGATCTTCAACTGAAACGGGAAAACGCATTGTCACATTTCCAACGTGATTATCCTATAATTAGCATCATCACTACGCGTAGTGTGAATTTATGTCAAACAATGCACCATGTGAATAACAGGAAATGCGATTCGTGACTAGTGAGCAGCGAAAACTATGTTTCGCATAGATTTTAAACATAGTTATGCTAGGGGATCACAATGAACTGCTTCACTCCTTCATAGAACAACTTTCATTACGATCACAAATTATACCAAACCTAATAAAGTCTGACCTACTCAACAATTTCTGCGTCTTGTTAGCCACTTTCATGCAAACTTTCTCATCATCAACCTACACAATCTATGTTTCAATCGTATCCCAATCACTCACGATGAACTGCTTCACGCCCTCGTTCACGTAGAAGAGCTGGCGCGCGTTGTCGCCCTCGATCAGCCGATTGAACAGGTTCTCGTACGGGAAGGAATCGGCGATGCCGTAGTACGATCTGACACACATCAACATCTTATTTTACGTATTTAGAATACAATTTATTTTGAGCTTGCAGCGAGTGGTTTATTACAGGATCTCCCTGTTTCTTCCTTGTAACCTATCAGTGAAACCTAAATTCACCCAGGTAAAATTTAAAGTTGTATTTAGTAACGACCCAAGCAAAAAGAATTACAAAACAACAACAAACAAAACAAAATAAATGTAAATCATACTTGAGATCGGCCCATCTCTTGTTTTGCCGATTCAAAACAAGTCAAAACAAAAACAAACATAATTCAAATTTTAAAAAAATACTTGAGATCATCCCATCGCTCGTCGTCCTTCTGGAGGAAGGTGAAGGGCTCGTCCTTGAACATGTTCTGCCGCTTGTGCGCCGGGGCTCTGAAATTAACGTTGTTTTTTGTTTTGTTTTTATCACTAACATCATCGAAGCAACCACATCTAGGTACTAGCCATAGAACATCGATCACCGGCGTTCTGTAATTCTGATTCATTAAATTTCGCGTCAATCAGACATTAATCAGGTGTGAATCCGTTACCACCACCAAGGGCTGGTATCGAAACCCAAATTCACGTTTTCCACCATACATTTTTGTTGATGAGTAATGAGTAATGAGTTTATCAGTATCGCTTTCTGGGCGCTGATCAGGATAGGCGGGAGAGCCATTCTTCGTCATCGATACTCCACCAGTCAGAACCTATCTTCCGTTTCAGATCGTTCTTCATCTTTCTTTAGGTCTTCCTTGTCCGCGTTTGTTTGCATAGTCATAAGGGATCCATGTTGTCATTTTTCGGGCCCACTTCGTATCGTCCATCTTTCGAATTTTATTCGCCCAAGCCAATTTTCTTCTTTCGGCCTCCATCACCCAATCTTTCACACCTGTTGCTTGTCTTACTCGTTCGTTAGTCCAACGGTCTTGCCATCGTAACTTCAGCATTCGCCTCTCCATTTTCCTCTGCGTTACAGCCAGTAGTTCTCTATCAGTTTCTCTCAAAGTCCACGCTTCGCAACCATATAGAACACATGGGGTTATACATGCATCGAATGCTCTCCTTTTTGCTTCCGTGCTCACAAGATGATGTCGAAGGAGTTCACTTAACTTTCCCCAAGCGTTCCAGCCGGATTGTATCCTCCTTTTAATCTCCTTCACATTGTCAATAGGGAACGACAGGTATCTTCCTAGATATTTTCCGCCTTCTTGATACAAAAACTGTTGTCCTCTGACCGATAGTGGTTATTTTTGCTTTCGATTTTCGGTCAGTAACATGACGACAATTGGAAGTGGAGCCGATCTGTGATCGAATGGTTCCCGACAAGAAAAAGAAGAAGAGGTCGACCAATGACTAGATGGAGCGATATCTTCCGCAAGACTGTTGGCCCGAACTTTCTCAACGAAGCAAGAAAAGCCAGTTGGAATGCCATGCACATCAGAGCTCTCACCTAACCCGACCTCTTGATAAATGTGTAATAATCGAAAAAAAAATCGAACATAGTTTTTGCAGGATGCACCTGCAGCCCAACTTTTCCACATTCAACAATTAGCTTTCCAATCATAGTTGCTAGATCTGATCTATTCCTTGCGATAACGACAACGTCATCTGCGTAGGTTAACGTGGTCAATCTGCAGCCATTTATAGTGATTCCAAGATTTTTTTCCAATCAATTCTATCTAGAGCCATTCGGAGTGTGCAATTGAATAATTTCGGACTGATGTTATCTCCTTGTTTTACTCCTCGTTGTACATTAACTTCTACAAGGTTTTCGTTGACTTGGATTTGTGTTACGGTTGATTGATATAATCTTCCCAACAACTCAATTATCTTGGGATGAATACCGTTGAGTGAGAGAGCGGACCAAACAGCATTCCATTCAATTGTGTCAAACGCCTTCCTTAAGTCGATTAGGGCGACATGTATAGGAAGTTTGTATTCATGACTCTTCTCGGCCAATTGAGTAAGTGAATGTATGTGATCAAGAGTACTGTAACCTGTTCGAAATCCAGCTTGACTCTCATCCTCATTGTGTTCCAAGATAGGTGTGATACGTTTGAGAATAACTCTTGTAATAACTTTCTGCACTACAGAAAGAAGAGCGATTGGGCGAAAGTTCGAGACATCGCTGGCATCTCCAGATTTAAGAATTAGAGATACCAGATTTATGAATTAGAAATTTTTGTTGATATTCACCATATATCACAGAGTTGCGTGAAAAAGTTCCTATGAGATCATCGTGAAACTCAAATGTACCGTCTAATTTACCTTCGCGCACGTGAGACAACCAATAAAGAAACTACATTAGAAGGGGAATCCGTGCTTCGAGACTACTTTATAAACCCCTTACCTCGCTTCCCTCCCAGGATCAACTTCATATCCATTTCTGAATTACCGTACTCCACTTACCGTACCCACAAGGCGAATCTATGTTTCAATTCCACTCTTACCTTGCTCCCCAATCTCCGCTCCCAGGATCAACTTCGTGTCCCACCGTACCCGCAAGGTCTGTGTTTCAAGTCCCCTTCCTTACCTCGCTCCCGCCCCCCCCCCCCTCCAAAGTCACTGTTTTCAATACAACTAGAAAATGCGAAAATGTGATCAGTCACGAATGGGAAGGGGAAACAGTGCTTCAAGTCCACTTCTTAACCCCTTCACCTCGCTCCAACTCTCCGCTCCTCGTCGTCCGCGTCCTCGGCCACTCGCTCGATCAGCGCGACGAAGAAGCCACCCGTGTCCTGCTGATGAGGGAGCAGGCGCATTCTGGAAAATTTGAATTTCAAGATGTGATAAAACAAGAGATGTACATAACCGTTCAGTAATCCCTTCATATAGTCGGCATAATTGGCTACAATTAATTCCCGGAAGATTTTTCGAATATCAGCACATGTTTACACGAACGAAATGAGTTTCACAAGAATTATAATGCTAAGGGTGCATGATGAACTACATGATGGACAATAACATCCTATGCATAAACTCCAACTGCGGGCGCACTTCCCGAGCAAACAATCCTGCTCTACACTATACGAAAATACGAAAATATTGCCCTCTTTTAGGTAGTCAACAATCGTCATCACTAGGGAGGAGGATCGGCCCCTTGTATACTTGAAACACGAACTCTACTTCACCAGACCCGATTCAGAAACTTCGATTTTATTGACACTTATAAATGAAAATTGAAAAATTTACTATAGCCGTACACAGTAAACCAACCCCACAGTCATAACATCGTACGATATTATTATTATTATTATTATTATTATTATACAGCAACTCACACATGATGAAGGTTCATCTCCTTGGCCTCTTCCTCGCTGGGTGGCCACATGCTCGCCGTGAGTGCCCTCGTCAGCGGGCCCTCCGCAGGGATGTCCGCCGCCGTCGCGTACTCGTTCATGTCCCGATCGAACACCTAAAGGGTATATTATTATTTCGATCGAAGGCAAAGTCTAATCAATCCGCATTACCCGACTACACAGTTGAAGCACCTATGAAACGCATGTTTCATAGGTGCTACAACTACCGGACGAAAATCAGCTAGTTATCAATCGGCATTACACTGCTGCAATGTACTCAAGAAACATGTATGATGCGGGTGGCAGACTCGGTGACTTTGAGATGCACAAAATTTACAAAAATATATAGAAAAAATCTACCTTCCACTGGCTGACTCCTCGGGAGGCCTTGAGGCCGGGCAGGCGCGGATGCGCGTCCACGAGGCGAAGTGCGCCCTGCAATTATATTCAATAAATGATACTCTGAAATTATCGGAATGGTGATGAATACTGTAGTCTTCTTAGTAAAGTATGCGTGAGCGCGAGAGGAAGGCGAAGATAGTTGTTGTATTTATGGACCACATTTCCCATCCTTATCAGCCCTACACAAAATCATGGCGCTATGTGAATCACGTGAAACCTAGGTCACCCGTGGTCATGGTTTTACCAAAGAGAGCCAAATAATCGGAATTCAAGTGATCTTTGGGGCTTGTCTATTCCGCGGACAATTTTCTATGTGTCCTACAGTGAAGCCTTTGCATTTCGAAGGGGTCAGGTATAAAAAACAACAACAACAACAACAAACAAACAACAACCTTTGCCTCCCTGAGCAGCTGCGCGACGACAGCCTCGTCCTCCATTGGGTTCATCGAGCACGTCGAGTACACCAGCAGACCGCCCACCTGATGATATTGACGATCAAAAACTTGTTTGAAAACATACATTTTTGTGTCTACCGGGCCGGTAGTGAACTAATTTTTAAACTATTGACCTAGAGAGACGGGAAAGGTGTCAAACGATGCGTCGTGATGTGGTGAGCAAGAATCACCCCCTGTCCGATCACTTATATTCAAGTCCAAGGGTCGATCAGACCACTTATGTGAAACTACCGTAACCCAAACCATTTTTCAAAAGTGAAGCTAAAAATTCGTGAATGGTGTCAAAAGACGCTCAGTGATGTGGTGAGTAAGAATCATCCCTTGTCAGACCACTTATAACATCTAAAGGTCTAATGAACCACTTGAAAAATTCCCGGTAGGAGAAGAAAATGTATGTTTGAAAATAGTGATTAGAATATTGTATTTTTTGCAGATAAATCGACTAATAATTGAAAAATTTAACTACGTCTCAATCTTCATATCCACCCGTAACTCAAAAGTAAAGTACACCAGCAGACCGCCCACCTGACGACGATGTTGTTGCCAATTATTAATTGGTAATTAAAAGCTAGGTCATGCATTTTCATACCTACCGGGCCGGTAATCAGACCACTATATTTTCAACCAAGCCAGTTATCAGACCACTCCATATCACGTTCGGGGGTTCAAAATACCCCTTTAAACTGTGATTTTCACTATCTGACCACTATATATTTTCGGTCCCCGGATGGTAATGAAAATGTATGAGCTAGGTCTTCGTTATCGGAATCGCGCCAAATTTTAACGCAACACTTGTAATTCCTTGTTTGTGCTATTGCTTGGTAGAAATTCGTCGTTTCCATTAAAAATTGAGGCAGGTCCCAGATTTGATATCCACCAGGAACTCAAAAGAACCTAGTACAACATACCAGCAGATCGCCCACCTGTTGATGATTGGTCAATGTTCGTGAGATAACGCACGTCATATTGAAAAAGAGAGGTACTTTGTGGATTGTTAACCGCCCGCCGACACACAAACCTGCCTAGTGAAACACACCAGCAGACCACCGACCGAACAACGATCACGATAATGAATTGATTTCCAGTTTATCAAGCACTTTGGGATCATTACTAGACTCAAATATGATGAAGCGATCGTATTGAACATATTACTTAACTCAGGCCGCTCCTTGATTTGACAACCCAGTGATACTCAAAAAAGCCAAGTGTTCCCTTTGGCGAATCACCACAATTTTACGGGTTAAGAACCCCGTTTAAACAGGAAAGTTATCAAACCAATTCCCAACCTTCAGTTGCTGCACACTCCTCCTCGCGATGCTGAGCTGCAGCTTGTGTAGCCCGAGGCCCTCCTGCGGCGTCCACTTGGGCCAGATGTCCGGGTTCTTCCTGGATACAATTCAATTCAATTCAATTCAATTCTTTATCCACCAGGTTTAAGGGAAATACATTATCATTTATCTTCGTTAGATTGTGGTGGAGGTCCGTCGTTGTTGTGGCGATTCGGTTTTGGGGGTGTGGGGCGTCGTAGGGAGCAGCAGTTTGGTATCAGAGCCGCAAGAGAGAATCAGAAGTAAAAGAGATAGATGGGAGAGATAAAAGATGAGACCGGAAAAAGATGGGAGAGCTATTTACGAAATCAGCAGGCAGCACGTTCCATCGATCAATAATTCTAGTTGCAAAAGTGGAGTGAGATTTAGGAAGAGCGTATGGCAAGCCTATGCGTAGCGGATGGGATCTGCGAAGATTACGTCCTAGGGGGGAAAATTTGAACAGATTTGTGTGGTCATAAGAATAGAAGCCATGAATCGATCTATGAAGGAAGAGAAGATCAGAGATTAGCCTCCTATGTTCAAGGGTAGGAAGAGAAAGCTGGGCTATTCTGTCGGGGTACAACGAGTAAGGGATGTGACAACGAATGAATAAGCGCTTAGAGAAATTGCGCTGTACATTTTCTATCTGATTTGCTAAGGTTACGGTATGTGGAGACCATACAACTGAACCGTACTCAAGAAGAGGTCTAACGAAAGTGGTGAAAGCACGACTGTATAAATCAGGGTCAGTGGAAAAGAAACATTTGAAGATTAGGTTTACCTTCGCTCTGGCTTTCGAGACAATTCTAGAGATATGGTCGTTGAACTTAAGCGAGGATTGCATAGTAACGCCGAGGTCTTTGATAGAGGGTGAAACAGAGAGTAATGTACCATTAATCTGATACTTCGCTCGAGGAGAGAGGGGCCCATAATGCACAACTGTACATTTGGTCTCGTTGAGGGGAAGGTTCCACTCTTGCGACCATTCAAATACTGAATCAATTGACGATTGTAGAATGCCTGAGTGTAGAGGAACTTGGGCATAAATCTTTAAGTCATCTGCATAGATACCGTACTTTACGTCAGCAGGTAAGGATTTGGACAGGTCGTTTATAAAGAGAATGAAAAGGAGAGGACCAATGCATGAGCCCTGCGGCACACCAGAAGTAATGGGAGAGGGGTCAGAGAGAGTGTTACCAATGAGAACGGATTAAGACCTACCTGACAGATAATTACCGATCCAAGAAGTAATGTTAGATGAAAATCCTAGTAACGTGAGCTTGTGGAGGAGAAGACGATGATCGATGCTGTCGAACGCTTTCTTGAAGTCAAAATAGATAGAATCAAAGGAAGAGTTCTTGGATTTAAATAGGAGATAATCTGAATGGGTTTGCACAAGCTGCGTGCATGTAGAGCGATTAATGCGAAATCCAGCTTGATTAAAGTCAAAGAGATTATGACTGTCGAGGTAGGAAGTAATTTCAGAAATCAGAATCTTTTCAAAAATCTTTGTCACAGAACAAGTGAGACTAATAGGCCTAAAAGTGTTGATTGAGTTAGACGACGTTTTAGGGATCGGTTTCACAATAGCTTGTTTCCAAAGGCTAGGGATTGACTTAGAATGCAAACTCTTGTTGAAAATGATCAGCAAGGGAGATACAATAGAGAATTTGCATTTGGAGTAAAAGATGTTTGGTAAACCGTCAGGAGAAAAGTTACACTTGGATGCAAGAGAAGCAATTGAAGCTAAGATTTGGGCAGGACTAATTGAGGGAAGGTCGAAGAGGGGGATGGTAGAGGAAGGGGAAAATGAGCGAAGTGGTGCTTGCAGAGGAAGGGTGGAGACAGAAGCAAAGTATTGTGAGAACGCTAGGGCCTTGTCTTTGTTAGTTAACAGATGAGCCCCATTCAAGTCAATGTCGAGTCGATACGGTTGATGTTATTTTTACGAGGACCATATTTCATTTTTGGTAACCCGTTGACAGTCGAGTATATTCTGGCTATTTTAGCTGGATGTCCGGGTGGTTCCAGATTTGGTTTTAATTAACTCGAAGAATGACAACTATCAATTCAGCGAACACGGTCTTCTATTAGCTGAATCTGTGCAGCACAAAGTTCGCGTGTCACTCGAATTTATTAAAAATGGAAAATGGAGAATTTAGATAAATATTAGGTCAACTCTGCCCACCTCAGTGTGCCGTCGCCGCTGCAGATGACGTCGCACAGCACGCGGTCGAACTTGAGCACCGAGTCGTCCTGAATTTAATTATATAAACAATAACAAGCAAAATCACTAACCGCCGCCTTCAGATTGGGCATGAGCGCGCCGTCCTCGCAGATGACCACACAGTTGGCGGACTGGAAGAGAGTAATGGTTAAGTGGAACTCAAACCAACCGGGCTGGATATGATCCATTTGGCCACCACTGTTGCATTCCAATAGAATTTGAAAGGGTTTGAAAATTAAATAATAAATAACTTCAAACAATCAATAATCCGATTACCGTACCTTCATGACCTGACATGATAATCAATAATCGATTACCGTACCACACCTAATAATCAATAATCCGATTATACCGTACCTTCATTCGCTTGAGGACCTGATGGCAGAGCAGGTAGCTGCGCTTCTTGTCCACGTCGTTCGCGATGATGAAGCCGCCTGCAGAATTAATAATATTGGATAATTGCTGAACAAAGAATAGATGATATAACGCAAAAGATAAAACAACGAGTTTCGGCCAAATTTTATTCGAATTTTCGACAAATCGATGGGTTTCTGTTTCATCCATGGGATAACACTCACTGGGATTGGGGTCCGTCTCGTGCTGCATCTCGATGAGCTGCATCGTCTTGCTACCGGGCGCCGCGCACACGTCGAGCACGTCTTAATTAGGCAATTAATTAGTATAATTAATTAATCATTATTAAAGCTGGCCTCAGAGGGACCCACCTAGCGATGTCTTACGACTGTAACCCTTTTTTACCCTCATTATTAAAATGCTTTAGGGACATCGTTCTACGCAATCACGCTACCCAGTGAATTCGTGTTTCAAACCAGCGATAAAGCTCACGATGATGGGCTATTACCGGCTAGATGGCAAGGGGCTCCGCAATTTTAAAAAAAGTCCTCTTAGTGGGCTCCCGCAATAATTAATTATGTGCCACTAGGGGGCTCCACAAATAGTTAGCATTTTCTCTTACGGGGCCCGGCGCCCCCACCGTCTAGCGGAAATATAGCACAGTAGTGCCACAGTCTCTGGTTTCAAGGCAATGGGCCTGCAGGAAGAAACATCTTTAGGAAGGGGATTGGGATCTTCGTACTCAGAGATAAAGGGTCAGGGGATGGGATCTTCTTAGCTTTTGTTTTCGCTGACCTTCGCGTTTAGTCGATGGCTTGAGTAAGAAATTTATCCAGCCACCGAAGTCCTGACTTGCGTGGTTAAGAGTAAACTCACGGAGTAGTCTTCTTGAATGGGGCTTTTCTTGACTGTAGATCACATGAGACGAGGATTCTCCATTCTTGCGCTCACGACGGGCTGTAGACTCTCACCCCCGCTCTCTTCCATCTCCAGTTTGGAGAATCCTCGTCCGTCAGCTTGGGCAACCCGACGAGTATCGCCCACTTGGATCATTAAGAGGAGGACCCAGGACGGTTTCTAATCGTCTCATGTGATCTACGGTCAAGAAAAGCCCCATTCAAGAAGACTACTTCGTGAGTTTACTCTTAACCACGCAAGTCAGGACTTCGGTGGCTGGATAAATTTCTTACTCAAGCCATAGACTAAACGCGAAGGTCAGCGAAAACAAAAGCTAAGAAGATACCATCCCCTGACCCTTTATCTCTGAGTACGAAGATCCCAATCCCCTCCCTAAAGATGTTTCTTCCTGCAGGCCCATTGCCTTGAAACCAGGATAAATCGGTAGTGCCACAGTAGTGCCAATTTTACCTATATTTTTTCCAAGTCGCTCCGCCTCCGGCGAGCACGTTTTATGTCCAAAATCAGAAAAAGCGGGTACGGTATGTTAAAATTAACGCACTAGTTGATCCCTGCCTAAAACTCACGATGATGGGCCTCCGGCTTCAACAGCAGCGGCGGGATCATGGACACGGCCTCTTGACGGGATACGTTGCCCAGCTCCGCCTCGGTTACCTGTAAATTATTTAAATAATTATATTTTTTTATTTTCGAAAATCCAAGCACGTTTCCAGAGCTAACGGATGTTTTCTGGTTGCTTTCTGTTTCAAACTCCAATTGAATGGACTCACGAGGAAGTTGTGGAGGGCGGCGAGCGTGGGATGCGAGCGCACCTCACTGCGCGACATGGGCGTCTGATAGGCGCCGTAGTACCTGCAATGTTATTAATCATTCATTTAAAACAAATATATAAATACGATGGTCGACATCAGTTGTGACCGGTATCCACTAACTTCGGGTCTTGTGGTGATTAACGGAGGGGGTCTACGGGGGTACTAATGAGAAAAAACCGATGGTTTTGACCTTATTTGAGCATTTCCGATAAAGTATTTGCGGGGGTACGCACCAATATTAATGGGGCCGCCAAAAAAAAACAACAAAAACTGGTCGAAATGCAGAGGCCAAGATGAAGGAGGGATTCATAATCGGCACAAACCAAGGCAGGGGCTTGGGCGGCTTAGGCTCAATGCTTAGTAATTAGTCTGCCCAGCGTTCTATAGAAGTGCCAAATTTATAAAAAGGCAGGAATAGATCAAGGTGATGTAATGATTCAAAAGCATATCGTACCAAGGCAGGAGCTTGGACTCGAAGGCGAATAATTATCAACAAATTCAGACAAATTATATTAATAATGACATGACTAGGTCAAGGTGATTTGAGGATTCAGAAGCTTTACATACCAAGGCAGGGGCTTGGGCTCGAACGCGCCGGCGTCTCCCGAGGCGGCAATGGGAGCGATGAAGCGCTCCTTGAGCTCCTGCTGCAGGATCTCGCGGTCCCTGCAATAATTTGATAAATAAGTATGTAAGTATATGATTAAATTTTTAAAAAAATAAGATGGAAAATGTTGAAATTAGTAAATTATAATTGAAATATCGTCACAATTTAAGGGGAAAGGGAAAAAATGGTTGAAAAAACACAAACTTGTGGCATCCCTGGATGCGGAAGGATACGGGCAGGTCCTTCTTCAGCGTTTCCACGAACTGATCCCACTCACCCTCGGGAATCAGACCTGGAAATACCATTTTTTAAATAGTTTATTAGGCAGTGATCAAGGCCTTGATGCGAAAAACTGAAAAACACAAAAAAAAAGAAAATAGATATTTATCGCTTACCCTGCTTCTTGTAGAAGTCGAACAGCTTATCGTTGGTCTTGGTGAAGCCGACGACGCGATCTTGGGTCTGAAATTAAAATATTCTTTACTTTATTTAAGTGCCCAAATACAGCACCCTAACTTGTGGGTAACGAGAAATGAGTAAGCGCGCGATTGAATGAGCGAGGAACACAATTAGGTCTCTACCTGTGGGCACTAAAGTGAAGAAATGTCAAAATATTCAGCGAATGGAAGGCAACGAAAAAGAAAACTCACCCATTGGCCATTGCTCTTGGAGCGATTCTTGAAGTTCTTCTTGTTTCTGAACTTTCCCATCGTTGAGGAGCGTTGAAGACGGTTCGCCTACAACGAAGGAAATACAATTAAAAGTAAAATTGCGAAAAGAAAAGAAAGAAAGGAAGGGAAAATTTAAAGAAAACAAAAAAATATTTACGAGAGACGAATTTACTTACAGTATCCAGTGAGGATGCATCATAAACTAATTTCATTTTCGAATTTTAAATATTTTTATTTGTTGTCTATACAAATGTGTTATTCCTGCTCTACGTGACAAAACAATGTAGCAATATCGATTTCCTCGAATGATAGATCCAGGATGAGTCAACGTCCTACCAAAAACTACCGTACTCTCTTCATCGTTAACTATCTGGTTTCTTCGAAATCAATAGAATATTTGATATTTGCACATAGGGATATGGATCCCTGAAATTTGCCGAAGTCACTGTTTGCTCATTTTGGACAGGGGTAAGGATAGGGAGGGCAGCGTATGTTCCCGATGCGAAACGCGATACAGTATACTAGCAACTTTTTTGAGCGAATCGAGTATTGATTTTATTTTTTAGTCATCTTTAAATTATTTATTTATTGATCATTTTTGAGTTTAATTACTATTTTTTCACTCACAAACAACTTATACAACTCAGACATATCGTATACATAACCTATCGTGCGCTGAATTCGCTATTAGCTTTAAATATGACGGCCTTTCTGTTTCGACTCTACTAAATTTGCGTTTTCTCGGCCTGTAAAGTTTCCCCTGAAGGTGTCCATCTGATTAAACCGCTCTCAATCCCTTCCCCTAACCCCACCCCACCTCGCCCATGTCCGCATTGCTCGTGTTTTTCGTTCGGACGACTTGTGTAAGCCCTTTAATGTCCGAAATCCCGCATGTTCTCTCGTTTTTCCTCATTTTTCGTCTCCTCCCGAGTCCTATCAAGTGTCCATCTGATTAAACCGCTCTCAATCCCTTCCCCTAACCCCTCCCCACCTCCCCCTTGTCCGCATTGCTCGTGATTTTCGTTCGGACGACCGTTGTGAACTCTTGAATCCCTGAAATCTCACGTGCATTTTTACGGTGACAAGTTATCATTTTAGGATGACGACTGACTATAGTCATACATTCTTCACGAAAATGCAGATCATCGGAGAGGCGAGAAGATTCAATTCTAAAGAAGTAAGACATTTTTATGCGAGATCTTGTGCACACAAGTAAATTTCCGTTTTCAAAGTATTATCTTTAGTAAATGGACTATTTCGCAGGCAGATGCATTATTCCTCAGCCTCTTTGAAATGCATCGAGAATCTGCAGACGGCGTAATTACAGAGGATAACTTGACTGGAGAAGAGAAAGATGTGAGTATCTGATAGTTCAATGAGAAAATAGGCACTTTCTACTAGAGACCGCCGAACGATTGATGAAATTGCTATTCAAATCATCAGTCGATTGGATCAATCACCTCTCCTTTGTTCGACGATTGACGTTCTCGTTCTCACGTCGTCAATTTCCTCATTTCTCCCCTCTCTCACCTCATAGCGCAGTACTAATAGCGAATGAGTGAGAGGGCTCAGAATGAGATTTTGATGAGGCGATTACCTCAATCGCCTAATAAATCGCCTTTCAATCGCCTCATTCCTTCATTCGATTGACGATTCAGTCGATTGACTGGTTAGTCGATTGACGAATGAGCAGATTGTAACTCATTTCTCGTAAATCGGCTAAGGAATAATCGGTTTGGCTGGTCTCTACTTTCTACCACAAAAACGGCTTGGTAGCTATCGAGTCAATTCAAAGCACTGACCTTTTTAAAATTCCAAAAAATATTATTTATCTTTTTAATTAAAAAAATAATCTAGATAACTCATGACCACCTATCCTCCTTCATGTACAATACTGGAAGCTGCAACATGCCGATGAGTTTCGAGACCAAAGGTGAGTAATTATAAATAAAATTCAAACACAGATTAATTTTAAGATATGAACTAGAGCTACTATCCGGAATGGTCGTGTTTTGTCTTGAAGTATTGCCTGTTCTAGTACAATTCGTCGAAAAAAACTTATTGGTGAGCGACATATCCATACTTGGTTGCATCAGTGATAATCGTCCGTGATCTTTACTGAGTTCGTAAAATTTCGCTGTCATTTTCGTTCAACATATTTTGCGCAGTAAATGACACATGTCACTTGCTGCGCAAGTGTATTTACAAACTGATCGACGCCTGTGTAGGACAGCTTTTGGTGAACGACTTTTGATGATTTAATATGCAAAATTTCAGTTTGAATCTTCTGTAACCGGCTTTTGCCACAAAGAGCAATCCCTACTGCGCGGCTTCAAACATTTTGATAAACAGCCGAACAGATACTTCGGAAATGAAATTGAGGTGAGGCGCCCGTATATCAAACAAAATTAGTTAATTAAATTGCAAAGTAGGACTAACATAATGGAAAAGCAGGCTCTTCTTTTATTAGTTTCATGTATTACGGAGTCTTCATCCTGACAACCTTTGGTATTTTTCCAGCGGGCTCCAAGGGAATTTTCCAGAGGGCCGTTAGGCAGGAAACCAGTGGGAAAGACCCACTTTCCCCTGAGGTCACACAGTGAAAAAAAAATACAACAGACTCTACTGCAGATTGATCTGGGATCGCACACTCTCCACATGCACCCTTGGTGGCATGGCAACTATGAAACGGCATCTCCAAAAGAAATCGTATTGAACTACAAACTCGACGACGATTACCCTTACAATTGTCCGGAAATTCCTTCTTGATCATTATCTATCCATTAATCTCTTTAAACTTTCGAGAATTTTTTATGATCAATATTAAATCTGAATTGTTGTGCTCAAATTCAAGAGACATAATTACACCAACCTTTCGCATTTCACAGTCAAACCGCTCATTACCACGTTCGATACGGTTCATTGACTCTCACATATTTCCCGATCGGAAGGGGCAGCGAAACTTGACACTTCTCTTCCATTTCGGTCTGTCTTTGCCTTCTTTTGGCTCGAACTATCGATTTGCCTGATCTCGTCAGTCACAGAAAGAGCATTGGGAAATAGGAGAGACAGACCATGAAGAATGGTCTGACTCTCTAAATTTCCCACACTGCCTTGCTCTATGGTTAACGAGAGAGTATGGAGTAATGAGAGATTTCTATCCTATGAAGAGCAGATATATCTGATCAGACTTTCCCTGAAATCATCCAAAATCATATTGTTCGCTCATTTCGGACAGGGGACATATTCACGTTCTGTTAATTTTGCCACTAGATTTTCATGCGTGAATGAGTAGGACTAATTGACCTGTGCATCAGTTTCGAATTTCGTACTGCCTTTGATAGAATTTTTCGGTTCAATAAAAAGCTCGAATATCCGATCCATTTACTTACATCGATTTTTAAAGTCGAATCTATGAAATGAGAAACCGTTCCTACGAATCTACATTTCTTATCTTAATCGCTAAAAGCGCTAAAAACCAAAATTTCAAGGAATTTTTTTACATAAGAGATTCCCCACTGGGTTGTGGGATTCTTTCATTATCTAGCGTCGGAATTCTTCATCACTTTGCAACCATCGCGTTTATGAAATTATGCACATAATTTAGTCGTTCGATTACATTTTTACGTAGATAAACTATCATTTAAGAATGACGATTGACTACCGTCAAACATTCTTCACGAAAATGCAGATCATCGGAGAGGCTAGACGATTCAATTCTCAAGAAGAAACATATTTGGAACTTCTCTAAGGGGGCAATGGTAGAGAGAGAATACTCTGCTAGAACAGGCAGTGCCAAAAACAGAGAAGTTCCGACATTTTTCATTCGATACTGTTGTATACGAGAATAGAATATTCGAGTAATTAGTCTGACACAACTCTAACGTATTTCAAATGCATAGAGTCCCGCACGGAATTCCCTGATTACGCAATATACCGTAATCCCGTGTTGTACAATTATTGCCCTGGCCTAAATTGACTCGTTCTTCTCTCTCTTCTAGTTCTCCCTTGCCGTTTCCACGCTACTCTTCTGTAAATAGTCTTCTTCAATAAACTGCTGACATCACCCGTGATTGGATCGTGCACTCAAGGACAAATACACAACAGATACCTTGAGCACATATTTCTTTCAGAATAATTTTTTTATTGGATGAACTATTTGCAGGCAGATGCATTGTTTCTCAGCCTCTTTGAAGCTCATCAAGAATCTGCAGAGGGCGTAATTACGATAGAAAACTTGACTGAAGAAGAGAAAGATGTGAGTTTAGGATAGTTCCATTAGTGCTAGATTACGTTAAAGTTTGAAGACAATAGGACTGAACTATAGTGCTCGAAATACGGGTCGCAGTCTATTCATTTTCCACACTCTCGCGGCCACTCGACTGGTCGAGAGATTGTGGAGAATGAAGAGACGGCGGTCCTGTATTTCGAACTCTACTGACTATTGCCGTTGCAAAATCGACCTATTTGAGATAGAACTCAACGTGCTACATAGAAAAAATCGATTAGGCGTTTATTTTAATGATCGCTGCTTCACAAATGTTCAACTGTACCTAGATAACGCAAGGTCACTTATCCTCCTTAATGCACAACGCGGGAATGTGCTACTCGCCAATGATCGTCGGAAGCAAAAAGTGATTTATAATATAAATAAAATATATAAATTATATACGGATGATTTTTAAGAAAAGGACTAGAGCTGCTCTCCGGATTGGTTGTATTTCGCCTTGAAGTTTTGCCCGTTCTCGTCCAATTCGTTGAAAACAGCTTTTGGGTGAGCCCTCTTATCTAATTAGGGATGTCTGACCTATTCCAAAACCCAATTAATTGACTTTGCGGAGTCAATTAATTGGTCAACCTAATACAAATTAATTGATATTGTTTCTTCGTATTGGGTATTGCATTGGCATCACTACTCTTCATCGTTATACCAGTGACCAGTGAGAGTTTTCGTTTTCTCAACCGACTTCGCAAAATCATTTTCGTTCGACTCTGCCTCTGCCCGAGAGCGTTTTCCCTTGGCGCTCTCGGCTAGGTGAAAAAATAACATAATGCATGCTGCATTTCAGTGGAAACATTATGTTGTCCGATTTTGTTTCAAAGAGCAATCGCTACTGCGCTGCTTCAAATGGTATGATAAGAACCCGATCAGCTACTACGGAAGAGAAATTGAGGTGCGACCTTCATGCATTTCAAAAAATCTTGATTATTTGATTAAACTGCTAATTAGGACTAGCATAATGAACAAAAATCCCTTCTGTTGTCGTTTTCTCTACCTGGCCAGAGACAGAGAAGAGATAGAGATGGAGAGAGACAGAGAAGAGATAGAGATGGAGAGAGAGAGAGAGAGAGAGAGAGAGAGAGAGAGAGAGAGAGAGAGAGAGAGAGAGAGAGAGAGAGAGAGAGAGAGAGAGAGAGAGAGAGAGAGAGAGAGAGAGAGAGAGCAAAAATGAAGAGACTGAGTCTTCCTCCTGACAGCACTACTGCAGATACGTCTTGGATCTCACGCTCTTCACAAGTACCCTTGGTGGCGTGGCTGCTATAATACCGCATCGGCAAAAGACATCGTATTGAACTATAAACTCGATGACAATTGCGGTTACATGTTTTCTTGATCATTCGCGGTCCAGAATTGCCTTCAACTCTTGACAGAAATTTCATGTTCACTAATAAATTTGATCTGTCGATCCTTCTGCCCAAATTCAAGGGAAATATTCAAGGTAGCCTCTCGCAT
The DNA here is from genome assembly GCA_000180635.4 of Pristionchus pacificus. Taxonomy (NCBI): domain Eukaryota; kingdom Metazoa; phylum Nematoda; class Chromadorea; order Rhabditida; family Neodiplogasteridae; genus Pristionchus; species Pristionchus pacificus. The sequence continues at coordinate 147,482 of CM026579.1, read as the reverse complement.
TTCACAATCAAACCGCTCATTACCACGTTCGATACGGTTCATTGACTCCGGGCATATTTCCCGATCGGAAAGGGCGGCGAAACTTGACACTCCTCTTGGTAGAGTGCCGAGGGGGTGCCTCTGGTAGAGTGTCGAGGGGGCCCTCAGGGGAACACTAAATTTGATGGAGTGACCGACCAGCGTTCCGCTCTTCATCCGCGTAAGCTACTTACTACTTGCAGCCTCTTTCTTTATTATTTTTGTACCCTCTCTTTTGGAGTGTTGTGCTGAATACTACTTCATCCGCTTATTCACAAAAATTGTAGTAAATCTTCTTCGAAATTATAGCAATGCTTGAACAACGTGGAACTTGGATTGATGGAAACAGAATCTCAGCATTATTAGTTTCGTCGCGCAACTTCGCCTCCTCTTCCGTTCGCGTGCGCTCGCTGAATACGCGCAATTCAGCCGTCGGATGGCCTAAAAATGTCCTTCCCTTCTCTCCTCATTCCCCACGATCTCTATTCTGCGATGCAAAACTGGAGAGCATACGGGATGAAGATAACCATTGGGCTTCAAAAGTGTCCTTTCCCTATGAGACTTTTACTGGCCCGTCTCCGGTCTCTCCTCAACTCTAACCACTTGAGAGACAACTCGGGAAGCGGAGAGATGGCGCTTAGCCTTCAATCCTAGGGCAGAAAGAAACAAATCTCCTCTCCCAGACATGACTCGGAATATGCCCCACTCTGTTCTGGAATGTCTCCGAGGACTACGATTTCGTAGGCCACTAGTCCTTGACTCAATGCGTTTTTTTCAGTCTCAATTTCCTGCTAAACTTTATCCAGGGAACGCTGCATTTTTGCCGTGAACTTTTTTGTCGTGAACTCGGAAGACAACTGAAATATCGGCTGCCATCCGCAGTATATCAATTCGTGTTGCATTTTTTGTTGTCGCAATCAGTCAGAAAGTCTCTTGAAGTTGTCACATTTGACGAGCTGTCGCCAGCTTTTTCCGTGTTTCACGTCTCCCCTTGATTTGCGCTTTCTGATTTTTGCAAATGCGATGTGCTAACCTAGCGTTTCTGCGAAATTGTAGTATTATATTGTAGTATTATATGTCACGAAGAAGATTTAGTCTAATCATCAATCGATTCTTCATCCTGATAAAAACTGTGGCTAGAAATAAGGTTCGGGCCAAAAACCGAGCCCCTCCTTTACAAGTTTTCCTCATTTCTGCTAATTTCCCCGACGGCTCCTCCTTAGTCTGCTTCGTCTTTATGGCTCTCGTGAGAAATGCGCGCGGCAAAGCTACCGATGATGAGAAGTCGGGTGATATTAGGAGAGCGCAGAGTGGCAGAGAGGGAGAGATAGTGTGGCAAAGCGAGAGACGGCATGCCGCAGGAAACATCGCCAATAAAGTTCGTTTGATGGAAACCGCATTGCTGTACTCTTTCATCCTTTCCTTTCGGCACTAGCTCGGATGACAACATTCCTCCTGACAAAATTTTACGATCCTCAATTTTTTAAAAGTTTTCATACAGTAGGTTATCATCAACTGAATATTCACATCCAGCCTTCTTTTCTGAAATCAACTCGATGTTATTTTCGATAGTAAATCTAACACGATTCTGAGTCGATTACTGCGAACGCGTAAAGTGCCCTATTTGCGACAATTCCCCGCTCCAAATCGCTGGTTATTACCGATCATCTACTCCCTTCTCGGTTGACCTGACCCGAGAATTGGCTTGACGAGAGGACCGATTCTTCTAAATTCTCACTCTTACATTTTCCCCGTCTCCTCATTAAATTCATTTCTCATCAATCGGCAAATTGTAAGGAATAATCGCTTATTGTTAGGCCGATCTGTAATGTGTACAATATCCTCGTTTGATGACCATTCCCGTTCCAGACCACTCATTCTTTACGAGCATGCATTAATGGCGACAATTTGGACGCCGGTAATTCATCAGACGGTCACTGACCAAAGAATTATCGCCTTGTCCTCTCATTTCTCCATGCACTCTCATCAGTAAGAGAAGCGAGAGAGCACGGGAACTTGAGAGAGTCAGACCACCCGTCTGACCAAAACAAGGGTAGCCTCGATCGTATGATGTCTCCAAGCTCATGAGGAGGATTCCGTTTCATCCTTGAGCTCTTATTTCGTTTCTTCTCACATACTCATACCTCCGAGATGCCTCTCTCTAATCTCTCCTGATTTCAACTGATCTCTCAATTTCCTGCATCTCTGTCTCTCCTCAAATCGCCTAATGCTTCCTCCAGATCATGAATTGTTGTTCATTACCTTGCAGTATTTTCGCGACCGCAGCCCACCGCTCACATTTTCGTAGTGTATGTCTCGACTATGTTTGAGTTGGCTCGGAATTATCAGTGGCCTAGCAGTGCACTTCCACAGGACGCAAGTACCTTGAAGAACATAACTTTTGTTTGTAGAGGATAACTTTACCTTCTTTTACTTTTATTATATTTTCCCGCATCTCATACGTTCGTAGTGTATGTCTCGACTATGTTTTGCCCGAACGCGGTCTGTTTGATCGTACTTTCGTAGTATTTTCTATTTACATTTACACAATTTTATCAGCATCATAGGATGTTACTGAGTAGCCGATAGTGTCCTCCATGTAGCTCGATGAATTGTTGCCCGGCCGCTTATGTCTCGACTATGTTTTTGCGCGGTCTGTCTTGATTCAAAGCCCATAACTTTAAAGTGTTTTTCTTGCGCGTCTGCTTCCTTTCCTCGGAAAGTCAGGGGGCCGAAATTCATGTGCTTTTTGCTCCTTGAACCCGTCGGTTTCCTTCCTCTCGGCGCCTATTCTGAATACATTTCTCGCTCATGATGTTTTCTGATGTGAATTCATTTATTAATTTAATCAATCGTTTATGATTTTGCGAGTGTGTAGCAAATATTTCGCGAAAATTCTAGAAACAAAGTTCGCCGATTGGATCGAAAAAGTTGAGGAAGGGCCGAGATCTATTAGTTTTCGGGTCAGTCAACTCAATGCTTTCAATTGAGAGTAGTATTCCGTTGATTCGCCCATCCCGTTCTTCCTCAAGCAACAGCCGTGTTTCATTCCCACTATCATTCGATCCAATAAATCTCCCGCCGACTCTTGACCGCCCTCATCCGAATTCGCTTCTTTTCTTCTTCTGAATGTATCTACATGGGGGGGGGGGGGTTGCAACTGAATATCAAGATCACCTTCCCGACACTCCACGTGGTGAATTCGCTTGTCAATCAAAAAAGCAGCAAGCAAATATGCGTAGATGACCAATCAATCCATTTCGTAAGCCTCATTCAGCTAGCATTGACTAATTTCGTTGTTGTGATGTTCTTCTCCTCATTGGATCATGTGCCCCATCCATTCCACTCTTTTCTCCTCGGGACTGAGACATCACAATCATTCAATCACTTCGCTGGCTCTCCACTCTCCCACCACCAAGAGGCGTCGTTGTTGTTCGTTCGATTTAGTGGCGCTTTCAATTCATAGTTTACGCTGCTCATCTAGTTTGGTCTATGCCACTTCTTTTACGCCGTTTAAACCTCACTACTACACGATGAAATGTCTAAAAAAAGATGCTCTTGAGAAGTTGCATGAACTCTATCTCGCGAGCATCATTAGGACAATGCACTTGGGAATTTGCAAGATCCATGAACTCTATACCTCATGATGGGGAGTAACATCACTCCTTCCTCCCCATATCACTCGAAAGTCCGCAAAAAGCGCACCACATGGCACGCTTATTGGCAAGAAGCAAGGAAAGAGATAGGGAAAAGAGAGGGAAGAGCAAGAAGGACCCAGGTTCATATCCACCCACCCCGCTCAGGAAACGTGATCTGGGATGTCGGACGAATTAGTTTTCCATTTTCCCCTGTTCTAGAAGGGATTCGTTCTGGAATTCACATTTTCTGCTATGATTATTTCTACTGCGAAAAATAACGAATTGATTGCGGAGTGTCTACTCTCTCTGCATAGATAACTCCACGAACAATCTGCCAGAAAATCTAGGTTTTCATAAAAAAGTGCCCCTTCTCTTGACAGCCACTTGTCAAATTGGCCGCATCTTTTTTCCGCTCTCTCGGTCACTCTTCTGAACTCTACTTCTCTCTTCACTGGAAACATAATGAAGAATCCGTCTCTTCATTTCGCTTGCTTTTTTGGTGTTCTGAATTCATGGAGCGCTAGGAATGTAGAAACTCATTTCCTTTATGAACTCTCCCTCATTGTTTCTCTAGAATCATAACGAAGAATCTGAAAAATTCGCTTGATGCCCTAGCCCCTGAAACAACGTGATGAATTGAGAGAATTCTCCACTCTGAAATCTCTCCTACAACTTCTCACTAATTCCCCCTCTATTGTCTCTCGTTCTCCATTCAATTAGAGCGCTTCTCCACTTATTTTCTCACACTCGAGCAATTTATTAGTGCCGTTTTCGTTTTCCAAAGGTCGCCGTCTCTTCGTTTCATGCGCGCTCTAGAAGTCCTAGCAGAGTGGAAATATGAGGAATGGAGATACGATTGTCCATTTTCGAACTTCATTAGTTTCTATTAGAAAGTCGACGTTTTTTCATTCCACTCATTTCCTCATAGTCCATAACCTCGAAGTAGAAATTAGAATTGAGAGAAATCTCACGAAGAATGAACATCTGAATTGAATGCGATCTTTTTCATTACTCATTCCTCCCGCGCGCGCGTATGTTTCACGCATTCTTCAACTTATGCGTCGAGTTCGATTCAGATCGTCTTTCAGATCGAACCTAGAATTTTCCTAATTTGTTGTTTTCACTTGCGTCCTACATTTTCATTTATTACGCGAAGGCTGGGATACCTAAGCTATCAGAGTGTTCCTCAGTTCACCCTCCTCACTAATGCAGTCGTTCTTTCGGCCCAACGCAATCAACAACATCCCTATATTCTTTACTAATTCGTTTGGCCCTTGTTTCATCGAAATTGAATTTGGAGACTTTTTTACCCTCAAAATAGATAATCGTCCACTAATACATTCCAAGCTGCACTCAGCGACTCAGATAATTTTAAAAGCCCCACCTTTGATGCCGTCATAAAGTCCTCGAGTACAAAGACCCTCTCCGAGTGTTCTTCCAACGTCGTCCTCACTAATTCAGTCGTTCTCCCCATAGGCAATCAACCGCTCCCTCCCCTTCCTCCTTCTCCCCAATGTCAGCTGCTAATCCGTTTTTGCTGTTGTTTCATTCCCGCTGCTCTCTTCCAGTTCTCTTCCTCTCCCGGAGACCCCCTCCGAATGCATAACCAATTTGACAACAGCGAGCAGTTTTCGCGCGGATTTGCTAGAAACCTCCCAAATTCACGCACTCTTTTCCGTAGCACGACCCCTTTCTCATTTTCCTCGATGCCAGCCTCCTTCCTAACCTCGCCTCTCACATTTCTAACAACGCGCTTTTTTGCTGCACTGAAGTCGTTGTTCGCGGTGCTCACGGTTTTTAGGAATGCTCTCTCCATTTCGCATGATCACTTGTCCTGTCTGACATGCGAGAGAGCAGGCGAAAACGAGAGAGTGCTCAAAGATTTTATTCCCAACGCATTTCGTCGCGATTTCACATGTGCGACCCTCTCTTGATCACAGTTCTTCGAGTAGTAAAACGACTAATAAATAGAGCTCCAGGCCTCCTCCATTCCATACTGTGCATACCTACAGTAACCGGGAGCGATGGTCCATGAGTAAGCAAGCTACCGTATCCAGATGAAGACTACGGTAGTGTTGCTCGCTGCGTTAACGTTGAGGGCAGTGTTCTGCGATGACTATGATGAGGTTTGTATCATTTATTCATTTTTTTTCTAGAGTTGCACTTGAACTGTGGAGTTTTATTGAAGCTGGAGACGAATGAATTAATAGCCTTTCCAGGATCCTCCCCCAGTGACTTGCGAGGCTCGTTGCTTGCGGATACATGAGCGATCGCTGGACCGCATTGGGTATACGGTAGCAAACTGCTAATCGATAAATGATTTTAATTGACAGATTTTCGAAAGTCGGCGCGGATCGATACATTGACAAGCCGAAGACGGAGGAGAAGACGTTGAGGGATGTTTGTTGGTGAGTTTTTCGATATTTTATTTCATATTCATTCACCTCTGAAAGCAACCTCCTCTCATAAAAATGAGTGAACAACGAACGTGAATGCGAACAATGATGATACAATCTCTTAAAAGATCTAGTAGAGACTGTCTGATCACCATGTTGAGACATCGTCGAAGGGGAAACTCAGCAAATCTCAATCACGATTTTTTCAGGAAGAAGTACGACTACTTCTACTGCATGAAGGGCTGCGTGAAGACGAAGGAGCACGAGAAGTACGCGAGACACGTGAAGAGTCGGTGCAAACAGGCGGTTGAAGGTTGCTCTTGCTCGCAATACTATTTTGATTATATGGACGAACGATTTGTCCAAATATAGAGACGTTCTCCTTTGAATTGGTTCGAATAGAGATGCTGAACTTTCAACAGAATGCTCACACATTTTCTCACGCACTTTAGTTGAAAGAGCTTGATAAATTTTCCAGAGCATACATCTTTTCAACCGAAATGATATTTACAGACCTCGAGCCCGGCCTGTCCTGTCTCTTCAAGTACCGAAACTTCTTGGAGATTCGTTGTTCGTCCTTCCTCAACGAGGCCATTCGGCTCAAGCAAGTCAGCCATTTCCCCTCTCCTCATTCCACAGAACTTTTCTGCGAACGTCTTTCTTCCAATATTCATTGCCCTTTGAGCATCCTGCGTCTACATTTTATGACCATATTATAAGAAAAGGAACTTGGCGGACATTGTTTTGAAAAAGGAGAATAATTTAATTTGTTTTTTTTTTTAGGCCGACGACCCGGAGCTTCTGCCAGACAAGGAAACTTGCAGGTTAATAATTACCATACCGAGATAACCGGAAGTGCAAAATTAGCCCTCGCAACGTTGCACTTTTTCCCCGTCCGACACATGTTTTGTGACTCGGTGACACTGAAATCGGATATCGGGTCGTTTTCGAAGGTGTATCCCCCCGCTGTTAGACGACCTTGTCAGGGGGAATTACGTTCGAAATTTGAGACTTGAGCAGGGGTGACTAGTGAGGAAAGCGGGGTGAACTTAACTATAGTACAGGAATGAATACAGATGATACATGGAAAATTTTTTTGAAAAAATTAAATATTTTTACAGATATCTCCACCTTAACGCGATCTGTTTAGAGAACTCAGTTAGCCAGTTCTGCCCACAGGTCAGAGAAATTCGTTGAACGATTATTACCGTTATTTTAAATTTAGAGCTAAAAACGGAGTTTCCTTCGCCATTTCAGGCCAACTCCTTCTTCCGTCGGCTCAATCTGCGCGACTACTTCTTCAATTTCATCTTACCCGTTCGTTCTAGAATATATTTCCTTCTGATTTGCTACAAACTTTCTGTTGCTTTTCTCACTCAATGCATAATTTAGTAAGTCCGAAACAGCAGCTCGATAAATATTGGCAACTTTTGTGCATGACTCGTGAATAAGTTACAGTAATATAAAAATAAATAACTTCAGGCAGACGACGAACTCTTCGACGATCAGGACCTCGACGCGTGTCAGATGAAGGACTTTGTCAAGGAGGCCCTGGAGGGAGTGAAAGTGAGGAAGATGGAGAATGATGAAACAGTGAGCTATTGTTACTGCATCATCACTGACTTAACACGTGATCCAGGACTTCAAGTACATTGAATCGATTTGACTTCTTTTTTTACTGCTCTATTGTCATCTTTTTTGAGTTTCCTGTTCGGGTCATCGAACTCGTAGCTAATACGCGACATTTACCGCAACGACTCTCTCGGAATTTTGTTGTGTTCTCGTCATGTTAATTATTATGACGGAATTAGTAGTAAATAAATGTATGAATGACTATATCAACAACATTTTCCTGCATTAAATTAACAACAAACGTTTTTTTTCAGACAACCCCTGCCTTCAACTTCACCTCAACCACCTCCACCTATGAAGACGACGACAATCCCAAAGACGACAACACTAAAGACGACAAGGATGACGACAATTCCGAAGAGGCCTGGCCCGTCACCACCCATCCGCCGGCCATTGTGAGGACGCTGTCGCCATCGACGAGGTGAACATTCATGATTTATTTATTATCCTCGGTTTCTAAATCTTGCTCCATACTCTTGAATTTGAAGATTGTAAAAAAAAACAAAAATATTTTAAATTATTTACGTTTTTAAAAAATTCAGACACCACTCCTCCATCCAGACCTCGACCACATCCAACTTTGTCTACACTACGCCGACGAGGAAGTTTGTGATTAAATTGTTTAACCCTTCTACAATTTACCAACGTTTTTTATTTAAAAATCAACGAAGATCTCTAAAGAGTGAGGAAATATACTTCTAAGAAATATATAAAGTGAACTGTTGTCAGACAGTCCTCCTCCACCCTGATCGGCACCGTCACCACGCCCATTCACATCACGAAGGAGCAAGCGATGAGGACGACGACGGCCAGAGGAGAGGGAGGAAGGGGAGAGAGGATAACGATCACGACTAAGGTACTTGAGTCACTATAGCTAATATGGGTCGATTTCTAGCATCCTAGCGGCACAGTTGCACAAATTTTCTGCAAATAGCGTGTGATAGGTAGGTCAAGAGGGGAGACGGAGGGAGAGGAGAGCGGATCACGATCACGACTAAGGTTCGAGTGATTAGGAGGAGATGAGAAAATGCGCATTTGGACGCAGACAAATGACAAAATACTACCATTGCAGTCGCAGTTCACGACAACCACCGCCAGGCCGACCACAATCAGTACATTTATTATTACTATTTACAAATCCCTATTTACAAATTTTTTTTGTTTTTTTTTTCTCCTGAAAACACACATTATCAACACTAGCTCGAAGAATGATAATTGTTACACACATACTTCATCATTCCACCGAGTACCAAAAAGTTGGATCAAGCGAGAGAAAACGTCTTCAGAGCCCTCGACGACCACTTCTCGTCGTCGCCTATTTGACTCTGACGAAGACTTTTCCCAGACACCTCCCAACTTCCTCTGGGGCTCATTTAGAGGGGAGAATTACAAGCTGTGAGTTTTCATCGAATCCACCGCATTTTCTCTCCCAAGGTAAAATGTTGAGAATTCTTCGGAATGATGATACGCATTCGTAAGTCTGAGATGACTAATTCAGGGCCCGCAATTACTCGGAATCCTTCCCACCCGACGCGGAGTTCGTCACGCCCGTCACGCTAGAGAGCTCCAGTCTATTCGGTAACTTTTTCTGATTCATCTAGTTCATTTTAAGTAGACTTTATCGGGTTCAGTAGTGAAACGAATATTGTCACAGTGTGAAGGAGTAACTAGTAGAACCGATAAGCCGCGTTGTTTTTTTCCAATCAATAAATCAATAATCAGGCGACGAGGACGATTCCCGCAACGACGATGTGGATTACGATAGGACGCATGTGATCGATATTGATCGGGAGCCGGCCGCGATCAAACCGATTACGGTAAACATCAGAAACCACCTAGATACGATTATTGATTTATCGAAAAAGCTTCGAATACGTGATTATTACGAGAAAATATATCGTTTTTTTCCGAAATATAAGCTTTTCACATTTTTCAGAATGTCGATCAGTCTTCGATCGAGCCGATTACGGTAACGGGAAAACCGGTGAAGCTGAGCACAATCGTCACGCTGATTGACGAGAAGGAGAAGAAGAGGATGGAGAGCACGACGAGGAAGAATGAGGTATGGCTACATCACTTTCGAAGTACTCCTTAAATACTATCGCGAGTCATCAGACAAGCATGGAAAATCAATGAATCTGTAGATTTTCACTACATTCTGTTCATTTCGAAAATTTGTTTCTGGAATTTAATTTCGTCATCCTCGAACGCGAACATTCGATACTTGCAGGACTACTCATCTCAAATGTACGAGCACGCTGTGGACACACAACTGCAGCCGACTACGGTATATTGACCTACCATATTCCCAAGCCATAAACTTGACCTACCGCACCTCGATCAATAATTATTGATCTACCGCACTCCTAATGAATATTTACTTACTGAACACCAGTCAATAATTGCTGACCTATGGCAACCTCAATCAAACAAATTCCCTTCAGCACGTCTACCGTCCTCTTCCCATCGATTCCGCCGAGGCGACTACCGTGGTTAGAGTAATGCCCGGGTCGGACTTGACTACGGTAGCGAGAGTGCTTCCGACCGACTGGGACTTGACTACGGTGGCCAAAATTCTTCCAACCGACTCGGATTTCGATGACGATGTTGACTTGGATGAGAACGAAATCAGAGCTCAGGAGGAGATGGAGGAGAGGAATAGGTTAGTACAACGTTCTGTTCGCCTTTTTGATTTCATGATACCCTTCTGAGAATGCTACAGCTGGCCTTACCACAGCGATACAGCTGGCCTTACCAGTGGTCCAGCCTTTAAAATCGCTTGACGTGGATACACCTTTACCTTTTTTTCTGAGAATCTCATTAAATCCTTTTGGCGAGCGAAGCGAGAAGAATCAACAAAAATTAGAAGAAAATTAACAAAAATTACCAAAAAGAGATATTATATCAAATTGTAGAATCACAAATAATCATTGTTCAACATCAGAGTTCCCGTCCATCCCGACCCTCGCAGCTACGAGGAAGTCACCGCGGTTGAAGTGCTCAGCGGAGAGATTCACAGGAAGGAAGCCGAGAATGTTAGGAATCTTTTAGATATTATGACCTAATTTTGATAGACTCAATTCATTAATTATCTGACAAAATAATTAATGAATTGAGTATTTCCAGAACTTCGATCGCGCGTTGGGAAATGAGAACGAGGAAGACGACTCGAACGAGATTCAGAAGACCTTCGCCGAAGAGAAACTGAATCTCCATCCGGCGATAACATCGACGAGGTCAGTTTCTGAGACTTATATTGCAAGAAAGGCACCACCTCGCCTATTCGACCAACATTCGACCGACTGTAATAGCGTTTGACAGTTGACGCTTGACGCTTGACAGTTCAGGTAGCGATAAAAGTAATATTGCTGATCATTCAGATCACCGGAACCCTTCACCCCTCTAATCAACGGTGGAAGAGTCGCAGTGAAGTCGATCAAGCAGTTCCGGGCTGTAGGAGGTGAATCTTATATCTTCTTTCTCTCATTCTGTTCCAAGTTCCATGTTCTTATGATCAATTTTCCATCCTGCCATTATGCAATTCGCCTGCAAGTGTAAACGCAAAGCATGAATTTCCATTTAATTTTCATAAATTCAGAAGTAGAACCTTTTTTCTTCAGTTTCCGTAATCTCCTATCTACTGTCTCCTATCTTCGTAACCTCTGATTTCAGAAGAGGAATCCGCCCAGGACTGGACGGAGGACCCGAACATTGACGACGCGCACGTCGATCTGGATGATGGCGATGATTATGACAAGGAGGTGCGTCGAGAGTAGAGTATCGAATACAAATAGCCAAATATTTGGTTCATAAGCCGTTTTTGATTAAATTGCTCAGAAAGAGAACATTTAGCTATTAACCAAGTATTCGGAAAAAAACTCAAGTCGAGAGAATTCAGAATTCGACCTTTGTCGTCTAAATTAAGATCAAAATTTCAAATAACTTTACATTTTTAGACATATGTCACTTCTGAGATTCGTCCCGACGAGTCACCACGTGATGAGGAAGTTCGGTGAGTTTTCCTTTACAAGGCAGAACATCTTTGGCGCTTGGCATTCAATCACAAACTGAAATCGGATCACAGAATGCATGATTGCAAACCATTTAAGTTAAAAATTATGCTTAAATACGATAAAATTGCGTCAATGTTTGATGTTATTTTGCAGCCGTCGCATCAACTTCATCCTCGCCTATACCTCTCTCTTCTTCATTCTCCTCTTGCTTGTCGTTTGCTGCATTCTCTGTGTAATCATCAAGAATAGAAAGAATGCATCGATGGATCGACCCTATAAGATGGGCGATTCAATATGATCTTTGATCTTTTTGATGATTCCTAGATCTTTGATCTTTGTCCCTTTTATCATTACGGGTTGCACTACGGGAGAAATTGTTTGGGCTCCGCAGAACGAGCTTAGTGTTTTCCATCTATCGTAATTATCGAAGCTTTCATTTGATTTTCCAACCTTGTCGAACTATCGTAATAAAGTTCAAACATTATTTTTAATTTCGCCCATACTTCAATAATTTCATGCACAGTCTCAAACTGAAAAAAAGCATCTTTATCTTAACAAACCAGTAAATCATACACGTATTAATCGAAAATGAGAAATTTCATGAATCGTCGCAATGGTTATCGTATCAATCGATAACTAAGATATCGGACTAGAGTCTATTCTAAAATCTAGCCGTTACTTTGACCTTGTAGTGCACGGGCGATCGAGTGAGGCCCCGAGTGCACTCGAGTTTCGGAGGGATCATCGAAGTGGGAGAGAAAGTGCAGTGCTGCACGAAGGTAGTAAGGAAGATGAACAGTTCCATTCTGCAATTGAAACGACTAACTTGATGGTTACAGCAGGTAAATAGTGCTTTCACTAACCATTTCTTCGTTACGTTAGATCCACGAGCAAAACAATGCATTTTCGAGGAAAAGTTTTAGTGGAAAATTTTGCCAATGACTTCTTATATACTGTATATTGTCAACTTGGTATATTTTGATAATGTATCACCAGAGAAATGATCGAAATACGGTCCTACCTCGCCAGCCCCTCGCCCAGACAGGCTCTCTTTCCGAAGGAGAAGGGCGTCACGCGAGGATCTTTCACGAACTCGCCCGCCTCGTTGATGTGACGCTCGGGGCAGAAGTAGTCTGACAGAGGCGATGCATTTATTTATTAAGATGTGAATTCAGCACCAGACTCTCCATATTTTGTACTCAAGTGAGATCTCGATATGAGAGAGACTCGATCAGAATTGACATCTGCAACAGTAGTGCAAAATTTCGAGTTTAATGCTTGCTCATCTTTTTGACATTAAATAAATTTGATGTACCTGGTCTCTCAAAGTGCTCCGGATCCACGTGCACTGATGGGAACTGCGGAAGGATGGCGGTGCCGATGGGGATCTTGTGACCTGTAATTGAATCGCTTTATGATCATGTTTTATGGGTTGTAAAAAATTAGCAAAATCTAAACCTAATAAAAAAAACAAAAAACAGGTCGGAATAAATGCTGGATGGATCCGATTTTACAAGCAACTATGTAAGAGAAACTAATGTATCTAAATTGAGCGTACCCGCAATCGTAATCTCGCCCGTAGTCTCTCTGAAGAAATTGATCTCTCCGATGTTTCCGACTCGTTGAATCTCGTGAATTGCCGCCATGCAGTACGGAAGGGCCTTCTGATCCTCCATCGAGATTTGCTACAATAATCGACTTTACGAAAAAAAACCCATAAAGCATAATTCGTATTGCTGAACACAATGCGTATGGCTATTGATAAACATATATCGTAAATCAATGCTCTTGCTATCTGCGGAAGATCACTGATCAGTTACGTGATTTTGTGTAGAGAATTATAAAAATTATTAATCGCTTACCCTTTGTCCAATCTCCTCATCAATCTCCTTCTGCATTTTCCTCTGCGCGTCCGGATTCGACATGAGGAAGTGCACAGCGAAGCGCAGAGTGGTTACCTGAAGAATATCGATTTCAAATCAACATAATTCTAAATTGTGGAAATTATCATGCATGCAAATTTCCCTGTTGCAGAGAATAACCTGCGTAGACATCAACAATGGTTGAGTTTATAATTTATTTCGATGATAGTGAAATCCACTCACGGTAGTCTCGAAGCCAGCCGACCACAGGTCCAGAGCAGCGAGGTTCAGTTGGTGGCGGGTGAATGAGCCTGGCAATTATCAAATTCAATGGTTCCGATTGAAACTAGGATCGTCAGGATGACGAATCGGATTCTTTATCCAGGCTGTCTCTGTTGAAATTTGCAGGTAAATGAAACACAGTGAATTCTGGTTAGAATTAGTAGTATAACAAACTAGTTCTCACCGAGCGGTTCTCCCTTAGCCTCTCTTCTCTTCATCTCGATCAAATACGAGTCGGCGTAGCACCGGGGCTCCTCGTCAACGTCGAGAGTCTTCTCGGTCAGCTCCAATTCCTGGGAAAAACTCGAGTTTACAAGGAGTATTAGATATAAAAAAGAAAAGAAAAAGAAAAAAAAGAAAAATAATAAATATGTGTAAAGGCAACAGTGTAACCTCGTCAAGCAATTTCACAGTCGTAAGACAATACTAGGTGGAAAATAAACAAACCTTCTGCAAGATCTCTAGACTTTCCTTGGAGGTCGCGCACATTCTCCGAATGGGATAGCCGAAGAGGGGATCGAGGTAGGCGATGAGAGGGAAGACATCGAGGAAGGATACACAAGGATGGACGAACAGCTCGAACATCTGAAACATTATTATTATTGTTATTGTTATTGTTATATTATTGTTTTGTATTGTATTATTTTCCGGAATATTTAGAATTGAACTTAATGTTCGCGCTTTTTTCTAGTTTATTGCTTGACTTTATAAGCTCTTACATTGCTCACCTCATCGTGGTGTACGGGTGGTCCACAACTTTCTATTGCTACGATTGTTGCGCTAACGAGCACAATGCCCATCCTGACGCCCATCCTGCCATCCGAAGTGAGGAACTGCATCGCTAGGACTAAGAAGGACGGCGCTTGTGGACCGGACAAGATCACTGGATCGATGCTTCGATTCGGAGGCCTCCATCTCCATTCCCTTCTCTCCACCCGCTTCTCCCGCTACCTCCAGTGCCAGCAGTACCCCACCCAATGGAACTCGTCCAACGCCATCCTCATCCACAAAAAGGGAGATAGGTGCGATCTCAACAACTATCGCCCTATCTCTCTTCTCTCCATCACGTACAAGCTCTTCTCCAAGGTGCTTGTCGCCCGATTGGAGACCACGCAAGACGACGCTCAGCCAGTGGAACAAGCAGGATTTCGGCGACGCTTCGGGTGCATGGATCACGTCCATACCATCTCTGCTCTGATCCAACATCACCGAGAATATCGACTCCCACTCGGCCTCGTCTTTGTCGACTACTGCAAGGCGTTTGACTCGGTGGAGACCCAAGCCGTGGTCAATTCGCTAATACGCCAAGGAGTCGATTCGTCCTACGTGCGCTGCCTGGAGACGCTCAACTCGGGATGCTACCCAGAGATGAAGCCCTTCGACCGCCCAGTCCGCATCCCGATCGGCAAAGGAGTTCGGCAAGGAGACACCATCTCGCCCAAGCTCTTCACTGCCGCCCTCCAAGACTGCATGAAGGAACTCGACTGGAGTGAAGAAGGAATCCTCATCGACGGCAAGAAGCTCTCGCACTTGCGTTTTGCTGACGACATCGTGCTCCTGGGAACGGATACGATAGCATTGGAGAGGATGCTGAAGGAGTTGGTGGAGACAGGAGAGAAGATCGGCCTCTCGATCAACAGAAAGAAGACCCAGCTGATGCGGGACGAGTGGTGCGCTGGCCCTGGCATCTCCCTCGGCGGCGACCCCCTAGAGGAGACCGATGCTTACGTCTACCTCGGCCGGGAGCTTCGATCCGACAGCACAATGCACACGGAGCTGATGAGGAGGAAGAGAGCGGCGTGGGCGGCGTACGGTAGCATCCGGGAGGTGACCAGACAGCTCCAGGATCCCAAGCTCCGTTTATCTCTCTTCGACTCGCACGTCCTCCCCGCCCTCTGCTACGCTGCCGAGACGTGGCCTCTCACTAAGACCGTCCTTTCCTTCATCCAAACTACGCATCGGGCACTCGAGAGATCGCTCATTGGAACGAATCTTCACACTATGCGGCTGGAGAACATGACGAGTACAGACGTCCGCCGGATCTCGCTCCTCACCGACCCCATTGACTTCATACGAGGAGCGAAGCATCGGCCACTTTCTGAGAAGAGAAGACGATAGATGGTCGACTCGTGTCACTCAGTGGTTTCCTCCCCCTGATCTCGTTCGACCACCGGGACGACCACCAGCCAGATGGAGCGACTCGATCGCGGAGTACGCTAAGATGTCCTACAGCACCGGACGATCCACCCGATCGTCTTCTCTACGCGCTCCCTACCAACACTGAAACACATGGAGGGATTGTGATCCACGCGACCCCTCCCGCTGAAGAGGATCTACTAAGTAACTAAGTAAGTAAGTAAGTATCGCAAAGTTATAAACCGTTCCGCGTATTCCGATTCCTATCGTTCATTTCTACTTTTGATTAGAGGGTATCCGACCTTAGCTCCTGTACCTAATCGTTTCCTAGCGGCACTAGTAGCTTTTACTGAGAAAATGAGAATTTTAGTACTAATCAATGACGAGCTAGCGAATAAAATGTTCCGTATTATGCGCTAAACACCGTAGCGTCTCCGCTGAGCATTTGAATGTTACGATAAGTGTATAGTAAAATGCAATTCATAAATAACGAATGCTCACTCTATGTATGATTTCTTCCACTTTGTTGAAGAGGGGGTCCTTGAATCCGAGCGTGCGTCCGAATGTGAGTTGCCAGATGAGATTGGCCACGCCGTACTGATATTTTTTTAGTTGAATGAATATTTAAACATTTGTTAAGTCCTTTAATCATGAAATCTTTTCATTACTGTTTGTATAGTTAGTGATTTGAGGAGTGAATTTACTAAAAACAAAAAAAAGTGTCACCATAATATTCTCCGTCACGTCAACATTCCTCCCCTCCTTGCCCTCTTTCTTCCAGTCAGCGACGATCTGTTGGGCGTACGTCTTGGCGGATTCCTGGGAAAAATATTTATTTAAATTTTTGAAATTAATTAAAAATTAAATTAATTAATTACCTGAAGACTGGCGCTCAAGAACCCGATGTCCTTCAAGGAGTGAAGGGCGAAGCGGCGTTGCTCCTGAATGCATCGACTGTTTTCGACTTCTCATCAAACATTAATTTCTTGAAAAGGGACAGATGCTCACCTTCCACACGTCATTTCCACAAAACACCAGTCCATACGGGCCATCGGCCAGCATTTTCAACTGATTGATGGGCAGTGCTCGATCGCCGAAGAGATCGCCCTGCTTGACGATCGTGTCTTGCAGAGTCTGAAAGAAGAGATTGATGATAGATCGAGAATCATCATGGAATTGAAAATGAGGAATGCTTGCGATGCCATTACAATACGATGAAATATAGAAAACGTGGAGCTGAAGATACACACAGTTGTAAGCCTAACACAAATTACGTGTCTTTTCCATCTTCGAGATATCACATTTTTAAAATGATACGATTGTAATTGCACACCTACTAAACTATTCCGCGCGGCAAACGCGTTAGCTCCGCCCGCGTTCACTTCGTTTTGCGCGTTTTCCGCCTATTTTCACTATTTTTTCTTAGTTTTTAAAGGAGGAGTAACAGGAAAGAATGCTAGAGACTCTCACACGGAAAACCCGGGACTTGCAAGACACTGTAGTCAAATGAGGGAAGGGGAGGGAGGGGAGGGGAGGGAGGGAGACAGGCGTATGTAAATCAAAAGCTCACGCTTAATCAAATCCTCTGTTCAAATTCCCCGCCCTTGCCTGGACTCAGGGGAATTCTGGAATTATGCCAAATCGCTATAACTCGGTTCATTGATGTCGTAGAGACATAGGAGTTTCAGATCTCTGATATGGTTATGGATTGCCATAATCTGACGTTGACAGATTGGTCACAAAAATATTCATGTTACTCCTCCTTTAAATAATGATAAAACTCGATTTCTGGGATGGTTTCGCGTTCATTAAGCACCAATTATATAATTAATGCTTAATTTTAAACGCGACCTTAGTTTAATAGCAATTTCGTTACTCGCGGAACGAGAAACAACTTTGCGTCAAAATGTGATAGCATTACCTCTAACAATAAGAGTGCTACTGATAACGCAAGAAAAGTGTACACGGCTCGTCAATATTTTCCTTCTCGCTAACAAAAAAAAAGAGATAGAGAGGTATGCAAATTTCGATAAAGTGCATACCTGATGATCAGCAATGACCACGACCGGGCCGGGCATCCACACGGTGAACACGGGACCGTACTGCTTGGACCATTTGAGAAACGTCTGAACAGGCTCAGATTTGATACTTGACTATCCAATGTTTTTGAATTCGACACTTGGGTTGAGCTAGTAAAGAATTAGAAAGACTTTTTGAAAAAAAATCACTTGAGCATCGTCTGAAACGTTGAAGTGTCTAACTCTCTCACTTTCCCATGATCTCTCGCTACTCTAACCATTGTAAGATCATCGACGTGAATCATCGACTCTACGTTTCAAGTGGTAGAAAAGAGGTTTTTTTTACTGTATGAACTGTTTGAATGGCTTCAAGGAGTTTACATGATCCATCGGTTCCCCTAGAGACAGCGCATTTCCAAGTAGCGGCAAGGGCGGAGGGCCAGGCGGCAGACCGCGAGTGCGATTGATCAGGTAGCCATAGGCAACGATGAAAACGATACCGGCGATGATAAGTTCGAGAATCATTGGCTGAAATGTGAATCAACTCATTCACATGGAAGAAAGTAAGCAAGAAAGAGAGAATTTGATTCGCGAATGCATTAAATAGACGGTAACTGAATAAGTGGTAGGCAATACTAAACTCAGAATAGTTGTCAGAATAGTTGTTGGATGTAAAAAAAAGACGGCGCTCGTCAGTTAAGATAGGGATATTCAAAATAGAGAGAGCCTAAGAAAGGAGTGAGCAAGTGACAATGCATTTCTCGCTATTTGACCAAATCGAAGCTGTAGCCGAGTAGGTTCCACTCGTCGGGGGACACGCGTGGTTACTGGCTGAGCTCAACGGGAAAAATCGAGAGAACAGAACTCCACCTTCTCCCTTCCTTCCACACTCCACTTTTAACCTGCCCCTCTTTCGTCAGGCTGTTGTGCGGAAGTGTTACCAACTATGAGTTAGATAGCGTGGTATTGTGAGAGAGGCGAGACGAGCAGGGAAAAGACGCGCGCTGTTGGAGCTTACGCCGGTACAGTTTTGCACAGGAGAGAAACCCGAAAAAAGACACATCTGACGAAAGGGAAGGATGGGCGGGCTAGAGAGGGATGCTTGATCTATGAATTCTCAGTGATTTATTCTTACTTGAGGGGATCATAGCAAATCTTGAGCTTCGTATGACTTGCTTCGGGGATACTACGCGTGAAAGACGGTACATTTTCGAACACAAGGGAACTCCCAAAGACACATCTGACGAAAAGGAGGGTGCAGATGGGCGAGACGCAACTTGATCTTTGGAATTTAGAAATGAATTCCATAAAAATTACTTATTTCTTGAAGCAAGATGCTTTTGAGACCATAAGGGACACTGTGATCACACTTTTGACTAAAATAGTTGATGAAAGGGAGGGTGCAGAAGGGCGGGCTAGCGAGATACGCTGATTGATCTTTGGTTTTTTTCTAATGATTATTTGAAGATGGTGATAAAATGGTCAATCAAGTACGAGATCGACCAAGACTAATTTATTCCATGAAGTTTTACCTGGTTATAGCTCACTTTTGAGTGGATTGTTATATTTCAAAGTGAAGGGGAAGAAGATGGCCCGGAATGATGTTTGATCGATGGATTCTTGCATCCGTTTTATTCGCACTTGATAATAATAATTTATTCATATCAGGAATTAATGCTCAGATGAGGATAGGTCGGAATTCTTCATAAGTTGCATTCCACCAATGTGCGCCAATAGCTCGCGTTAGGTCGTCCCCGCCAGGGTGTCCGAGGATGGCCGGTTGGGCTTTTCCTGTTGTAGGGGGTCCAAACAGTGGTGGCGCGGCTCCATTGCTCCTGTCCATTTGCCTGATCTTTAGAGCCCAGCGCGCTTTGCGTTTCAGTCCTTCCCGGATCCAGTCCCGTAGTTTCGTACAATCCCGCACGCGCTCGTTTGTCCAGCGGTCCATTAGAGAGATTCCAAGCATCTTCCGCTCAATCTTCCATTCGGTCACACTTAGTTGCTCCTTGTCACTAGCTCTCAGTACCCAGACCTCCGACCCGTAGAGAACGGTGGAAGTCACACAGCTCTCAAATAGCCGCGTCCTGGTCTTCATGGGAAGAAGTCGGGATGTGAGGAGGGAAGAAAGACGAGACCATGCGAATCATCCCAGTCGAATCCGCTGCTCAATCTCGCCCGAGTGATCCAGGGGGAGGGAAATCCTTCCTCCGAGATAGGTTTCTGAGGAGACGAAGTCGAACTTCATTCCATCGTTCAGGATAGGGCTTCTGGTAGTGGTGCACGAGGTGAGGAGATGGGTCTTTGATGCATTGATCTCCAGTCCCACTCGGCTGCAGGCCTCCATCAATTTCTTCAACATCCTTTCCAGTTCCGGTCGGTTTTTGGCGATGAGTGTGACGTCATCCGCGTACTCCAGATGACACAGATTCTTCCCATCGATGCGGATTCCATCCGATTCCCAGTCTATTTCGTCCATTGCCGCTCGCAGAACTACCTTGAAGAGGCGAGGAGAAAGGGTATCCCCTTGACGGATTCCTCTCTTGACTGTAGTGCGAACGAGATCCTCATTGACTCGGATGAGGGTGGAGGAGGAGTCGTAGATGCGAAGGAGTAGAGTGACGAGGATGGGATGGGCTCCATACTTCTCGAGTGATTGCCAGCATGCGTTCCATTCCACGGTGTCGAATGCCTTGCGGAAATCCACAAAGGCGAGGTAGACCGGGATACCGTACTCCAATGCTTTTTCTGCGACCTGCTTGACGGAGTGCAGGTTGTCGAGGGTGCTTCGCCCGCGCCGGAAACCGATTTGGGTGGACGACTCAGTCTCTTCTAGCATCGCCTCGAATCTTTTCAGAATGCATCGGGTGATGACTTTCAGGGTTACGGTGAGCAAGCTTATGGGCCGGAAGTTCCCGATGTTGGTGGTGTCTCCTTTCTTGTGTAGTAGGGAGACTACGGCTTCCGTCAGCTCACTAGGCACCAGGTCACCGGCTACCAAGCGATTGAGGAGGAGGGCGATGATGGGCGCGAGGTGGTCTCGAGAGTGGAAGAGCATCTCGGGGAGAATGCCATCGGATCCGGGAGAATGACCGCACTTGAGTAGGGACATAGCGTGCCTGGTGGGAGGAAACGGGTCGGGAACTCTCGTGGGGACTCCGAGGGGAAGCTGCACTGCCGGGGTGTAGAGGTCCTCGTAGAAGCGCTGAACCGCCGCCTTAGTGACTTCTTGCGATAGTTCACCAATGGCAGGGTCGGGAATGAGAAGGCGCTTCTTTGAAGATTGTAGATTGAGCATCACCCGTGTAACGCTCCTTCCCATCGTTGCAGCATGCCGTGCTTGTGCCTCCTTTCGATTCTTGATGTCAGTGATGAGTCTCGATCGGGCAGCTTTGCAGGCAATGGAGTACTGAACGGCTGCTTGAGGGTTGGATTGCAATTGGCTTCGTGCTTGCAGGAGGTTCCGTGTGGCAGGGGAGATCCATGGTGGGGTTCGGCGCACTCTCCAACAGTCGGTTGCCGCGGTCTCAGTGAAGGCCCGGATGGTACGGTAGGCGTCGGCGGCAGTGTTGGGGCGAGCAAGGGGCACTGACGCTAGGAGATTAGCGTTGACAGTAAAAGCGGATCGGTCGAGATCTCTCCGCTCCATGCATCTTTTGTGCTTCACCTTGTCGGGAAGAGAGACACACATCCGGACGAGGCGATGGTTCGAGTTGAATTCGAATCGGCCCACGACACCACAGTTGACAACTCGTGCTGATGGAGGGGCAGCGATGAAGTCCATCTGGTGGTAGGTAGAGCCGTTTGGGGAACACCAAGTCCAAATTCTCCCGTGTCTTCTCTTGGGGAACGTGTTCCAGATGCGCAGTCTGTTCCTCACGCAGACTTCAGTGAAGGTCCGTTCACGTGAGTTCGGGGTGGGAGAAGCGGATTCACCGACAAATCTTTCATTGCCAGGTTCCCTCGCGACTCGACAGTTGAGATCCCCGACCAGAACTGGCGTGTGGACTCTCGGGGCGCTCCTCAGTGCAGCCTCAACCTGGTCCATGAAGTCGTCGTACTCCTTGTCACCGTAGGAAGACGTGGGAGCGTATGCGCAGACCAGGAAGAGTCGTTGGTTGGAGAGGAGGAGGGTTGCGAGACGAGGAGAGAGGCCACGAAACACAGCTCCGCCTACCAGGGTCGCACGCCATGGGTCGCACTTGGTCAGGGAATAAGAAAAGAAATGAGTTTTTTTCATGACTTGCACTATTTTTGTGCCATTCTTTGTAGCAACGTGTGCTGATGCTGGGACGTTAAAAAAAGAGTCACGTTGCATGTGCAGCAAGTGTTACTTAGACTGTGGGTAGATTAACTGGTCAGGGTCGGCAAAGAAGGTAGGAAATGATTGTGAAAAGATCATGCTCGAAGCCCTGATCATCAGTGATCCCCCACTTTGTACCGCCATTTAGTGGAAAGAATGTTGAGGATAGGCAAAAGCACAGAATTATTATTCATTTGGGAAATTCGAAAGAGACGTTGATGGAGAATCTGCCTGGCCTCCTCCAGCCTCCCGTCTTCCTAAGCTGTTCATTCTGTTTGCTAAGGATTTCAAAACGTATCGTACATCGCTCCCATTACCGAACAAACGGCCTTTTCTACCTTTTTGGCCTTTTTTCCCTTTAAGCGAATTCACGCTTAATATTCTTGTTTTTTGTTTCATATTTTTTATCCACCCCCATAACTGGACGAATACAAAAATTGGCCGGTGAAATATTATTTTAAATAGGTGAAAAATGAGAGCCTTTGCCTCTATTTTCAATCAAAATACGGCTCTACCGTAATCTCCACGTCGTCACAAATTTTCCGTACATTTTCTGTATTACGGTTGTAACTTTTCACCCATTTAAAATAATATTTCACCGGCCAATTTTTGTATTCGTCTAGTTATGGGGGTGGATAAAAAATATGAAACAAAAAACAAGAATATTAAGCGTGAATTCGCTTAAAGGGAAAAAAGGCCAAAAAGGTAGAAAAGGCCGTTTGTTCGGTAATGGGAGCGATGTACGATACGTTATCTTTTACACAGGAGCATCATAATAATACACATGCATGTATTATGTGACATGTATCATCAACCAAATCTCATATTTTCGTAGCTCGTTTCTTCCATTTCCGGACTTTTCACCATCTCCATTGCACTTCGCTCATTTTATCTTCTGCCACCACCCCAGACACTCGATGCAACCGTTGCAGCTAATCGATTCGTTTGGATTTCCCGAGCCCCGATCGCTAGTTCACCAGAAAAAAATCGATCGCGCCTCACTTTTCTCGTTTCTGCATTTTTTCCTCAGAAAACTCGATGTATCCATTTCAGGAGCGCGATTCCTCTTCATCTTTGCACCTCCTCGATCGCCTCGATCCCTCGCCCTTCTGGAAACAAACATCGGGCGAATGGGATGGTCTCTCCATTTCGGGCAGTCTCTCAGCGATCAGAGACGTCATAGAGATCAAAAGAGATGAGGAGAGCCAACCAGCCAACCCTCAGGGGCGAAAGGAGAGGAAAGGATTGAGGAAACGGGTGGTCATTGCAAATAGAGGAGGGCACGTCTCAGTCGTTTGTGTGAGCTGCTCTCTTCTTCTCTCTCCCGAGAAGCTTCCCCGGTTTTTACAGAGAAAATCCTCACGGAATCTTTCCGCCCTTTCTTTCCGACTTGCGAGGACTGTAGTCAACTTCGTACAATTCCTTTATAAAGTATTAAATGTATTTCCGCAATCATTCAATCCTCAATATAACCTCTCCTTATTCCGATTACCATTCAATTCAATTTTCTTGATACTGCAACCACCATCACATTTTTATTATGTGTAGAATTCTCGAAAAAGAAACTATTTCATAACTTGGAGTTGCGGGTGTTCCCTGTCAAAATCGTCCCATCTGACTCACAATGCTGCAATGTATGTGTGCTTACTGAGTCATTCGGATGAACTCTCATGACTGTCACTTTCTCTGGTTCACCAATGTTTTTGAACATTCTTTCTCAAAATATATCCCATCTAATGTAAATTAGTGCATTTTTTTCAATTTGGCTGCGCTTTAGCCTGAGTTTCTGGCTGTTATTTTGAACATCTGTTAGTGCGTTGGACGCTGACTCACTCGGATGAACTCTCACGCTCATCATTCTTTATGTTCCGTCAATATTTCCTCTATTCGATCACTTCGTTGATTTTATTACGCGATTAATATCACAATCTTGCCTGAAATAGTGTATTACTGTCATATCGCGCGAAAGTGAGAAAGATACAGCAGTGAC
This sequence comes from Pristionchus pacificus, assembly GCA_000180635.4. Taxonomy (NCBI): domain Eukaryota; kingdom Metazoa; phylum Nematoda; class Chromadorea; order Rhabditida; family Neodiplogasteridae; genus Pristionchus; species Pristionchus pacificus. The sequence goes on along the minus strand of CM026579.1, from coordinate 123,197 downwards.
TGAGGGTATCCCGTTTGTTTCAAGAATTTCACGCGCTTTTGAACGCTTTCATCTCTTCGTTGTTTAGTATCCGCCCTCTCTTTTCCAATCACATCTCGGAATGTCATCTCCTTCTGCCCTAGAGCTCGAGAAGTCACGGTATCTTCACTCCCAACACTCTCTCGCGAGTCGAGCTGGGGAGAGAGTGTGTGAAATGAAGAGACGGCGGCTGATTTATCGAGCACTCCGCTGCCCTCCTAGCAGCTTCTCCCTCATCTTTCTCTTTGGTGTTGTAACTCTCACTCAGTGCTTTTCGACACATACTCCACTCTTGAGAATACTCCAGAGATGAGACAAGGGGGAACTCATTCATTGAGATCCGCACAGTTTAGACACGCGTTTATTCCGTTCAAAGATGTTCTGATTTGCTGACATTCGAGCTCGTGTAGCACTGTCAGGCTGAAGAATCCTTCGCCTCCCTTCCCCGCATTCCCACAGTATAGTGCAGTTAGACAACACCCACAATCACGGAATCTAAAATTTCGAGAGAGATTCTCTAGGCAAACTGCATGTGTGCGAAGTGGTTTTTCTTGCAGTTTTGCTGTTTACCCAACTGTTTTCATGCATTCGATATTGAAGAGAACGTCACTGCCAACCAAGCAAGAGCGGGCATCTAGAAATAAACTGAATTTCGATAAATTTCCTGATTTCCCGTCTGAATTACGCGTTCCGTCTAAGCAACATAGTTTTCCACTTCTTATGGCTCTCTACGGAATAAAATTTCGCTGTTTGTGTCGCATATCGACAATGCGTTTCTAACTAGGCTGCAACTATCTATAGAACGGGACAGCGAGAAACGACAAGGCGTTGAGAGAGAGAGTTCAGGTCTGTTATTCTGTTATTTACTGTGTGAGCGAGCACAAGCCATGGCGTTCTCTCACTCCCTTTCTCCTCCCCTAACACAGAAACCGCCTCGACTTTCGAGAATCCAGTTGATAAGAGTGGGAGACGTATTTGTTAGACGGCCGTTCGTCCGTTTCCTGGTTTGATTCAGTGATACAATCTTGAACATCATGTATGTATCCTCTATTGTAAAATGTGCATTCTCTTCACGTTCTCATGTATCTTCCGTTTCTGGCAGAATATTTTCCAGATACAGATGTCAATTTCCTAGTACATATTCATGTTTTTATTCCCTCTAGTGTATCCACAATGCTCGTGTATATTACCAATAGCATCACGATCTCACCTCTGGGGCTATTTTGCATACACAAACTCACAATCGGATTTGATAGAGGAGTGTTGAGGCGAGTCCCACCACCTAGTATCATTTCCATGAGTCATTTTCGTGAGCACACACAATTTGACGGCGTCTGGAGACGCGCCTATCGATGTTTTTCCCTATTCGCTCTAGTGACCTTTACGAGACGAAGTTCGTCTGTCTATGAAAATGAAAACCGTATTCGCGTATTTCCTAGAGTTTCAAATACGGACTATCGCATCTTCATTCCTCGCACTCTCTCACCGGTCATAATGATGAGAGAGTTCGTGAAATAAAAAAGACGATTGCTCGTGTTTCGAACTCTTTTTTCCTTGATATCAATTACAGTAACTTTGTTTTCCGTTCCGGCTGCTGCTATTCTCATAATATCATGCGGTTGTGTGAAAGTTGGTAACATACAATTACAGGTTCGCTCGAAATCAATAACGATTATGCATGCCGACTTTCGAGTTCCTTTTTTTCTGAATAGAATACGCTCTGATAATTGCGATCTACATCGCTACGGTGTCCAGTTCATATCTTGCTTGGCCACTCTGTTATTTTGTATAGTTGTCACTCGTTTTGACCAGTTCCCAAGAAATGCTCTTATGAACCATATACCCATAGTCCATCGCCAAAAGAAAGCGATACAGTGGTTTGTTGCGAACTTTGCAACGCGTTCTCTTCTGACCGTGTACAGTCTTGTTATCATGCTAATTTATATTTTTCTCTATTTTTGGATACTCGCAGATTTTTATGGGGCAATCGGTCAGTTTTGCGAGATCCTTGCTTATTGAATGCGATTTGCCCAGTAACTTTGTAACGCGTTTCCTCCTGACTGTGCAACTTATCGTTCGCTCCCGTTAGATACTCTATTTGCTTAATCGTCCTTTTTGAGCAATGTTACTGTCTCTTCATTTGCCTTATCTCTCACCAGTCAGAGAAACGAGAGAGTTTGGAAAAATGAGAGAGACAGATCACTTCCTTCCTCGATTCGCGCTGAGTTTCGGGCTGATCGCATGCTAGGATACGCGTTTTTCGTGCTGATTACGCGAGTTCTGTTCAATCTTCGTTCCGCTTCCTCCATTGCTAGAAAAGTGGTGCTCATTTACATTTCCACATTACCGTTTTACTCTATTTTCACACCTTACTGGAGGACGATTCACAGGAATTGCATAAATATTCCTAGGAATATCTCCGGAATTATACAGGAATCGTTCCTGTTTAGCTTTCCTCATATTTCATATTGTGTTCGTGATTTCCCCGCGCTTCTCTTCTGTCTGAACTTTTGCTCGATATCATCTCACATAGAAGCAGAGAAAAATCAGCAGTTGGCGTAATGCAAGGGTGCCGCTTCTTGCCAGCTAGACTGATTAGTTGATATCGATGCTATCATTCAGAATTATGCGTCTCTCCCTGCATTGCTTTTACCTTCTTCCTCTAATCTTCGATCTACTGTTATTTGAGTTCGAAATTCGGCTAATCGTATATTCATTTCCCGGTTCAGTGAAGATGAAATTACCCCTATTTTGAACTATATGTTCATGTAGTAAATATCAGAGTAATTTGTAGTATTCATCTATTCACTTGCCGACTTCACTCATTACTATACCCCTAAAATCATCCACGACATTCGCATACCTCGCTCCATCCCTCTATTATTCTGCCCTTTCCCTACCCTATGAAGTCCATCCCCCCTCTCTCTCTCTGTTTGATATCGATGCTATCATTCATTTCGAGCCGTGTCTCTTCAATTTCATATACTTTCTTGAGTCAGAGAAACAAGAGACTTTTGCGGAATGAAAAACATAGTACCATCCATCTTCATATTAAATTTCTCCTCGAGTCAGGACGTTCTCTTATCGAATCAGGACTATTTTCATCGGCCGCGTCACAATCAGCCACTATCAATGCGAGCATTATTACCCACCTCTTTTGTGTTCCAACCATCAGTCCACAATGCATCGTATAAACAATCCGATCATTTTACAGCCTGCGTGAAACTCTTTCTGATTTTCCGTTTTTTCATGTTTTATTTCACCTGATGAACCTAGTATCACCCAACTCCTTCTCGTAACTTGACATACATTTCAGTTTATTTCAGTTTATTTTAATATTCATATTGTGTATAATAATCGGAAGAAACACCACAAACCATAGTTCACGGATTATAGTCACCTCACAATCAACTCCCATCCCGTAACTTGACATCATAGGTCATGGCGGGCAACAACTGCCCACGGTGATGAAACAACCTCATTCCCTTCACTTCGAGTCGCCCTCATGACCTCTTGTTGATCAACGTGAGCTTGCATCCTCTTCCCTCTATCTGCCTCTAATATCGTCCTCGCAAGTAATTTTACTTGAATGATCCTCGCTCCTTTCAAAAATCATTGGTCTCCATTAATTTTTTTCGAATGCGCGTTCCCTGTGAACCGTTCATACGCATAAACTTGAAGCACGAACTGCCATTGTTCTTCTCCATTTTAACTTGCTAGATTGGAGAATCCTGGGTGTTCCGTTAGTGCCTCATTTAGCCACGCTTCTAACGCTGCCGATAGCTGATTGGCTTCATTACTTCGAATTTTTATTAGGCATGTTATTTTTTTTCTGGTATTCAAGTTAGGTTATAAATTGTTCTAGTTTCCGCAAACGCCAATGACTAATTGTAAGCGCGCGTTGCGTTGCCTTCACAAGTTCACCGCGTTCCACTTACCATTTCCGAGATTTCTCTGACTCTCTCAATTTTACACACTCTCTCACTTTCTCTAACCCTCTTCTCGTCTCGAGATTTATCTCTCTCGTCTGTACTCTCTTCAACCTCCGCACTTCCTCTCCCCTATCTTATCAACTCGACTGTTTTTCCATTGTGTCTATGGACAGAGACACTAATTCCGCAATTTTGAGAGAGGGTAGTACAGTCCTATTTACGGAGCCGAGCTTGATCTGATCTCCTTCTAATCGATAGTTTCCTGACAGTATAGAAACACGAATATGCGTGTATCCAGTGAAAGCGATCATGCATATCGATGCCGTAATGCACTTCGCGGCGAATTAGGTTGAGCAAACCCTAGAAAGAAGCTCCACCCACCTTTGATAGGTGTAGTCAAATCATTAAAAACGATAGATTTTTTAGCCGTAGTTAGGTACTTGAATAGCAAATTCTTACTTGAATGACGGACTAGAATGGAAATCATCTCTAATGGAAATCATCCGATCAGATCCCAAAATTGCATAGCCCAAGGTCTTTTCTCCATCCACATCCAGACAGGGGAGAGGGCAGATAACCATCGCCTTGTTCATTCCTCACTTTTTCTCATGTCTGCCCCTCTCTCTTAGTCATACTCTCTCGTTGCTCTGACGGAAGAGAGATAAGGCAAAACTAAGAGACGAGCTCCTTTTCTCCACTCCTGACGTTCATTATCGCAACAGCGATCAAACGGGAGGGGAGGCAGGTATTCTCTATTTCCTTCCCTTGCTCCTTCCACCCCTACGGCTGAGTTTTAATGGGTATTCTGCCCTCAGCGTTGATCAGGGTATTCACATGAAGGGTGGCATTATATATTCTCTCCTTTTCCCTCCTTCACCACCTCCACGTGATTTTCAAAGCGTATTCATGCATGAAAATCATGCATTTTCCCACTTCTCCTTCATTCCAAATTGCTGATCATTTTTGTTGTGATGAGGATTCACTGTTCAGAATGTTCAAATTCATACGGGTGCTGACACCACTATTCACCGAATCTATTTTTGCCTTTCCTTCCCTCCTCATTCACATGATTTTATTGCCCTGAGGATTCTGAATGAATCAGGATCATGACGTGGTCGCCCCAATTTTCTATTGCTTCGCACGGAGTGGTGGATTCGTTTACCTCGTTTTCCTTCACCACCCCATCTACTGTTGAGAATTTCGAAAACGTATCCGGTATCGTGAAATTATCGTGGTACCCAGACTTCCGTTTCAATCAGTGGCTGCGGATTCTCTTTACAACTTCTTTCTCTCGTGTTTTGCTCACAATCAGCCTGCTGTTGTGATCTATTTCCGCCACACGTTATTGACGTAGTTGATCACGCTTGATCAGCCTCTGATCACTTAGTCTGCATTCGACAGGATACGATCATTTACCGGCTAGAAAACGGTAATATCCGGCTCGGATACCACTATTTTCCACATTATTAGCGTATTCAAGCTTGATTCCATCCGGCATCCGTGTCTGATCTCTCAGTCTCCATCCGGTCACGATACGATGGCCACTTTCCGGCTCTCTCCTGAAATAGGCAATTCCCGGCACTGATAAGGATTGCGCCTGGAGGCAACGGGGAAGAGACCAACAATGAAAGGCAGCGCCGAGAGGCGACTGATAAAGGAGAAGAAAGAAGAGAAACGGAACCAGCTGTTTCTTACTCACAACGGTATTAGTTGACTGGGACTATTGTGGAATTGCGATTTTACTTTTCATCTTCCTATTTTCTCCAATTCTTCACATTTCTTTTCGCAAAGTATCTGAACCAAATGGATAACGAATGAATAGGTGATACTCCGCGCGTTTTAAGAGCTCTCCGGAATTACTAATCTCAACAATTGTTAGATGTACCTGACTCAGCTCTTACTCATTCACATTTTTCAAAATTCAGTACTTTCTGAAACGCACCTGTTCTCTTATCTAACTGCAAGCATCCACTTCCACCCCAACTTATCGCAAATTCCAATCTCCTCCTTTGTCTCTCCTGCCATTTTCGCTTAATTTCGATCAAATTCATTCCTCTCCGTCTCTTCATTTCACGAGCTCTCTCATCAATCAGAGGGCAGAGATTCGAGTTCAATTCCTCACGATTCTCTCTACTTTGCATTCCGCACATCTGTTTTCCATCTCCCCCCTCCCCTCCTCCTCCCTCACCCCTCATTCCTCGCAGGTTCGCTCCTGTCGAGGGGTCGTCTAGCCTCATCCCAGTCCTGCTGCTAGTACTCACTACCACTGCGTACAAGATGGCATCGTTGTCGGCTCGCCAAGGTATGGTATCTGTTGATTTGTTGGATCGATAACTGACGTTATTCCGAGGTACGGTATCTCTGGCATTTCAAGCCTTGGTTTAGACTATTGGAAATGCAGAGGGTTTCACTTAATGAAAATTCAATAGTTCACATTACGCTCAGAGTGGATATTTTTAGTGTGGATACGCTCAGAGTGTTTGGGTATCTCTGGCATTTCAAACCTTATCGTGCACCAATACAGGTTTCATTATCCTTTGGGTAGATTCGAGAGAAAATGAAGAATTCGAGTACTGTATGCTCAGGGTGGATCGCTAACTGACGATATTCCGGTATCTCTGGGCTTTCAAACCTACAGCTAACATCCAGAGGGGTTTCACCCACCGAATTAGTGTGAAGTATGCTCAGAGCGTACCTCAAACTGACGTTATTCCAGAGAAGGTTTCATTAGATGGACCTTTGAAAATTAGAGGGTACTGTAGCCTCATTGTCAGACTGGATCACAATCTGACTCCATTCCAGAGAAGCGGCCGTCCCTCTCCGCCCTCGACCCGCCCCCTCCGCTGTCGCCCATTGCCGAGGAAGGCGCGCTGAGGAAGATGTCCAGCCTCCGGCGGTTCTTCAGCACCAGGCTGGTTCCTATTTCCTGGCTCCGGTTATGGTTTCACGGCTCTGATTCCAGGTTCTTGGTCCTGGTTCACGGTTCTGGTTTTAGGTTCTGGTACCTTATTCCTGGTTCCCCGTTCTTGGTTCCTGGCATAAATGTGATCAGTTCGTGATACTAGGTCCCTAGTTGTACTGTAGCTGCTGATTAGGTTAGTGCGACCAGGCTGTCTGCAAAACAAACACAATATCATTATCTGAAGGTATTTAGCAAGAATGTTCTGGAATGCACCCACAGCAGATTTCAGTCACAAAAATGAGATTTCGTTGCATACAAATACCAACAGAGTACACAAGTTCCGTTTTTGATCGCTGCAAAATAGGGGAGGAGAAAAAATTCGTGAAGAATTACTTCATTCTGCAAATTGTGATGGGCCTTATCAACACACAGCGTGCCAGAGTGGATCGAAAACCTCATTTGCGTGGCGGATGGCCATTTCTCTCCCCCGCTCACTAATCCTTTTCATCCCTCTTATTCTGCACTTCATTCTGGCAAAGGCTCGGTCGGTGGAGAGAAATGACAAAAAGCAATTTTAGAATGCGAGTGAAACATATTTCATTATTCACCTGATTTACTATATTTCCTACGAAATTATTACCGTTCAGTGCGTAATGCACCTTAGACCTAGACAAATACATGTGCAGCATGAATGGCTCTCAAGAACCGGCGAAACCCGTTAAAAACGTATTTTTTGGCCAAGCAAAATCCTTCATCTCCTCAGGGGATGAAGATATTGACGGCACCTGTGCAGGATGTTTCCCAAACCCTTTCCGCACATCGCCAAGTTCGCAAATTTTTCGATTTCGATTCTGTGCATGTGCAGCACGCACAAACGTACTCATAATCCCGTCATTTTCCTTCATTTCACGCCGCTTTTCGCGCAGCTCAGAATGACTCGCTCTCGCTCGCCCCTCATTAGAATACGTCCGCCGCGACGAACAAAGGAGGAGATCCTCTCTGACACGCTGTGTAGTAACAAAATTAAACAATTATAAAAATTTAAAAAAAATAAAATTGAAGATCGAGCAAGAAGAAGATGAGCCGCGCGAACACGCTCGATTCCGCCGCCCTCGCTCGCGTTGAGAAGATTCCCCGACCGAGGAACCTATCGTTGTGAGTTATTGAATATGACCTTTGATCTTTGTCGAGTTGATCTTTGATCTTTATCCCGAATCGTTTGAAGTTGATCTTTGATCTTCATCACGAGTAGTTTAAAGTTAGTCTTTGGATTTCATCTCAAGAAGTTTAAAGTTGATCTTTGATCTTCATCCCAAGAAAGCCATTCTGAGTGGACAAAGCGAGCGATATCGATAGGACGATACTATTATTGAACAGCAAAGATAACATTTTATTTGGCACGTAGAGCTCTCTAGAAGTGCTATCAGCCCTACTATCTTGCCATTATATCGATCCTGGGTAACTGGTAACTTTTGCTTAGGAATGTTAGGTTGAAATATTCGAATACGGTTCTTTTCATCTCTCGTCATTCCAATTCGTAAACTAGCACAAGTATGGATTGTTCATCCTGATAGGTCTTTTCTATACTCGGTCGATTTTGATTCAATTTTTTTTCGTATAGTAGAAAGATCAAAGATCATTCTTAGCTCTCCTCTGGCAAAGATTAAAGATCAAAGATCCCTTCTCAGTGACCTGCCGACGGACGACTCCGACCCGGGCGTCAACTCTGCGTCGTCCTCATCGGCCGCGTCCACCTGCTCCGATCGCTCCTACGGAAGGTACGGTGATCTTTGATCTTTGATCTCTAGTCTTTGATCTTTGATCTTTGCACATATTTGCATTAACCGCAGGTTCTGTAGCGCATTGTAAAATAGTAGAGGTGTCGAGGGTTTTTTATAGGGTTCTACAGTGGACTTCTTTCTGGTCTTTGATCTTTCCCTATCGTACTTTGATCACTATCTAGCCGTCTTCAGCTGTGCTTAGAACTGATGACGCTTGCGCTTACAATCGCTTTTCGCTTCCCCTGTGAGAAAGTATGCCTGTCGACTCCTGCCTAGCTCATTTTGGCAAGTAATTCTCTGGCTGTCTCACTTTCCCATTATCTCTTGCTTCTCTGACCGACGAGAGAGCATGGTGAAATGAGAGAGCGTAGTTCATTTTGATCGTCATCTCTTATCTCCACCAGCTATCGAGTGTTGTGGAGCGCCCTCGTCTTTCTTCGCTCCGGCGACGTCAATTGTTGTGTTATTACGTTGTTAACTCGATCGAAGTGCTCTTGATTAGGGACTCTGTCGCTGAATTCTCCTCTCTAATTCATCTTCTTCTATCGATCTCTGAAAAGCGTTTCGATTGCGAATTCCGAACCGGAACCAGATTACCTTTCCTATCCTTGCCCATCATTTTCATATTATTACCTTTTTTCGGCAATGCATTGTTCCCGTCTCTCACATTCCCACGCTCTCTCGCCGCTCTCTTTCTCTGCCATCCTCCTCACCCTTGTTGTCTCTCGCTCTGCGATTGGCGTCAGAATCGGATTATGTGCACACACTCACACATTTTGATGCGCCAAGAGGTATTGAGGCTAGAGATCATGGGAAAGTGAGGGAGTGCATAGAAAACTGTGATTAGAGAGCAAGCGAATCCAGGAGGGTCCAGACGGCAAAGTACATCGGCAAATCCATGTCGATTCAATGGTAAAGAGGGACGCCGAGGAAGGAACTGATCATCGATACTACCCCAACGGCCTGCCCTGTATATGGTCTGCTAACGCCGAAGCCGTCTGCGTCTGCGAGGAGCCGGAGAATAGGCCGGATTCGGGAAATCTCAGAGCCGGGATTCTCAAGAGCCGGCAATTCCTCGTCGCACGAGGAAGCCGGCGAATGGAGAGCCGTTGTGATGTCGTTCAAGAGGCAACCGACGCTCTGCTACAGGAGAGAGGACTGGGTGGTGCTGAGGTGAAGTGATAATTTTAGATCAATGTGCAGAAAACGCCTAGGATTTGCTCCAATGGTCCCAAAAGTCTACAATCATTAATTGCAAGTTTTTTGTTCAAATCATAACGGGAAACGCACCCTTTGGTTGACATTCCGAGCCTTAGATAGATTGTGTTTTGATAACAGATGGTTCATTTGTATTGACGTGCGCAGAAGCAATTTTTTCTAGAAGAAATGCACTGATAACGCACATTCTTTCATCATCACACCCTCCTTGCTCAGGTGTTTGCGGAGAAATTCCTCATCATGATTCATCTCCCACGTATTTAGCTGCCGTGCATGCCAACCCCTATTTTCCTAGAATGTGCATTCCCTTTTCTGCTCCTGACCCCGCACCCTTCCTTGCAAGCTGGCATTTATGCCTAACCATGACGGGATGATTTTGTAGTGTGTCATCGTTAACTATTATGCGCGCTCCACCCAAGAGCTTAGATTGAGTGAGAGGTTAGAATCGATTCATTTAGTGCTCTTTGCCATGACTATTTTGCGTTTCCGGTACGCAATTGCGAAACACCGCCCAAGTGCGATCAATTCGGTGAATCTCTGGCCTGATTCACCCCTCATTTCCCTTTCTTCGCCTCTTATTGACTCCATTGATCGAGGGGCCGACGACTAACTATGCGATGCGCGGCGCATCACCACAAAAAGTCTTATCTATTTGTGGTGGTGGTGATAGCATCGATAGAGTGATGAAGTGAGTCGACAACGTCGAAAGGCGCCCGGATTCACATAAAAAGTCGATGTCCGGAGTGGAATTTCCGTTCACCGCACCCCTTCAACTTCTGCAGCAACGTCTATCATCACCGACAAGATTTCATGTTGCACCCTTTCCCGGTCCCGGACCTCACTCAAGAGCCGACAGAGCCAAAAAGTAAGATCGGAAACGGAAATGATTCGGAATAGGGCGTGATCCTAGGGCGTGGACGATTGCCGGGTAGAAGCCATTTTTTCAATTTTGTCTTGGAACCTCTGCTTCTGTGCGTCATGACATTTGACCTCGATTTCAATTGAAATTCCAAGATGAAACGCATTCTCTGTATTCAATTCTTTGGCATTTGCCAGAGAAACCTTCAAATGGAATGAAAAGGCGAAGCACATTTGGCATTTGAGGGAGAGAGAATCGTGGGAATGTGGGATATTGGAATCCTTAGTAGTGCGGGACGAGTTTCCATGGTTCCTCAATCTCAACTCACGGCGTTTCATTCATTCTGTCTCTACTTCATGCTACATTCAATTAATAGTGTTTCACCACCCTCGTTATTCCATTGAACTAGTCCGCGACGGGTCCAAATAAGCATTAGGATAGTTTTAGGGCAGTTCTGCATCCTTCAATATTTATCACGAACACCATTCATCAACTTCCTTGTCTTATTATTCCTCATTATTTCACGTAAGCAATTGCCTAGTCATTTCTTCACGGTCCCTTCCTTTTTCTCTTGCGAACTTTTTCTCTCCCCTGTCCCCCAGCCACCGTTCTCCCACGACAGTTATGATCGAGAGGGGGAGGACCATCGACTCTCTCTCAATTATACGCTACCTCTCGCCTTCTCTAACTGGCCACAGAGTGTGAACAATGGAGAGACGGAGATGAGCAGGGGAAGACGTGAGAACGTCTACCGTCTCGGAATTCGAGGGGCTACGATAACAGAGAGTTCTCCTCCTCATTCGACACGATTGAATAAGTCCCCGCCATGTCGTCCCTTCTCAACACGCTAGTGCGCATTGGCGAATTCGCCACCAACGACGACCTCGTCCTGGACCCCGAAGTGCCCAAGCCGGATACTGTAGTCCCGCCTCCTCCGGCTACCGTACCCGACGGCTGGGAGGTCGTAGGCATCTTTGCTCCTCCCGAGTGCTTGGATATCGTACCCAAGGCCACTGGTTCCGTGCGCCACTCCAAGTCATCTTCGAGCCTGCTCGAGCCGGTGCCCGAGCAGTCCTCGGAGGACTCGCTTGATTCCAAGGGGCGAAGAGAACTTCAGAAGTCGCTCAGCTCGGTCAACTTCAAGTCGCTCGTGCCCGATCGTCCTCCGATTCCCGAGTATGACGATGAGGCCAAGGAGTGGAAGGGCTCGGGGATCTTGAAGAAGAAGGGGAGGAGGGGATCGCTTTATGCCGAGTTTCAAGATAATGACAGGGAGTCCAATGGTTCGGGTATTCTGAAGGACTCGAGGAAGTTCGAGAAGAACCAGAAGCTGAAGCGATCCTTCTCTGCTAAAATCCTCAAGAGGATCGGCAGTTTGGGCAAGCATCGAGGCGTGGAGAAGTCCAAGTCTGTCGATGGGGAGAAGACGAATGGCTTGAAGATGAGAGGCAGCATCAAGCGTCTCAGAAGAGCCGTGAGCTTCCACGACGAAGACCATCACCGCTCCATCACTCCCGAATCCGACGCGGCGCCGCCCACGTCCAAGTCCTCGATTGACAGCGAGAGCTTGAGCTCCATCGAGGTCAAGCAGATCAGTGGATTCAAGATGCTCAAGAGGGCGCTGAGCCTGAAGAATAGCGGCTCGAGAAGGAAGGAGCGGAGGGGGTCGCTGGATGCCGTGTATGATGAGGAGGGGTCGAATGGATCGGGGATTCTGAAGAAGGGAGGCGGATTCAGGAAGCAGTTGAGAAGGGCGGTCAGCTTCCATAACCAGTCGACGAGCAGGTTGGTTGGGTTGGGAAAATTAGACCGATGGGGAGACTAGGGGCCGCAAGCTCCGCCCACTTTGGTGTGACATGATTTCACCAAAAGGCGAGACGGGGAGTGCACAAGGTTCATTCTAAACCAAATCACTCGTTCTAAACTGCTATGGATAGCTCTTAGTAACCCTAATCGATATAGCGCTGTCCGAGAAATGCACAACTTCACTAAGTTGATCAAAAATGAACTTAAACTAAGGGAATAGGGTCGATCTTCGACGAAAAAGGACTTTTCCAAGGCTTCCAATATGACAATATGACAATTCTGCTCGGACAAAGTTTTTCTGACTGCTTGGAATATTTTACGATTTTTAGAGAAAGAATTAGAATTTTAGCATTTTCCCCGGGCTTGTGCATTCACGATTTATAAAGGACGCGAGAGAGGCGGGCGGAGGGGAGCGAGAGAGGCGGGGGGAGGGAGAGAGGCACACGCAAATTAGGCTCCGCCCCCCCCCCCCCCCCCCTCTCGTATCGCGTTTCCCTCCTCTCCCACAGTGCGTTTCGCGCGTACTTCTTGGTCTCTAGCACAGCTCAGAGGTAAGATATCAACAAACGGACAAAAGTATGATGTTATTTGGACCATGAGGATTTGTTTGAACCCGCATTTGACTGCATTGTGAAAAATCGGCATCCTGGGTTGTGGCCCCTAGGGGAGACTCAGACTAATCAGAAGCTGAAATTTTGCGTCTTGTGGGCACTGGCGTGAAAGAGGTATGTTGTGGGAAAGTAGCAACAACTATCCTGGCGCGACTCGTTGACAGTAATTTCCGCTTAGGCGCCGTACCCTATTGCTTTTCTCTTTTACACACCTGTATTTCTATGTTTTTCTTCTGCCTCTTCTCCACTTCGCTCTTTTTTCTTTGCTTGGCGATTTGTTTCGCTCTGATCGTCTAAAATGCCCAATTCAAGTCTCGAAAATGGGTCGTCGTCGTCGCTTTTTGGACTCTCCGACCATCCGCAAAAACTCGTTCTCCGTGGAGAATCTTGTGCTGGAATATACTGGAACACCGAAGATGATCCAGGCGATCAGAGAATTACGGTAGCAGTGGGGTTATCTCAGTAGTTTGATGACGATCGGGAACTGGTTTTTCAGAAAAAAATGTTTTTATGACGAATAGCAGAACGGAAAATTACGGTAGCCGGGTTACGGGGGAATGAAGGGGCTATCACGGACTGAAACGGGATGCGGCAGTTGGCTAACACTGTAGTTTCAATCTTTTGATTTTTTCATTTCAATCTGTTGCAGAACGATCTCGTCGGATGGCGCGGGCCTGCTGGAGCCGATCTCCTCGCAGACGAAGGCATTCTCCTGCATGAGTATCAACAGTACGTCAATTTTGATCCGATTTCCCGGCTCCGCATCCGGCTCTGATTCGCGGCTTCATGATACCTAGTTCCCGTCCCCGAAACCGGCTCTAATCTAAAATTGGCTATTTGCAGGCAACGGAAACACGGACGAGTCGGACGGCCCGCTGAGGTACGGTTGGAAATCAATATTTTTCATACTTTACCGTATGCGAATCGCTAACTGACTTTCTACAGTAAATAGTCTCGGTATTAGCCCACATCTGTATTACTTATTACCGTACCCAAGAGTAAGATATCAATAGCTTGGCCGTAAAATATAAAAGCGAATCGACAACTGACTATCCTACCGTACCCCTCTTCGCTCCAGAATGAGCATTCTTGCAGAATGAGCATGACGGGCGACGATGAGGTGCTCGCGCGCGACCCGCGGACGCTCTCGAAGCACAAGTACTTCTCGCCGCCCGTGGACAGGAACATCATCTCCAAGGTAAGGTGATGGAGTTCCAGGTTCGGAGTCGATATTACCTAAAAAATCTATAGCGCGAGTCGATTAGAGTGAAAGTAAGACTTGCGCTAATGGTTTTATTTCGGATACGTGGGTAGTGACAGAATGGCTAGATCATGGCTAGATGAGCTGCTTATTGGATTTGGCATCTTCTCAAAAGTTCAAAGATCAAAGATCAATGATTATTCCTATTCCAGTACATCGCTCCGACGTTCCACGAGCGCTCGCGCTCCTTCCGCAAGCTGTTCAACAACCTCGTGCCGGCGGACGAAAAGATGCTCGCTTGTGAGTTCCGAGGCTAAAGATCAAAGATCAATCTGCTTGTCAACCTCAAAATTAGCAACTTTGCGCAGCATAGATTACCTAGAAACCTTCTGCATCTTGTGTATTGAGAGTTGAGCAAAGAAAATAATTGTACGATGAACATGTGCTACTTCTTGTGTATGCAGACAGCAAATGTTTAGAGAGATCAAAGATCAACTCATTCAGTGTATTGTGAGATTAAGGATCAGAGATCAAAGATCAAAAATCAACTCGTTCAGCCTACTCGTGCGCGTACCAGCGCGAGATCCTCGTTCAAGGCCGCATCTACATCTCGACGCGCCACTTCTGCTTCCACGCCAACATATTCGGATGGGGTTAGCGAATTTACTGGTTAATTCGAATCAAGACGTGCCCAGTGCTTTCTTTGCAAAATACAATTCAAATAAGGCTTTTTTGCATTAATGTGTAGTACAGCTTCTCCACTTTGCGAATAATTTTACGTTGTTCGTTTTCACAACCTCAATCACCTTCTAGAACGGTCTAGTTAACACCTGGATTCGTTTGTTCATCGGTTTCAATTCGCAGAAACGAATTATAATTACATTTAATCTCAGGCACAATCTTCGTCATCCCGATGGCGGACGTGACGGAGATCCTCAAGGAGAAGACGATGTACATGTTCCCCAACTCGATTCAGGTAGGGATTGATCTTTGATCTTTGGTCTCTGATCTTTGATCCTTGGGACTTATCCAAACCGATCTATGATTCTTGTGAAGCGTGGAAAGGAGTTGAGAATATTATGTAAGGGGGTTGGCCCGAAAAAGCAGAGAAAAGTTGATCTTTGACCTTTCTCAGCTGAACACAGACCTGCGTGGCCGCTTCTTCTTCGCCTCCTTCACGAACCGGGACAAGTCGCTCAGGGTGAGTGTGCTGATCTTTGGTCTTTGATCTTTGGTCTTGTGTTTCTGATCTTTGTGTTTGGATCTTTGATGTCTGATCTTTGATCTTTGGTTTCCGATCTTTGATGGTTGGTTCTTGATCTTTGATCTTGAACATTCAATTTTTCAGGCGATGCAGTACGCGTGGAGCCAGATTCACTCGGGCGGATCGGTAACTAATTTAATTATTATTCTAGTTATTTGAAAAATAATGACAAACATATTACAGGGTGCGCCAAAATTACGGGCCCACTACTTTCTCTGCTATTTAAAGACCAATGAAGCGATGATGAGCCATCCCAAGTAGACTATTCTTACGAGCGTTCAGTAGTGAAAAGTGTGATTTAGTTTGAGGAGGATCGGCCAATTCGTTGATTTGAAACAACCGATTGAAGTGTGCAAATGACAACAAACGTCGGTGTCAAGGCGAAACTCAGATGGCTATCTAAATGCCACACTCGAGCTAACTGCTCAAATAACTTTTTTATTATATTATAAGGGACTACTGACCAAGAAGAAGTAATGAGAACAGTTTTCACATCAATGTCGGATTTAGAGGATTTGATACAAATATGGGAAAGATGATGGACGAAATCAGCATTCAACAACGTAACAGCGCAATTATATTTCCAATCGTCGATAAGATATAAGTCAAATTTATAGGAATTATTCGTCAATAACTAGACTATTTAATTTTTGGAAGCGACCCCGAACTAAAAAGAGTTCATGAAACTAGACTTGATTATTCGATAATGGTGATTTCCAGGGCCGCGTGTTCGGTCATGTTTCGCTTCAAAATTTATGTACGATCGGAGTGCCTTATTTAAAATATTTCAATGTTGCTAATCAATTACTTATTACGTTATACATTTATTAAAAATAGAGTGAACTGAATCAACCTATTCCTAAAAATAATATACATTGAAACATGGATTTCGGGAATTTTCGCCCATTTTTAAATAAAGCTGAAAAACTAAAAGTGATAGATGCAATCAAGTAGTGAATAACGAAAGGCAATAGGGTGACCATACCTAATATATGCCTGTTCAGAACCGTAACCATTTTGATGGGTTAGTATACATCAATGAACTCTTATTTTTCCCAAATCGTGATACTCTTGACCTTAGGGTTCTACTTGGGAAATCATGCCTTATTTGAAGCCCTGTAATCCGACCATAGTGACTCAATTTTTAAAATGAAGATTGATGGTTGCCCATCTTACAGTTGAAGTTCCAAAGGCTGTTCGCAATTGGTTTATGAAACACAATTATTCAAAGTTGATCTGGCTCGCGGGAATGACATGTCTGACCACGATACTTTCTTTTTCTTATTAGAAAACCTGCTTGAAATTCTGAACCAAACCAAAGTAAGTTTTATGATGCTGATAATATGTACTATCAATTATAGCAATAAAGGAGCAACCCATATTGTTTTTGAATGAGGGGGACACAAACAAAAGTGGGCCCGTAATTTTGGCGCACCCTGTATATTGAAACGGCTGACTCTCGATATATGACAGATACAATTCTTTTAATACTTAATTATTAATTAATATTTAATTAATTGAAATGCAGCCCCTGACGCCCGACCAGTTCTACGACTTGATGAATCCCGCTGTGAGCACGGAAGACAATGAGAAAGAGGAGACGAGGGGAGAGGAGGAGAGGACGGAGGAGAAGAGGGAGAAGGTCAAGGAGAAGACGAAGAAGGAGAAGAAGGAGAAGCCGGAGAAGGTAATAATTAGTCGAGTTGCTTCTTGGGAATCTTCCGAAAGAGTCGCCGTATTGAAAAAAATGAGCTGCGGCCTAAAAATGCGCTTGAAAACGAATGTTTTTTTCGTTTTCTAACAAGATACGCAGATAATTTTTTTTGAGTTCGCATTTGAATCTTCTGAATATCAGGAGCAGTAAACGGGCTTCGAGTTTTGGCTTGCAATCGCCTCGCGAATAATGCAATTCCACCCAAAGTGTATTTCAGAATGGGGATGCCACTGCTAGCCAGCGTCAGCTGGGGGGGGGGGGGGGGCTTTTTCGTTCCCTAAAAAGAGAGAGAGAGGTCTGAAAGAGAACGTCAGAGAAACGAGAGAGTATTTCGAATTGAAAGAGTCGACGCAGAGAAAAAGAGGGGCCGGCGAGAGATCGCGTGGTGCGAGTAGATCAATAGGCAAGAAGGCTATAGCATCTGAAGGGAGACACGACTAGAAGACGGGAGGAGGAAGAGAGTTGAGGGAAGGAAAGGGGACGAAAGAGAGAGGGAATTCGCTTTCTCTGCCCTTTCCACACACACTGGCTCTTCGTTGAGCCGGTGTTTGCCGAGTTTCAGATACAGCCATTTCTGGATCTCCTGTGTGGTTTCCCGAACCCTATCGTCTTTTGAACTAGGCCGCTCCTTTTTGTCGAGTTCGTAAAATTTAGTATGTGGCCTTTCATTTTGGCCCTCATTTCCACCATTGTCTTTTAAAGCTGCCGTTAAATTTTCCCAATAACACAATATAAGTGCATTTGAACGCTCGCTTCATTTCGGCACGCACTTTTGAAATTGAATACGCAAAAGCAATTTGAAAACACAATTTCACTTTTTGATTAGCCCCCTCCCTTCATTTACACCATTCGTCTCTTCACTGCGCGGTCCCTTCCCTCCATTCTGCTCTCGAAGCAGCCCCGGCCCTTCGAGCAGGACCACCACGTCGCAAGAATGGTCGAGCATGCGTGGGCTGAGGTTGTTGTCGCACTAGGAGTAGAGCTCTAAAAATGAGTAGCCGTCTCTTCAATTCTAACGCTCTCTTGCCACTATCGCTGGCGAGAGAGTGCATGAAATGAAGAGGCGGCGGTTCAATTCTCGAGCTCACGCCTAGTAGTCGAGTTATTGCGCATGTCAGTCCTGATTCGAACAGCGAGAAATTGTACTCAAAATCCCGACCGTTCTATTCTTAATGGAAAATGTGGTCGAGCATGAGGTTGTTGTCGAGAGAGACAAGCTATTTCAATCGCGCATATTTTCTAGTCGGCAAGTCGAACGAATTAGAGATCATATTGCTTTCTTTTACTTGGATCTCTGAGAGTCGAAAAGCATGTAACAATCTATTTTGTTGTGTATTCACGACTCGCTAGATATCCGTGCTCCGTCCGGGAGAGGGTTTCATTGGCCTATACACGTTACTTCATTTTGTGCTTCATTATAAACCCTTTCTGACCGTATCCGGAGCCGGGATTCACCCTCCTAAATCCCGGCAGTTGCAGCGCTCTTCGAAGCGGCAGAAAGGCAGCCTCTCCGTCTCGTCCGCGGACGAACAGCCAGCCATGCTCAAGACCGCGTGAGTGATCGCTTATTTTCGATTTAGAAAATGTCATTTGCTTTCCCTCGTAGACTCTCACCTTTTTGATCAAAAAATGAGACAAAAACGTATTGCGATGTTCTTCAACACTTTCACACGCATTTTTTCATGAAAAAAATATTTGCTCAATCACTTCCAATCGCTTCCTTCTACCTCCACAACCACCACCTCTTCTGATTCACCCCTCCACTCCGGCGCGTGCGAATTTCCCCAGTTCCTGTAGGCACAGTGAGTGAATGTGTGCTCAACTCTGCTGTGCTGACACACCACAGTGCCTCCTGATCTTGTGTTGACCTAACAATCATGATGGGGAATCCGCGTAATAGTCATATTATGTTCAATGAGGAGGGGGCAAGCAGATATTGTACACTGTCATGCAGGAATGACAAATTTATGAGAAATGGTGTTACCGAACAGGAATCAAAGATCAATTGTAGTTTGAAGATTGGTGGTAGTGCGTGAACTGAGCTTTCTCTGTGCTGGCAGTGCGCTTATGTTGACCTACCACTCCTAGCGGTATCCTCTGGTTTGTAGCAAGCTACTGTGAGATTTCACTCTGATTCCACTCTGATGACTAGCTCGCTCACAGCACCTGTCATTGCTAGGTAGGTTTCTCTGCATTGAATAGATTTTTTCTTCTTCTTAGGAGTCGGGAAATCACCTGAGGCCTAAATCCCTCCAAAACCGTTAAACCGTAATCTAATATGGCTAAGAATGACTCGTAAGCTGCATAAACTTAGCGCGTAGTCTTTAGTCGTATCCCCAGCCGTCGCTTGTTGTAGCCCCGCCACAAAATGTTTCGGCCTCACGCCTTATCGGCGCTCGTCATTGGCATATAAAACATTATCTCTAACATATAGTTATGCGTGTATCATGAAGCAGGTGATCTCATGGGCATTCGTGAAAACCTTCCGACACCCTAAACACCGGCTTACGGACCGATTGTGAGCCAGCGATTAGCTGTTTGATACCTTTACTTTACTCGCCAACCGTAGTGTGATGGGTGGAACAGGTGACATTATAAGGTGGAAATTCAAATTAGACAACGTTTCAATATCCTAGAGAAAAAAAGAGCCGCATCATTGTTCCTTTCCCGTTTCAAGTTCGCGATCCCTATCTCCGACTTCTCTGAACATGCGCTCAACAAGGCTATCGAATCCAGCGATCTCTCAACTCTTCGATCCCCCTTGTTTGTTGGCTAAGAGCAAGCGGCTATTGATCCATGGGCTTCAGGAAGATTTCCTTTGCTTTGTGAGTGTTTTTGCCTAGTTACGGAAGCTTTTGTGGTGTATTGTGGGGAGTTGCCTGCTCATTTTCGAGAATTAACAAGCACTCCTGTACTTTAGGTCTTACTCATCCTTTCTTATTCCCACGCTCTCCAAATTGGGTAGTCCTTCCAGGACCCAAGTGCACTACATATAATTACAGCGGTTGTACTTTTTCCAAAGTTACGATAATAGTGCATTTGCCTCATTGACGATTTCTCAATTCCGAAAATGAGACTGAGAATCAATTCAAAGGGATTTTCCTTTTTTTTATTACAACGTCTCTCAGGACGTCAATCTCTAGATTCGTTCCAAAAAATTCAGATACTTTCTTCTTGAAGAGATGTAATATTTAACCAATCCGTTTCAGTTCCGCCCCGAACCTCGTCCCGGCCGATCAGCACCTAACTGCCTAGTTACATTTTAGGATGACCCTGGCATAGTAATTCCTAGTAGCCACGTACCTTTTCATTTGTGGAAAGCGTTACTTTTATATTGCTGCCTTTATTCATCCATTTCAGTTCCGCTCCGAACCTCGACCCGGTCGACCAGCAACAGCTGCACCAGAGGGCGGCTGCGGGGGCGTGCGCGATTGTTGAAGAGGCCGATGCAGCGGAGAGGTCCAGCTCGTCCAGCACCACTACGGTAAGTTGAGGGATCGAAAGTGGATGGGTACGGTGGATGAGGGTTGACGATGAGTATCGTAGATACTGTGTATCCACTCTACTCCTTCAGGTCACGATCAAGTTTAGATGGTGGGAGGTTTGAGGGAAACTATGGATAATTCATGTTATGTAGTCTATTGATGCGGTTACGGTAGCTACTGGTGAATTTGGTAGATTCGAATAGTAACTACGGTATATATTTCAGCAGGACATCAGCATGACCGAGTGCATCTGCGACGACCACACGGGCAAGAAGCTGATGGATCAGGTCTTCCCAAAGTGAGTGGAGATCAAAGATCAAAGATCAGAGATTAGAGATCAAAATGTGCTCCGGTCTGTGTATTTTCCTGAAAGTCGAGCAAAATTACTGGATATCATAAGTCAAAGAGCATACAAAACAGATCGCAGATCACGATTAGAAATCAGAGATCAAAGAAAAAAGATCAAAGTTCAGGACGCAGACTGAGCTGTTCGACCTGATCTTTACGACCTCCCCGTGGTACGTCCAGCTGAACCAGGCACTCAAGCGAACCGGTAAGAGATCAATGATCAAAGATCAAAACTTGAATTTCCCTAATTTCCAGCCTACTCCAAAATGCCACTAAAGTACACTGGTGAGTGCCTCGAAATTCGGAGTGGCGTGTGCGCGTGTGGTGGTGGCTTTAACAACAACCTTGCCTTGCAACCTATCTAGCTTGATGGTGTGGTGTGCTTGGCGTGGTGGTGCGGCGGGTGCAGCTAATCGAGGCGACGTTTAGGATACAGCGCCTCCGAGTGGGCGACGAACAAGGAGGGCGTGCGGCAGCGCACGTGCACGTACACGATGGCGCTCAACCACGCGATGGCGCCCAAGTCGTGCATCGTGACGGAGAAGCAGGTACGGTAGGGTGTGGTGTAACGGATTCTGCGATTTCCCTCCGCACCACGAACCACACCACACCAATCAGGTGTTCAAGGGGAAGGTACGGTAGTGTGGTGCGTGGTGTTGCCGTTTCTGCGATTTAGCAACGCACCACGAACCACACCACGAACTACACCACCCACTCAGGTGTACAAGGTGTAGGTACGGTAGGGCGTGGTGTAGCGCTTTCTGCGATTTCCCAACGCGCCACGAACCACACCATAAACCACACCATGCAGGTGTACAAGGCGTTCCCGGGCGGGTTCACCATCGTGAAGGAGACGGTGAACAGCGGCGTGCCGTACTCGGACTCGTTCCACGTCTCGTGCACCTACTGCGTCATGGGATACGGTAGAGGCCAGGTGAGGAGGGCGACGTTTACTAAATTCGAGAAAATGGTAATTTTCCACACGACGACGTTTCCTAAACCACACCGCGCAGGCGCGACTCACCGTGCACGGCGGGCTCGTCTTCAGCAAGAGCGTCTGGGGCATGATCAGAGGTGGGTTTTCATAGTGTTGACTTTCATTTATGATTAACGCTGTACAAAAACGAGGATAAACAACTACATAGCTGGGCGATAAAATAAAAATAATTTATGTCAGAATAATATCTGGTCTCGTATAGCTCCATTGAATACTTCCTATGCCTCGAATAACGGTCCTTGAATGAAAACAAATCAAGCTCTTTTGTTCATGCCAGGCTACATCGAGCGCTCCACCACCCAAGGACTCGCGGAGCACTACGACGCGCTGCTGAGCGCCCTCTCGGAGGAGTGCAAGAGGTGCGGATTATGATTATTTTTCAAGATCAATCTCTTGATTCTAGTGTAGATTTTTCGAAACAATCGATCGAATTCACTGATCATGAACATTTTTTCAGATCAGCCGCCGGCGCGGACGACACGCTCGAGGAGGATCAGAATCGGTAATATTTAAAATTTATTTTATTTTTTTGCACTTTACCGACTTCATTAGCCCGCCCACACTATTACTCTAGTAGAAGTGCAGTAAATGAAGCGCCCTCTCATGAATTGCGTCGTTGCATCCGTAATGACTCTTCTCTTCCAATGAGGCACACATGGAGCAATCGTCTCTTCATTTTGCCTTATCCCTCGCCAGTCAGAGAGACGAGAGAGTGCTGCGAAACGAGAGATTCAGACCATTCATGGGGCAAAGAGAAAGAGAGTGGACGAGTGGCGCTTTTCTTCCTCTTTCGTCCTCGTTTCCAACCCGCTGGTGCTAGCAGCCTCTTTCCTTTCTTCCAAGCGCGAAATCGATTCACGCTCTTTGTTCGTATACATTATGTCGGAATTTGTCATTTTTTCATAGATTTGATTAAAAAAAATACCTTTAATTTTTTTTTTAAATAAAATGAAATTTCAGGATGGACACATCGTCGGAGGAAGGCGGAGAGGCGGAGACGGGCGCCCCGGGCAACATGAGAGGTGAGGGCCGGAAATTAGCTGAACGATTAGATGGTTCAGTGCTAGTAGTCAGCAATCGGGTTTTATTAGAGCCGGAGCCGGAAAATAGAGGACCGGAGGATAGAATTATATGACCTAATTCCAGGCATGGCCGGCTCCATCTCGGGCATCAACTTTGTGCAGCACGCAGTGAGGATGCAGGAGGAGCCCTGCTTCGAGGTTCCTGTCTTTTTAGAAACAAAAGATTGTGAAGTACACAAGAATGATCTCCACAGCCATGGCTTACATAAAATACTTGGATTCTGACTGTTATTTTATGAAACAAAAAAAGGATTGTACTCAGTAAAATGCGAAATAATAAATAAAATAATAATTTAATTGCAGCTGCCGCTGTTCGGTCGCGTGCGTCGCATCGACTTCTACGGCATCGCCATCCTGGCGCTGTGAGTTACTTTTACATCTTTAAAATTAGCTATTAGATTATTTTTACTCAGTATCTTTCGTGAACTCTAAGAATTAGGACTAGCAAATGACTCTGGCCCTTTTGCTTTTTTCCAACCAATAGGCTGGGCGTTTCCCTTGCCGACTTGCATTAATGACGGACGATAGTTTATTTTTCGATGACAAATTCATGTGTAACAAATTTTAGAGATATTTTTAGGCCAAATCAGGTTGAATATCGTTTCATCATCAAAAATTAAATGTCAATCTAATTCAGTCTCTCCCTGATGGCCTTCTCGCTCATCCTGCTCGTGCTCCGACTGCCCTCCGCCCAGTCGACCGCCGACTCGAGACTGGCCGACGCGTTCGCGCGGTGAGAGATCAGAGATCAAAGATCATCTTGCAATTTCGTAACTGTTCTGTTTTATTGGCCTGGGAAAATTCAAAGAAAAAATACATGGTTTTGGTATCTTGCTAAACATATGCTGGAGAATTTTTTTTTTCAACCCATTGAATTTTTCGTGTCAATTTGTAGGTACCTCACACCCGGCTCCGCCCCTCCCGCCGAAGCCGCGCGGCCTGATCTCGACTCGCTCATCGCCGCCATTGGGAGAATCGGCGCGCAGCTGCAACAAGTGCGCGACAACGCGCGCGCCGACCTCTAAGCCCCGCCCCCTTTTCCCCACCGTGATAGGCCCACACATCTCTCGCAGCACTATTTGTACATTACGTCATTGTGACCCAACATATTTCTCGATGTGATACAGCACATTAAACTGATTACTTTACACTGAATACTTATTGCACTCCACTGATTGATTGGCTGATGATGGGTTGTCGATAGGGCTCGAAATTCGGATCACTGTCACTCTGTGCGAAATGGAGAAACGGCGACTTTGTATTTCGAGTTCTGAGGTGATGGTTACGGCATGATGGATCGGCGAGATCTAACTCTCTTATTTTCGCGTGCTCTATCGTCTTTCTCTAACCAAAGCCATGCCACACAGGCCCCGTATCTTCGCCACTCGATGACCTATCCCGTTGATCTTTGATCTTTGAAAGATCACTGTTGCGCTCTTTTAACGTCGTCCTGTAGGCAGAAGAACACAATCCTCAGGAATTTCTCGCACCACAACCTCCATGCTAACAAACCGGTACTGTAGAAAGCAAAGTAGTTTTTCCGCACACTGTAGATTACAGTAGTCTTTCCATTTTTTGATTATTCGCCCGTTCGGGTTCTCTTTTCCCGCATCGATTCAGTAATTATTGCAGCACGGTGTCGATTTTTGTGAACATCGGTTATGGAGCTATCGTTACATATTTATTTTAATTTAAACAATATTTGAGTAGTGAATGCAGGATGCGTGATAAATTATGGATTGACCGTGAAATATTTATCGTTAAACATGCGTATTTTCACAAATGATATGTATTATTAATCTTTACATTATCAATTCTACTGTACAATCAGTCCTTCTTGAGCTTTCTCTTCAACTTTGCGAGCTCAGCCAGCTTTTGAGCTCTGAAAAATAAGTGATTACCAATTTTTCTATACAACACGGCAGACTCAAAATCGTCATAAAACACGGAAGGTAGAGAAGCCGTGACCGTACACAGCATGAAGAGACATTCGGACAGCCCTAATCATGTCCCCCATACCTCTCAGCCGAGTGCTCGCCCATTCTCTCCACAGGAAGCGATCGCTGCAGACTGGTCTCGAGCTCGCCGATCACCTGAGAACATAGTCAGTTTGTGATTGGAATCATTACCGTACTTACCTCTTCCTCATCAAAAGTTGGCGTTTCGCCTGCATCGTCCAACACTCTTCGGATTCCTCCGGCGTATCTAATTGAACGAAAATACACCTTTCCAAAGGCAAGAAAGAAAGAAAAGAAGAAAGATCGAGAAAGACTCATTTTTGTGAATTTTCTGATGCATATTTCAAGATGAATATTTTCAAGTCAAAAATTTTCACCTCGTGCAGTAATCCCTAACTCCGGCTGCATTGAGATGAATCACACCGAACGGACCGTAGAAGGCGTACCGAGGACCGAGACCCTCGCTCATCACCTTCAAATTTCTCTTTTCTTTGTTCAATAAGTAAAACTATTCAGCTTTTGTTCAATAAGTAAAATTATTCAGAAGATAATGATGAATGATTACAATACCTTATCCACATCCTCCACACTGAGCACGCCGTCCTTGACGAGTCTCCATGACTCCGCAAGAAGGGCGTACTGCAGCCGATTCACGGCGAACCCGAGCACCTCCTTCTTGAGACGGATGGGCGCCTGAAATTTAGAACAACATGGTGGTTACGAATAGAGGAAGATTAGACAAACTGCTACGAAGAAGCAAATAAAGAGGCTTCTTAAACAAAAAGCGGCTGGATGTTGGAGTTTGAAATACGGTTATTCGTCTCTTCATTCCGCACTCTATCTCTCTCGTCACTCTGAACGGTGAGAGAGCACGTGAAATGAAGAAACGGTGACCGTATCGATCTACAATTATACAGTACACCAGCTTTGCGCTCTAAAATAGACCCCATCCCCATCCTTCCACTCGTTGTAATTGTAAGTCTGATATGTGCACGCTTCTGTACTTTGTTGAATAATTGATTTAAATTGGTTTATTTCGAACTCTGAAAGTGAGTGAATGCGTATCAGAACGACTGAATGTGTTTCACGAAACCCATTTACCATCTGAGACAATGAAATATCGTTGAACAAAAGGCAGATAATGCTGAATACAAAGCCATAATTAATTCGATAAATAAAGTTCAAAATTAAATTTGTTCCGGAGTTCCGGATCGGAAATGTGGAATAAGAATTATTCGCCCAATGCTCTCCATGATATATCTCATCGGAATTCATTTAAATTTATAGGAAAAATATTTTATAAAGCATAGAGGAGTTAAATTAACACCTGTCCAATGCTCTCCATGATCTCGTACGCTCTATCCACTACACTCGCGTCGGTCCAGGGAGCGGGCCCGAGCTCGGTGAGGGTGAGGTACAAGGGAGGATTCACCGGGTGCACGACCAGGCAGCGGAATCTTAATAAGGACTATGTGAAGAGATAAAGGTGAACACCCTCCCCCCCCTCCCCCCCCCCCCCCCCGTCGTCAACGGGCGAGAACACTGGTAAGCCGGATGTTAAGTAAGTCAAAAAGAGTGTTAAATGAAACGACTACTATTTTTGATTATCTAATTGATTTTTGTTTTACACATCGCAGAGACAGCGTTTGGGATATTTTCTTAATTTCTGGGTCTACTTTGGACTAGAGATGGGAAAGGAAGAGGGAAGAGTCGCGAATGTATGCAAAGAGAATGACCTCTCTTCCACAAGAGTGAGCTCTCTTCCACAAGACTGAGAGCGAAAAAGCTTTAAAAATAAAGGAATTCAGGCGGATTTTTGCACCCAAGTGATAGAACATGGCATAGATAGGCTCATTCTTGGTGTGTCTTTTCACCTGTTTTGGACTTATTTTCGATCTGTATAACAGTGCGTTCGCCTAAGAATCGCCACCCCACCGTACAGTAAAAAGCGACTCGTTGATTTTTTCACATATTTCGATAGCCCTATAGGTCCTCTATCGATTTCAGTTATTCTCATGTTATTGCGACCTTAATTGGCTTAACTACGGTAGGTCAAAGTTAAGAACTTTTTAAAGTTTTTCTTACATAAATCAGAGCAATGTTTATCAAACTGGATGAAAATTGGTTTCCAGGGCTACCTTCATGCGCTGATCACGCCCGTGTACTTTATTTTTCATGATTCCAAAATTTGCATATTCATGAAAATTTCAATCGAACTTTTCTCGAAAACTAGGAAAAACGTAATTCTCATTTTTTGATATGTTGTAGCCAATGACCAGAGCTTTTCAACGCGCCCGGTCTCGCCTCTCAACGAGGGAGGCTTGGTCACTAAATCCTTAATGGCGTGAAGGTGTAATTCGAGAGAAACTCCTTATTTCACTCTTATTTCCCATCATTCCGTGTCACTCGCAGAGCCCGAACGGTCTATAACGAGGCGAAACAATCATTCCAGGCCGCACGAGTGCGGCGAGTGGCGCGGAATGAGAGGGAAATAAGAGTGAAATGAGGGTTTTCTCTCGAAGTAGAACTTCACGCCTTTAAGGATTTAGTGACTAAGCCTCCCTCGTTGAGAGGCGAGACCGGGCGCGTTGAAAAGCTCTGGTCATTGGCTACAACATATAAAAAAATTAGAATTACGTTTTTCCTAGTTTTCGAGAAAAGTTCGATTGAAATTTTCATGAATATGCAAATTTTGGAATCATGAAAAATAAAGTACACGGGCGTGATCAGCGCATGAAGGTAGCCCTGGAAACCAATTTTCATCCAGTTTGATAAACATTGCTCTGATTTATGTAAGAAAAACTTTAAAAAGTTCTTAACTTTGACCTACCGTAGTTAAGCCAATTAAGGTCGCAGGAACATGAGAATAACTGAAATCGATAGAGGACCTATAGGGCTATCGAAATATGTGAAAAAATCAACGTGTCGCTTTTTAGTGTACGGATTTTAAAAGAAAGTGGCGATTCTTAGGCGAACGCACTGATAATGGATACATTTTTACCTATTCTGCAGTCCCTCCGTAAACACGGAAGCCGGAATAGTAGACGTCGACGATGCGAGAATCGTCGACGGAGCCGCAGCAGCGTCCATGTCCTTGAAGATCTGAAAGATCATCTGCATTTCTTCCAATTGAATTCAATCTGTCCGGGCACTAGGTCGGATGAGAGCTAAACACCTCACCCTCTTTACATATCGCCCCTCTCGAGCGGGATTGCCGATACCGAATGGGCAACCCTAACGAGAACTATTTAGAAACCCTTCGAAAGATCTCATCCGATCTAGTGCCAATTCTAACTTACTCGCTTCTTGAAATCCACGCTTTCCATCGTCGATTCCTGCGCATAGATGGCTCCTGAAAACACCTTTATTTCACAGTTTTATTCCGTATTTTCAATTTCAATTTCAATTATTTTATCCACCAAGGTATGAAGGAGATAAGATTTACGTTGATCTTCGTTAGGTTTTGGGTGGAGGTCCGTCGTCATGTTGACGATTCGGTTTGGAGGCGTGGGGCGTCGGGGGAGCAGCAGGTTGGTATTAGAGCCGCAAGAGAGAATCAGGGGTAAATGAGATAGAAGGAAGAGACAGAATATGAGATCGGAAATTGGAAGGAGAGCTATGTACGAATTCAGCAGATAGCACGTTCCATCGATCGATAGTTCTAGTTACAAAATTAGAGTGAGACTTGGGAAGTGCGTATGGCAAGACTATGCGTAGTGAATGAGATCTACGAAGACTACGAGCAAGAGGGGATAATTTAAAAAGATTGGTGCGGTCGTAAGAATTGAAGCCGTGAATGGATTTATGAAGGAAGAGAATATCGGAGATTAGTCTCCTATGCTCAAGGGTGGGAAGGGAAAGCTGGGCTATTCTATCGGGATACAGCGAGTAAGGGATACGGCAACGAATGAATAAGCGCTTAGAGAAATTGCGCTGTACTCCTTCTATATGGTTTGCTAAGGTTACTGTATGCGGAGACCAAACAACTGAACCGTACTCAAGAAGAGGTCTAACGAAAGTGG
The DNA here is from genome assembly GCA_000180635.4 of Pristionchus pacificus. Classification (NCBI taxonomy): domain Eukaryota; kingdom Metazoa; phylum Nematoda; class Chromadorea; order Rhabditida; family Neodiplogasteridae; genus Pristionchus; species Pristionchus pacificus. Next base: position 93,999 of record CM026579.1, on the reverse strand, counting down.
TGAAAGCACGACTGTATAAACCAGGCTCAGTAGAAAAGAAGCATTTAAAAATGAGGTTTACTTTAGCTCTTGCTTTAGAAACTATTCTAGAAATATTGGGAACTGGTGGAATACACCCCATGAAGATTTTGCCCCCATCCTCATCTAGCAATAATTGCCTGAAATGATAAATTGATTGATTAGAAATATGGTCGTTAAACTTAAGGGAGGATTGCATAAGAACACCAAGGTCTTTGATAGAAGGTGAAACAGAAAGGGGAGTCCCATTAATAAGATATTGAGCTCGAGGAGAGAGGTTCCCATAGTGTACCACAGTGCATTTCGTCTCGTTGAGGGGCAGGTTCCACTCTTTCGACCATTCAAATACGGAATCAATAGATGACTGGAGAATATTAGAGTGTAGAGGAACTTTGGCATAAATTTTTAAGTCATCAGCATAGATACCGTACTTGACATCAGCAGGAAGGGATTTGGACAAGTCGTTAATAAAGAGAATGAATAAGAGAGGACCAATGCATGAGCCTTGAGGGACACCAGAAGTAATGGGAGTGGGATCTGATAGAGTGCTACCTATGAGAACGGATTGAGACCTATTCGAGAGATACTCACCAATTCAAGAAACAATATTAGAAGAAAAGCCAAGCAGGTAAATTTTGTGGAGGAGGAAACGGTGGTCTATGCTGTCGAACGCTTTCTGGAAGTCAAAATATATAGTATCGAAGGACGAGTTCTGAGATTTAAAAAGAAGATAATCTGAATGAGTTTGCACAAGCTGAGTGCATGTGGAGCGATTAACGCGGAACCCAGCTTGATTGAAATCAAAGAGATTATGACTCTCAAGGTAGGAAGTAATTTCAGAAATCAGAATCTTCTCAATAATCTTAGTCACAGAACAAGTGAGACTACAGTCCTGGCGATTCCCCCTATGAAAACGGAGCGCTCCGGGTAACCCCGGGTGACCCCCAGTGACCCCACGCCTCGTGCTCTTTCAATGATATTCAAAAAGTCGCCATTTTGTTTCTGTCGTGTTCAGCGTTCAATTCTGCATCGATTCATGTAAAAACATAACAAAATAATTTAATTTTAATTAATTAAGCTAATTTTTTAAAAAGTGGCGAATAAAACGATTCGTGCATCATACAGTACACCTACGCTAGTTAGCAAAAACTTTATGCAGCGGCAGCGCATAAATAACGGGAGTGTACTCTTTGATGCACGAATCGTTTTATTCGCCACTTTTTTAAAAATTAGCTTAATTAAATAAAATTAAATTATTTTGTTATGTTTTTACATGAATCGATGCAGAATTGAACGCTGAACACGACAGAAACAAAATGGCGACTTTTTGAATATCATTGAAAGAGCACGAGGCGTGGGGTCACTGGGGGTCACCCGGGGTTACCCGGAGCGCTCCGTTTTCATAGGGGGAATCGACTGGACTGTAATAGGTCTAAAAGTACTAATTGCGTTAGATGACGTTTTAGGGATAGGTTTCACAATAGCTTGTTTCCAAAGGCTGGGGATTGACTTAGAGTGCAAACTTTTGTTGAAAATAATCAGCAAGGGAGAGACAATAGAGAATTTGCATTTGGCGTAAAAGATGTTGGGTAAGCAATCAGGTGAAAAGTTACATTTGGGTGCAAGAGAAGCTATGCCAGCTAGAATTTGGGCAGGACTAATTGAGGGGAGGTCAAATAGGGGAATAGTAGGGGAAGGAACGCTGGGGCGAAGAGGTGCATGCATTGGAAGGGTGGACACAGAGGCAAAGTACTTAGAGAAAGCTAAGGCCTTGTCTTTGTTAGTTAACAGAAGAGAGCCATTCAGGTCAATGATACCAGGGGGAGCGGATTTACTTGAACTAAGACGCTTTTTGCAAAGACTGTAAAAAGCTTTAGGGTTCTTGGAGTCGATAACACGGGATTCAACTCTCTCAGAATGCACTCTCAGAGCTCTCTCAAAGCGTTTGGCGAGGGAGGCGGCCTGCATAGTATTGGGAGCAAGGGAAGAAGCACGTTGCGATTTACCATAGAGAATACGCAAGTGCTTGGGGTAATGAGAGAAAGGCGAGCGAGATGACTTGGGGACAAAACTTTCTAAAAGAGAATTGCAGAAGTTGGAAAAGTAAATCGAGGCTTGCTCAACGTCAAGGGAGGAAAGCGCGAGAGTCCAATCATGAGATGATATAAGACTAGAGATGGACTCCCAGTCTGCAAGGTGATACAGTCTAGAAGGGACAAAATCGCCTAAAGGGGGAGAGGGCACACCCAGAGAGAAACTTATGCTTGTGTGATCAGCAAAGGGAAGGGAAGGAGTAACATTGCGGACAATATTAGTGTTGCAAAGCACTAGATAGAGAATGTTGTCGCCGCGCGTTTTAAAGTCAACGAACTGAGTCATACGGTGATCACAAACAAAGGAAAGGAAGTCGTTATTAGAGGGTGAAATAAGACGGGTCCAGTCAATACTCGGGAAGTTTAGATCACCACAGATAAGGAAGGAGTTAGAAATTAGGGGGTCAATGAAAGAAAGGAGCGAAGTAAGGGATGATGCTGAGCAAGAAGGGGATCGATAAATAAGACAGATGCGAATGGAGGAAAGTACGTTACTTTGATTGGGAAAGTGGATGTCAATTACGAGGCATTCGATACCATCAGATGAAAAAGAGGCAATAAGAAAGGGATTCAGAAGAGGGGAGCAAAGAATCGCAACGCCTCCTCCTCGAGAAATCTCAGCATTGGTTATGCGATCCTTTCTAAATGCAACGTAGTCTCCTTGAGCACCCAATAAAAACGCATCGCCATCGTCGCTGGTAAGCCAAGCGACGATGGCGCTGGTAAGCCAAGCGACGATTTTGGAATACTATTTCGAAAATCAAGTGAAAGCCCCTTTTGACCTGCCAATGCATCCTGCAGTGAAGTGGTCGAGGTGATTCGGGCCAGTGCTTCAGCGGCGGTGGATGAGCCGCGAGACAGACCTTCTTCCTTCAATATTTCCTTATAATTAGCAAAATGAAACAAAATTATCATTGTCGAAACGGCTTTGAATGAATGAGCCCGATGTCGAAAGTTGACAATAATAGAAAATTGCGAGTTTAGCTCGAACGAAAAGGCATACTTCCAATTTCTCCAAGTTGTTCTTCACCGTTTCTCTCGCCTTGGCCAACTGCTCCTCACCAATGTCATACAGACAGACTGGATAACCTGACAGTAAAAGGTTAAAAAAAGGTAAAGGTGCATCCCAAGCGATTTTAAAGTCGTAAGACAACGCTAGGCGGGACGCACTGGTAAGGCAAGCTGTTAGCCTGACAAATAATAAAGAAAATAGTTTATTAAAAATATCAATATAAATGAATAGGCGAACCAGCCGAAGCGAACAGAGCAGCCCAGCAAGAGCCGATGAGACCGCTGGAAAATATATTTCACGATTACGATCATAACACATTTATCAAGAGGCGAGGTTAGGTGAGAGCTCTGATGTGATGGAAAATACATTGACGAATTGAATTGGAAATTTGATGTGATAAGTATACAAACCTGCCGATTATGGCGACCTTTCCACGCTCAGTCATTATTGTGGCGCTAGAATTGAACTAGATTAGTTGTGTTTAGGTATGCTGGTACATTGTGGAGCACATAAGAGCTCTCGTGAAACAATGGGGTTAAAATAGCGTGAAATAGTAAACCAGAAACCAACGAAGTGATGAACAACCAGCACCAAGCTAGCGACAAAGTTACGAAAAGCACGTGAGCAATGAACTAAACGGTCGAGATAGAAACAACGTTCAGATCTCTCAATTTTGCCTTAGCTCTCGTCAGTCAGCGAAGCAAGAGAGACAGTCCATGCATCCTAGTATACAAAACGAATCGTCCGGCCTATCACGCGCTAAGCCGGGTGGGTGCACTGCCCTGAGGCAGAGTGACCACTGGCTGGCTGTTATTGGCAACGAGAGATCGACTATTTGTGAGAGACACCGGACGGTTAGAGACGCGAGGAACAGCGTAAAATCGAGAGACGACGAGAGAAGCGGAGAGTGGTGGCAAGGATAATGGGATAGTCAGCAGTCTCTCTCGATTGCACGTGCTCTCTGGCCGGTCAGAGAGCGCTAGAGAGCATGCGGAATGGAGAGAGTCAAACCGCATTGTCCTAGACAGGAGTGTGGGCGCAAATATGAAAGTGATAACGACTGTTTATGTTGCTATCACGAATCGTGGCAATGGGCAGCAATTAACCGATACGAAACGAGACTATACACTCTGAGAAATGGAGTACGAAATACGAGTCGCCCTTCATTTCAGACACTATCTCATCTGCCCTTCCAGAAAGTGTGTGTAGAATAAAGAGACGATGACTCGAGTATCGATCTCAACTGAGAAGGTAGGAGCTTTTTTTCGCTCGAGGCTCGTCAATAACGGCGTGGGAAAGTGGCTGTTGTGTTAGTGATGCCGGGCAAACTCGTCGAATAAGCCGATTGCACTTCACAAACGCATTTATCGCATAAATTATTGATTTTTGACAAAATGACATCCGCTACAGATCAAACAAATGTGAATTTCTTGTTGAAATGGGTTCTGTGAAACATATTTTGAGATGGACATAGTGGAAGGGTTGGAACAGGGCGAAAGAAAATGCAAAGGTTATCTCGAGATAGTGTAGTCACAACGGAGAGGTGTGACTAGCTCACTTTCTATTGCGCTCGTGACGATGGGACAAATGAGATCGAACTCCCTTGGTGACGGTAAATTTGTTCAGGAACTTAGGGGGCTAATTTATGAAAATAACTGTTTCTACGCGTGGAAACTGATCAATGCAAGGATGAAACACAAGTTAAAGCGAATCCCGTGGGTGAATTTGGAAAGATCGAAGATCAGAGATCAAAGATCAAAGATCAGATCATGGTGAAAGACTTGTCCACTGGGTCGCGTCTGATCTTTCTCCACTTGTGACGACAGAGCAGGCAGCTGCCGAAGTCCACTGGAAATTAAAGTATTTTTTAGATGAACACATAAAATGCCGCAGTGTGTATAAATTTTTTTGTTGTTGAACTAGCCGACACCGTCAAATTGAAAATGTCTCAATGTCGAGAAGAAATGGATTTTATAAAACATATCAGAGAAGACTCAATTTTTTTCAATTTATTTTCGTAGACTCAATTTATCATACTTTCAAGTCGATTATCAATTCTCACCCTCCGGAGGCGCGGGCGAGTTCGGATCGTTGTTAATCGAGACGAACCACGTGTGGAGGCAACTTAATACAATTATTTTTTTTGCAAATTAAAAATATTATTTTAAAAAATCCTACCTTCTGCACGCGATAACCTTCTTGCAGTGCGAGCACGTCACGGGTTCCTGAAAAATAGTGTGAATGGGGGAGGATACCCTCACATATTCGTTGTCGATTCGATTTGACTGCGGGATAAACGTATCGATAAATAGAAAAAAATCTAACTACCGTACCTTGGGTGGCACTTTGAGGCACACTGCGCACGCGTCACCATCGATGGAGACGGCGTCTACAAATTGATAATGTTATGATTGATTTAGTTTCAGAAAAAAATGAGGACAATTTGCCATGAGCCTCCCCTCAATTCGATAACATGCCAAATGGGAGAGAATGATGCCGTTTTGACATCCATTCAACAAACCTTTGTCGTCCTCATCATCAGCTGCAGCGTCCTCCTTGCCGAGCGGAATCTTTTTCTTGCTGTTCACTGAAATGAACATTGATCTCTGATCTTTGATCTATAGAGATCAAAGATCAATCTGCTCACTCTCTACTCCATGAATGGTCGCGCGTCTGATGTGATAGTTCGGCGGGAATAGAATAGCCTGATTGCCTGCAGCGCCGTCGACGTTGGGAAATCTGCAATGGCGATAGTTTTATTTTTGATAAGACGTCTTATCCGCTTTTCCAGGATTACTGCCAATGCGCTTTTTCTGATCTCAACAGCTGCTGTAAATAACGCAATTATCTCCATATCACTCAAATCGAGAGCAGCTGATCAGTTGAGTGAGCACTACAGAACATTGCAGACATGATACAGTCCGGGTTGGTTCCCCAGTGAAAACAATTCGGCCCGGCCGGCCCCGGCCGGCCCCAAGCGGCCCCATGCCTTATTGTGGCTCGTACAGAGCGAAATTTGAGATATACTCAACGGCGTTGTAAAGCTCGTGTAATATACTATCGATTCATCATAGCAGATTTTTAAATAATTCTTTCAATAAATAGTAAATTGGTGTGGAAGTGCGTTAGTTTTTGCGGAAAAGTGAAAAAGTTGAAAAGAATCAGATTGACGATTTTACTTACCGTAATCTTGCGACCTGTTTTTCGAAATACTTCATGCCAGTTCCCCACCAACTTCCTATTTATTGAAAGAATTATTTAAAAATCTGCTATCATAAATCGATAGTATATTACACGAGCTTTGGAACGCCGTTTAGATTATATCAAATTTCTCTCTGTACGAGCCACAAAAAGGCATGGCACCGCTGGGGTCCTGCAGGGGCCGGCCGGGCCGGATTGTTTTCACTGGGGAACCAACCTGGACTGTAATTACATCATGATTCGTTTTCTCGTCAGCATTTTATATAAATTGTATAGTTACCGTTGATTGAATGCATGTAGACCGAACTGGTGCGAGCGACGGCGGTCACAGCTCACTGAAAATTAAAATTTTGAATATTTTCGTGTTAAAAAATTGGTTTTCGTTGCTTTCTGAAAGGCCTTTTGCGAATTTGACTTTGCCTTGAAAGTTTTTCTATTGATGGTTTCCTTGATCATTGATTCTCAGAGCCTCTGTAGGGATCAGCCCTCATTCCCCCGGAGACTCATCTCTCCTTCCCTCCCGGAAACCCTTCCTTCCAGCTGTTGGCTGCTCTTCTGTTTCCATGATCCCGAATAATGTGCCTTCTCGGCTTGCTGGCTCCGATTCATTTTCCCACGGCAATGGGTGCGTTCGTACCCACGGTTCCGAAAATAAACACATGTCCCAAGAACTTCCACAAATCATCACGTGGGCTGGCCGAATGAAGAATTGCACTCTTCAATTCGAATTATTTCAATGAACGAAAGGCAATAGAGCCAATGCGTGTTGAAGAGACGCTTCCTTCATTCAAACCGTAGTAATCACAGCAGTCCCCTGAGGATTCTCATTGACGCGCATTTGGGGCTAAAAATAGCCGCTGTGAAGACAAAAACAAGTGTCGCTTGCGCAATACTACTACTATACCTCGAGACGCATACATGCGTCAGCACGCAACGTTTTCTGGTGCTGTATTTTCTAGTCGCCGTTAGTGCGTTGCGGCGTTCTGTCAACAGGCAAGTGCTGCCTAGTTACGGTAGCATGTCTGGGCGGAGGATGACATTGGGAAAGAAGAATCCACATCTGTTCGTCTCTCTTCACATCTGTTCGTTTCCCCAAGATGATTATGGATTCTAGATTCATAGATAAAAATTCCAGAACCACTTCCATTATCTTGAGCCGATCAAGAGAGATTTGTTTTCCATTACGAAAATTATCGTTTCCGAGAATCCGGATAAGGAATTATCGGAAAAAATGGAAATATTCTCACCGCCTCTGTACAGCTCACAGAACGGGCCTGTGAAATACACGCCACGCTGGGGTTTCAGGCCTGGAATAATTAATAAAAAAGGTAAATATGAGAAATGTTCTCGTCTCTTCATTTTGCCTTATCTCTCATCAGTTAGAGAAACGAGAGAGTATTGCGTAATGATAATTACGTTACCTTGAGATGGCTGGACACGGTAGTGCACTACCGTAATCTGCTGACGAGCTCCCATCGGGCTGCCACTGCTGTGCCTGAACAGTCAGTTATCGATCGACTACCGTAATCTATGTATAGTATATAAGGAGCGGTGTATCCACGTCAAGCGATTTTACAGTCGTAAGACAATGCTAGGTGGGGCACACTAATCGTCTGTTAATTGTTCGTCAGTTATCCATCCACTACCGTAATCAGTCTACAGTATCCCCAGAACTAAATATCGCTATCAAACTACAATATCCCAAGGAACTGGGCTACAGTAATCCGTACTTTATATACAGTTCCTTAAAGGAGGACGAAAGTGAAAGTTTTCGTGGGTAAACTGACAATATGGGCCAATTGGCATCTTGATAACTAAGTGATTCTCAAAGTTTGAAGGCTCTAGCTCAACTTTGAGCAGAGATACACGCGCGCAAAGTCTACAGGGCTCAGGCAAAATCAAGATGCGCGGTGCAAATTGAAGGAAGAGAGGCTGGGCGCGCACACACTTCCTTCCAAGTTCGATTCCTCCTGCGTGCAAACGTTTTTGCCCGATTTTTTTTCAGTGTTTTTTATCTTTTTTTCTAAAAGTTGCACACCAGAGAAAGTTCAAATATCAAGATAAAATAAGCTGTAGCTGTAATATAGTCACGTTGACCCTTCAATGCGTTGTCTATTACTACGTTTTTTTAATTAGTCCGGACATAACGAAATTCCGCGTTAGATAGGTTAGATTTCTAGGTTAGATTTCTATGCCTTTAATCAATACTTTTTAATGTTTTTCTCTGTAGCCGGCTAAAAACAACTGTTAGGAAGTATTAAAATCCATTTTGGAGTAAGGGAAATCTATTTGAACGTATTTATAAGCATTTGGTGTGGTCGGGCGCCTTTTCCGATAATCGTCAATTACCCCATACGCGCGTACAATTTAATTGTCAAGTTTTGTGAAAAACGTAATTCTTGGTAACACGCTATTTTAGTCGTTATTTTAGTAAAGTATTAGTCGAAGGAAGTGACTACATATAAAAAATAACTCTAAATTTATGAGAAAGGGGAAAAAAGGCAAATTTGAATAAAGAAAGGCCACAGAAATGCCATGCCTTTGGGAGGAGAGTACTGTAAGGAAGAAAATTTTGAAAGCGATCATGAACTGAAACTACAGTACTTTTACGTCATTGCTCCGGGTTTCGTGCCAGGAGCCTTTCACTTTCACCCTCCTTTAAACTAAAAATCAAACAGTATCCCAAGGACTACAATAATCGACAACAAAATGTTAAAGTTAACGTACGAAGTGGAAGGCGCGACTCCCATGGTGCTGACTGACTGACTGATTTCACCTCCCCTTTAGAGAAGCCGCGGTAACTGATTCCGCCGCGAGCGAGAGCGGACAGACGACCAGAGTGCCCCTGCTCGACCACAGAGTCACCACAACAGGGGCTTCCTTCTGTGAAGCCCGTAGTCGTACTGACAGGGATAGAGACCCAGAGGCAATTGCCGTAGCTATGGGTGACAAAGAGAGGGGAAGGCAGAGAAGGGATTGTGTCCATTTTTTCTTTGACGTTAGTCGAAAGATGAGTCACGACAGGCAAAGATCGCGAACAGCTAATAAGCGCTCAGCATGGTCAACGGACAACTTTGGAATGAACTGTTCAGAATACAAAGGATAGATCGCAATGCAAGTAGCCTGATACAGATTACAGATTTACAGATTTATCCTGGTTTCAAGGCAAGAAACATCTTTAGGGGGGATTGGGATCTTCGTACTCAGAGATACAGGGTCAGGGGATGGTATCTTCTTAGCTTTTGTTTTCGCTGACCTTCGCGTTTAGTCGATGGCTTGAGTCCAGAAGAAATTCATCCAGCCACAGAAGTCCTGACTTGCGTGGTTAAGAGTAAACTCACGAAGTAGTCTTCTTGAATGGGGCTTTTCTTGACTGTAGATCACATGAGACGATTAGAATCCGTCCTGTGTCCTCATCTTGATGATCCAAGTGGGCGATACTCGTCGGGTTGCCCAAGCTGACGGACGAGGATTCTCAAAACTGTAGATGGAAGAGAGCGGGGTGAGATGATAAAACAGGCAGAAATATGAGAAGTGTGATTCGAATCTCTTGATGAAGTATTAGTTTCTGAAAACTGCAAATCAAGTGGTATTACGGTTACCGCTCCAATCACTTGACTAGAGTCTAGGGCACTACCTCTTTCTAGTCTCTCGGTTTCCAAGTACAGTTGGTTCACAACAAAGACCCGTCTCAGAAGCCGGTGGTTTGAATTTCCAAGTAGCTCGGTGCTATTTCGGTTATTTCGGAAACTACGGGAAACTACGAGGGGCTTCCTCCTCTTGAAACTCGCGTCATTTTCTCACACGTATGTGAGATCAACAACATGAGGAAGCGAATGACCGGAGTCAAAGGGTTTAAAAATGTAAAAAATGGGGAAAATGAAAGGTCTTTGATCTCTCTACATGGATGGAATATCACATGAAATAAGAATAATAAGAAACCACAAGTACCTAGTGAAAGAGACGTAATGAGCTATCGAAAATGGATCTTTGATCTTTGAAAATAGATTTTCAATATCAAGTATGAACAATACAAAACCACGAGGACACGTAGGTGACCGGAAATGCAACGATGCCAGAAATAGTATTGCCGAAGTCCAAATGACTCAGTAACCAAAGATCTCTGCAATCAGATGACAATTGTTAGACGATGATGCACAGGTGTGATCTTTAATCGTTCAATAAATTGATGATTCTTGATATCTTATCATCTCACTGTAGAGCCTCAGCGTTAAGAGTATTACATACGTCATAATAGGAAAACGTCATATCGTCAAGTCATGAATGTAGAGTAGTTATTGTCTTTCCATTGTAGATCAAATGACATGATACTTGATCATTTATCCCACACCATCACACCATCCCGTGAAAGACGAGTATCTTTATCGTCGAATCCAGTATCACTCGAAAGCGCGTATCACACACACGCTCACACACTCGTTGGCAGGCTCGGCTATTTTTACAATATGCTTGCTCAGATCACACAGGTATAAGACAGATGACGTGGACGGGGAGAAGGGGCGGGAAAGGGGGCGTGGCTTGATCTTTGATCTCTCTGCCCGTCGCCTTCTCAGGATCGTCTCTCGCTGCGGCTTCTTGATGACGACCGACGGCTCTTTGGGCTCATCTGCAATAGGGGGGGGGGGGGACGGAGCTTGGAAGGGTACACTAACATATACGTAAACAACTAGATAAGGCTAATCAGCACAAGTCGTCCTTAGCCACTTCAGATTCTGATCCAGAGATCCTATTTGGTCCTTCCCCTTTGGTCTGTTTTAACAAAAAAACAGCGTAAAGTTTAAAAAGTAAAGCAGCGCCGGCTTGTCTTATCACCATCAGAGGATGAAACATCAAAGATCATTGGATAACGAACGATCAAAGATCATTCACTCTCACCCTCGGACAGGTGATGGTCGAGTCCATCTTGCAGGGTGTGCGGTGGTGCGGGAGCGGCGTGTAAGCGGAGAGGGGCGAGTAGTCAAAGTTCGAGGGCGATCGAGCGGGTACCTGAGAGGAGTACGGTAGTAGGGTATCGATTGATTAAGATTACGGTAGGATACTGTAGGTTATCGATCGAATGAGAATACAGTAGGTTGCGATAGTATTGATCAATTCAGAACACGGCATGATTACTGTACTGCACCATAACCGGTGAATACTCTCGAGATTGTAGAGTATTGTAGAGTAGGTACGATTCTTCCAATCTACCGTATACCTCAAGTGCAGTGTTGGCCGTGGTGGGCGTGTCGTAGTGCGGCGAGGCGGGCGACTGTAATCAATATTCCAGCTACAGTAGTCATCGGGTTACGGTAATGGGAGCCTACACTCTCTTATGTATCCAGGACTGTTCTAATAACCTTCGGAAATTAACCGTATACAAATACTGTATCATTGGATACAGTATTTAACAGCGCTTGTTGATATTGTTTTGTGTCGCAGACTTAGTGGATGAACAGTACTGATACGTCAGATACAGTACTCTTCGTATTACCGTACCTCTCCAGTCGGGAGTACGGTAGTTCCGGTCGGCGGCGGATGCTCGGCCATCGAGATGTCGTCCGCCGTGCTCACGTTCGACGTCGGTGACGTCATCTGGAAAAAAATCGATGAAATAGTACCCTACCGTAACCATCAGTTGTACAGTACTCTTTCAAACACCAAAATTTTGAGCACAACATAAACGTATCATATGCTGCATAGCGCAGCTATGCTACAGTAACCTACCATAACCCTTATCATCCTACAGTACCCTACTGTAGCCCTCGTCAGCCTACAGTAAACTTGTCACCGAATACTACAGTAATCTACCGTACCCCTAACTCATTGTCAGTGCTACGGTACTCAAATCTCTACAGTTCCCCCCCCCCGTAACCTACCGTAGTCTCGTCCTTGGCCGTCTTCATATCGGCATCGTGGCACAACACCTGCTGCTGCTGTGTGTACCCACTGACACTGCCCCCCGTCTTGATAACGACCGCGCCCAATTCGGCTTGCTGCGAAAAAAAACGATATTAACAAGGTACGGTATATTACAGTACCCAAAATCGAGATACTAAGGCGTATCGCTACGATAACCTACAGTGCTGTCGGCTACCGTACCCCCACCGTACCACCTACAATACTCTGAAGAAACCATGCCCTTCCGTACCTTCTTGCGGTCGATGGATCGGGCGGCGAGGGTGAGACACATCTTGTCCAGTGAGCTCGTCATGCTCTCCAGCTCGTGCTCGCGCGTGTTGATCCCGCACAGAAGACTGTCGATCTGGAACACGGTAGGGTTACTGTAGCCGACGTTTCCCCCTTCATTTCATACCCCACTCGCAATACCGAGCGGTCGACCATCATTGTAGAATGAGTTGTGTAGTCTACAGTACAGTACAGTACGTACAGTACAGTAGTCTACAATACGGCTACAGTAATGAATCTATCATAACCTCTACTTTGGGTTACTGTACCGTACCCTGCCCTATCATACTCTGCCCTACCGTACCCCTGGCCCTACCGTTATCCTACCCCTTCCTACCGTACCCCCGCCCAATCGTATACCTCGGTGATCTCATCCTTCACCTCTCGCAGTGCGAACGTGATGGTCATCGTAGCCGACGTGAGCTGATTCGTCGTCTTCTTCTCCACCTGGATCAGAGATCAGAGATCAAAGATCAAAGATCAAAATTCACACCATCCAACCTGCTACAGTGATCCAACAGTATCCTTAACATACAGTAATCTACGGAATCCCTGACCTAGTGTAATCTACAGAACCCCGAAAGTATCTTCTATGTTACAGTACCGTGATCAGACAGTGTACAATCCGCATATGGTAATGCGAGTCACAGTAACCTTCTACCGTATCCCTACCGTAACCCTTCCTTACATCGGCTCGCTTCGTCTCGGCCACGGTGAAGGCCCACTTTGTCTCGAAGCTCGTGGTGGGGTCGCAGTCGCGCGGACGTCTGCCAAAGATCAAAGATCAGAGATCAAAGATCAAAGATCAACCCCGTACTTTGCGTGATTCTCCTGGAAGCGCGAGGTGCGCTCGTGCTCCGTGTAGAGCGTGCCGACCACCGACGGAGGATTGGTCTGAAATGAGGAGAGGTACGGTAGGTGACGGAAACGAGGGGATCGAGGACTGGTTTATAATGAGGCAGTGAGTACTGTAGCGAGGAAACGGAGGGCATGGGATATTCGTTATCGTACAATGCGATTGAGTATTGTAGCTGGGCGGATACGGTATAAGTGAATCAAGAACTACTGGGATTACTGTAGTTGTGCACAGTATACTGTAGGTCAGGATAGTGATGTTTGAGCTCCAAATCTGGGGAGATATGATACTCGTGAACAGGTTTGAACTTGAATAGGGCGGCTACAGTACTCGTTATTGAGGAAGGGTAACGGTATGCCCACCCTGAACGACGATTACGGTATATACCTGTTGATCTGTAGTTGATTGTGCCATGCTCCGTATGTGTGTGTGGTGTACGGTAGACGAGGGATACGGTATCCGCGTGGTATGGAGTGGGAAACGGCGGAGCGGGGGCGGAGAGAGCGAGCAACCGCCCGAAAAAGTAGAAAAACGAAGGAATGAAGGGAGGAGAGAGAGAGGAGAGAGAGGTGAGTTTAGTCTGGAATAATGCAAAAGTAATTCAATTATGGGGGAAGACAGAGGAAAATTTGATCATTACGAAGAATTGAATATCCCGTCTAGAGATAATGCGATGCAGACAAAAGGCAATCAATTGTAATTGAATAAGCAAATATAATAACAGGCATACCTCTTAGAGCTCAATTGTCGCTGTTGAAAGTCGAATGTAGCCCTCCATAACGGTAATTCGAGACGAAATTCAAGAAACAACAAAATCTGACGAGTTCAAACTTGTGAAATGAGAGCGAAATAGATGAAACGCGTATGCATTCGTAAACAAGTTCAATCGATTCTATTATTCCTTTCACTCTATTGAACAACAATATTATTATCTAATTTCTCCGACTCACACGTTGTCTTTCACTTTCCTTGTTCATTTATCCAACTTTGATTCATAGTCCTTTATCAGTAAAACAAATGTGTCTAAAATGAATATTACAAATCGATTACAGTAATCCTTGCGTGTGTATGTATGTGTGGAAAGATATACGGTATACGGTATGAACGATGCGTGTGGTTGGTGGTGAGAAATTAGAAGGGCGGATAGTTGGAAAATGTTTGAATATTAGGGTCTTCATCAGGTCTGTACAAATACGAATTACAAATCGGGGAGAAAATGGCGAGAATTTGTGGCGGATAATTTGGAGAAAGATTGAACTACAGATCTACGAACTTTGAGCTACAACGATGATCTAATGGGGGATTAGTACGTCGTGTGTGGTGATACAGTATGCCGGCGTTGGTGTGATATGCACGATTGAGATGGTGCGGCGCGTGTGCGCGCGCAAGGCGAGAGATAGCAAACGTCGTCGTACAGGGGCGCGAAAGTGAACAACAGTTATCGGTTACAACCCGGTAGTCATGAGTGCAAGTGTGTGTGGTTTTTGGTGTGCGGCTGCGGTGGTGTGTCATTAGTACGGTAATATTAGGAAACGTCGGCGATAAAATAGTGTGCAGCACTGCATTGGTGTTTGTTGAAAAAAGGGTCAGTTAGCGATAAAATGTGGGCGTGGTGATGAGACTTCCAATGGGGGGTGCTACTGATGCTACAGTATGAAAGAGAAAGCGGGTGGAGAGAATCATGCGCGCTGCACATAAATGTATTGTAGAGCCGTAGCCGTAGGTTAGTGGTAGCCGGAACTTAAACGAGAGCCGGAGCCGGGAATCAGATCGGGATCGACTGCGTCAGATGCGCGGCGTGCGCACGCGCCCGGCTCTCCTTCTCGAGCATTTTCCGCTCGCGCTCGATGCGGACCTGCAAATAGTTTACGGTTACGGAAGAGCCGAGTGCTAAAAGTCGTGTGCTGAAAGCCGGATACGAGTGTCTAGTCGATTTTTCGACAGGAGCGCTCACCTTGATCATCTTGACCTTCTTCTTGATCAGCGATCGATCCGAGTGGTTCTGGATGCCCATCGTCTGAAGAGGAATCAGAGTTCAAAGATCAGAGATCAAAGTTCAAAGATCACGCACCTTCAGCCGGGTGCTGTCTAGCTCGAGGAACTTGACGCCGTTGATCTTGTTGATCGTCATCTCCGGAATATACCTGCAATTGGCAATAGTTGGGGAAAGATCAAAGATCAAAGATTAAAGATCAGAACTCACTTGTCCAGGCCCATCGACACGAGCAGCTGACAGATGTCGTCTACAGACCAATGCAGCACCTTATTTTTTAAATTATTTCCGGCCCACATTTTTCTAGGTCTATTCTTCTCTTGCTCAGCAGCTGAAACCTATTCAACACTCATTCAAATTTTCCTCAGTTATTTTTTGTTATGATCTCTGCCAAACTAAGAGTTTCAATTAAATTTGAAAAACAAATACATACCTGCAGGCCCTGAATCTGGTCGGCGGACGCGCGCCAGAACTCGGCCTCGTCTGCAAGAGTTCAAAGATCAAAGAACAGAGAACAGCACCCGCCCCCTCGCTACTTCCTCCGTATAGCCTGCCCCAAGAAGAGCGACTGAACAATGAGTTCAAAGACCAAAGATCAAAAATCAAAGATCAACGCCACTCACTCAGTGCGTATCTCTTCCTCAGCGGAAACAGCAGTCTTCTGTGGGCAGAGAACTTGTGCGGAAGGGCGGGCGAGGCGGGCTCGGATACGCGCGGCACAGGCGAGTCACAGGAGGACGAGATCACGGACTGAAAGGGAGGAGTCAGAGATCAAAGATCAAATATAGTATATTCAAACAAAGGCGCTTTACCATCATCGCATGTTCACTACCCCATCTCAAATTGTCCATTGTATGAAACCTACCTCATTCTCGCACAATTGTGCGCGAAAATTGCGATTATCAATGCCGAACTACACAGTTATCGAAGAATAGTTACAGGAAGTTGAAAGATCACCCTTACCCGTGTGTCATCATGGTTCCACGCTCCGGTGTACGCCTCGGCGTCTCTCTTGGAGTTCGATTTCACGGAAGGGGGTGAGATCTGAGGTCAAAGATCAAGGATTAAAGATCAAAGATCAAGGATTAGAGATCACAGATCAACTCCAACCTTGGTCATCACTGCCTTGTCTTCGAGCTGCACCTCGGCGATCCGCTCGCCGCCCGGTCGATAGGCGGCGCCCTCGGAGTGGGCCGAGGCGGCTGCTCAAAGATCAAAGATCAATTAAAGAGATAAAAGATAAATTCACACATGTTCCCGATGCTTTCAGGGCTTGGTTCAGCCAGGAAATTTCAGTGTTTTGGACCAGGAAAAGCCGGTGAGAAAAGACTGGGCTTAAGAAATACCCGAAGGAGCTTGCTGCAGATTACCTGCTGCAGCTGCAGCAGTTGCTGCTGCACCGCTGCGCGTGAGGCTGCCGGGCGGGGCCGCAGTGGGCAGAGGAGGCGGCGGAGAGGAGGACTCGCGGGCTGCGATTTCATTTCGTTATTTCTTTGTGATCGGATGTGTTTCACGGGCGGTACAAGCGCCGCCGGGCGCATTCGTTGTCGATGTGGTTGGTATAGCAATTGGGAAAAGCAAAAAAAACTTCGGATGGGGGAATATCTAATTCTGTACTGATGTAAGTCGTTTACCATTGATAGCACTTAGCTCCTCATTTGCTCTCTTTCAGACTCTCTTTCAGGACTATTTTTTTCGATGAAAAATGGATGTTCATGGGTAGGGGTTAATGCATTCATATTGATCGCCTCACTCACCCTTGATTGCCGGTCCGAATTCATCATCCAACTTCTGTCTCAGATCCCTCAACTCGCCCTTCCTCGCCGCCATCTCTTCAAGACGCTCCTCGAGCTCGTCGATGCGCGTCTAAATTTTTAAATTTTTCAATATTCTCTCGAAATAATTTCCCTAATTCTCTCATTTTGAGATTTTTTAAGGTGGGAGTTTGTTTTTATCGCGATTCGGAACTGCGAATTTCGTATGAGCAAGAAGGACGCATATTCACTTTTGATCATTGACCATCCGTTCCTGACGGAACTCAATCTGCATTATGTTGCCGTAAGCAGGAACCTCTCGTCGGCTAACCAGGAACAGCCAGACGTCACTAGGGGCTTAGTGGAGTTCGAAATACGGGTGACCGTCTTCACACACTCTATCGCTCGCTCGATTGGTTAGGGAGCACGCGGAATGAAGAGACGAGCCGTATTTCGAGTTCTGATCGTAAGCAGGAACTTCGTCGGTCAACCCGGAACGACTGAACGTCACTAGCGGCTTAGCCAACACCGCACTGTTACGTCAATAGCGCCCTTTTGTTTTTCATGTCCAGACTTCTGTCTGGACGAATTGGAATACTGTCGAAGATTCAAAATCGAGTATGTATAGTCGACCATAATTCCAACCGTTCCTCTTAGTACACTATCAAACTACAATTTTAAAAGTGGTGTAAGCGCTGGAAAACGTCGCCCGTCAAAAATTGCGTTGCGTGACGGCAATTAGTAAACGTCGCCCTACCTTGAGCGAGGTGACGAGGTTCGCGTAGTGCTCGTCCTTCTCCTTCAGCTGCTCCACGTGCGTCTCCTCGCGCGACAGCAGCTCGCGCTCGCGTTGCTGCAAAGATCAAAGATCAGATCAGCGATTAAAGATCAAAGGTCAACCACAAACCTGATAGTTCCTGAGCAGTGCGTTCGCCTGGTCGTACTTGCGCTCGAGCTGCGTGTAGTGCTCCTTGGTGGTGTCGAGCACGTTGTGCATCTGGTGTGTGTGATTAGGAAACGTCGCCAGTCGAAATTTGCATTGCGTGAGGCTAAGTAGTAAACGTCTCCCTTACTTGGTCGGCCTTCTTCTGGGACAGCTCGACCTCCAACTCGAGGGCGGAGATCTTGGCCCGGATCTCGCTCTCCTCGTGGGACATGGGCTGCGCCTGCTGCGGGGGCGGCGGCGGCGCGTGGTGTGCGCGCTGCAAAACGTCGCCCGTCAAAATTTGCACTGCGTGAGGCGCAAGAGGTAAATGTCGCCCTTCTCACGTGCTGCATGAGCTGCGGCAGCGCGGCGGTGGGCGGCCCGGGCGGCTGCGTCGTGGGCGGGCCGTCCTCGTCCTCCTGAGATCGAAGATCACGTTGTGCGCGCATGTGGGAAACGTCGCTAGTCGAAATTTGCACTGCGTGAGGCAAAGTGGTAAACGTCGCCCTCACCTCCTCGTCCTCCTCCTCCTCGTCGAGGGGCATCGACCGCATGCGATCGGCCTCGAGCGATTGCTGAATGAGCACGTGCACCTCGGAATCGTCCAGAGAAGGCTCGCGACCTGTAAGATCAAAGAATTCAGTATTTGCACTAAAATAAATCCAACAAAAAAAATCAAGACCGAAATGTGTTTCACGTACACAATATACTTATATCGGGTTTCCTGTAAGAGTGTAGCAATGCCATCCACTAGAAAAAACTTTTGGTCTCCGATTTCCATGAAACTTGGTAGGTATGTACCCTCTGGGGTCAGGAGGAGCTCCATCTACTTGATTTGGTCAATTATCGATTTTATCGATTTTTTAGAGCTGAAACTTTGAAAGGCCATAACTACCTTCATTTTCATCGCACAGCGAGCTGAAATATACCATTGAATTCCTCTCGAAATTCTCTACAAAAAGTCGAAAAAGCACAATATGAAAAAATTTAGTCTTCGGTCTCAAAAATCGATAAAACCGATTTTTCGACTATAAAACTAAGTTTTTCTCGAAAATTAACCGGAAACACAAAAGTTTTTTTTTCAAAAATAGTTTTTTCAAACCCATTATGAAGTCACCACGTCGATCTTTTACGATATCTCTGGCCCCGGGAAGTCGTTTACTAGTAGAGCCCGAACATAGCCGATTAAACACCTTTTTGATCATAACTTGCTTCAAAATGGACGAATCAGGATTTTAAAAAAAAGGAAACGTAGCTTTCTGTCAGCTGAAAAAACAGTTTTTACTTAAAAAAATCATAGGACTTCCCGTTTTCAAGTTGTTCAGAGAAAACCGCTTTTTCAGCTGGATTTCTCACTTTTTGACGGCGGGAAAACGCTTTTTGCGGTTTCTAAGCTTCGATAAATTTTATATTATTTATTTATTTTGATATTGTAAACACTCATTCCGAAATATGCCACATTCCGTTCGGTTGGTCCCTCATCCACCTTTCCCCTCTTCTCCTCCCCGGGAACGTGGAACCCGGAAACGTTTGGACGTGGGAAGACACAAGATCCGACATATTGAGAGAACATGATGAATCATTTCAATTACTGTTCGAATTCGCCAAAATCAGAAAAGACGGGTTCGAATGGATTATCGAAGAATTCCATATTAGAATGAACTCGTACATTTCTCGTACAACTCGTACATTTCGTCTGAGGTGATAATCAAATCATCCTCATCAAGGGGTCTCTCCAAATCAACTTCCTCCTCAATGTCATCCAATGATATTCCTTCCTCAGCCAAATCTCTCTCGAAATCATCAATCAATTTCACGTATCTCCGCTGTCTGTTTCCATGCTCCTTCCTCTGGTGTTCTTTCTTCTGTGAAAGGAGAGTCGTGATTCTGTTTCTGATTTGATCAAAGGTTATTCTCTGGGCAGGTAGAATATCATTTCGCTCTCTCATTCTCTTCTCAGCTTCATCGGGACGAAGCTTCTTTCCATTGCTGATACCTTGGAAACCGCAAAAAGCGTTTTCCCGCCGTCAAAAAGTGAGAAATCCAGCTGAAAAAGCGGTTTTCCCTGAACAACTTGAAAACGGGAAGTCCTATGATTTTTTTAAGTAGAAACTTTTTTTTCAGCTGACAGAAAGCTACGTTTCCCTTTTTTTAAAATCCTGATTCGTCCATTTTGAAGCAAGTTATGATCAAAAAGGTGTTTAATCGGCTATGTTCGGGCTCTACTAGTAAACGACTTCCCGGGGCCAGAGATATCGTAAACGATCGACGTGGTGACTCCACTTCATAATGGGTTTGAAAAAACTATTTTTGAAAAAAAACTTTTGTGTTTCCGGTTAATTTTCGAGAAAAACTTAGTTTTATAGTCGAAAAATCGGTTTTATCGATTTTTGAGACCGAAGACTAAATTTTTTCATATTGTGCTTTTTCGACTTTTTGTAGAGAATTTCGAGAGGAATTCAATGGTATATTTCAGCTCGCTGTGCGATGAAAATGAAGGTAGTTATGGCCTTTCAAAGTTTCAGCTCTAAAAATTCGATAAAATCGATAATTGACCGAACCAAGTAGATGGAGCTCCTCCTGACCCCAGAGGGTACATACCTACCAAGTTTCATGGAAATCGGGGACAAAAAGTTTTTGTGGGTGGAAAAAAGAGCTCTTTTTGCTACACTCTTACAGGAAACCCGATTTATGGTTTATCTTGATTGTTAGTAAGACTGCCCCTGCTAGAACAACAAACTCTCAAACTATCAATCAGTTTGGCCCGAGATTCGGATATTTTCCGGTCCCAGAACCGTTATTCCCGGCTCTATATATCCCGGCTCTACTTACCAATCGTGAAGTTGACTCGATTCGTGGTTGCCCGCAGGGTCTCGGCAGCGTACAGCTGCGACACGCCAACGAGACTCTTCCCATCCACAGACACGATCTGATCGCACACCCGGATGCGGCCGTCACTGCAAGACCGGGATACATTTGACGGCTCTCTGATTCCCGGTCTCCGGAAGGCTATTTGACGGCTTTTGAATTATAGTTAACGGCTCTATAGGAAATACCCAGCTGTGGAGGGACTATTTGACGGTTTTCGATTTATATTTAACGGTTCTATAGAAAAAGGAAAAATGTGGAGAGACTATTTGACGGCTCCGGAATTCTTACCGCGCGACGGCTCCCTTTGGCAGGATGCTCTTGACGAAGATGCCGAGCTTCTCGAGCCCGGAATCGGCGCCCACGCCCATTCCTGGAAATAGCGAGATTACGGTAGGTACACCACCACCTTTCAAGGCTGTAGAATAGACTCAGCTCCTTTGCAATGAAATGCAATGAGAATGTGTGACCGGGTCGGAAATAACACGAGTGGTCGACTGATTCGCTTTTTCATGAGATATATGTTTCACAAGGGGCCTATCAACCGTTGATTTTCGACATTCGCAATGGAATGGTCGCTGGGTATCCAATAAGACTCACCAATGATACTGACGCCGAGGCCCTCCGTGCCCTTCTCGAGCTCCACATCGAAGAGTTCCATTCTGTAATCGCAATAATTATTTTAAAATGAATAAAATCAGTTTGCAATCATCGTTAGATGAAGAAACGTCAAAATGTGCATTGTGTATGGACAATTGGTAAACGTCTAGCGTAATTCTAGCGTCATCTAGCGTAATTCTTCAATCTTCAATTTTTAGGAATCGTCGCCAGTCAAATTTTCATTGCGTGAGGCAAATTAGTAATCGTCGTCGTTCCCTACACCGTACCTCTCCAATCGTCTCTCGAGTTCATACTCGGCACAGCTGGCCACCGGGTCGATATCGTCGTTCTTCCTGTCGTAATCGTCGACCGAGTGCGTCTCGTACACCTAAATTCATTATCATTGATTATTACAAATTTCAACTTTGTTTCTTTCTGCTCCGTGTCCGTTCACTGCTTAAATTTCTGATATGTCTCTGATATGATATATTGTGTGTACTCGAGTAGGAGGTCTTGATAAAACAGGGTTTATCCTTTAGCAAACGGGAAGAGTAGTAGACGGCATAGCACACGCTATCTACGATGGCGGAAGAAACTAGAATGACGTAAAAAAGACGTCCTAGAAAGCGAGGCGCAATACTTGGCTGAGTATCACGCGTTACAACACGTGGTGTGCCACGCAGTGGCGGGAACATTCAAATAGCGAATATTCTAGGTTACGGTAGATAGTTCAAAGGGAGCAGATTATTAGCACTGGGTCACAATTATAAATGATGTAATAAATAATGATATTATAATAATTAGAGGCTTTTACACAGCAATTTCCTATTTTTCGCTATCGTACATCCCATCAAATCAGTTTTAATGAATTCGTTTTGCTCAAATTTCGGATGGTTTCACACGTTCCACCGCTTCAGTTCCCCCGATCGGTTCAAAGTCCCTCATTCCCTTTGGCTCTCACTCAAATCGGGTACGACTCTGTCCGCGAGGAAATTATCATATCAGTCTCTCTCACTTTCCCACTTTCACTTCTCTCCCCGTCTCTCCATTTCTCATGCTCTCTCGGCGGTTAGAGTGAGCGAGAGAGCGCGGGAATTGGAGAGAGTGGGACGGGTTTAGGAAATCTAGAACGCGGTGTCAGTGATGGATTGCGTGCCAGCACGGATTGGAATTTTTGAATTCTTGAACCGGAACTTAGATATCTAAATACGGGAAAACTGTGTACGTGTATACGGTGAATTACAATTACTGTACGATTTATCCTAACATTCATAATTTTATTTTCCATTTTTAATCATAAATGTATTATTATTATTGTGCAGGAATGTACGTGAACATGTTTTGAGTTCTTCCGTTATGACTTTCGTGCCAAAAAAGGAATGAAAATAAGCGAGCTTGCATTCCAAATTTTTGAATCAGCGCAGAAAATAGATTCCACTTGCGTCAGATCAGTGGTAACGCACTACAAATTTCTCTCTTCTTGTTCTAGTGAAATAAGCTTTGTAATGCTAGCAAATCGTTTCCGATTGCAAAAAACGGCAGCTGCTACCTAATATTGCACAAAAATTGTATCGACAGGATACGGTCGAAGAAAAAATCAACGACCATCCCTGTTTGTACTGATTTATTCTAGCGATTGCTCAGTAGACGCGGTTATATAGCACCGGACGCCAAAAACCACTAAATAAATCACCGGAATGGGTACAATTTGTCTGGTGCAGTTCAAGTAATGAATCGGAGATAACCGCTACTGTTATCTTTCTTAACGAGGCAGGAATAATCAGTCAGAGCTCTCACCGAACTTCAACCCTTGATACATGTGTTATAATCGCAAATCGTAAATCGATCGGAGATCAAAGATCAAAACTCACCGGAATCGGTGCAGTGCTGAAGGAAATCTTTCTGTCCCGTTCATCGTTGTGCGGCCTCTCAGGCGACAGACCGCGCATCGTTGCCATTAGGCCTGAAATTAAAATCATTTGGAATATCACATGATTCATTTCGATAGTCCACGTAGTCCATTAGTTATGGCAAAATTGATTATTTTCACACATAATATCGAAATCCATGATTAGAGACTCTTTAGATGCCAATAACGAGCTCATTTCACGGTTTGAATCATGACAAAAGATAAAGGGAAAGGTCATCCCATTAATCAAGACACTTGCATCCAGCCGGAGATCACTGCTAGCCCAGTGAATATCAAATCGTGACAGCAAAATGGATAATCTGAAGAATCCTCACCCTCACTGTACAGTGCCTCTCTGTTCCTGGTCACGCGCAGGCCTCTCTCGTCTCTGCAATGGAATATTTATTGAGGAGTATTCAAGTACATGAGTTGAGGAGTATATGGAATAATCAATGTGGTAATGCGGATGCTATGCTGCTTCAAAATTTCAAGCCAGAACAGCCAGTCCATTCATTCGAATGTGCGCAGAATAGAATAGATAGCAGAACACATTTGTATTGTCTGATAATGCTTATTTTGTCTGACCAGTTATAGAAAAGCTATCGTTCTCTATCCTAAAAAAGAATTTTATTTATTTTTTACCTCTGTTCCTCCTCTTCTTCGCCCTCCTTTCTCGTCCTAACGATCTGGTACTTGGTCCCGCCCGTCTCCTCCGCGTCCTCGTAACTTAAAATTGAATTAATTAAATAATTAGTTAATTAAGTTAATTATTAAATTGATAAGATAATGTGTGAGTGCTGGTCAACAAAGGATGGAATTCTGAAGAAGTGGAAAGCCAGCACCCCACACTCGCGCGCATGCTATTAGTGACAGAAGGTCTTCGTCGATTTCTGGCCTTATCCACGCATATTACGAGCTCGAACTCAGGCCGGAAATCGAGAAAATCAATGAAGAATCCCAATACCGTCGCTTATAGAAGCTTGCGTCTCTCCAGTAGGGCTCGTAGCTGGCCTGATGACCGCCCGATCCTCCAGAAGGCGCCTGGGGCTTGTTCCCGCCGTGCGTTGACGTTGATGAGCCTCCAGAGGATGATGACGACAGCGGCCGGGTGTTGTACCTACAAGAGCCGGGAAATGGCCCGTGGAAATTGGCGAGCCGGGGTTTAGCAATCTCTCAATAATCAGATACAGTACCCTAGCAGCCAGCGCCGCACGCGCTTCAGAAGTCGCGAAACCATAGTGAGAATCTCTATATTGCGAAAGTGGTGGCAGAGAGGAGTGGAAGTGGGGGTGTCACAGCTTGAATAATCTTTTTCTTCTGACTGGTGGAAGAGAGAGGGAGAGCAGTTTTCGGGAGGGGGATGGTAGGCTTATGCAAATATGATATTCGAGCGGCGTGGTTCGATCTCACGTTAGAAAAACGATGAGTAACGAGTTGAAACGGAAATCGGAAATTCAGAAAACCTTGAAAGCAACCAAGTATATGTGATGAAAAGCAACAGAAAAGATCAAGCGGTTTAGAATGCCGGAAAGACGGAATGCCGGAAATTAAATGCCGGCTCGATCGAATTACCCGGCAAGGTCCGTGTTGTTGTTCAGAGGCGGGCTTCCATTGGACTTTGAGCCGAAGCGGATTCGGTCCAGGTCCGTGGCCAGTTGCTCGAAGTTGCGGGACACCTAAAATGATAGTAATTAGCGTAATTATCTAAAAAAGATATTTAGTGATTTTCAGATACCAAATCTACGTCGCAGTCTGCTGACCGCTGTCCCCTTCAATGCAAATCATGCGGCGACAAGAGCCGATAAGAGTACAATTTGTGACGCAGTCGCCTGACTCTCTCGGTTCTCTAACCCTCTCTGATTCAGAAAATGCGAAATTGTGACGCAAAAGACAGTGAAAATGGAGGCGATCTCCGGTTGGTCCAAAAATCGAGAATTGGGATGATCCGAATATATGGAAAAGTGGATATCGAATGCGCTTGTTGACTCAGACGGCGCACAAGTTCGAGAAATATTAGCGAGAATAGGCCAATATTTTTCCCGGAACTGTGTCTGGGGGATATCTGACGAGAGGTAGCGAACGTGTGGAATAAATAATGAAGAAAACTAAAGAAGAAGCAATGATGTGTTTGGACCGACCATTTCGCTTGTTAGTTCCTAAACACTTTTCACTAGCATGCTCACATCCATTTCTAAGATGAGTGAACCGTTGGCTCGAGAAAACGCTGGGGAAAGTTCGCCTGGCAAACGGTAATAAATACGAATTGAATATACCCAGAAGCGGCACAACTACAAATTCCAACAAAAAGAATTCATCGAACGCTAGCTCTATTTTGGATCCACCCACTGTATGTTCTTGGTCATACATCTCCCGAAAGGCTAGAATCCGACATACACAAGCTAATGGGAAACGGGGAAATTTATAGTCGGCGAAAAACAACTACACTACTACATTATTGAACGTAAAAGCGGGCACTGAGGCAGGTGATATTAATCACCGTCAAGTGATCTTTGAGGGGAAATATTTCATGAAGAAGTCCAAGAGCGAGATCAAAGACCAATTATGAAGATAAAAAATGCCACAGGTATCACGCTTGGATTCCTTACATGAATATACATGATGATATTAATCACCATGAGAGATCTTTGATGGTAGAGACAGACCAAGCGCCAATTAGTATGTCGGTTTCTGATTTACGAGCGACAACATTTAGTTGGTTGATGATATATCAGCGTTACTGTTTGACTAGTTGTCAGAAAAATAACGGATATGATCAAAGATGTGAAGTCCAAATGGAGGAAAAAAGAAGATGTCACTGGCATCACTCCTGACATGGAATAGGATTCTTGGGCTCGGCTCTAGTCGCGAAATTCAATCCGGCGCTAGCGTGTATAGGCACAGAGCTCATACAATAGGGCCCATGGTTCCCGTCTCTCGGTTCCTCATGGGCCCTCGCCGGTCAGACAGAAATAGAGATCATGAAGAATGAAGAGAATCAGAGCGCTCAACAAAGGGCTCGCGGTACAGAGACGAAATGGAGCCTCGAAAGTGTGGTGCCCAGGGCAATAAAAAGGGGCTGAAAGCCCATCTCTTGAACGCCCATAGTACAGCAAACTTCCTCAAACCAATGCTGACATTCGTTACTGATCCAACTCTCTCGGTTTTGCTCACTCGCTCGCCTTTTCTAGCCTGTACAGCCAAGATGACTCTTCTCATTTTGCCTTATCTCTCGTCAGTTAGAGAAACGAGAGATTATTGCTAAATGAGAGACCCAGACCGTCCATCACATTCAAACGTATTGGCTGAATGGAGCCGAACTGTGTATTATTGAAAAAAGGCAGACCAAACATCTAACCGATCTCAATAAACGAAAGAACAGTGCTGCTTCAACGACTACTTGTCATCAGCTGGAGCGTTCCCTGACTCTCTCCATTTCGCGCACTATCTCGCCCTCTCTGACCGACGAGAGAGCAGGCGATATCGAGAGAGACTCGTCAGGTGAGAAAGGATAATTTCGCCCGGGCCTCTTGACACAACGCTGTCTTGCCTTTCTCACCCCCACATGTGAAATGGCTGCTACTACTGGGAAGTAAGAGGGGGAAAGGGGGAGGAGGTGAAGGACCAACAATTCTCCCCCACGCTTCCTTCCGATATGTAAGATGTGAAAGGGCTATATCGAAAAAAGTGTATGCTAGAAATAGAAATGACATGGAATTGTCAGAAGCAATTTGAATAAAAACGAAGACGGAGGAGATATTACAAAAATTGTAACAAAGTAACAGATCTCTTTTTCTCTTTTTCAATAAACACGTGAAGAAACAAATAATACCACAGGGGAAATAGAAATAGAGGAATAGAGGAGGTGGTGTCCAACAACGTCCCCTCTCTGGTCCCCTATGCCGACTTCCTTCCTGTGAATGCAATGAACGCCTACTATTAAAATGCAAGCACTGGGGACGGAAAAAAGGCGATGTTTTTCCAGGTGGACAAAACAAAAATGTTCTACGCTACAAATAAAGAACATTATTGACATTGGTGGACCACTGGAGAACCAAAGAAGACAGACATCGTCAGCTAACTGGAAACGACTGAAATTTAGGACTGAAGAAGAGACAAACTCACGCGAGCAAACATTTGTAGCCTCTTCTTCGACACCTCTGGTGGGAGAGTGACTCTATCGGGGAAATGAAGAGGAAAGGTGAGGAAAAAGCCGGGGGAAGAAAGCCTTTCTCTCTACTTCTTTGATGAACTTTTCTCCCTTCGTTCAAAGGGTTCGTTGAATGAAGGGACTCTCTGCCTCTCTTTCTCACTCCCTTTCGATCACATGTTGCTGGTTAGTATCGCTTGTGCTGACGGAAATCGTGGTGACCATCCTCGTAATTTATCACCGGCAATGAAATATTTGTGCTTGAAAGGAGAGATGCGTTCCGTCAATAATAGCACAAAAGATTGCCACTATGATGAAATCTAGCCTATCATCTCGAAGAGTGAACGTCTACTCTTCGAGATGCATTGGAATTCCAATCCTCATTTATCATATCAATTAATTATTTTCTCAAACAATATACATGTTCCTTCAACAGTAATGCAGAGAAATTGAAGACAGATTGGAAAATTCTCAAAGATTTCATTTCAACGTCTTCAGATCTGGGAGAGGCCGACAGCGTGGGATGCCTATCCTATCAATTTATCAACATGATATCATTGCTATGTGCAATTGAGAAAAGTTCCGTCCAAATAGAATGATGCTACTCGAGAGACGAAACTCCAAATGAGATGTGAAGAACACATCACCCGTCGTCTGACCATAAAAATCACCCGTAGTCTGGCCATAAAAAGTGGCGTTCCGCGAATAAAACGATGATTAATGGCAGAGATGAAACTGAAAACGTCTAAAGATCGAGGAGAAATTCGCTAAACGACGGAAGTTTCTCCGTTTGTCTGACTGGCAAGAGACAAGGCAAAATGAAGAGACGAAAACGTTGCTCTAAACTACGGAAGCGGGAGATTGTGTTAGGCCGGGGGAAGAAGCCACGATTCTCGAACAGCGTTACTCGTTCTAGAGATATACAACTTTAAAAGAAAAGTCTAGAGTTGGATCTATATTAAGGAAACGTTCGATTTCTAGCCTAACAAAATTTCATCGGTGAATGGTAAGATGAATAATCGAAATATCCAAGAGAAAACGTTCGCCAAAATTCGCTAAACGACGCTGGAACAGATTGTGTTAGGCCGGGGAAAGCAGCCAAGATTCTCGAATAACGTTACTAGTTTTCTGCCGTCGTCCACACACCACAATTCCTGTGTGTGGGGGCTGACTCGTACGGGAACAAAGCTTATTTTCCTCCCACGGCAGTGTGTTCCAAATGCCTATTCTTTCTTCCTCCCCTAACAGTGACAAATTGCGCTAGCGCGTTTAATGGTATCAACAATTTTGGTTGTCCTTGCGAAATGTGTTGATCAACAACAAACCTCGGACAGCGGCGAGCTTGGGCAGGCTGCCGCAGCAGCTGCAGCTGCAGCCTGTGGCGGCTGCGTCTGCTGCAGGAATGGCAGCTGTTGCTGCTGCTGCTGCAGCTGCGGCTTGGGCGGGAGCGGCGGCGGGCAGCGCACCGGCCGCGGCGAGTAGAACGAGGGCAGCTACAACAAATATTTTTTTCGAAAAAAATAGCTCCCCTGTCAAAATTTGCTTTAGAGTTCGAAAAGTTCGGAATTATTGGCGCGAATTTAAATTTGAATACCTCCTGCTGCCTTTCTAGTTGCTCGAATAGCGCCTTCGTGTGCGAGAAGCGCGAGCGCGCGTCGTCGCCGATGAGCTCGGACGCCATGGCCATACCTGCGGGAATTTGAATTTGAATTATTATTATTTTAGTATTTTTAAAATTCAGACATCGCAAATGGAGAAATTGGGGTATGATTTGGTGAATACATCCGTCACATCAGTTCGTTCAATTCACTTGGTAATTGCATCGCAGGCTGTAGAAAATTTGAATTCATACGCCTTAACTTTTGGAACTAAGCGTCATTGATAAGATATCCGGCACGGTTTGTTCGCGAAAGCATTGCTTTGTTGGACTATTCATAATAGAGAGTGCTTCAATGCCTCAAAATTGTTGTTTACGGTCCATTGGCCACACTACCCGCCAAGTGTAGTGAGAGGGTGGCCAGTGAGAATTACTAATCCTCGAGAAGGGTGGTATGGGTGGGGGCTTACAGCTTGATGAAGAACAAGAGGAGATTAGCAATGGAAGTATGACAAGTCAGTTATCGATCACTAAAGTAGTTGGGATACGATATTGACAGATATCAATTTTCTACTGTGCTACAGATTTAGAATACACGAATATTCTAGGATACTGTTTCGGAAAGTACCCGAGCCAGTCATCGGATACCTCAAGCTAGAAATTACTCGGAGACAATAGTTAGTAATCGATTACTACAAGCGAAATACCTTGCTGACAGTGATATTCTACGTTTGGATACCGTATCAATCCCAAAAAAAACATCGGCAATTATTGACTACCTCTCGCTTCAAAAGCTGCCGGGATACGGTAGTCGACTATATTCTCAGGTTGCAATGTAGGATAGGAGAAGGAGATAGGATTGATAGGGGCGCTCGAGAGATAATACAATAACAGGACGGATCGGGGAGACTTCTCTAGGTGGAATCTCTTCACTTTTCATAATCATTCCCTTGCACTCTCTCGATTTCCCACATAGTTTCGCCGTTCTCTAACCACGGATCTCTGTCTGGGCTCTCTCCGCTCGCCGATCTCTCGCCCATCGGGTGCCCTATAAACCGCCCTCGGGGGGCTCTCCCCCCGGGCGGCTGTAATATGAGGATGATAAGGGCTAGAGATCAGAGAGATTTGAGAGAGTCCAGAGCGAATCGGGAGGCAGACAAAGACGAGAGAGCGTGTGAAATCGAGAGAGCGCAGGAGAAAGTAGAAATGGGATGTCATTGATAATTGTGCGGATGCGACAACCGCCGAAGCGACATTCCTTTTGAACGGTCCGCTGAACTCCACCGGGGAACGGATTGGATAAATGAATTCACCATAAAAATGAGTTCCGTAAGCGAGCGCGCGATAGCCGAAGCTATCAATGAAATCAGAAAGGAAAGGTGGCTTTTGAAGCAGTGAGAAATTGTAATCCGTAATATCAGTCGGCTATTACTATCCAGCTGTAAGCTGTGGTATCAAATATACACAATCGTAGAGAGCGTTCGGTAATCTAGACTAGTGAGAAAGTGATACCAATTTCTGGTCATCGGGATCATATTTCTGGGTGCGCGAAAACAAATGTATTCGAGCAATATCCGCGACAACAAAAAGGATTACCGAATGTCTGTCCGATTATTGTTTTCGCAGATACCAATGATAAATGATTCTACCGAGTCTAGGTTGCGTTGAATTTAAAAAAAATATCTAACCCGCATCACGAAAACGCAATATTCGATCCACAACGATTTTGAGAGAGGAAACTACTGATGCTAACGCAAATCATTATCGAAATCCGTCCGCTAAACGCGCGAGCAATAGTAACAGTGCAAGAGGGGGAACAGAATGGAGGCAAATCATAAGTGATCTCATTCAATCGAGTGAAAGGAGTGAGCAAAGGGGCCCTCAGGGTTTCTCAAGGAGGAGGAAGAAGAGGGGAGAAGATGAGGGGAAGGAAGGGACTATAATGATAGCACGAACTATCGAGGACAGTGTCGATTCAATGCAAATTGGACTCAAAAGCGAGATAGGAAGAAAACGATGTGGAGAAAAGCAGCAAGTCGGCTTTTTTTGTCAATTTTTGCTTGTTGTTTCGCGCTCCCTGTCGCGATTTTAATGCGCGATAAGAAATCAGTAGCAGAAATCAGCTCAGAAATGAAGAGAAGTGGAATAATGCACCATATTCTGCCTGCAAAACTGGGAGAATGGCTGGGAATCGGATTCGAATTACACGAATTAGTGCAGACTGCCTAGAAGAGGGCAGCTAGAGCGAACAAAGGAACGGGCTAGGGCAGGGGTAAGTGTCATCTCCTGACATTAGATCAAGATTGATCGGCTAATCGACGTAGACGCAAGAATGCTAATGAGAAACAAGGGAAACATAACATTTGAGAGCGGTCTCGAATACGCCCGAAAATACTCCACTCTCTCTGTCTGTGCGCAATGCCATTTCTGACAGCCGCCAGTAGTCTCAAGTAACTCTCAATTTACCACACACTCTCCCGAGTTAGAGGGTGCAAGAGACTTTGCAAATATGAGAAAGCGCAGAGAGTCCTCGGCGTGTGTAAGACTCGCCCATAATCTCGCGCAATGATTGACGTTGTCGTGGTGTCATCGGATGTTTGGGAAACGTCGTCCGAGTACACCACTGCGTAAATCACTAGTAATAACGATGTTTAGGATACGTCGCTCGAGCACACCACCGCGTAAATCACTAATAATGATGTAGGCTTAGGTCACTGAGAAGCGGCGTGCGCATATGGGGCCCTGCAAAGAGGAGGAGAGGAGGGGGAGGCGAAAGAGTGTGCGAAATCGAGAGAGCGGGCGGATTCCGGAGATTAATTGAATTAGCACTGCCGCCTATGGGGACGATGAATGTGAGAGAGAAGAGAGGGGGAAGGGAGAGAAGTATCAGTCTCTTCATTCCTCATACTCTCTCACCGGTCAAAGTGAAGAGAGAACGGGGATGAATGAAGAGACGAACTCTTCATTCGGACAGCCTTAGATGTATGCGGGAAGCGCGGTCTTTCAAGGATTCGGATTCGGGACCGAATTCCATTACTGTGTGAGATTGAGATCTACTAGAGTATGCACGATTCAGCAGCTGCAAACTCACTGCCAATTCAGCGTACGGTTTTTAATTGTTTTTTCATTTTAACCTTACGTGATTGATGTGCATCTCTTGAGAAATGTGGATAAAACAATTTCCAAGCTAGTGTTGTCATACCTGCAGCTCAGATACGGCCTTCGGAGGTCGTGTGGTCGCTGGTTCGTTCGTAGGGGTGAAAGACTGCAAAGAAACCGATAAAGAAAAGAGGAAACCGATTGATGCGAAGCTTCAATTCGAGTCAAGTGCATGGGGGCAATCCAATTGAACACGGGCGAAAAATGGGAAAAAGGGAGGAAAGGGAAGGGAGAAGTACAGAGGTCGAGGGGTGAATGAAGCCAATAGGAATGATGATGAATGGCGAAATAATTGATGATCTTTGATACAATTTTAAGGGTGGCCTCTTGATTAATCGATTCGTTTCGGTGCTTATTCTTCCAAATAACCAGCTCAAGAGAGAACTCGTATAATGAGTAGATAGACTAGCTAGGTAATAAATATTCGTGAGGACCAGGTCATACAGTAGAGTACCCCAAGCCCGAGGCGCAATTAATGCAAGAGAAACATTTGCGCATTGGATACAACAGGAGCTTTCATGGAAAGTAGGGGAAAGGGTCAGCGATAATCGGATAGGCCGAAAATGGTGCTAGAATGTGGATTATCTGCATGAAATGGTCGCATTCTTTACAGAACCCATACTAGCACAACTTCAGAATCACCTCTTCAATCCCCGTAATCTCTTGCCATAATAAGCTATTCTTCGTCGTGGCAAGTAGAGTTCGAAATACGGGTCGCCGTCTCTTCATTTCGCACTACCGTCAACTGGGAATAAAACGTTCCACAGACGATATTTTATCATATTTTATCATAAAACACAATAATGGCTCCCATTTCCGTCAGAGTTGATGAAATTGCACAAATTTTGGAATTTGGGCGTTTCAAGTGATGTTCTTTCAGACACAGATAAAAAGAAATAGTCAAAAACTTAAGAAAGTACAGTATCAAAAGCGTGGTGTGTGGTGTACTTTCGAGCTGCGGAGTGCATGTGACGTGCACCGGTGCACTTCTCAATTTGCCATTTTTTACACATATCGGTTGAAATACGAAATGGTGACGAAATGTATCAATTGAATGCCTCGAGGGCGAAAAATGGCAAATTGAGAATTGCACCGGTGCACGTCACACGCACTCCGCGGCTCGAAATCACACCACACACCACGCTTTTGATACTGTACTTTCTTGAGTTTTTGACTATTTCTTTTTATCTGTGTCTTAAAGACCATCACTTGAAACGCCCAAATTCCGAAAATTGTGCAATTTCATCAACTCTGGCGGAAATGGGAGCCATTATTGTGTTTTATGATAAATTATGATAAAATATCGTCTGTGGAACGTTTTATTCCCAGTTGATGGTATCTCTCGCTTCTCTGATAGATGAGAGATCACGTGAAAGGAAGAGACGATTACCCGTATTTCGAACTCAAGTCTATTTCGAACCCTAGTACAGGACAACATGCCATCATTCAAGGAAGACGGAAAGGAGAAAGGAGTAACCAATACTGCGCATCGTGAAGGAAGAAGAAGGAGAAGAACGAGCAACCGTGTCTGCCTCTCTCCGTTCGCCACACTCTCTCGCCGTCTCTGACCACCAAGGGACAGGACAGAGTGAGAGACATTATTCAGAAGAACACATTAGTCACCTCTGTGTCTCATTTCGCCGCAGCTGAAAGAAAGAGGAGGGGAAGCGCGCGCGAAAATGAGAGAAAGGATGGGATGGGTTCATAGGGAGAAAATATTTGTGAAAAGAGAAAATGTGTCCGAGAGGGGGCTACCACATGTGAAAACTGGGAGAAGTGTTTTGAGAAAGAGAAGGAAACTTGAGAAATTGAAGAAGCAGCATATGCCTGAGCAATGAGGAAGGCGGTTCGGGATTGGTGCATTTCGTTTTATGATCATGGCAAAGTGGTCCATTTCGACTAGGAGTCTTGAAGAAAAATGAGGCATGAAGAAAATGAAGAGGCGAAATCAAAAAAAATATGTAAGAAGTAGGAGGAGAAGTATAAGCTACCACAGATCAACGGAAGGCGCGGGAAAACACAGTAGAAAGAAGTACAGTCATTTGCCAGAAGCTCTTCCTGTCTCTGCCTTTCCCACTATCTCTCACATCTCTGCTTCTCTGCCCTCCCCTCGATTCCCACGTTCTCTACGCGATCTCTGCTTCTTACTACTCGATTGACGGTAAGCATCTGGGCAAACGCCTCGCTGATGTTGGCAATGCGCTAATCACACCGTGCGCCAGCTCCCTGAGGGGGCAAGCATACAACACGTAAGAACAGGTAAAGTGGATGATGAGGTGGTGCAGCGGTGTTTTGCATCAATTGAGGCACTCTTGACTAGGAGAAAGGACGCTTGACAAAACCTTCCTTTGACTTCTACTAGTTGTGAAGATGCGGTGGACGGCGCAAAGTGAGTATGAATAGGACGAGAAAATGGATTAATACTGTCTGAAAAAGAAGCTGAATGAGATTTAAGCGATGAGAAGAGAGCATCAGAAAACGGATTGAGATGTTTCAAGAGGGATGAGATTCCCAGAGTTTTCTACAGATCGCTGTTGAATGAGCGAATAGGATTCGTAAGAAAACGAAATTAGGGGAGGTTCAGAAGTAGATCTACAGACCCGTGGAAAAGTAGAATCGCTATGGCATCTCAAGAGAAGATCCACTGAATCCCTCCCCTGAATCTGGTATATGATCACGGTTGAATCAGAATGCAAGATAAAAGGTTAGTGTTTAGAAGAAGTTATCGAGATATAGAGAATCGATTCGGAGGAGCATGGAAACATGGATACGTTTCTCTAAATGCCAGAAAATGAGATTCCGAGAATCTATCTAGCATGCGATCACGGTCGAATGAGCGATGCACGCCCCTCGCTCGAGTCAATGGGATGAGAAAAGAGGAATGGCTCGAAGGGAAAAAGCCGCTGTCCAGAACCAGTAAGAATGTGCGGGCTGGCATAGAGCAACAAGTTGCAAGAGGCAGGCATTAGCACCCTTCATCTTGCCGCGCTGGTGGAGAACTTGCAATAGTGGTTAAGGATAGTGATAAATGGATTCACATGGTTAAAGGACGTATAATTAGTAAGGTTTGGGAATTTCCCATGATTCATGGAACTTCTCACAGGGCGATTGAAATAATATTCAGTGAGAACAATATTGAAAAATAGTTGAATGGCGCACCAAAAACCTCTCGATCCTCTCCCAAACTTCTCTTCCCCACTTCTCCCCCTTCTTCTCATCCGTTTCCGGTGTCTCCCCTTACAGATCCAGATTAGGCGTGGGCTCTCTTTAGTTTTCTTACGTCCCCGGCACTTGAAACTGATAGGCTTGAGAGGGGCCGACGGCTAATCCTAAGCAAGAGGAAAAGTCAAGTAGTTGCCGGAATGATTGGGAAATTCGACTGGACAAATGATGCGTCAAATAAGGATAGATCTTTATACAGAGATTTAGGACTCCAAACTGCCCTAACTGGCTACATTGAAACTAAACTTCGGCTCAATAACAGATTACGAAGCTATCTAATACTCCGAAGGCATTGGTTCACATTCTAAAAAAAAAAGAGGGAAAAACGCCAAACCCAACAATTTACGTGCGCGTCTCTTCTGTGCGGTTCAGAGAAAAGCATGGTGAAAGATTCAGCAGTGTTTTGGCTGGTCGGTCACAGGGGGATGACGGTTCATAGTGTAGCGGTTCGGAGAATCGATGAATGATGTATTGTACAAGGGAAAGACACGGTAGGTGCGGTAAATAAAAGATCATGGGAAGTTAGAGAGGGTGAGAGAAATCTATTCCAAAAATATTACACCGAATGAGCTTCGGATCGGAAGGCAAAGTATACCATAATAGATCATGGAAAGGTAGAGAGGGCGAGAGAGCATGCAGAATGAAGAGAATTAGACATAGTCCGATATCCGCTCCACTCGGCAGCTTCTAGTGCGATATATTTGTTGTTCGAGAAAGGGAGAGCGAGGGAGGAGAGGTGTTACCTTTCACTGTACCCCTTCTCCCCTCCACTTCTCGAGGATCGGTCTGACTCTCTCACTTTCCCATGATCTCTCGCTTCTCTGACCGATGAGAGAGCATGGTAGAATGAGAGACACGGTTCTCACTAGATATATCCCGTCGAGTAGGCGATCTTCAGGATCTCCCCATGGCAGGGGTCTATTGTAGTATCGCGCCATGCTACGAACTGAGGCTCTCTCAATTTGGCATGTTCTCTCGCCGATCAGAGAATGAAATGAAATTCGAAGGATAAAACTGAGGACTAGGGTTGCAAGATGCACGAGAACAGCTGAAAAAAACATCCAAATACGGAGCTACTTTTGCAAAGGATGTGAGATCAACCTACATTGAAGAATCCCGGCGCTACTGTAAATCAAGGACAAAGAAATATGAGATTACTGTGCGAATCCGAGGGATACAAAGAGGATGAGGAGGATGATGTCTCCTCATTTCGCATGCTCTCTTGTAGGGTAGAGAAAGCGAAAAAGCATGCGAAACGAGGAGAGATAGAGACATTAGTCGCATACAGTTGTTGACTACTTAGTACTTTTCTCCCTCTTCTCAGTTCATCTCGATACGAGACTGGTAAATGAGTAATGGTCATACTCTCTTCATTCTGCATGCTCTCTCGTCGGTCAGAGAAGAAAAAGAGCCTGGGAAATGAAGAGTCAGAGAAATAGTAAGAAAGGGTGTTGTCGAGATGGTAATGAGAGAATGGAAGAGAGACTGGAGACGGATTAGCTAGCTACTATTCGGCTTGATTACCGAAAGAGGTGCTGCAATACAAATATCTGGATAAACAATTACGAATAACTACAAATAATTGCATGAATTATTCAGCTTGAACACTGAAAGCGCTACAAAATTAGAAAGGATAAACAAAAGTCTGGATTAACATACAATTCAGTAGACACAGACAGCAGGGCTAGACGAATAAACCATTCAGATTATGGTAGTCCTTCAAAAATGCACAATAATTATTAAACAAGAAAATGGCTGAGGAAGATTGTTTGATTGTTACTTTTCAATCCGTCCGTTGAAGAAACATGGAAATAAGGAGGCATGGGTGAAAAGTGTTTCGATATTTTTTATCATGAAGAGACAAGAGTGAATCAAAGTTCGTGTCGCTTCATTTTTCCTCAACTCCAGACCATAGATCTGGAGAGACCAGTGCTCGGAGCGATACTGTTGCAGATGAGCGAGGAGAGAGATGGGAACACAAAAACAGAAGAATGGCTGGGATACCAAGGGGCGAATGTGTGAAGAAGAAGAAGCATCACGCGGAGTGTGTAAGAATCAACTGAACAGGGTAGGAGGAGGAAGGGAGATAGTTTCCGGGTCAGATAGCACTGATACTGTGATCAGCTGATACTCGAAGATGCCTATTGGGTGTGAGAGGAGGAGGGCTTTCAACAGTTCAATGGCAAAAAAACGTGTCATCTGCATCGTATCAGTAAATCTGTTCGGACAAGGCAACTAAATCTGGATTTTTTTTACCAGATTCTCGTAGTTGAAGTTGAATAGGCGATCTTCTGAGAGAAATAAACTTTAATAGCGATGAATCATCGAACAGTACTGTTATCAGATAAGGAACTGGCGAATTCCATATCGTTGCCAACATGCCGAAAGAGTCCGTTGAGAGTCAGTAGTAGAGGAGTCGCTGGCACGCAACGAAAGGACATGAATATTTCAACAGTAGCTGCAGGTCAGGGGTCGAATAAGGAAGGGGCCGAGAGGTAAAAGAAAGCGAGAGAGTGTTGGAATTAGAGAGAGTAGACGACATTTTAGACGCAGACATGCAAAAGTGGCGAGAAAAGAGGGATGTTTTCATCCGGGTAAGAGCTCGAGTAATGAGCCCGATACTCGCAACTAGTGGGAATGAGAGACAAAAGATGCGGGGAGTAGCAACTTTCGAAGCGCGCGTAAAGTTGAGTGAAAGACTATAGGACAGATGGTTGCCATTGGAGGAATGACTCCACTCAAACTTGTCGGTTAGAGAATGGTGAGTGAGCATGGAAACAGGAGAGAATCAGACGCGTTTTCTGCCATTGACACGTAAAAATGGCAGGAAAAGGAGCGGGAAGATGCGGTGTGACACTTTCTCATTACGAAAACGGCCTTTGAAGAGACGACACTTTTGGGGATGATTGAATGCGAGGGGACAGCTACGGTTTGAAATGAGAATGCTTACTGGGCAAAAATCTCTCATTCCGAAGAGTGAGTCAGTGTTTGGTTAACTCTAAATGCAAATTACGAACACTGATTCAGTATTACTGAATAATTTATGAATAATTGTGACTGACAGTGACTGAAGCGAATTCATTTCATAATACTAGAAATAATTGACTATACAGTAACGCGCTAAACAGTGACTAGACACATTCTAATGAGACAAATAGAGGGGTGGGCTTAATGGAATTGACTCGGGGTAAAAAGAGTCTAAGAAACTGTTCGCACTCTAAATGGGTGACACTGTGCAAACACAAACTGTAAGAGGTGCAAGTGCGAAGACTAATGCGTAAGATTCATTTCTGTGCGCTAAAGACGATGAGCGGTGATGATTTTCAGAAGAATCCATGATAAAAGAGTCCAATGGACGAATAAATGAATGGTAACGATTATCAGAAATTACAAATTCCATGAACAAGAGGGTGCGTAAGATACTACAAAGGGGTAGCGCTCATTGCTGGTCGTCTTGCGCATAGACATTACTCATGTAGGAATGGCTTGCGGCTCACCCGATTTAGAGACCGCGCCAAAATGAGAGACGAGAGGGAGCAAGGGGGATTACTAGTATACGCGCGCTCATCTCAAATCTGAGTGCATTGCCTCTCAAAATTTGTCAGGGAGACGAGAGAGCGTGTGAAATGAGGAGAGTAGTAGTATCACAATTCGATTGCGTAGCCCGAGAGGAACATTGCAATCAGGCTGAAAAGCCTCTCCCCTCTCTTCCTCAGCCCTCTCTCTCCTCTCGCCCCCGAAGAGTTACTGATGCATGAAACCACTCTCTTGCTTCCCCTCTCCATTCAGCAATGGACCACTACTTTATCGCATCGCGCGAGCCATTGAGGATTATCTGAGTTGAACACCAAAACCATAGCTTGACCAAAAACACATCTGATATTACAGATCAAGTGATTTAGCCTATGAAACCGATCATAAATTGTCCTACATAAACTTCAGACATTGGCAAAAATGCAAATTTGCGCAGAGATGAAGGGTTACAATCCGTTTCCGCCATCCAATTTAGTACAGATTGTGTGAGAGTGACACATCTGTGAATAGCGCCTCTTCCACTGCACGAAAAGTGTCCCTTCAATGGATGAATAGAGGCGGAAATACGAAGAAGGATTCTCAAGCAATGTTCCTCTGTCTCTTCATTCTGCCTTAACTATAGTGGATTAGAGAGCGAGCGAGAGAGTGTGGATAAATGAGAGAGACAAGAAGGACCGGAGAAGTACTCGACAATAGAATAAGGAACGCTGCTTGGAGAGAGAAGTGCGGCAATTGAATTGGCCCAGAGATTCTGTCGTGTTTCTTTGGGATTAGAGCACTCCTTCTGTTTCTGAATATGGACCATTCTCCTTCAAGAGGTCGAACTTGAACGGAACGCGAGGAAAACGTAAGCCCTCTCTAGAAAAAATAAGAATCTCGCGAAATTAGTACAAGAAAATGCCCGCTATCTTTTCGGCAAATCAGGTGAGGGCTAAAGGGGAAGAGAAGATGGGAAGATGTGAAGGGAAGAACACGGAACAGATGAGAGAGAAGGTGTGCTAAGGTCTCGCCCTCTCACTCTTTCTCGTGCGCGCGAACGGGAACACATCGCAAAAAAAGACGCTACAGTGGTCTGACTCTCTCATATTGGCGTGCTCTCTCGCGTTTCTATGATTGCCTAGAGAAAAAAGGCGCAAGATTGGCTTCCGAAAGGAATCAGAACGAAAAGATTGGAGCGCATCTCTGACCCAATGGAGATAAGATCTTCGGACTGAGGAGGAGAGCGGGAGGAGCTCCGTCCGCCCGAAATCCAACAACCGCTTCAGTCCCCACCCGCGCAGGTGTTCGAATCGTGAAGTGGTCGAGGCGAGAGATCATGGGAAAGCGAGAGAGTCCAGAGAGCGAAAGAAGGCGAGAAGCGGGCCAATCATAATGACAGCCGCGATTTCCGGGCAGGTCGAGGGACCTCCCTGAACGCCAAATGACGCCGAGGCTAAATGACGGAAACCGGCTCTCGAAAGCACGTTCAATAGAGCCGCCAAATGGCGCACACGAGCGAGCATTCTTTTGTGAGCGAAACGCGCAAAAACGGTCGCCACACCCCGAATAATTGGATGCTAAGCGAATAAATTGTGTGCGATTGCGTTTTGATTGGCGCGCAATCGAGGTCGATTCTATCGCGAAGGACTAAACTGTTTGTGCGCCGATCGAGAAGTGAACGTTTACGGGAGAAAAGAAGAACAGGCGATTTCTGACATCGCAATAGAGAATGTTAGAGACGAAATGCGTGATTCGTTCGTGCTGTAGTGAGACCACGAGGCGAACGAGACAGGATAATGAGACATGGTACAGGATGTCGGTGTTCAGTCGAGATAACGAGGCAGAAAATGGAGATTGGCTACAAAGTCCTCAATCAAGAATACAAAACAAATAGTAATCAAGACATGTTTGAGATATCATCCATAAAAAGGCTACAATAAGTCCAGGGATATCCGGCCACTAAGCGCCCGCACTGCTCCTTCCCAATGCATGAGAGCCCTGACAATGAGACATTATTCATACTACTAGTCAGAGAGGAGTGGAGAAGGAGGAGAGAAGGGAAATGAGGAACGGTTCGACGAAGTGGAGGACAATTCCCTTCTTCTGATGATCACTTAATCATATTCAACAATAGAGTAACTATTGAACAATAGAGTAATATAACTTGATCACTGAGAAGTTCTTCATAGAGCCCAGCTCAATCCCAAAACAAAAAAGAACCAGTCAAATTCCTCATTCCACTTCAGAGCCCCCTCGCCCGACTAAAAGCCATCCATATTGTTCGAATCGCACAAAGCGCCACAAGGGTAATGCATGCAAAGTGGTTTGGGCGCTGAGGGAGCGCGCCTGAGATCAGGTTGAAACGTTGGAACAAGATCGAAACGACGAAATGAGGAAGAAAGTCACAATTAACGAGTGTCCAAATGGTCATTATCAAGGAGGGGATAGACGCTTCTTAATTCATCGTACTCTCTCACCGGTCAGATTAGCAAGACGCGAAATCTTTCAAGTGTAGAAGTGACCAAAGCTCTTGAGAGGAGAGACTCTAGGGGTTTCCTTGGGATTGAGACACAAGGAGAAAGTAGAAGAGATCAGCAGGATTCGAGTGGCGCTTGGCCCATTCAATTCCTTGTTCTCCCCTCCTTCTGATCGTGGCGAGCTTTCTCGCTCACGCAAAACCCCTCAGGGGTATAGTCTTTAGCCGCCTGCGCCCTCTCAATCTCCCTCTCTCTCGTCGCCCTATGACTTCTCTGGGTGTCTCTTGAGATCCCCGTGGTCCCTGTGCCGGGGCCACTTGGAGAAGCGCGAGTTGTTCACACGTTGGGGAGGATCTGGCTCCCTCACTTTACCATGATCTCTCGCTCACTCTGACCGACGAGAGAGCATGACGAAATGAGAGAGTCAGATTATAGTTCACGCTGGGCTTCCGATAGAGAACACACGGTAGATGACACTTGAGCCCTCGAGGGGTCCCGGGGCCCGCTGAGCCAATCCTTTTCTCTAGTTTCGGGACCCTTGAGGGGCACAACTTTGGACAGTGTAAACACACTGCGTGAAATTCAGACGCATTTGAACGAGGCACAATTCGAGAATGAGTGGAGACTCAGTGCACTCCATGATTCATGTGATGCTCCCCGATGCGATTTCATGCAGAAGTGAAACATATGAGTGGACGATGCTGAATTGACAAGTTAACAGACGTGAGAACAAGACGAGGTCAAATAAGGGCGATAAACAGGCAGTGTGAACTTTTCTTCACATTGGAATTATGACGGAATGGATAATACACGGGAAGGGCAGGGGCCCTTCATGAAAGTCTCTCGGCCCTCGACCTCCGCCCGAGATTAGTGGCCAGATTAGGTGGAAAGTGGCGAAGGCGGAGGTGGGAGATCCGGAAACTCACCTCCCCCCTTCCTCGCCCCCTCGCGAAATGAGTCAAATGAGGGCGGCAAACACAGAGGGAAAGTGTGAAAGAGCCGAGCAGTCTCCCTTTTTGGAACGAGGGAGCGCGGCGCGCGAAATCAGATTAGCCCGCTGTCAAGCGCGCTGAGCTGATTAGAAGGAGGCGGAAAGAACAATACTCTCTTGATTTGGCGTTGTCTCTCGCTGTTCGGGCAGTCGTCAAAGCTTGAAAGGAGCTTCAAACGTTGAGGGGTGATCGTGGGAGTAGGAGAAGCATGGTCTCTCTCATTTCGAAATACTCTCTCGTTTCTCTGACTGCCGAGAGAGTACGCGAAATGATGAGACCATTTCTCGACAAGCCAACCCTATCGTGAGAAGGCTGGGAGATGTCAGGCTACGCACGTTGTTCAAGATGTTTCACGATGTCTCAGAGATGTGTTGCCGATCGGCCTTGGGACTGATCATCTTCTCACGGATATCGTACGGCTTCAAAAATAGATGATCTAAGCGTTTTGTACTCAGAATCGGGATTATATGTGCGCCACAATCTGAGACTGATCTAGATTGTTCTTCATACAGATTGTCAAAAAAAAGTTCATAAGTCAAACATCAGATGCCTGTCTATAAAAGGCGAAACTATCTAATCTGATAGAATATGCTTGCTCCAAAAACCCAAATAAATTTTTTTTTCGAAATCTGGGGCTGATGGAGAGTTGTATGGCCGGGTTTCTCGTTTGAAAACGATTCAAAACGAGTACAGGAACATCAAAAAGAAGGGAGTCATGGCCACTGCTCGGGATTAGACTCGACCAGAGAAACGCCCGAGAGGTCAGCAAGATTGCGAGGAAATGAGAAATCTCTCTCGAAAACAATCCATGGATTAGAGGGG
Organism: Pristionchus pacificus; assembly: GCA_000180635.4. Classification (NCBI taxonomy): domain Eukaryota; kingdom Metazoa; phylum Nematoda; class Chromadorea; order Rhabditida; family Neodiplogasteridae; genus Pristionchus; species Pristionchus pacificus. Next base: position 50,655 of record CM026579.1, on the reverse strand, counting down.
AAACACTCAAATAGGCGTGAGCAGAGTCTCGGGAGGCCGTAGACTATACCTGAGAAACTTCCGAGAGGTCAGCAGGATTTCGAAGAAAGTTGGATGGCATTTCGAAAAACAAAAACGTCATACAAGTCGATACGTAAGTGATGCGAAATCTCCCCTGAAAATATGGCACCGTAAACTATACGACATCACTGGCTCTCGAGAGCACAAAACATGTTTCGAACCGAGAGTTTAACCCTCCTCTCGAGAAGAAAATTTGCATGCGGGATGATCTACTGGCTTTGAGGGAGGGTGGGAGTCAGGGTGGATTGAAGAGGGCAAGATAAATGTTATGCGCATTCGCGGCAATGAGATGCGCGGATCATGATTAATAGTGTGCGGCAGCGAGAGAGAATACGCGCGGCATCAAGTCCAAATTGTAAGCACTAGGCTTAAGGGTCCTAAGCACTAAGTAAGAACTAAGCTTGTCTGAACACAGTTTCAATAATATCTGCAATTCTAAAAACGGCCGGTCTGTTTTCCCAGAGTGGAGTGAAAAGCGGATGAAAGGAGGATGAAAAATTAGCAGTGCCGTGCGAACTTTGGAATGGGCCAGCCCCAGGGGAGCCGCTTCCTCCCTCCGTTCTAGTGCACTCGAGATAGACGGGAAATCCCGTGATGGGGCCGGCACATGTGAAGGGCCGTCCGGCAAATGCCAAGCCGTAAACTATTCAGCGGATGCGTGTTTTCAGGTCGATTGTAAGAGGAACGGTAAGTGCGAAGGGCCGTAAACTATTCAGCGGAAGTGCATTTTCAGGTCGATTGCAAGAGGAATGACAGAAAACATCTGCGACGGAAGTGGATGAAGGGGCATCTGGCAATTACTCGTTTTTATCGAACAGAAAAGAGCACGTGGGGAAAGGTCACAATAACTTTGGACTCTTCTTCGACATGGTGTTTTTCCCCAATCAAACCCTCGATGTTTGTACAAAAGTGAAAAAAAGAAAGAAAGTGATTATGTTATGGAGAACGGCACATAGAACACGCGTCAACTTCTAATGACTGGAAAGTGCGAATCAATAGTCCGCTTCTCTTCCCAATCCTCCCAATGAGACCCAATTAGTAGCTGGGATAGAGGAGATGAGGGGATGAGGGGTGTCATCAAGCAAAGAGGACAGACTGGGTGGTGGGATGAGAAGAACAATCGCCTGACTCTCTCGATTCGTAGTGCTCTCTCGCTTTGTCTGATAGGCGAGAGATCATGTACAATTGAGAGGAAAGAACGGACAGACTGGGTGGTGCCATGAGAGAGCGGTAGAGGGAACGGAGAAGTCTTCTCTATCTAGTACTCTCCTCGTTTCCAGTGCTAACTCGTCTTATCGTCAAGAGTGAACGGCAGGGCGTATCGTACATGACAGAGAAATCGGAACGGTTACCGTACTTTACCGGAGAATTTCCATTTTTTTCGTACTTTGTTAAGACACATTTACTTGAGCTCTTTTTGTGCTCATATTTTTTTTCATGGTCGATTTGCCGGAATCCGCCCGGATTGTCCCGGTGAAATAATTCTAGAAATTGAGTTACAACAACAGCAATGATTTGGTGCGATTACGGTAGTGGTGTGGAGGCCACGAGCATTGCAAATTGGCTGACGGCTCAGTTTCGCGAAATTTCGGGGCGGCTGATTTCACTTGTTTTCGCGTTCGTTTCGATTTATTGCTTTGTTTTCGTGTATTTTCACTCAATTTCACCTTTGCTTATACTCAGGACCCGGTAAAGAGCACGATGGGCACGTTTGGCCGTCGGCGCGGCCCGATGAACCTCGCGTCTCTCACCGTCCGAGGTTCGTCTTCCGCTACTTTTAATTATTTTCACGGGAGGGCATGGGAGGGAGAACTCATTGATTTTTACTCCCGAATATGTGTGTTGCTTTTCATTATAAGACCTTGCAGGTAAGAACATCCGCTACACCATCCTGCCCGACTCGTGACCTCTGGACACGCTGCTCGTGGATGAGGAACCTCGCAAGAAGGCTGCCAAGCGTGCGGCCGGAAGAGGCGGCAGAGGAGGCATGCGAGGAGGTACGCACGCCTTGGAGTTTATTAGTCTCTTTTCCTGTTACTCAAAGTACCTTTAGCACTTTGAGTAACCGGGTATTCATGAGTAACCGCTTGCTTTTTTATTCATCAAACATTTTAATTAAAAAAGACAAACAAAATAAATCTCGTAATAATCACAATACTAATAATATTATCGTGTGTCATTTAATCATCAGGTTAGGTGTAAATTTATTGAAACCTTTTCTATTTTTAATCCAATCATTGGAGGCATGCGTGACCGTGGAGGTCGTGGTTGACCTCGCGGAGGTGGACGTGGAGGACTTCTAGATGCTAAGATGCTTACTGTGAGCTTTTTTATACTTCTACATGATATATGTAAGAGAAATAGTATATAGTTAACTTTATACCTGTTCTCTTATAAGTGATACAACCTACAGTTCTGCGAGAGTATGACAAAATTAATAATTTTGAGGATAAATTCGTTCTATCTAAGTATTTGAATTAATTATAATCTATAATTTATATTTATACATTTTATTATATTTCAGACTGCCTCTCGTCTCTCTACTTTCCTCTCCTTGCTCGACTTCACCCATTGCTTGTGAGCCCTGTTTCGTTCACATTTTTGGTGTAATGTTTCCCCCGTAATATTAGATTGTAACTCGTTACTTGTTGAATAGCGCCGTTGCATTCCGTTAGAAATCCACCCGAATTCTACTATTTATACAACTTTATGTTGTTACCGATGTGTATCGCGTCTCACGATTTCCCCTTTCTTTGCATTGATAAATTCTTAATGCCCAAACAAGTTCAGGTGTTCAACACATGTTAGAGGATTTATTACATGATAATTCGATAGAATACAAACACTAATTGAATCACTGTCTCTTCTCGTTCTCCTCTCCTTTTGAGGTGTCTCTTATTGGGAAGGATACAAGAAGATGCCTCGATTTCTGTCCATCGAGGCCTTTGGAAAAACTCCACCCTCGAGCACGAATGTGACAAACATGTTATGATCAGAAAATCGAAATTGAAAAATCTCAAAAGTACGCATATCAGCCATCACAAAGCACTGGAAGTCAATGAGGTCTCGATTGAATACGGTATTCGAAAGGTCATACTGTAATTGAGTAGATGGCTCAAATAATGCCGTCTGCAATTCCGGTAGCGATGTCGGACGGACGATGTATAAATATAAATTATACTCTTGGATACTACTATAGTTGAAGTGGCTGAATACTCTTGGATACAACTATAGCTGAAGTGTTTAGACTTGAAGAAGTGAGCGACTTTAGAGTGATTGTTATCGAGTAAAAAAACATTCTGATGCAGCATGAAAAAGTGGCAACTGGAGGCAGTTGTCGTTCCTAAAACTGCCCCGGAAAGAAGTGATTCTGATCTATTTTGTCTAACCTCGTTGAAGACTTGCTTTTTGCTGCAAAGATCGCCTTATTTTTTTTCTTTGTCATCAAACAAAACGAGGTATCTCATCTTGGCACGAAACTCCGGAAAGGGAGTGGGTAGGAAAGAGGAGGGGATAGAAGCCAAATATTTAATAGTATCTTTGACCACGGCAACTTGTGGCATCCGGTTGGTATCTCTAGCGAGTGAATCTTTCAGCCATCTGACTCTCCCCGTTGTGCAATGCTCCCGCGCCGATGAGTGCGTGCAAGTGTTTCGAATCCCTATTAGGGAATTTGAAAAATGAATCTCATGTTTCAATCTGCCGTTTTTATCCTCATTTCAATTAGACCGCGGGGCTAAGATGGCTCAGAAAGCTGCTATGATGAAAGTGATTTAGGTCGGATCTGATATCAATTTAGAAATAGACAAGGATGCTTCAGAGAATAACGACGACAAAAATTTTATCGTTGATGATTGCTGCGGCAGATGCTCTGAATGCTCTGAAGGCCTAGTTGTTTGTACTTTTGAGATTTTTCAATTTCGATTTTCTGATCATAACATGTTTGTCACATTCGTGCTCGAGGGTGGAGTTTTTCCAAAGGCCTCGATGGACAGAAATCGAGGCATCTTCTTGTATCCTTCCCAATAAGAGACACCTCAAAAGGAGAGGAGAACGAGAAGAGACAGTGATTCAATTAGTGTCTGTATTCTATCGAATTATCATGTAATAAATCCTCTAACATGTGTTGAACACCTGAACTTGTTTGGGCATTAAGAATTTATCAATGCAAAGAAAGGGGAAATCGTGAGACGCGATACACATCGGTAACAACATAAAGTTGTATAAATAGTAGAATTCGGGTGGATTTCTAACGGAATGCAACGGCGCTGTTCAACAAGTAACGAGTTACAATCTAATATTACGGGGGAAACATTACACCAAAAATGTGAACGAAACAGGGCTCACAAGCAATGGGTGAAGTCGAGCAAGGAGAGGAAAGTAGAGAGACGAGAGGCAGTCTGAAATATAATAAAATGTATAAATATAAATTATAGATTATAATTAATTCAAATACTTAGATAGAACGAATTTATCCTCAAAATTATTAATTTTGTCATACTCTCGCAGAACTGTAGGTTGTATCACTTATAAGAGAACAGGTATAAAGTTAACTATATACTATTTCTCTTACATATATCATGTAGAAGTATAAAAAAGCTCACAGTAAGCATCTTAGCATCTAGAAGTCCTCCACGTCCACCTCCGCGAGGTCAACCACGACCTCCACGGTCACGCATGCCTCCAATGATTGGATTAAAAATAGAAAAGGTTTCAATAAATTTACACCTAACCTGATGATTAAATGACACACGATAATATTATTAGTATTGTGATTATTACGAGATTTATTTTGTTTGTCTTTTTTAATTAAAATGTTTGATGAATAAAAAAGCAAGCGGTTACTCATGAATACCCGGTTACTCAAAGTGCTAAAGGTACTTTGAGTAACAGGAAAAGAGACTAATAAACTCCAAGGCGTGCGTACCTCCTCGCATGCCTCCTCTGCCGCCTCTTCCGGCCGCACGCTTGGCAGCCTTCTTGCGAGGTTCCTCATCCACGAGCAGCGTGTCCAGAGGTCACGAGTCGGGCAGGATGGTGTAGCGGATGTTCTTACCTGCAAGGTCTTATAATGAAAAGCAACACACATATTCGGGAGTAAAAAACAATGAGTTCTCCCTCCCATGCCCTCCCGTGAAAATAATTAAAAGTAGCGGAAGACGAACCTCGGACGGTGGGAGACGCGAGGTTCATCGGACCGCGCCGACGGCCAAACGTGCCCATCGTGCTCTTTACCGGGTCCTGAGTATAAGCAAAGGTGAAATTGAGTGAAAATACACGAAAACAAAGCAATAAATCGAAACGAACGCGAAAACAAGTGAAATCAGCCGCCCCGAAATTTCGCGAAACTGAGCCGTCAGCCCAAATCGACCATGAAAAAAAATATGAGCACAAAAAGAGCTCAAGTAAATGTGTCTTGACAAAGTACGAAAAAAATGGAAATTCTCCGGTAAAGTACGGTAACCGTTCCGATTTCTCTGTCATGTACGATAAGTGACTGTCAGAAGGGGATGAGGGGGAGGGGTTGGATTAATTGAGGAAAGATGAGATATTGGCAGAAAATTGGGTGAAACAGGCTACTTGAACGAGTGATTTTTTTCTGTGCTCTGAAAATTGTATGACATTTACAAAATGGACAAAATAATTTGATTTTTTTTGTTTTATTTTTTTAGTACCTATTTTCAATATTCCTTCCTCTTATCACTACATAAACTACGTTGAACTTACGAACTCTCTGCAACGATTACATCATGATTTATTGCAGTAGTGTGATCTTTGTGGTCATTAATTCGCTCTCCAATCTCGCTGTCATTGCTCAATTTCATTGCTATCGATGCGTTCCTATCAGCAGCTCACTGCAAGAAGCGAGCTGATCGATCTCTATGAGGGTGATTTATAATTATTTTTTGAAAAATTTGTAAATTTATCAGTAATTTTTTTGTTGATTTTGCTATGTTTGCGAAAATAAAAACTGTCGTTTGGGGGCCGAATCAATTTAATAATAATGTTGAATTATCAGATCTCTCATCTCGCAAGAATGACAACTCCATGTTTCTCAACGCGATTAACTTTGCGCTCCTCTCTCTCCCAACTCTGACCAAAATGTTCATCTATAGATTTGGAGATGTAGCCGATCCCTATTATCTAGCGGTGCATGAGTGAGTGCAACACAAAAGTTCATTTTGTTCTTCATGTGTATTTTTGCCCTCAAAACAAATACGGGACTTTCCGAAAATTGTCCACAATCCACTTTCAGCGGCCAGAGGGAAGGGGGTGAAATTATTTTGGAAACCCTTTGATTCAGACCCAATATTTGCATCACTCCACCAATTTCTGGCCACCATCAGCTCACGCTCGATCATCTTACTGATGAGCTCTTCAACACTATTCTACCCGAAATCGCTCCCGATACGACGAGATTCTTTCTTGATTCGGACACGAAAACGCCTTCGATGGTTTGTTTGAGTAATGAATTTTAACACATTGACTATTCATCCAGATCCGTTCTTCATCCTTCTCCATTGACTACACTACTGTATTTCAACGATTCTACATGAATGAGGAGCAGCGGCAGCAGCTTCGTAAGGTTAGAAAATACAGCTTATATGATTGTCTACCGTCAATGTCATTTCGATCGACCTTTTAAGCAGGTTCATTTTATCAGTGAAACATATCTTTTACACAAAATTTTTCGGCAACAACACCCATTTGAAAATCACACACATCTCCAATGATTAACCTCCAGCATAAAATTCAGGCATAAAAATCGATGCCCAATTATTCTAGATGACCATCACTGCTCCTGCCGGTTACTACATCTCTGACATCGACGCAGGAACGGAGTACGATGAGATTCATGATGCATGGGCGTACGGAAAGCAGATGGACCGGGAGTTGACACGGTGAGTACGGTGGATCGATAGTTGGTTACAGAAGTCGAGTATGGTGGAATACGCAAGCTAACTATTTCTGAGAGTTGAAAATTATTTTAGCGTTTGAGTCGATAGTTGAGTACGATATTTGAGCGAATAAGAAGAACCTAATAGCTGAAATCAATATAATCAATATTTTGCAGTCAGCAACTGCTCCATCTTCCCTCCTCATGCATTCGAGCCGAGGATGGAAGCCTCGTGTCGTGGGAGCTGTCCCATCATTTCATGAAGGTTATTGATTTATTTTTATCCGAATTTTAAAGTTCTTTCCGCATCGATATTCTCATAAATTCCTACTGCCTGATACTGAAAGCTAATGCATTGTGTGCGGAAAAAGAGGCCAAGAATGAAATCGATTCAGATGTCCAATCACTTCACCTACCCATCCCATCGAGGCAAGGGACTGGGAGTGCTCACTGAACTGTTGATTGCTCAGAGATACGTAGAGTAAGAAGTTCATTTTGTTTTTGCACGATAACTATACCGTAAACCTTTGGCTTAAAATCGTTAAAGGATCAATTCGATTTATGGACGGATAATTCATCAATAATTTCAGGTCTGGTTATCGTCCCTTCAAGGGAGTCAGTGACGCGAATGAGGGAGTGATCAGAGGAACGAAAGCATCGCCGCATTGGAGTGACGGAGAGGTGTATGGGTGGAGTGTGCTGAGGAAGAAAGAATGAAAAAAGCCGATAACTAGGTCATGATTATAATGGATCATCTTTCAGTTGTGACCATTATTTGAGTACTCACTATAAAGAAATATGTATTTCGCCTCATTGGAGTGGGGTCTGTGGATGGGGTGTGTTAAGAACGAAGGAATGAGAATCACAATCATACTTTCTGCTAACTATGCAATGATATTCCTGTATTCTCCAGCAACAATAAATATGTGCTCGTGTTATTCGTAAATTAGGACACTCTACAGTTCATAAAAAAACAGCTATATGTTTCAGTAAGATGATTTATCAAAATGTAGTCAAAGAAAATGATGTGGCATTTACTTCGAAGACGCTCCACAAACTAACAGCGCTACGAAGAGCCCGACGAATATTAGTAGAAAGACGAGAATCGACAGAAACAAGCACACGTCGCTGTCCCAATTACTGTCTAATAAGGCACTCTGCTCCCGCTTTGAAACTGCAATTTCCTTGAGTAAATCGATAAATAAATCATAACTTAAAAAGTAAAAATTTAAAAAGGAGTGCAATCACTCACGTTTATTCGTTGACATTTCATCAGCTAAGCTGCATTGGATGGGAAAAAACTCTTCATTGACCGTGTATTCGAATGATTTCTGATGCAAATGGACGCAAGCTAGTGAGAAGTTCTCGAATACTTGTTCTTTCTGAATTTTGAGAAATACCCCCGCTGGGAAGGATCGTCTAATTATGATCAGACGCGACGAACCTAACAGGTGCAATTTTCAGGCAACAACTCATGCTTTATCATAGCACATCAGAAACGGATGAAATAAAAGTGATAGTAGTTTGAAGATACCCAGAAGCCCCCATCGACAGTCGGAAATGAAATGAGCAGAATCATACCTGCCTGTATCAGAGGAACGTTCTAGACATGAATGAAATTCACATTACAATCGTTTCAATTGGTATTTCACGATTCGCTCACGGCACCTCTCTGATCCAAATCGGTTTCGGCTGTGGGGGAAATGGCGCGCCGGCCCGTGCGCAGATCGCTCGCCACGATAAGACTGCCTGCGCACACGTTCGAATCTTCTCACACCCAAACCGAGTGAGGAGCTAATGCGAGATACTGTTTGATGCGAGGATAGTGCAGAGAAGGAGAGATTTTGAATAAATGAGCGGTGAGCTGAGACGCTTCTCGCAACACTTGCGTTGTACTGGAGTACGAAAAAGTGCTGGTTGCTGTTTTTTTCTTGATCGCGTTTTCAGCATTATTAAGGAAAACAATTTAGACTTGTATTATTGATTTTACAAATTCAAGTTCATTTGATGCTTTTGAGTTGAATGTACTTTTCATTCCCTCCTTAGCTCCACTCTTCTACGCTAATATTAATTACTATCATACAAATAGTTTTACTTTTTATCTACATTTTTGCCTCTACATTTTCACTGTATGAAATATCGATCCCCCTACCTCCACTCTCATTCCTCCTCAGGGTCCCCTCCCCGGTCCCGCGCTGCTCCTAGTAGTCCCGGGACTGATAGAGTGGAGGATATTGAGAGAGTCCGGGGGTGAAAACAGGCGAGAGAGCAGGGGAAATGCGGAGAGTCAATCTCGATTCGCCTCCTCGAAGCAGATGTTTCTGCTTTTGACAGCTCGAAGGAGAGAATCGGAATATAGGAGCAGAGAATTCTAATCGACTCTTTCCCCTCTCGTTACTTCACTCTCTGTTATCTTTACGGTAGTGTGACGCGATATGAATGGGATATGGTAGGGCATTCATCCAATATTAATCGCCGCACAAATCATGCATACACAACTATTTGCAGTATTGGCTGGTCGGAAATGCGGTTTATTTAAACTTTCTGGGGCATTCATTCATGGATTTCCATAGAAGTTTCCTGACCCCTTTTTATGTCTTCTCTGTCTTGGGATGTGACGTAACCAGACATTTATCCACTCTGGAATCCATCCTGAGAGGGCGAAATTGGTGACAGTTCAATTCCTTTATCCCGCGAGGATCCAAAGCGATCCCTCTCTCTGCCTGGCAATAAAATTGTCCCTTTGTGTCTGAAACTATCTCTCTTTTTGAGGGAAAGTTCTATTTGTGATCAGATTATTGTTGATTGGAAACTCTCGAAGGTTTGAATGATCGGAACTGTTCCTTACAAAGAAGTTACAATTTCCCCCGTTCTTCGGCTTACCTTGAGAAAACGCAACAGTTTTCGCGCGAGCACCTCAAACTCCGCTCTCCCCTTCTTCCCCAAAAACCTTGAGCCAATGGTGTGAAAAGAAAAGAAGAAATGACGATCTAACGGGGGTTTAGTAGCGATGAGCCAATTCAATCGGGGTCGCTCGCCCCCGATTTGCAACGAATTAGCCTTGAATTCTTCAGATCATTGGCCAGAAACAGTCCCCAACATAATCATTCATTACCGTAGAAACTTGCTGTAAAGTACGGTCTCACCTAGCTGGCTAAAACTCATTCATATCCGTAGAAAATTGTGATAGAGTACATCTTCTCTGAGGAAAGTGCTCTTCGATTTCAGCCCATTGACACTAAAGTCGAGAGGGAGGGGAGGCGGACTACGGTAAGCCCCCCCCCCTTCTCGTCCCTCTTCCTTCTCAGTGTTACGACAGATCCTCCACTCTCGCTTTACGACTTCTTGACCAATTCAATGGACTTGCGCAATCGCGATGCAACTAAGATAACTGTTCGATAGTATCGCTTATCTTCCTCCAATTTGCAATATCTCTACCTCTTCAGGCTGTGGCATTCTTTGAACGGCTGTGCGAGGGTTGATTTGAGCGCATTATTAGTGTTCTATACCGTCAAGCGGGAGGAAAATGAACCAAGTGCGGGAAAATCCGGGAAAATCCGGGGAAAACCCGCAACTGTTGGCAAACGCGCCAGAGTTGATGAAATGACTCAATATTTGGATTTTGGGTGTTTCAAGGGATTATCTAAAATGTATCGTGAGGAAATTTTAATTGGTTGATGTAGCAACTTTCACAAATTGCTACCTTTTTCCATTACAATCAATTCCATTCCCTTCCTGTGCAACTACTGTAACACGACGTGTTAGTGGTCGTCCCACGTCACGATTACGTGCATACAGTTGTGTACATATCCTTTCTGTTCTAAATACCGAATTATATCATAATTCGTAACCCAATTATCAATCAATACACCAAATAATCATTTAAATAATGATTTCTACCTAAATCACACATGTCCTATATTCCCCCCTGGCATCATGCCAGAATTCAAACATCATCAGGGTCTGTGCACTCTCACCACGACTTCTACCGTACACCATGTGCGCGCTCTAATTTTTGGGATTTTTTCTCCCTTCGCCACGCGCACTCTCCCCACTTTACTTCCACCACGGAGTCATCCTCTGAGACAACCCTCGCCCAAGAGCGAGTCACATCCATCAAGGGCCAAGTCCCTTTCCATTCATAGATCCCCAGGATCTCATCCACGGACGACGTGCTGTCCAATCCATCCATCCATTCCCATCCATCCATCCCTTCCCTCCTTCCCTTCCCTATCATTTATCATTGTCGTAATAAACTTATAATAATTCATACCCTCGTCCTATCACACCTTACCACACTTGGTAATCACAACACTTCACTAGCACTCTAAGCTGCTCCCTGCTCATTGACTCGGAGGTCAATCGAGTATCGTGGACTGCTAGTTTGCATAGTTGATTCTAAATAGTCAAACGCGTGTATCCAAACGTCATCCGGGAAATTCAATTTTGAGAGCCGGGAAATGGCAAATTCAAAATCTCACGGGAATTGATATTTTTATGTTAATTGGGGTTTTCAGTAATGTCTAGAATTTCAGGAAGTTCAGCCCCACATATTTTGGCGATTTCGACGTTACACCATTTGCCGGCTCTCAAAATTGAATTTCCCGGATGACGTTTGGATGCATCCGGTTGACTATTTAGAATCAACCAATTTAAATTTCCTCACGATACATTTTAGATAATCCCTTGAAACACCTAAAATCCAAATATTGAGTCATTTCATCAACTCTGGCGCGATTGCCAGCAGTTGCGGGTTTTCCCCGGATTTTCCCGGATTTTCCCGCACTTGGTTCATTTTCCTCCCGCTTGACGGTAGTTCTGTGAGGAGTTGCTGTTAAAACATAGAAAGCTCCTGCAGATGTCTAAGCCCAGAGGGGTTGACTCGGTTCTATCAAGCATAATTACCTCGTGCGATTAGTGGTTGAACTCCCCGTGGATACCTCTCAATTCAAACATCCAGACATCCTCATTGACTCATCAGTGGCTAAACGGTGGCTCATTACTCAATCAACCCTAGATGTGGTAATCGATCTGCTTGCTGGTGCCTGGGAAGTGCCACATTGCGGACAGCTTCAATCACCTTTCCGTTAGACTTAGAATGGTAATCCGTTTTGCTAATAGGATAAGTAATTCTTTAACCCTTCACGAAGATCCAGAACGTTGCATTGACTCATCTCGTCAGGAATAAAAATTATCTGTCTTTCACACGGTTAACCCATTTGGCACAACTCTGATTTTTGGCAATGGATTTTCTCACCGTTCTATTCTACTCCACATTCATAGCGGTTGTTGTCTACGCCAAAAACCAGAGATGTTCCTCCCATTTGATACCTACTATGTCAATATTTCCAGTAAAGTATCCTTTTGCTACCGTATGCTCTAACTCTTTCCCGCCACTCGAGATTTTCTCATTATCTATTCAGTGTCGCCTCGCTGAGCGATTCAATTATCTTTAGGCGGCGAGCTTTCTCTGACTCTCTCCATCTCACACGCTCTCTCGCTTTCTCTGACTATCGAGACTGTATGAGACAAAGAAGCACACTCCTCCATTGGTATCTCCCACCCACTCGCAGGGCTATATTTCGAGCCTAATCTAGGCTCGCAAATTGGGACCCTCTTGCGCAACTCCTACTGTATTCTTATCAGATTTTGATAATTTCGGTCAGAGACGGGCGAGAGAGCGCTGCAATCGGAGAGAGTTAGACAGATCCTCTCTGTATTTGAACAGCTGCGAAACGTGAAATCCATCATGCATCCACCGCGATTCATGGATTCCCCCTCAATAGCATGTCTTCTTTACGGCCTTTCCTTCCTACACCGATGTTATCGACTGTTGTTATTCCCGGAGTACTTTCTCGAATGCGCGCGAAAACGGCCTCGATGGTCCCCATAATTCCTGGGGTGATTCTCGTTCACAGTCTGACCATCTGTCCCTTATAGTGCCCCATCAAATTCCTGAGTTGATGGGATGTGACTGGGCCCAGGGGTTACGATAGGAAGATCATCGATAAATCAGTCGTGTTTTTGTGGGGTGAAGGAGGACTTTGAAATCGGGGTGTCAGAGCGGGCTTCTAAATAAACGAGATCCAGATGTGTGTGTATTCTTCACTGGATTGATCGGAATGACGCAAATGTCCGAAGGGTAGGGCGAAATCACCTTTTTACAATGGTGAAATCACACATCCAACTAGACAATGTAGTTTATTCATTTTTTTCTTAAATTAGCACTAGTTTCCTTGAATCGTTTATGGCGGTGAACGCCTTCAGTTTATCAACAAACTCTAGCCTGCCACATTCCATTCTTCACCTAATCGCCCGCCCGATTATCTTGTTTGGCCCCTGATCTGATGCTGAAGATTCTGCACTGTCAATTATTGGATAATCCCCGTTGTTATCCCCTTACGAGTCCCCGTTATTTGGCTACCACCCCACTTAGGCCCCTTCCTTCCGTAAATCATCACTGTGGATTTGTTTATTCTCGCTAGAGTTTCAGCTCTCGAGACTTTCTCCTGCCTCTGACCCAGGATGACCTCCAAAAGACAGTGAATGTGCCACCCCCCCCCCCAACCTAAACAATGGGGATCTCTCAGCCCTCCTCAAGAGAGATATGAAGAGATAGTAGCGCGAATAAAGGATACTGTCGACCGGCGGCATTCTTTAAGGAGACCAACTTTATTATCAAGTGCGCCGGAGAGCCGCTGAATAGATAAGAGATTCATGATCTATCATTGACCTGCTATCCTTTGAATGGCGGTCTCTTTTCTATTATTTTCAATTATTTTCGAGGTAACGATTCGGCTATTTGAGCTGTTGATCTTTCATCCAAAATTACTAGAAATTCTTCATGATATCTTGTCCAACCCCCATTGAACAAGAGGTATACGGTAGCTCCCTCACTTTCGCATTCAGCCTTGGCTTCGAGGAAAAAAGAACAAATAAGAGAGTCGGCACGGCCCCTCGCTCCATAAATCGGCTTTTTGCACTGAATTTCAGTGGCGCGCTCTCTCGCTTTCACGTACTCTCTACGCAACCGTATACCGTCTGCCCTCTCCTCGAATCCCACTGTCTCTCGTACCCTCAACTGTCTGCGCCCTCTCACTTTCGCCCGGTCTCTCTGCGCTCTTTATTCGCTGAGAGACACTCTGGTTTCTCCCACCCACTGGGTACCCATTAACTGACCCACTGGGTGACGCGCATACAAACCAGTGGGTGAGATAATGGGTACCCAGTGGGTGGCGTTATGGGTTCCCAGTTGGTGAGGAAATGGGTGCGATGGAGAGTACTGTAGATGTGCATTGATTATCGATAATTGTACAAGTTGTCCCCATACAGTAACCAAGCCACACGTGGTGAGACCACGAGTGGTTAGTCACATCCAAAACACGACCACTTTGGATCGTAGGTAGGGTAACACTCGAATCCGAGGCCGCCCGATAAGGGGTTCAAAAATCAACCTTATAGGCAAGGTGCGTGCTAGCGACACCGGTCACAAACGGGCACTCTAATGGGTACCCAGTGGGTGGGGTAATGGGTGCCCAGTGGGTGAAATGGGAGTGGGTTCCCAGTCGGTGAGGTAATGGTTTCCCACTGTGTCGCGCAAACTCCGCCCACTTTTAATGGGTACCCAGTGGGTGGGAGAAACCAGAGCAGCTTCGGTGTATATTCCTCCTCCTCCTCCACGAAATCGCTTCATGAAAGCCCGGGTGCCCAACTCAATTAGCCTTTTATTGTTTCTGTTTCGCATCTTCCTCTGTGTGAATGACCGTGAGATTGGAGGAGGGCCAAACCTAATTTCGAGGGAGCTACTAAGGGGTGAGGATGGAGGCAAAAGGAGTATCGTGCCCATAAAAAGTCTCACATAATTCTACATTTATGTTCTACATATATATAATATATTAATAAGTTTTATGGACAAGATATCATTCACTAAACAATGCGCGATCCTTGCAAATTCTTAGAAAATGTGCTCGAAGAGAAGAGTTGAAAGACTTTCAAGTCTACCGTATACTCTCGACAGCAATGACTCATCCTTGTCCCGTGTATCCCCACTTCCATTCACCTTTTGCCCCGTTTCTTCTTTCGCTTTCATTTTTCCCATTTTTTGCGCCGTTGATCCGTTCTTTCTTTCTTCTTTCCCCGGCTAGGGGACACTCACAGTGGATTCAGTGCCATAAATAAGGTACTGGCGGGGAGAGTTACTCCTTTGACTTTGGCCAAGTCAACAGGGGATCCGACACTCTCTGAGTCAGTAATGTTTCCTAGCAGTGCCTTCTCCATTTTGGAAACGATGAATCCAAAAGTAAATTCTGCACTCAATATCGTAAGACCGAGTATGAGGGTACAAGTAGTTCAGATAGTCCAACCAAATCCACTGTGAAGAACACCCTCCTATCACTGCAGTAGATCACAATCGCGTATCACCAGGGGTCCTCGATACCCGAGGGAGATCCCGGTTGAGGTCAATCTCCGACCTCAATAACCATGCCGGCAAAGACGAATCATGCCCCGAGGCGGGGATCTCTTAGCACCTCCCGTGATATACAGCCGCCGCTCCTCTTTATGATTTTGACCCTCGCTCTCGATGTCTCTCTCAATTCACAATACTCTCTCGGTTCTCTACCTAACGAGAGACAAGGCAAAGTGAAGAGACGAGACTCCCGCCCCCTAGCCCCCTCCTCCCTCCCTCCATTCCTCGATCTATCCATGGACCGTCTATGGGGTCTCCCTCCTCCTCAGTCTCTCTCTCTAATCTCCCCACTCTCTCATTACCCCTGCCCCATCTCGGTTGGCCCCGCTCTCTTCTCCCCCATTTCTCTGTAAGGCTTTCTAGAGGTCTCTTCTTCTTCTGTCCATCTCCTTCTTCTTTTGCCCCGTTCGGTTCTTGCCTGTTCCCCAATTCACACTGAGATGCCTGATTTTGTGCCTCTTCTTTTTTCATATGAAGCTGTGTTTTAGATATTACAGTGAATACCGTGATGACCGTGGTTCAACTATCGATTGATCCCTGACCTCCGTTGATCCAGCACAGCCCGGTACTCTATTATTGAGACAAAGACTGTTATCCTTCCTCACTCTCTCCTCTGATCTGCCCTCCAGGGGGGGGGAGGGTAACAAACAAAAACCGAAAGTGAAAAGGGTATGTGATAGACAGAAACGCGCGCCACTCTGACTGTTGTATTTAGAGGTTGGGATTACATTTGTCTTTTCTCCTGCTTGGACCGACTATAATCATCACTTGTTTTTCCGTAAACAACCGAGTCGATCGCCCCTTTCCGGTCCTTTATTCAATCGAGTTCAAACAATTCTTGATCGAGTCCGAGGTCAGTAGACCCCTTTTCATACATCCGAGGGTAACGTCCTCACCCAATTCCGACTATTGAACCCCAGCCATATTAATGTCGAGACTTGATCGGTCAAGGTTCGCGATGATTTCACTATTTTAATGCTCCGTCATTTCGCCTGTTGCTCCAGATGTGGTTTTATTGCGAGTCGCAGTGCCAGTCATCAACTGGACCATTACGGTTTAGTAGGCGCGGCGCTAGAATACGCGGTTTTGGATCTATAGGGGATGAATTCTCAACATTTTGTATCTTCTTGATATTTTCTTTACTCAGGATGTGATCGCAAGGTAGAATGAAGGAAAGAATGCTGCTCGTTGGCTCTACCATAAATTTTTGTGATTTCGGATTGAAAGCAATATTATTATAATTCTCAGCAAAATACTGTTTGAAAGCGACTCCCTTGCCCATTTCGTAAGCTTCTCTCCCCATCTCCTTCCCTTTCCGACTCCCATCAATCAATAGACGCGCGCGCTCGTTCACTCATTCATGTGACCGTTCAAGTCTCCCTCGGTTTCAGACAGTATCGGGTTCTCCGGTACCCGAACCACTACCACGGATCCACTCGGTCAAGCACCAATCATTCCCTAGTGCGTGGGGCACTCTTGGGACAAGTAGGCGAGGGAGTGAGGCAATGCGAGAGACCCTTTGTCTCGGGCCCGGATAATACCTGGGTTCCTCCTGGTACTAGACCGAATCTCCAACTTGAGCTAATAGGGGGCGCGCGCGAAACAATGGCGCCCGGGTCAGCCATTCTTCTCGTTGTCACACCCTCGGGCATAATAACCCAGGGGCATGTTCATTCGGCTCATCCTGGTGCATCCCTTGCAACTCGTAAACCTTACTGTAATATATCTAATGGAATTATTATTCTCGCCCGCTAGTACAAGCATTTGTATGAGTACGATTTGCAGATGCACATTCGAGACCTCTGATCGAGCACGATACCCTATCGTCAAGCACAAATACGGGCTATTGCCAGTCGCATTTGCTACCTCCTCTCTCGATATGATCCTCCTCCTCCTCCTCCTTCTCCTCCCTGTATCTTCTCTCTCTCCCATTTCGCCGGCTGTTCATACAAAAAGAGAGGGAGGATGATCGAGAGGGGGGATAAGGTAAACGCTCACGACGGGCGATCAGGCTTGCACTCGGTGGGTTACTGATCAGTGATACTCTCGATTATTGAACTCTGATCTTTGATCTTTATACCTTAAACCATAGTTGTACTTTTCTACGATTACTTGATCTGTTTGAAAATTCACCAATCGATCACCGATGTTGGATCTCCTAGATCAACTCTATCACCCCTAGAAAAGCTTCTCGCTGACCTGTCACCTCTAATTTATCTGCACTATGCTCCATTGTCTCGCACCCCCTCGCGTGCCTTGCCTATTTGGCCCAGATTTAGACAGAGACAGAGAGCTGAGAGGGGCGAGATTCCCAGTGTGCTCCAAGAGAAGGGAGGATAAAGGCTCTTACGTAATCAGCGCGCAGCACAATGCTCGCAGTTGAGCAATATCTAAAGTTCGGATTACCGTACCCGGGCTAGGTTACGGTACCAGACAGATATCGATTGGCTAACGTAGTGCCACCCACCGGAAGCTCATTGACCTCTGCCGTTAGATAATATCCTCTTTCATGATATACCCCACTCCATCTCTGACCGTTGCGTAATGCAGAGCGGTCAAGAGAGGCGGCCGGTCTTGTGCTCTATTGAGAAAAGATCAATCATGCATTCTTCTCTATACATCTTTGATCGTCCATTGTTCATAGAAATGATTATCAGTCACGCTCTTTATCTGATAGAGATCCGTCCCCCTGGTACTCTACCCCCATCTCAACCCATCGCGTCAAGAGAGTTCCGTCTCACCGGGGGGCCCCTTCTCAGTTTGAGCGATCTGATTAGTGGCGGTCTTGATGTGCCCGACCGGGGGCGGGAACTTTGAATCTCCAATTGTGTTCAAATCTAATAGTATATTTCCCGTACATCAGAGGTTAGGCGATGTTAAGGGTTGTTCTTCTCTTTTCCGTTCCCATCTTTATTACCGCAGTTTAGAAGCATTGCCGTTCCCATCCCGATACTGACACTCATTTACGATTGCGACGCTAATAATCCCGCGTTCAGGCTGTAAAAGATGAGAGCTTCTCGCGTCGCTTTTACAGAGCGTCGGTAGCTTAAGGCGTTACAGTGTTCCTTTTTCAAATGTCCAATTCAACTACCGTAATCAATTATTTTGTTGTGCTGAGAAGCAAAAGACATTTCGCCCATTACAGTATCCTCCCGTCAATCGTTCCATCCCATTTACTTGACGATTCTCTATCGCTCGGGGCTTCTGTCGAGCCTCTTTTCTTATTCTCATTCTCCCCATCTCCCTCTCTAGAGCCCCCAATCCCTCCCCCCCCCCCCCCCCCTCCACACTCATTGACCTTGAATGGTAGAAGAAGGGGTAGAGGGGAGAAGACAGTAGAGAGAGTCAGGGTCCTGTAGGGAGCAGGGATCCTAGAAGGGGGGATAGATGGAGGAGTAGCGTAGCCGGGAATAACCTGAAAGCCGGCAATCACTTTCCGATTACGGTAGTTGTGTGCCGAGTGCAGATCGCATTCTGCTGTTCACTGATCTATCAAATCTCTCACGAGGCCTTTCGCCAGATGTTGTCTGATTTGCGACCGTGTCCCTGAGGGATTTGGGATTTTGATTTCGCTTTTTTGGTTCGGATCAGAAGGCGGATCATCAAATTGGTCCTACAATCTTCAAAGGGAGCGCGATGTAAATCCAGTCGGGTTTAGTGATCAGCCCCCGAGAGCACTTTACAAGGCGCGGTAGACCAAAGGGGATCAAGACGACTTTTGTTTAGAGCGGCGATCTGTCTTGACAGTTTGAATCCACCAGTCTCCCTGTCGCCCCTCTTTCTTTTCAGTTTTTCCTCCATTCAGATCACTCTTCCATTCATCTCTTCTCCTCTTTTGACAACTTTCACGCCCCCTTTGTTTCCATTTTGCCCCTCCATGTCGCGCGAATCGTTCTTTTCTTTTCGATTTCATCATTGATCGATCGATATTTGTTCACTCCTCTTTGGATTTTTGTAGTATAATATAATTAAATAATTCAGGGTCCATGGCCTCGCAGCCTCCGTCCTCTGCAGCACTTGCAGCAGAAGCAGCCACAGTGAGCGCTGCAGGCACGCCCTCCGCATTTGCAGCAGCGACCAGCAGTGGAGCATTTCCGACCGGATATGAGGTAAGTACTACATTGTTATCAGGGGAGAAAAGATCTCTTCTCAAATGTACCTTATGAACCGTTCGGTGAGCGAGCATTCGAAATTTGAGTGAATCGTGCAAAATAAAAGTCAGGAGTTTTCAGTGAAGAGTGATTTCTTATCGGAATAATTCCAAAATTGATTGTGGATGGATCTAAAGTTGATGTAAATCAGATGAAACTTTACTTATTATAAAAGCCAAAGAATGAATTTAGCGAAATAGTACTATTATTTTAGAACACCTACTACCAGGACCAGTATTGGATGCCACAGAATTACGGAGGATACTCGGTATTGCCGCCGGTGAGGTTATTTTGGTATATTGCTTTTACTCTCAATGAACGAACTATTGAAGGAATAACTCTGGAACATAGAAATACTATAATATATCTAGCGAAAACCATTCTAAAAACTGAAACAATAATTAATTAATTAATGAATGAATAAATTTGTTTAGCCCGACCTCTCCCAGTCGTCCGGCCAGCCCCTTCCCTCCCTACCCACCTCTGGCGCCGCAGACATTGTCGAGCTAGGATCGGTATATTTCCAATCAATTTTCTCATTGCGTGAGGCGTTTCTGCTGTTTACCAAATCACACCATTGCAGACGTCCACCTCAACGACGGCTCCCGTTCCCGCCACCTACGACATGGCTCCGCCCACTGCGGACGCTCTCCAAAACATGTACAACTGGGGCTACTACATGCCGTCGATGGCCGGGGCCGGAGGAGCCGGCGTATATTCGACGGATCCGGCGGCGCTCGCGGCCGCTGCCGCCGCAGGAGGCTACGCCGATCCGACGGCCCTGGCTGCGGCCCAGGCGACGGATGCGCAGCAGCAGCTTCATAATTTCTACATGGGCCAACCGGTAAGTGGGTGTGATATGAGAACAGGTTGATGTTTTGGATACTGCACTAATTTTCTGCTTCTTTTCTATTCTGAAAATACCACTGAAGAATTTCGATTCTGCAACAGCGCTCTCTTCAGGCACCAACCGACATCGCCGGCACTTCAACGGGCCTGGATCCGTCCCCTTATCTTATCCCCGGAGCTGGTCACAGCCAGGTAATTTGTTTTCGCAGCCGATTCATTGAAAATTATTAAGAAATTGGTATACTCGAATGTTCATATCTGAAAAAAACACGACGATTATTATGCCATCAGCATTGAGAAGTTTTGGTTATACGCGCATCATAGATTTGTAATAGAGATGAAGACATGCAAACATTAAGATATCGCCCGGCCACTTCGACTACACCGCCGGTCTCAGCATGTACGGAGGAGCATCGGGTGCAGTAACGGGGCTGGCAGCGAGGAGCAGGTCGGATGTTTTTTTTAATTTTTTTTATCTAGAACGAATGCTTTATTCATCGCAAGCATCGCGATCTTTCGGTACTAGTGGAGCTGGTGAAACATAACTAAAACAGATTTTGATTTGCTTTTCTCGCTAGCGCACTTCCCTTGTGAAACAGATGCAACTGAAGAGATCTGTATAGTAACAATCTTTCTATCTTTTTTCAGAATTTTTTTTCTGTTTTTTTTATTGAGATGAAAGTGCAAAAACAATAGAGTTGTTTGCTCGAGTGAAACTCGGCGAGCGCGAGTTCATTTTAAATTCACTCGGACCGGTTGGATCACTCGCGAGTGAAAAATGAAAAATTCACTCGCGAGTGAAAATCCACTCGCGAGTGTTTTTGTAGAATTCGAATCGAGAATTGATTGAATTTTATTTCTCCATTGAACCCTCCGTTGAAGTGAGAGACCGGTCACTTTGCATTGGCGAGGAGAGAAGGAATGAGGCAGATTCAATTAACTCGGCGAGTGGATTTGACTCGCGAGTGCGATCAAAGAAATCCACTCGCGAGTGGATTTTCACTCGCGAGTGGATTTCTCATTTTCCACTCGCGAGTGCCGAGTCACTCGGAATAACAACTCTAAAAAACAACTGATCACTTCACATTTGTTCGTAATAGGTAGAGCGCGTGAAACATAACTCAAAGAAAAGAATTAAAAAACAAATTCAATGATTTTTTTCATTTTCGAAATTTGCAGCTCCTCCATGTCGGGTCGCAACTCCTCCGCTGCAGCTGCTGCAGCCGGCAGCGGCGGCGCCAAGACTAGGAAAGTCAAGGCCGCAGCAGCATCGGCAAGGACTTCAGGGGGAGGCATGAGCAGCATGGCGTCGGGTAGTATTGGTGAGTATTTGTCTATTTTTTAGGGCGTTTAAATTCACTAATTTTGCTATGACCACTGTGCCCACTATATTTGCACAAAATCAAAAAAATAACAGATATCTGCTAACTTCCTGTCTTCCGAATATCATACCAAAAGAAAGAGAGCAAAATACGCCAACGAGTGTCCCTTTCCGATTCGAAAAATGCAAACGATATTTCTGAAATAAACGAAAATATATAAATATATTGTTTTCCAGCCTCCGGCAGCATCAACGGTGACTCCGATGGAGAGGGAGGATCGGATAAGGAAGTAGTGAGGAGGGATCAGAACAATGCGAGAGAACGGTGAGAGATGAGATTTCTGCTAAGATAACTTCTTGAAAGAGGCACATTCTCCTTCGCCAGGAATATCTTGTTGTGATACTTTTTTTTTTCAACCGTGAGTTGTGTTTGATATTTATGCGCATTCGCCAAAAAGGCTCGTGAAACGTAACTGAACTTATTTTGCCGAATGAAGATTAGATGCACGTCACTTTATAATATACTGCTTGCAGAATCCGTGTTCGCGACATCAACCAGGCCTTCAAGGAGCTCGGCAAGATGTGCTACCAGGTAAATGGCAAGATGATCTACGAGGTGACTATTCAACGCTTTGCGCGCCGCCGCGCACTTCTTTTCGCAAAATCGGGCATTATCCAGAGGGATGTGCAAGGTAAAGTGCGCGGCAACGTGTTCCTTGCAGCTGCAGCACAGCTCGATGGGCGGAGCGAACGGAGGAGCGGGAGGTGACAAGGCGCAGACCAAGTTAGGCATACTCCACCAGGCGGTGGAAGTGATCCAGAAGCTGGAGGAACAGGTGAGATAGATTGATCTTTGATCTTTAACCAATAGGTGTAATTGTTGTCCTTGGTATCTTTCTTTTCTGGCGGTAAACAAAGGCAAAAAATAAAGACTACGTGATGGTTGAGCACAAGTGAACTTAGAGGTTTTAGAGGTATGAAAAATGAAGTTTGAACTTTGATCTCTCAGGTCCGTCAGCGTAATCTCAATCCCAAGAGTGCCGCTCATCTCCGACGAACGCACGGTGACGACCTCAAGCAGGCGCCCGGCGGACTCGGGCTGGGGTAAGGGTGATCTTTGATCTTTGTAGTTTGCAGTCAAATTGTAGATGGAATTTCATCAAACTTTATTGGATCTTGAGCCATCTCACACGACAAATCGCTCGTTATCTGTTTTCCAATCGAGTTATTCCTTACAAAGAATGTACTGGTGTGTTAGTTTGATCTTTGATCTTTTGCAGGATGTCGGACGACGACAAATCCCGAGTGCTCGCCTCTCTGCAGACCGGAGCTGGCGCATTCGCCATGCCCGGTCCCTCGGGCGGATACGGAATTTAAATACTCATTTTAATATTTGAATTTCCCGCCAAAATTTAGCAGAATTTCCGAAATTCCCGATTAACCGTGAGAGGAACTATAAAATCGTTCCGAATATTAGCATAATTTCACACATGACTCGTTGTCTCTCCCTTGCATCTCAGTGTTTCTGTCCCTTCCTAATGACATTTTTCGACTCTTGGCTTTATGCAAGCAATTAACTCTGGCATCTCGCAAACAATTGTTTCCCATTGACAGTATTATGACTTCCCATCAAAATTCCTGACTCAAGCAAGCCAGTATTACACTCAAAATCACCCAAATGTTAAAGCACCGTACACTCTTTCACTTAGGTCCCGAAAAGAAAGTTTCCGTATCCTGTCAGTTCCCAATCGTCCCATCTACCGTACTCCACCCTCGTTCATATCTGGTTCTTTTTTGTATTGATTTTCCACCTTCTCTTCTCCCGATATTCTCCGAATTATTGTGCAAATTGGATAATAAATATGTCTCGACTCATTTTTTTCTCAAGCATTAATCATTCGTGGAAAGTGAACCAATACGTCAATACAAGTCAAATTATTACGTGTCACGAATGAACTACTATATACATCAGCAAAAGAACTAACTTTACAATTGACCCGAGAACGATTATTTTTTGGTTTGTGATCTAGCCGCAGGTTCTTGTTACCATTGAGAACTGAGTTTGCTATGCGATGGGAAGGGTCCTGAGAAGTTGTTTGTCTCGACGATTCAGGGTATGTCAGTCCCTCAAAAGTGCGCGCAATGTGTGCTGGGGGACAAAGCCAAAAAAAGAGAATCGCGATAAGGATGACAAGGGTCGTGTGACAGCTATCGAAGTCACATGAGTTTTGCGCTTTTTCTAGGGATTACCCTCAACGATAAGGTGTGCTCTATAATCTACAATGTGCGAGCTTGGAGCAGTGATCATTGCATGATCGGGACAAAAGAGAAGGCGGCGGCATGCTTGTAGCACTATGACACTAGAATGAGGCGGGCTACGGTGGATCGATAGTGGGGGAAGGGTACTGTACGGAAATCGATGATCAATCGCGGTGGTCGAGGTGGTCAAGGTGTGTAGTGTAATCGATGATCGATTAGATGGGGAACGGAAGGTTCAGTTGAAGACGTTGACTTGCAGAGCGCGGTTGAGCTGGGCCGGCGCGCCGACGAACGTTTGATGATTGTCGACAACCAGCACGTCTCCGTGTTCGAGCACGATTGTATGCTGCAGATCGAGACAGATCTGGAATACGGTAGGATTAGGATATGGTTAGATATAATATCGATTACTACGGTAGGATTAGGCTTCGGTAGCATACGGTCTTTATTAGTACTATAGGATTAGGATTCGGTAGCATACGGTATTGATTACTACGGTAGAATCGATGGTGTTGGTTACGGTACCTTGTGGAAGGTCTTCAGGCACTGGTAGTACCGATCGATTGAGTCCACGGTGATCTCCGAAGAGCGCACGTCGTTGTTGAATGTGGCCTGAAAATTGTCAACGATGAATTTGGTCTATCGAAAAATGAGTTTTGTTGCTTGATCGATAAACGATCTGCCCCGCTGAAGCGCACGTGAATCATTCATGTTTGTGTCACCGTTGTGAAATGACTCGTGAACTGACTAGGAACATTGCACAATATTATCGACCCCGAGAACCGACTAGATTCCTCACTAAGTATAACAGTGAATAATCACAAGAGTGATCGGACTTTGGAGGGGTGTCCCGACCTATCCGAATCGTCACTCATTTTATCTATTAATGATCACCTGACCGGATGAGCGGGCAAAGTACGCGCGAGACTATGATCACTCCTCACAACTAACACATCTTCTAACGTGAAAACAACTAGGGGGAGTTCCTGCGGAGGATTGTTGATCAGGATTCTGGCCGAATTTTTTCACAAATAGCAACGCAAAGATCGGAATTCAGCACGAAACCCTATGTAAAAATGCTAGAAATAACGCAAAAATCCCAAGAAAAACGCCGATACACTCATTATACCGTAACCGTAACGGAATAAAAATCGAATTGAATTGAATTGTATTGAAATGGTACTTACAGCGACTACTCTGCCGTCTCTGATGGTTGCTGTAGGGTGTGATGCGCGGAACATGTCCTCCGAGTAATCGATCTGAAGTAAGATACCGAAATCCATCTACCGTATCTCAAGCGATCACTAACTGACTATATGCTTACCGGAGCGGAAGCCAGGAAGTCGAACTGGTCTCGATGCGTGGATGACATCAGGGACAGCGCCGCGACTCCGTCCACGAGAGTCACCTTGGCGCCCGGGGTGATCGGCTCGACGGTAACCAGAGACGGGATCTGCGAAATAGGATATGGTAAAAGTCGAACTGCCTCACGCAATGCAAATTTCGACAGGCGACGAATCGAAAAACTCACACGCTCCATCTGCGGCCACACCGTTCCCGGCTCGGTGCGCCCGGCGCCCCAGCGCATCGTCGCCGTGGCGCCCTTCTGGAAGACCTCGGCCCGGGGGTGGAACGGCAACACGCGCCACGGTACGGTAAGCACCTGCAATACTTATCGTGAAATGGCTTTTTAAATTTTCAGGACCTATAAGCACCCTCCTAGGGTTGGCTTGTCGAGAAATGGTCTCTTCATTTTGCATACTTTTCGTTGATCCGAGAAGCAAGAGAGCGTGCGGAATGATGAGAGTCATTTCTCAATAAGCCAGCTCTACACCCTACCGTAACCCCGGATACCGTACCTTTTGCGTGATCGGACACTCGACGGCCTGGACCGGCTTCACCTTGGTGTGGTCGCGCAGGAACTGCAATGGATTTCATTGAATTTTGCTTGGATTTCAGTCGTTTTGCGACCGATCAGGTGGCTTTTCAGAGTCAAAATGAGCAAAAAACTGGAAAATGAGTACCTTGGAGGTGTATTCCGAAGCGAGGAAGGGCGGCCAGATCACCTGCACCTTCTGCTCGTCGGAGTAGCAGTTCTGCAAAGGGAGGATTTCAGTTTGCGATTGCGATGATGCTACCGTAATCCCCTGGTTCGGTACCGTATCCCAGAAATAATACCTCAGGCTTGGAGTTCATGTCCAGATGAAGAAGGGAGGGACGCTTGTCCGAGTTGTCCCGCATCCACACGTACGAGAACTGCGCCGAGAGTCCATCCTGAAAGGGGGCCATGGACCCAGGGTACCAGGGATCCGGGTACCAGG
This sequence comes from Pristionchus pacificus, assembly GCA_000180635.4. NCBI lineage: Eukaryota > Metazoa > Nematoda > Chromadorea > Rhabditida > Neodiplogasteridae > Pristionchus > Pristionchus pacificus. The sequence goes on along the minus strand of CM026579.1, from coordinate 24,329 downwards.
TACCAGACTTGGCAACACCACTTACCTCCCACTCCACTCGCAGGGCACGAGGAAGGCGTTGGGCGGCGCGCAGTGCGATCGTAGCCATGATTATCGAAGGTAGGAGACAAGTTGAGTGAGGCCTGAAAGGGGTACTGTAAGGTTACGGAAGGGCCATGGTTTGAGGACACGCTTCGCAAAGGGGCACGCGCGCGAGTGACCGATTATCAATGAATGGGTGGAAGATAAGAGGGGTCACGGCACGTGTTTAACGATTGAGGAGTGAGAAGATAGGGGCGAGGCGAGGAGGTGAAAGTACGGAGTAGACTTTGAGAGTCTAGGATGTGTTGGCATAGGGTTCACGTGAGGCGATTACGGTGAAGGAGCTTTTGACCCGGATTTTTATCTCAGTGCTTCCACTCCATGAACCCCAAGCCGAGAAGTCCCATGCACTGTAGAGGCAACGGCGCCTTATAAAGAGGGATGAAACGAGGCGGAGCTTTGGATGTCATCTCCGATTAGGTTACCCTTATATTTATGCCAAACTGATCTCTGAGGGGTTGGAACTACGTAGTGGGATAGAGTGGACAAGATATGGGACGGTTCGAGGAGATGTGAGGTACAAAGGGCCATTTCATCGAGAATGATCGCGGAACCCATCGTCAAAAAGTGGGAGGAAACCCCTCTGCTCGCCTACTCGCCCCGCTCTGCGCAATAAACACAACTCGTTTTAGGTGGCACATGACAGACGATCGATTCGGTCGTTACCGTACAACTGGATAGAGATCTGTAGAACCGATTATGAGTTTGACTGCTTGCGCTATCTTTAGGGACTAAAGAAAACTTGCAGCCGTGCAGAGATCGGATAATGATCTCGTGATCGATTACGGTACGCCTAACAAGCTTCCCCGGTTCGACCGGTCAAACTCCCGTAGACACGTGCGCGCAAGAGCAATCGCAATGACTCCGCAAGAGCACACGTGTGCTAGATAAGGAAGACAGGCCGCGCCCTCCGGGCTCCTACCGTAACCTTCGTCGGTTTCGCAGGTAAGACCATTGATCGGCGTCGGGTGTAAAAGTGTGGTTGGCAGGTGTTGTTTTCATCTCCCGGAACCCTCAAACAGGAACAAGAAGACGGGAGGAGGGGCGGAAGGAGATAAGAAGAGGAGGGTGTTGGCACAGTGGGAACACAGGAGAAAGGGAGGGAGGGGGTTCCCCGTGGGTCTTTCCCCGACTCCGCCCCCTTTTTACTACTATTCCACTACGCATCAACACTGGAAGATGTCAACAGCAAGTGCGAGACGGGGTCGGACGGACCCGACGGGCACAAGAGGCTGTTTACTGTAGGGAAAGTTCGGCTAGCCAAGGGGTGCCACCGGGGATTTGCCGTGAAGTTTTTTATCGGATGATTCTTATGGGGAAATTTGCATACTATCCTGGGTCAGGGTTCACATGGGCTGCAAACGGCGAAGAGTGAGCAAGGATCGGGGCAAAAGCTTTGACGTCGAGGGCTTATTTCCCCTTCTTACACCGGAGCACTCAGCTCTAAACTCTAAAGGCAGCGCTGAGTCAGTTCTCGAACAGAGGGGGATCCCGTGACTAAAATCGAGAGCGAGCGAGAGAAAGAGGGAAGCACCCACTCTTCTGCAGCACAAAAAGCGGGTGGAATTTATGATCGCGGGAGCGAATGGAGTGGGTGAGGGAGCACTCGGTTCAGGGAGACCTGAGAGCAGGAGAGTAGTGATAAAGAATAAGCGAAATGGAGAGAAAGAGAGACGGCTCACAAATGCTGCGGTACAAAGTTCTCATGGAGGCTGTTGATCTAGAGTGAGAGTGAACCAAGGGAATGATCGATGGATGCTGCACTGAGTGGGGAAGGAGAAGGATGTATGGGAGAGTGGAGTCTGAACCGGAACGGGCATCCGTGTTGATGCCATCCGACTTGGACCAGGATTTGGGGCTGGGCACTTCCAGAGGATATCAGGTGAAATGAAGAGATCAGAATGCGAACACTGAAACCGTAGTATGCCGTATTAGGACTGGACATGGCCAGAGGGTACGGGGGAGTGGGTGAAATGAAGAGATCAGAAAATCAGTGCGCACTCAGATCCCGTGTGCTCGGGGCTAGAGCTGCCAGACGGCCAGAGTCGGCCCCGAGGCGGGAAAACCGTGTACGGACAATGAGCAATCTCGTGATTTCGGGGGAGGGGCAGAGACGCAGAGGAGGGGGATGGGAATGGATCCTCGTCAATCCATTGAACCATTGAGGAAATTCCTTTGATGGGGCCAGTTTGATAGTAGTCATAGTTGTGAAGAATTGAGCTGGAATTTTCCATCTGCAGGAAGGGAAATGATTCACATTCGACCCGGGTGCAAACCTTCAAATTGGGCGAATGCTGAGGAAGTGCCGTGCATTCCTCGGGTGGGTGTACACAGGTGTTTTCCTCTTCCTTGTTTTCTGTTGTGATTACTGTAGGGGCAGGGGAAAGTCACACGACGGGCTGCCCGGAAACATGCGCACACACAAACATGATAGGAGCGACGCGACGGTGCAATTTGAGAAAACAGTGAGGATCTCTGGTTCCCTGCTAACTCCCTTTGGTACCTATCCTGCCACGTGGATCTCTGGATCCAGATTGGAATTGGCTTACATTGGTTTCTAATCGTTCTGCGGATAGAATTCAATTATATGGTTCTCTGGTTCACGAACCCCGACTGGACCAGATCATCACTGGTTCCCAACCGATCACATACCTTGTGACCGGAACCACAGTTCAGCGTAACACGCGGCGTTCTTATCTCTCTCTCTGAGAAAGGGAACGAGAAATGGCGGGCACTCGATTGCTCGCGAGTTACACCCAGTAAGTGTCGCGTGATCACGAAAGTATGCGCAATATCTGCGGTGCGGATTTGGGCGAACTGGTAAAAGTTAGGGACAACGCGACGAGGATAGTGATCGAATTTGGTCTAACAATGATTCTTTTTTTTGAATGAGTTCTTCAAAACGGAGTACTGGGAGCACTATCATCTGGTGGGAGATCACTGATAGGAAAGTGATTATTGATTAGCGATATTTGATTGAGCGTAGGAGAAGGTGGCTATAAGAGGGTCAAGTCCAGAGTCCGCTCCTTGTTTAGCCGGACACCATAAGCTCCACTCTCAATGATCAATGCTATCAGCGCGGCGCTACTCACGAGAAGCAAAGGTCGGTTGGAAGACTCGTGACTGGGCGATTCGAACAAAACTGCTTGTCTGAGCACTCAGCAAACTTTCTCACAACCTTGCGAAAGGAGCGGTGTGTCACCAACTCGTCACTTGATCATCACCTAGGGGTGCTTGGTTTACCGGAATGTGTTTACATTTCGATCGTGGACTAAATCTATTTTGAGTTTTCGATTTTCGAGACTGCGTGAAAGCTAATCATTCATTATTAAACTCTCCCAGAACTTCCGAACTACGGTATCCCTCGATTTGAAGATAAATCAATGTCCGAAATCGAGTGAACCTCAATCAATCACGAGAGCTCCGGGTCTATGCCCCTCTCCAATTGATCTCTCTAGGTTCTCCCCAAACCCCCCTTTCTCACGCATTTCGTTGAACTGTCAGTCAGGCAGCACTTCAAATAAGGAGAGATCGCTCTGCATCTCTGCAGCAGCGCGCAATTGAGCGAGGTAGGAAGGGGAGAACCGGGGGAAGGGGGGGGGGGGTGAGGTGTACCCCGTCCACGTGAGCGCCACGTGAAAGCGCCCAACCAGCTGTGCGCCAGCGAGAGACAATGGAAACCGAAGAGAGCACAGAGAAAGAGACAAGATAGTGTGCATAGACAAAGGGACTCCCTCCTCAAGGAGAATAAGACGCTGCACGTTTAGTGGCGAAAAGCGGGAGAGCCCCGGCGGAGCAAAAGAAAGGAATGAGAGGAAAATGGATCGACGCACTGGTTTTGTTGTGCTTTCGAAATAATAGCGGAATCTGTTGTTTGCTCAAGTCGTTTTGTTTGAGAAGCTTCTCGGAAAATAATGTACTAGAGTATGGGGAAATCGTACCGGGAAAACTGTTCGCGCGAAATGAGTCACAAATATTTGCTTGTACTCAGAATTCCATGCCTACCAGAAAGAAAGGAAGTGTTGAGCTTTGAGGGTGTTTAACCAACTACTTTCCCTTATGTTCCAGTGATTTATTCCACGAGGTAATACGTCTGCTCCTCTTCACATGATTTCGCAGAACAGAAAACAACTCTGATTACTCGAGCAAGGAGAACTTCTCTCTCGACGGGAGGAAGTTTGAAGGAAAACAAGATTCGTTTTTCAGGAATCACATGCCCCTCCCCTCCCTCTCATTTTCCATCGAACACTGTGAGAGAACTCTTCTCGTCTCTTCATTTTCCATAACTCACGTTAGTCAGAGAACCCGTAGAACTAGAGTGTATCCACTTCTACGAGGAACTGGACGATCAGAAGAGAAAGTAAGAGTGCGAGAATGAGAAGGGATTTCCCCGGGTACCCGGGATATCCCCCTTTCTTCTTAGAGGTCACTCGGCAGTTCAAGAAATCAAAAAAATGGAGAGATTGAGTGATAAGAAGGACTATTTCGCGAGCGCAAGAAAGGCAAGGTACAGGGGAATAAAAGTGAGTGAGGGGTTTGAGTGACTGAATCGGAGAGAGTTCTGAAAACGACAAGGGAACAAGCTATGAAGGGGAGACTAGAAGAAGTAGAGGATAGAAATTACGGAACGAGAGAGAGTTCCTGAGTATGGCAACTGAAGACTATGAGAAATAAATTTCATGTAGTGAGGAAGTTTTCGATCTTTTATACCGATAGTAGATGGTGCCTTCCGTTTTGGCTGGGTGTCGACGATCGAGAAATCAAAGAGTAAGTTGGAGGAATGCCATAGGGTACGTCTGAATGGGACATAATTCTTGAACCCCAGGAACCAAATGTTGTCGACTTCCCGGATGGATTACGTAGCAGTGTAAAAATGTGTAAAAAAACCAACGAGTAACTCGGGAGAGGATGTGTAATGGTGCCAATGGTTCTGCGATGGAGGGATTTCCCAAACCCCACTGGCCTAGTGGCTACTCTCGGCGACTCTTGAAGATCAATAGTCCAAGAAATCAACGGTCAATCGAGGGAAACAAGTGAGGACATACACGTGAATCGGAGGGGTTCCCCAAACCCGCTGGGAACCTGATCTTTTGACAAGGCGCTCGGTCCATTTGCAGAGGCCAATAGATCAAGTAATCACCCGGCAATTGAAAGAGAGAATGATAGCGAATCGAGAATCACATGTGAATGCAATTGATCGCAAGGGAAGGAACTGGATGGGAGAGGGAATCCCTGACCCCGGGACCCGGAACCATAAGGACCCAGACAGTCTCGGGCGCGCATGACCTCACTTGACCTGACAATGATCCGAGACTGCCCTCCTCCGTGCTCTCTCCTTATCTCTGCCTGTCTGCACCCTCTCCAGTTCCCGTGCTATCTCGTCGTTCTCTGTCGTTTGGATCTCTAAATCTCTATGCAAGCCGCCATCTCTACACTGGAAATCGAGCGAGCGAGAGGGAGACAACGTGCAATGCACATTGGGATAGAGGGGAGATTGGAAGTGAATTATCTATAGAACCTTAAAAGGGGTTGGACGACAAAAACCAACCATGAAAGTAAGTATGCATCGTTAAAAAAAAAAAAAAAAAATTTAACGACATGTTTGATAAAAAATTGTTTCGAAAAGAAATCGATAAACTGGAAATCGAGTGGATGACAGAGAGAGACCACGCGAGGGATTGGAAATGAACGAGAACTTGTAATATGTATGCTGCAAAACAGCAAACACAAACCATTTCTTGAGTAATAGTCGAGATAGGGAAGAAATTAGTAACTCATCGTTCGTAATTAGTAACACGACCATAATATTAAGCGAAATTAAGAGAATTTAAGAATTTTTTTTAATTGAAAATAATTTCAAAATTAGTCATCAATCACGTTACGTTACGGTAAATTCTTAATGCCCGCAAGTATTCCGTAGTCCTGAAAACAATCGACTTTTCAAAAGTATTGATTTTTAGGTATAAAAACAATTCAACAAATGAGAAAAACGTTTGCAACAATTTAATTAACCGAGTGAGGAGAATCAAATCTTTGGAAAAACGAGTATCATACAAATTTACTTTCACTACACCAGTTGTTTACGTATGTCGTCATCATATAGGACAAAATTGCCTCGTTCGAGGGTACATTCGTGCCATTCGTTGTTTGAATTCGATCACCGCTCGCCGATATCTGAAACAAATGTTAGTAAAAACAAGATTGAATGTTAAGGATTGCGCATCCGCTTGCGATTGGCACTATTTGCCAATTCAGTGATCAATCGTACCGATAATAATTATCATCCGAAATGGAGTCCTTGACAGTCTGCACATCGCGATGGGATTCGCTGACGACTCGATGATAGACGAAGAGGTCCTCGACGAGACGAAGCTCGTATCCAGCACGGCACATCTCCCAACGCTGAAATGGCTAAATAGATTCCATATTATCAAAAATACCCAAGAGCAAATAAAATTATATTTTTTGGCAAAACTGCATTCTTATTATCTTCATCTAAATGTTGTCGTGAACAACGGTGAAAAGTTTACCAGCTCGATATTATTCCCGTGCCGATATGGAAAGGTCTCGTCGAACTTGGGCACGTTTCTGTTAACGATTATCTGCGGCTCCCAAGGACGACGACGTTTCTGACTGAAATGCACTCAAAAAATTTTTAACGCAATTCCAGATCATGTCGGTTTTCCTGTTGTTTTTCTTGCATTTCTTTTTTTCAAAATGGGGATTTTTAAAAACATAATTCTAAAACGGGAAATTTGATGATAATACCTCAGAGTAATATTCAGCACTCCTGGCAGCTCCTTCTCCGGTTCCTCCATCCATCGCGTCAGCTGTGGAATGCCGTGACCCTCCCACTGAAATATTGAGCTATTCGAAATTGATATCTAAATTTTTCACTTTACCTCCAGTTAGAAGAATAAACAAAGTTGCTTTCAGCAAATACCCAATTATTAAAATGTACACACCTTATCGATTACAATTTCCATTTTGCACCGCTCAAGAGACGCTCGTTACTCATTCATCGATATTATTCCTCATTAAACTTCGATTTTCACGTGTTTTCAAAGATAACACTATTCGGCCATTGAACTGCGGAGAATTAATGAAGTGAGGAGAGAAAGATCTCCACCTTCTTTAATCCTAAGAATTCAATTGATTCCTCTCAGGTCAGAGCGAGCGAGAGATCATGCAAAAAGGAGAGAGTCAGAGAGGAATCTCACCCAATGATCCCCGTGGAAGGTGCGCGCGCGCCCGGAATGGTAGAGTTCCCGTAGATCCGTCTTGGAGATTGCCTCGGTCCTGCAATGTGAGATTGGCGAGAGAAAAGCACTTCAAAAATTGGCAGGATTTGGCCCATTTGATCTATCAGAACAGACTATTGACAGGAAGTAACTGTGAAATTGCTTCCGCGTTCGAAATGATTTTACGGTCGTAACGAGATTACAATGCATGTTAGTTAAGTCGAATTGGTAAGTAGGAATTGATAAATTCATATTGAATTAAAAATTTCATTTCTGAAAAAAAAATTAAACCTCGAAGCGATGGCGTCCTCGTCGATTTCGAAGATGCGATAGACGAGGGCGGCTTTTGGGTTTTCGGAGATGACCTGAGATATCAACTGCTTTGAATTACGAGCAGTCTAATTGTAAGATAGACAGAACAACGATGAAATGGATGAATGAAACATTTCGTTATAGTGCTGCAAAATTACTAACGTTTGCAATTATCAGGTCAAGATAGGAAAACGAATAATTTTAGTGATGCTGACCTGATCAGCTATTATCCTCATCTTCTCTTCGAATCGTGCGGAGAAGAGGAAATCAATGTCAGCCATCGCTTGGTAGTGCGTTAGAATGTACTAAAATTAAATTTAAAATTATTCACAAAAATAATTGCTGCTAATTGCCAAATTTACAGTGATTTGCAGTACTTGTAGTAGTGTATTGTTATTACGCTCACACTTCACTAGAATAATAATGGTAACGTACTGTCCTCGCTACGTTCCTGACAACGTTGATCGGGTAGCGAGCAAAGTATGCGGTCGAGTTATCGTACTCGAGCAAGTATGTGTCCCGCAGCGATACCGTATCGTGGCAGGACAGATTCTACAATGATCAATTTCTTGTGCTGAATCGAGTTATGTTCCATATTGGCTAGAAATATTCGGAAACTGGGAAATAAAAACAATAATTGTGTCATTTACAAAGATAAATGGAAAACGAAATGCCGGAACGCTTACCTGGTATTTGTTGAAGAGGACGTGAACATTGACGTGACGAGTCGCTTCAGGGTCACTAACGTTCGCCATTGCGGAGAGGAACTAAACGCACTCAAAATATGTTTCACACCTACTAGAAATGCAAGATAAATGACTAAAGTCATTGAATCTCGAGAGATGCATCTTTAAAATTTAATTGTAAAAATATAGAGCATTTTTGCCTTAATCATTTTACTCGACACCTTAGGCAATAAATGAAATTAATGAAATATTTTCAACACTATTGCCTGTACGGCAAATAACAAAGTAACGATGCGTCTCACCAATTCTCTGACTGTCGTCGGGTCGTTCTCCAGCTCATGAAGATAAATAGCGAAGGAGATGGGCGCACGCCAGTTGGACATCTGCAGTAACGATGAGAAGAAAGCAAAAAAATAAACAAAAAATATTGAAAAGAAATGAAAGCGTAAAGATAATGTGCTATGGCATTTTCAGATCCCAATTTTGGAAGGTAAGCGTCGCAATTTAATCGTTCATTTCGATCTCGTGCGATCCACGAAAGGGATTGCGAATGCCTTTGCAGGACATTAGAAAACAACAATGAGCAGAATTCTGCGACTGCATACGATAACACTCCTCATAAAAATTGGTACTTTCAGAAGGCATGGAAACTATATGTAGTGCGCAATACGGGTCGTTGTCTCTTCTTTTCACAAACTCTCTCACCGGTCAGAGAGTCGAGAGAGTGTGTGCAATGAAGAGACTGCGACCAGTAATGCGCAATAGCATGAAACCCTTTTTCACCAGTTTCGTGATATACTCCAGATCCAGCGCTGACGTACTTCCATGCAGTGCCAGGGTGATCCGATTCTGTTCTGCTTCATCGCCCCTAATGAGAAAGGGACGCACGCAGAAGCCGTGGTACTCGGTATACTCGCTCTGAAGAGTATTTTTTGAATTGATGTGATTGTGAATAATATTGTGAATATTGTGAATACTTTAAAAATCTGTAATACAGAATCGAATGTCCAGTGATAAAATAATACTAATCCCACCACATATTCCGAAGTGGTCGAGAGCAAATCGTAATTGAACGTGACCTCTTCTGATTTGTAGTTGAATAAAGGATCCTGATAGTACATTGATAGCACATAAATAATGTTGATTATATGAAATTTATTTATGCCCGCGGTGCGAAGAGTTATTTTCAAATGGTGGAGCAGCTAACCGTAAATGCAAAACTAACCGTAAACGCTTCGTGTATCTTCTTGCCCTTTGATGCTATGGATAAGCTGATGTAAGTGATGAATATCAAGAGCAGAATCTGGAATTAATCATATTTGAGTGTCAATTGTCTATAATGAACCTCACTCACCTTTACGATGTATGACTTTCTTCCGTTGCATAACGACCGCGTAATGGACGACAGGAGCATGAAGTGAGAGGTTCTCGATTAATTAAGGAGCATATTCCGCTCTTTATTTAGCGCTTCTTTCACGGTGATTTAATCGTCCCGGGATCTTGGCTCGCGTAATGCTTTGAAAAATTGCGCGCAGAGCCATTCCTGCCATGAGAGAGGGGCTAAAATCTCCGACAAAGATCGCAGAAATGGTTCGGATCTTTCATGCGTTCTTGCCTACTGAAACTGATTTTACATCTATTGTTTCACATTTTCATAATGCGTTGCATTAACATAGATTGAGAATATTCTCAGGAAAGATCTCACTGTTGGTAAAAGTACTAAAGGTAACGCCTTCTACTGATTGATGCCAGAATCAAAGGGGCCTTAAAAAATGAAAAGTGATTCTTCAGATTACTGTGTCGAATTGGGCGCCAACGCTCTCTCAAAATTGCGCCGAGAAATTTGTCTGCCATGAAAGAGAAGAGAATAAGATCGCGACAAAAGATCTAACACCGGCCTTTTCTCGTCGATCTTTGACGATCAAGAGCCATGCTTCAAAGTTATTGGAAGCAATCTGAAACCAGTACTGTCAACAACGAGGTCTAACTGAATTGATCACTCTTCAGATTCCAGCTTGAATGCATGTAGTGGCAACGGATTCTCAACTATTTCCAAGCAAGGAAATATCTAATATCTCAGTGCGAGATCTAACACGGATCTTTCCCGCGTTCTTGCAGACCATCCGCGTCTTTTCCTCTTCTTGCGAACCGAGAGGACAACAAGGAGTGGAATTTACGAAGTGCTTGGGTACTAAAGCCTTAGGCTCGTCTCCACTCACAGACGAGATTGAATCTCGTTTGCTGTAGTACGGGAGTATCGACTGGTCCTTCGGCGGCTTTGAGGGCCAACCTTCTCTCAGATATTTCTTTATCAACTGAAGGATCGCATCCTTCTCCGTACATTTTCTGATGTCATCGACAGTGACGGGCGTCGCTCCATTATGCAGTATCCTTTCGATGTCATCTTCGATCTCGAGATGAGCAATTACTACATCTTCCTCTTCTCGAGTGTACTCTCGAATCAATCGAGACAGCATGTCGGCCTTTCCCAAGCTGTTCGTGTTCACATACTCGATCTCGAAATCGTAGTTCAGCATAAACAATGCCCATCTCTGCAATCGATTTGCTGATTGGACTGGGATTCCATTCTTTCCACCGAAAACCGACAACAGCTGTGGATGATCAGTCTGAAGAAGGAACCTTCTTCCATAGACGAACTTGTGGAACTTCTTGAGAGCAAAGGTCAGCGCAAGCGCTTCCTTCTCAATCTGAGCGTACTTTGTCTCAGCATCATTCAGACGCCTTGACGCATACATCACTAGTCTCTCAGTTCCATCCTTGTATCGATGACTGATCACAGCTCCGATACCGTACTGACTCGCATCAGCTGCCACGACGATCTCTTCTCGAGGATCGTAATGAGCGAGTACCGTATCTGCACTGATTGCATCTCTCATCTTTTTGAACGCATTCTCGCATTCAGCAGTCCAATTCCATTTCACATCCTTCTTGAGTAATCTATCCAACGGAATACGCAATTCCGTCATATTCTTGACGAATGCACCATAATAATTAACACCACCCAGAAACGATCTGGTCTGGGCAAGATCCTTAGGCATCTCCTTTAGTGCTTGCACCTTCTTCGGATCAGGGGGACGTCCAGATTCATTCACAATGAATCCAAGGAAGTGGACCACCTTCAGTCCGAACGCACACTTCTCGGGGCGAATTCTGAATCCAGAATCGCGTATCTTCTCGAGAACTCTCATCAGATTCTCGTCGTGCTCTTCCTTCGTCCTCCCATTCACTATGACATCATCCAAATATGCCACAGTCCTTGGCATACCCACCAGCATCTGGTCCTTCACTGATTGGAATATACCCGGAGCTGGCTTCACTCCGAACGGTAATCTCTGGTACTGATACAGTCCTCGATGCGTGTTGATCACGAGAAGCTTCTTGGCTTCCTCGTCTACTTCATCTTGGAGATACGCATCACTGAAATCGATCGTGGAAAAGACTCTTCCCCCATTCAAGGACGCGAAGATGTCTTCCGGCAATTTGAGCGGGTGCGAACTGTCCTCGAGACAGTCATTCAGACCTGTCTTGAATATCAGAGAAGGATTGGAAGCTATTGGGAAGCCCAAGGCTGGATTCCAATTCTGGAAATCTATATCAACAACAAAATGGAATCCCTCAGGGCAATAACGCATCACCCCAAATAGCAGATCTCACTCTTGCTGTTATGGAATACCAATATATTCGCAATAACATCCAAAGTGGACATCCTCTATCTTTTTCTCTTAACCGAACGTTTAGATATATTGATAATTTCTTCCACATTTCGGACAAAAAAGACGAATTCATAAGAATTACAACTGATATGTATCACCATTCACTCACTCTGGAACAGACTAATACAGACCCAAAAGAAGGACGATTCCCGCAACGATGATGATGATGACGATGTGGATTACGATAGGACGCATGTGATCGATATTGATCGGGAGCCGGCCGCGATCAAACCGATTACGGTAACCATCAGAAACCACCTAGATACGATTATTGATTTATCGAAAAAGCTTCGAATACGTGATTATTACGAGAAAATATATCGTTTTTTTCCGAAATATAAGCTTTTCACATTTTTCAGAATGTCGATCAGTCTTCGATCGAGCCGATTACGGTAACGGGAAAACCGGTGAAGCTGAGCACAATCGTCACGCTGATTGACGAGAAGGAGAAGAAAGGATTTAATGAGATTCTCAGAAAAAAAGGTAAAGGTGTATCCACGTCAAGCGATTTTAAAGGCTGGACCACTGGTAAGGCCAGCTGTATCGCTGTGGTAAGGCCAGCTGTAGCATTCTCAGAAGGGTATCATGAAATCAAAAAGGCGAACAGAACGTTGTACTAACCTATTCCTCTCCTCCATCTCCTCCTGAGCTCTGATTTCGTTCTCATCCAAGTCAACATCGTCATCGAAATCCGAGTCGGTTGGAAGAATTTTGGCCACCGTAGTCAAGTCCCAGTCGGTCGGAAGCACTCTCGCTACCGTAGTCAAGTCCGACCCGGGCATTACTCTAACCACGGTAGTCGCCTCGGCGGAATCGATGGGAAGAGGACGGTAGACGTGCTGAAGGGAATTTGTTTGATTGAGGTTGCCATAGGTCAGCAATTATTGACTGGTGTTCAGTAAGTAAATATTCATTAGGAGTGCGGTAGATCAATAATTATTGATCGAGGTGCGGTAGGTCAAGTTTATGGCTTGGGAATATGGTAGGTCAATATACCGTAGTCGGCTGCAGTTGTGTGTCCACAGCGTGCTCGTACATTTGAGATGAGTAGTCCTGCAAGTATCGAATGTTCGCGTTCGAGGATGACGAAATTAAATTCCAGAAACAAATTGATGACTCGCGATAGTATTTAAGGAGTACTTCGAAAGGCTTAGGCTTAGGCTTAGGCTTAGGCTTAGGCTTAGGCTTAGGCTTAGGCTTAGGCTTAGGCTTAGGCTTAGGCTTAGGCTTAGGCTTAGGCTTAGGCTTAGGCTTAGGCTTAGGCTTAGGCTTAGGCTTAGGCTTAGGCTTAGGCTTAGGCTTAGGCTTAGGCTTAGGCTTAGGCTTAGGCTTAGGCTTAGGCTTAGGCTTAGGCTTAGGCTTAGGCTTAGGCTTAGGCTTAGGCTTAGGCTTAGGCTTAGGCTTAGGCTTAGGCTTAGGCTTAGGCTTAGGCTTAGGCTTAGGCTTAGGCTTAGGCTTAGGCTTAGGCTTAGGCTTAGGCTTAGGCTTAGGCTTAGGCTTAGGCTTAGGCTTAGGCTTAGGCTTAGGCTTAGGCTTAGGCTTAGGCTTAGGCTTAGGCTTAGGCTTAGGCTTAGGCTTAGGCTTAGGCTTAGGCTTAGGCTTAGGCTTAGGCTTAGGCTTAGGCTTAGGCTTAGGCTTAGGCTTAGGCTTAGGCTTAGGCTTAGGCTTAGGCTTAGGCTTAGGCTTAGGCTTAGGCTTAGGCTTAGGCTTAGGCTTAGGCTTAGGCTTAGGCTTAGGCTTAGGCTTAGGCTTAGGCTTAGGCTTAGGCTTAGGCTTAGGCTTAGGCTTAGGCTTAGGCTTAGGCTTAGGCTTAGGCTTAGGCTTAGGCTTAGGCTTAGGCTTAGGCTTAGGCTTAGGCTTAGGCTTAGGCTTAGGCTTAGGCTTAGGCTTAGGCTTAGGCTTAGGCTTAGGCTTAGGCTTAGGCTTAGGCTTAGGCTTAGGCTTAGGCTTAGGCTTAGGCTTAGGCTTAGGCTTAGGCTTAGGCTTAGGCTTAGGCTTAGGCTTAGGCTTAGGCTTAGGCTTAGGCTTAGGCTTAGGCTTAGGCTTAGGCTTAGGCTTAGGCTTAGGCTTAGGCTTAGGCTTAGGCTTAGGCTTAGGCTTAGGCTTAGGCTTAGGCTTAGGCTTAGGCTTAGGCTTAGGCTTAGGCTTAGGCTTAGGCTTAGGCTTAGGCTTAGGCTTAGGCTTAGGCTTAGGCTTAGGCTTAGGCTTAGGCTTAGGCTTAGGCTTAGGCTTAGGCTTAGGCTTAGGCTTAGGCTTAGGCTTAGGCTTAGGCTTAGGCTTAGGCTTAGGCTTAGGCTTAGGCTTAGGCTTAGGCTTAGGCTTAGGCTTAGGCTTAGGCTTAGGCTTAGGCTTAGGCTTAGGCTTAGGCTTAGGCTTAGGCTTAGGCTTAGGCTTAGGCTTAGGCTTAGGCTTAGGCTTAGGCTTAGGCTTAGGCTTAGGCTTAGGCTTAGGCTTAGGCTTAGGCTTAGGCTTAGGCTTAGGCTTAGGCTTAGGCTTAGGCTTAGGCTTAGGCTTAGGCTTAGGCTTAGGCTTAGGCTTAGGCTTAGGCTTAGGCTTAGGCTTAGGCTTAGGCTTAGGCTTAGGCTTAGGCTTAGGCTTAGGCTTAGGCTTAGGCTTAGGCTTAGGCTTAGGCTTAGGCTTAGGCTTAGGCTTAGGCTTAGGCTTAGGCTTAGGCTTAGGCTTAGGCTTAGGCTTAGGCTTAGGCTTAGGCTTAGGCTTAGGCTTAGGCTTAGGCTTAGGCTTAGGCTTAGGCTTAGGCTTAGGCTTAGGCTTAGGCTTAGGCTTAGGCTTAGGCTTAGGCTTAGGCTTAGGCTTAGGCTTAGGCTTAGGCTTAGGCTTAGGCTTAGGCTTAGGCTTAGGCTTAGGCTTAGGCTTAGGCTTAGGCTTAGGCTTAGGCTTAGGCTTAGGCTTAGGCTTAGGCTTAGGCTTAGGCTTAGGCTTAGGCTTAGGCTTAGGCTTAGGCTTAGGCTTAGGCTTAGGCTTAGGCTTAGGCTTAGGCTTAGGCTTAGGCTTAGGCTTAGGCTTAGGCTTAGGCTTAGGCTTAGGCTTAGGCTTAGGCTTAGGCTTAGGCTTAGGCTTAGGCTTAGGCTTAGGCTTAGGCTTAGGCTTAGGCTTAGGCTTAGGCTTAGGCTTAGGCTTAGGCTTAGGCTTAGGCTTAGGCTTAGGCTTAGGCTTAGGCTTAGGCTTAGGCTTAGGCTTAGGCTTAGGCTTAGGCTTAGGCTTAGGCTTAGGCTTAGGCTTAGGCTTAGGCTTAGGCTTAGGCTTAGGCTTAGGCTTAGGCTTAGGCTTAGGCTTAGGCTTAGGCTTAGGCTTAGGCTTAGGCTTAGGCTTAGGCTTAGGCTTAGGCTTAGGCTTAGGCTTAGGCTTAGGCTTAGGCTTAGGCTTAGGCTTAGGCTTAGGCTTAGGCTTAGGCTTAGGCTTAGGCTTAGGCTTAGGCTTAGGCTTAGGCTTAGGCTTAGGCTTAGGCTTAGGCTTAGGCTTAGGCTTAGGCTTAGGCTTAGGCTTAGGCTTAGGCTTAGGCTTAGGCTTAGGCTTAGGCTTAGGCTTAGGCTTAGGCTTAGGCTTAGGCTTAGGCTTAGGCTTAGGCTTAGGCTTAGGCTTAGGCTTAGGCTTAGGCTTAGGCTTAGGCTTAGGCTTAGGCTTAGGCTTAGGCTTAGGCTTAGGCTTAGGCTTAGGCTTAGGCTTAGGCTTAGGCTTAGGCTTAGGCTTAGGCTTAGGCTTAGGCTTAGGCTTAGGCTTAGGCTTAGGCTTAGGCTTAGGCTTAGGCTTAGGCTTAGGCTTAGGCTTAGGCTTAGGCTTAGGCTTAGGCTTAGGCTTAGGCTTAGGCTTAGGCTTAGGCTTAGGCTTAGGCTTAGGCTTAGGCTTAGGCTTAGGCTTAGGCTTAGGCTTAGGCTTAGGCTTAGGCTTAGGCTTAGGCTTAGGCTTAGGCTTAGGCTTAGGCTTAGGCTTAGGCTTAGGCTTAGGCTTAGGCTTAGGCTTAGGCTTAGGCTTAGGCTTAGGCTTAGGCTTAGGCTTAGGCTTAGGCTTAGGCTTAGGCTTAGGCTTAGGCTTAGGCTTAGGCTTAGGCTTAGGCTTAGGCTTAGGCTTAGGCTTAGGCTTAGGCTTAGGCTTAGGCTTAGGCTTAGGCTTAGGCTTAGGCTTAGGCTTAGGCTTAGGCTTAGGCTTAGGCTTAGGCTTAGGCTTAGGCTTAGGCTTAGGCTTAGGCTTAGGCTTAGGCTTAGGCTTAGGCTTAGGCTTAGGCTTAGGCTTAGGCTTAGGCTTAGGCTTAGGCTTAGGCTTAGGCTTAGGCTTAGGCTTAGGCTTAGGCTTAGGCTTAGGCTTAGGCTTAGGCTTAGGCTTAGGCTTAGGCTTAGGCTTAGGCTTAGGCTTAGGCTTAGGCTTAGGCTTAGGCTTAGGCTTAGGCTTAGGCTTAGGCTTAGGCTTAGGCTTAGGCTTAGGCTTAGGCTTAGGCTTAGGCTTAGGCTTAGGCTTAGGCTTAGGCTTAGGCTTAGGCTTAGGCTTAGGCTTAGGCTTAGGCTTAGGCTTAGGCTTAGGCTTAGGCTTAGGCTTAGGCTTAGGCTTAGGCTTAGGCTTAGGCTTAGGCTTAGGCTTAGGCTTAGGCTTAGGCTTAGGCTTAGGCTTAGGCTTAGGCTTAGGCTTAGGCTTAGGCTTAGGCTTAGGCTTAGGCTTAGGCTTAGGCTTAGGCTTAGGCTTAGGCTTAGGCTTAGGCTTAGGCTTAGGCTTAGGCTTAGGCTTAGGCTTAGGCTTAGGCTTAGGCTTAGGCTTAGGCTTAGGCTTAGGCTTAGGCTTAGGCTTAGGCTTAGGCTTAGGCTTAGGCTTAGGCTTAGGCTTAGGCTTAGGCTTAGGCTTAGGCTTAGGCTTAGGCTTAGGCTTAGGCTTAGGCTTAGGCTTAGGCTTAGGCTTAGGCTTAGGCTTAGGCTTAGGCTTAGGCTTAGGCTTAGGCTTAGGCTTAGGCTTAGGCTTAGGCTTAGGCTTAGGCTTAGGCTTAGGCTTAGGCTTAGGCTTAGGCTTAGGCTTAGGCTTAGGCTTAGGCTTAGGCTTAGGCTTAGGCTTAGGCTTAGGCTTAGGCTTAGGCTTAGGCTTAGGCTTAGGCTTAGGCTTAGGCTTAGGCTTAGGCTTAGGCTTAGGCTTAGGCTTAGGCTTAGGCTTAGGCTTAGGCTTAGGCTTAGGCTTAGGCTTAGGCTTAGGCTTAGGCTTAGGCTTAGGCTTAGGCTTAGGCTTAGGCTTAGGCTTAGGCTTAGGCTTAGGCTTAGGCTTAGGCTTAGGCTTAGGCTTAGGCTTAGGCTTAGGCTTAGGCTTAGGCTTAGGCTTAGGCTTAGGCTTAGGCTTAGGCTTAGGCTTAGGCTTAGGCTTAGGCTTAGGCTTAGGCTTAGGCTTAGGCTTAGGCTTAGGCTTAGGCTTAGGCTTAGGCTTAGGCTTAGGCTTAGGCTTAGGCTTAGGCTTAGGCTTAGGCTTAGGCTTAGGCTTAGGCTTAGGCTTAGGCTTAGGCTTAGGCTTAGGCTTAGGCTTAGGCTTAGGCTTAGGCTTAGGCTTAGGCTTAGGCTTAGGCTTAGGCTTAGGCTTAGGCTTAGGCTTAGGCTTAGGCTTAGGCTTAGGCTTAGGCTTAGGCTTAGGCTTAGGCTTAGGCTTAGGCTTAGGCTTAGGCTTAGGCTTAGGCTTAGGCTTAGGCTTAGGCTTAGGCTTAGGCTTAGGCTTAGGCTTAGGCTTAGGCTTAGGCTTAGGCTTAGGCTTAGGCTTAGGCTTAGGCTTAGGCTTAGGCTTAGGCTTAGGCTTAGGCTTAGGCTTAGGCTTAGGCTTAGGCTTAGGCTTAGGCTTAGGCTTAGGCTTAGGCTTAGGCTTAGGCTTAGGCTTAGGCTTAGGCTTAGGCTTAGGCTTAGGCTTAGGCTTAGGCTTAGGCTTAGGCTTAGGCTTAGGCTTAGGCTTAGGCTTAGGCTTAGGCTTAGGCTTAGGCTTAGGCTTAGGCTTAGGCTTAGGCTTAGGCTTAGGCTTAGGCTTAGGCTTAGGCTTAGGCTTAGGCTTAGGCTTAGGCTTAGGCTTAGGCTTAGGCTTAGGCTTAGGCTTAGGCTTAGGCTTAGGCTTAGGCTTAGGCTTAGGCTTAGGCTTAGGCTTAGGCTTAGGCTTAGGCTTAGGCTTAGGCTTAGGCTTAGGCTTAGGCTTAGGCTTAGGCTTAGGCTTAGGCTTAGGCTTAGGCTTAGGCTTAGGCTTAGGCTTAGGCTTAGGCTTAGGCTTAGGCTTAGGCTTAGGCTTAGGCTTAGGCTTAGGCTTAGGCTTAGGCTTAGGCTTAGGCTTAGGCTTAGGCTTAGGCTTAGGCTTAGGCTTAGGCTTAGGCTTAGGCTTAGGCTTAGGCTTAGGCTTAGGCTTAGGCTTAGGCTTAGGCTTAGGCTTAGGCTTAGGCTTAGGCTTAGGCTTAGGCTTAGGCTTAGGCTTAGGCTTAGGCTTAGGCTTAGGCTTAGGCTTAGGCTTAGGCTTAGGCTTAGGCTTAGGCTTAGGCTTAGGCTTAGGCTTAGGCTTAGGCTTAGGCTTAGGCTTAGGCTTAGGCTTAGGCTTAGGCTTAGGCTTAGGCTTAGGCTTAGGCTTAGGCTTAGGCTTAGGCTTAGGCTTAGGCTTAGGCTTAGGCTTAGGCTTAGGCTTAGGCTTAGGCTTAGGCTTAGGCTTAGGCTTAGGCTTAGGCTTAGGCTTAGGCTTAGGCTTAGGCTTAGGCTTAGGCTTAGGCTTAGGCTTAGGCTTAGGCTTAGGCTTAGGCTTAGGCTTAGGCTTAGGCTTAGGCTTAGGCTTAGGCTTAGGCTTAGGCTTAGGCTTAGGCTTAGGCTTAGGCTTAGGCTTAGGCTTAGGCTTAGGCTTAGGCTTAGGCTTAGGCTTAGGCTTAGGCTTAGGCTTAGGCTTAGGCTTAGGCTTAGGCTTAGGCTTAGGCTTAGGCTTAGGCTTAGGCTTAGGCTTAGGCTTAGGCTTAGGCTTAGGCTTAGGCTTAGGCTTAGGCTTAGGCTTAGGCTTAGGCTTAGGCTTAGGCTTAGGCTTAGGCTTAGGCTTAGGCTTAGGCTTAGGCTTAGGCTTAGGCTTAGGCTTAGGCTTAGGCTTAGGCTTAGGCTTAGGCTTAGGCTTAGGCTTAGGCTTAGGCTTAGGCTTAGGCTTAGGCTTAGGCTTAGGCTTAGGCTTAGGCTTAGGCTTAGGCTTAGGCTTAGGCTTAGGCTTAGGCTTAGGCTTAGGCTTAGGCTTAGGCTTAGGCTTAGGCTTAGGCTTAGGCTTAGGCTTAGGCTTAGGCTTAGGCTTAGGCTTAGGCTTAGGCTTAGGCTTAGGCTTAGGCTTAGGCTTAGGCTTAGGCTTAGGCTTAGGCTTAGGCTTAGGCTTAGGCTTAGGCTTAGGCTTAGGCTTAGGCTTAGGCTTAGGCTTAGGCTTAGGCTTAGGCTTAGGCTTAGGCTTAGGCTTAGGCTTAGGCTTAGGCTTAGGCTTAGGCTTAGGCTTAGGCTTAGGCTTAGGCTTAGGCTTAGGCTTAGGCTTAGGCTTAGGCTTAGGCTTAGGCTTAGGCTTAGGCTTAGGCTTAGGCTTAGGCTTAGGCTTAGGCTTAGGCTTAGGCTTAGGCTTAGGCTTAGGCTTAGGCTTAGGCTTAGGCTTAGGCTTAGGCTTAGGCTTAGGCTTAGGCTTAGGCTTAGGCTTAGGCTTAGGCTTAGGCTTAGGCTTAGGCTTAGGCTTAGGCTTAGGCTTAGGCTTAGGCTTAGGCTTAGGCTTAGGCTTAGGCTTAGGCTTAGGCTTAGGCTTAGGCTTAGGCTTAGGCTTAGGCTTAGGCTTAGGCTTAGGCTTAGGCTTAGGCTTAGGCTTAGGCTTAGGCTTAGGCTTAGGCTTAGGCTTAGGCTTAGGCTTAGGCTTAGGCTTAGGCTTAGGCTTAGGCTTAGGCTTAGGCTTAGGCTTAGGCTTAGGCTTAGGCTTAGGCTTAGGCTTAGGCTTAGGCTTAGGCTTAGGCTTAGGCTTAGGCTTAGGCTTAGGCTTAGGCTTAGGCTTAGGCTTAGGCTTAGGCTTAGGCTTAGGCTTAGGCTTAGGCTTAGGCTTAGGCTTAGGCTTAGGCTTAGGCTTAGGCTTAGGCTTAGGCTTAGGCTTAGGCTTAGGCTTAGGCTTAGGCTTAGGCTTAGGCTTAGGCTTAGGCTTAGGCTTAGGCTTAGGCTTAGGCTTAGGCTTAGGCTTAGGCTTAGGCTTAGGCTTAGGCTTAGGCTTAGGCTTAGGCTTAGGCTTAGGCTTAGGCTTAGGCTTAGGCTTAGGCTTAGGCTTAGGCTTAGGCTTAGGCTTAGGCTTAGGCTTAGGCTTAGGCTTAGGCTTAGGCTTAGGCTTAGGCTTAGGCTTAGGCTTAGGCTTAGGCTTAGGCTTAGGCTTAGGCTTAGGCTTAGGCTTAGGCTTAGGCTTAGGCTTAGGCTTAGGCTTAGGCTTAGGCTTAGGCTTAGGCTTAGGCTTAGGCTTAGGCTTAGGCTTAGGCTTAGGCTTAGGCTTAGGCTTAGGCTTAGGCTTAGGCTTAGGCTTAGGCTTAGGCTTAGGCTTAGGCTTAGGCTTAGGCTTAGGCTTAGGCTTAGGCTTAGGCTTAGGCTTAGGCTTAGGCTTAGGCTTAGGCTTAGGCTTAGGCTTAGGCTTAGGCTTAGGCTTAGGCTTAGGCTTAGGCTTAGGCTTAGGCTTAGGCTTAGGCTTAGGCTTAGGCTTAGGCTTAGGCTTAGGCTTAGGCTTAGGCTTAGGCTTAGGCTTAGGCTTAGGCTTAGGCTTAGGCTTAGGCTTAGGCTTAGGCTTAGGCTTAGGCTTAGGCTTAGGCTTAGGCTTAGGCTTAGGCTTAGGCTTAGGCTTAGGCTTAGGCTTAGGCTTAGGCTTAGGCTTAGGCTTAGGCTTAGGCTTAGGCTTAGGCTTAGGCTTAGGCTTAGGCTTAGGCTTAGGCTTAGGCTTAGGCTTAGGCTTAGGCTTAGGCTTAGGCTTAGGCTTAGGCTTAGGCTTAGGCTTAGGCTTAGGCTTAGGCTTAGGCTTAGGCTTAGGCTTAGGCTTAGGCTTAGGCTTAGGCTTAGGCTTAGGCTTAGGCTTAGGCTTAGGCTTAGGCTTAGGCTTAGGCTTAGGCTTAGGCTTAGGCTTAGGCTTAGGCTTAGGCTTAGGCTTAGGCTTAGGCTTAGGCTTAGGCTTAGGCTTAGGCTTAGGCTTAGGCTTAGGCTTAGGCTTAGGCTTAGGCTTAGGCTTAGGCTTAGGCTTAGGCTTAGGCTTAGGCTTAGGCTTAGGCTTAGGCTTAGGCTTAGGCTTAGGCTTAGGCTTAGGCTTAGGCTTAGGCTTAGGCTTAGGCTTAGGCTTAGGCTTAGGCTTAGGCTTAGGCTTAGGCTTAGGCTTAGGCTTAGGCTTAGGCTTAGGCTTAGGCTTAGGCTTAGGCTTAGGCTTAGGCTTAGGCTTAGGCTTAGGCTTAGGCTTAGGCTTAGGCTTAGGCTTAGGCTTAGGCTTAGGCTTAGGCTTAGGCTTAGGCTTAGGCTTAGGCTTAGGCTTAGGCTTAGGCTTAGGCTTAGGCTTAGGCTTAGGCTTAGGCTTAGGCTTAGGCTTAGGCTTAGGCTTAGGCTTAGGCTTAGGCTTAGGCTTAGGCTTAGGCTTAGGCTTAGGCTTAGGCTTAGGCTTAGGCTTAGGCTTAGGCTTAGGCTTAGGCTTAGGCTTAGGCTTAGGCTTAGGCTTAGGCTTAGGCTTAGGCTTAGGCTTAGGCTTAGGCTTAGGCTTAGGCTTAGGCTTAGGCTTAGGCTTAGGCTTAGGCTTAGGCTTAGGCTTAGGCTTAGGCTTAGGCTTAGGCTTAGGCTTAGGCTTAGGCTTAGGCTTAGGCTTAGGCTTAGGCTTAGGCTTAGGCTTAGGCTTAGGCTTAGGCTTAGGCTTAGGCTTAGGCTTAGGCTTAGGCTTAGGCTTAGGCTTAGGCTTAGGCTTAGGCTTAGGCTTAGGCTTAGGCTTAGGCTTAGGCTTAGGCTTAGGCTTAGGCTTAGGCTTAGGCTTAGGCTTAGGCTTAGGCTTAGGCTTAGGCTTAGGCTTAGGCTTAGGCTTAGGCTTAGGCTTAGGCTTAGGCTTAGGCTTAGGCTTAGGCTTAGGCTTAGGCTTAGGCTTAGGCTTAGGCTTAGGCTTAGGCTTAGGCTTAGGCTTAGGCTTAGGCTTAGGCTTAGGCTTAGGCTTAGGCTTAGGCTTAGGCTTAGGCTTAGGCTTAGGCTTAGGCTTAGGCTTAGGCTTAGGCTTAGGCTTAGGCTTAGGCTTAGGCTTAGGCTTAGGCTTAGGCTTAGGCTTAGGCTTAGGCTTAGGCTTAGGCTTAGGCTTAGGCTTAGGCTTAGGCTTAGGCTTAGGCTTAGGCTTAGGCTTAGGCTTAGGCTTAGGCTTAGGCTTAGGCTTAGGCTTAGGCTTAGGCTTAGGCTTAGGCTTAGGCTTAGGCTTAGGCTTAGGCTTAGGCTTAGGCTTAGGCTTAGGCTTAGGCTTAGGCTTAGGCTTAGGCTTAGGCTTAGGCTTAGGCTTAGGCTTAGGCTTAGGCTTAGGCTTAGGCTTAGGCTTAGGCTTAGGCTTAGGCTTAGGCTTAGGCTTAGGCTTAGGCTTAGGCTTAGGCTTAGGCTTAGGCTTAGGCTTAGGCTTAGGCTTAGGCTTAGGCTTAGGCTTAGGCTTAGGCTTAGGCTTAGGCTTAGGCTTAGGCTTAGGCTTAGGCTTAGGCTTAGGCTTAGGCTTAGGCTTAGGCTTAGGCTTAGGCTTAGGCTTAGGCTTAGGCTTAGGCTTAGGCTTAGGCTTAGGCTTAGGCTTAGGCTTAGGCTTAGGCTTAGGCTTAGGCTTAGGCTTAGGCTTAGGCTTAGGCTTAGGCTTAGGCTTAGGCTTAGGCTTAGGCTTAGGCTTAGGCTTAGGCTTAGGCTTAGGCTTAGGCTTAGGCTTAGGCTTAGGCTTAGGCTTAGGCTTAGGCTTAGGCTTAGGCTTAGGCTTAGGCTTAGGCTTAGGCTTAGGCTTAGGCTTAGGCTTAGGCTTAGGCTTAGGCTTAGGCTTAGGCTTAGGCTTAGGCTTAGGCTTAGGCTTAGGCTTAGGCTTAGGCTTAGGCTTAGGCTTAGGCTTAGGCTTAGGCTTAGGCTTAGGCTTAGGCTTAGGCTTAGGCTTAGGCTTAGGCTTAGGCTTAGGCTTAGGCTTAGGCTTAGGCTTAGGCTTAGGCTTAGGCTTAGGCTTAGGCTTAGGCTTAGGCTTAGGCTTAGGCTTAGGCTTAGGCTTAGGCTTAGGCTTAGGCTTAGGCTTAGGCTTAGGCTTAGGCTTAGGCTTAGGCTTAGGCTTAGGCTTAGGCTTAGGCTTAGGCTTAGGCTTAGGCTTAGGCTTAGGCTTAGGCTTAGGCTTAGGCTTAGGCTTAGGCTTAGGCTTAGGCTTAGGCTTAGGCTTAGGCTTAGGCTTAGGCTTAGGCTTAGGCTTAGGCTTAGGCTTAGGCTTAGGCTTAGGCTTAGGCTTAGGCTTAGGCTTAGGCTTAGGCTTAGGCTTAGGCTTAGGCTTAGGCTTAGGCTTAGGCTTAGGCTTAGGCTTAGGCTTAGGCTTAGGCTTAGGCTTAGGCTTAGGCTTAGGCTTAGGCTTAGGCTTAGGCTTAGGCTTAGGCTTAGGCTTAGGCTTAGGCTTAGGCTTAGGCTTAGGCTTAGGCTTAGGCTTAGGCTTAGGCTTAGGCTTAGGCTTAGGCTTAGGCTTAGGCTTAGGCTTAGGCTTAGGCTTAGGCTTAGGCTTAGGCTTTTTAGGCTTAGGCTTAGGCTTAGGCTTAGGCTTAGGCTTAGGCTTAGGCTTAGGCTTAGGCTTAGGCTTAGGCTTAGGCTTAGGCTTAGGCTTAGGCTTAGGCTTAGGCTTAGGCTTAGGCTTAGGCTTTAGGCTTAGGCTTAGGCTTAGGCTTAGGCTTAGGCTTAGGCTTAGGCTTAGGCTTAGGCTTAGGCTTAGGCTTAGGCTTAGGCTTAGGCTTAGGCTTAGGCTTAGGCCTTAGGCCTTAGGCTTTAGGCCTTAGGCTTAGGCTAGGCTTAGGCTTAGGCTTTTAGGCTTAGGCTTAGGCTTAGGCTTAGCTTAGGCTTAGGCCGTAGGCCTTAGGGCTTAGGCTTAGGCTTAGGCTTGTGCTTAGGCTTAGGCTTAGGCCTTAGGCTTAGGCTTAGGCTTAGGCTTAGGCGTAGGCTTAGGCTTATAGGCTTAGGCTTAGGCTAGGCTTAGGCTTAGGCTTAGGCTTAGAGCTTAGGCTTAGGCTTAGCTTAGGCTTAGGCTTAGGCCTTAGGCTTAGGCTTAGGCTTAAGGCTTAGGCTTAGGCTTAGGCTTAGGCTTAGGCTTAG